>OX377611.1:44440177-45640177 GCA_947397855.1 Thelaira solivaga | reverse complement strand
GCGTAAAATACAAATGCTAGAGAATCAAAAAAATGAGTTAATCAGTGAGGTAAGTCCAAAGTCAACAAACACAAGCAAAACAAAAAAAAAGTTGTCAGTTCTCACATTTATTTTGGGATGCGCTTATCTTAATAAATTTGCATGATT
This sequence comes from Thelaira solivaga, assembly GCA_947397855.1. NCBI lineage: Eukaryota > Metazoa > Arthropoda > Insecta > Diptera > Tachinidae > Thelaira > Thelaira solivaga. The sequence goes on along the minus strand of OX377611.1, from coordinate 45,640,030 downwards.
TTTTGAACGCAATTATTTTCACGGTATAAAATTTGGCAGGTTCAAGTATTCCAAAAATATTTACAATTCAAGTTAGTAGAAATTGTGTTGGTCAAATCAGAATCTTTGGTCTGTAACTGACTGTGGGTTAGGTTAAACAAAGATAATAACATTAGCTAAACCGCAACAGTTGGTTAATTAAGGATCAATTAGAAAATATATAGAATCAATTTGTGGAATTTAAATCACGATTACGATTTCGATAGAAAAGAATACATGAATCGATATGGCAGTTTACCCCCTGATTTTATAAACTGAAAATATGTGTTCGTTCGTAGTCAAAGTCAAAAGGAGATCTTTTTGTTTTTAGTCCTTCCGTGTGTAAGAATTCTTAGACTAAGGACATGGTTGAAATGAAATCTGCTTTCTGAAAGTTCATTTTATGCCGCGAAGCAATAAACGAAAATTTTCGTATATTTCATAAAAATTGGATTCTAATTTCGTGTGGGCTCACTTATATTTTAACAAACTATGCTGATGCATATAACTTCTTTGAAATCTCTTTTATAAAAATTCAATAATTAAATTATCAATATATATTTTGTGACAGATATTCGAACTTAACAGAGAAGCGATCCAAAATGAGGAAGATCTACGGAGAGAAATCGAAGAGAAAAATATTAATATTTCTGAATTGAAGAAAAAACTTGACGAGGCAGAGGAGCAAATTAAAATTATGAATGAGTAAGTAACAAACAAGTGCACAAGCATATTTGTAATATTTTATACTTGAAAGTGCTTGTAAGCCATTTCAAGTATGCTAGTGCAGCCCTCTAGTAGGTAAATCATATTCGTGCTACTCATTTTATTTGACCAAGACCACACACAAATTTTTGTTTCGTCAATTTTAGTATCCTTATTTAGTTATTCATTCAGCCTTAAAGCTACCCGTCTTCTCTTTTACATCTTTGTGAAAGATACCAAGAGAGAACAAAAAGGATTTGCGGAGTAATAGCAAGCTTGTACCCCATTTCCATTCTTCTCTCCTGCCTTTTCTACAAAATCAAAAATTGCCCAACTAAAATTAATGTGTGGGGTCCTGGTCTTTCGATCGTTCTTACTATTTCGAAAAAAAGAGAACCTTAAGTGAATGGTCGTATGCACTCGTATTGAATTTATTTGGGTTTCTTTGTAAGCTTATTTCTCCATTTTCTTCTATAATTAAAACATCTACTTCTTCCAAGCTGCACGTCAGATTAGAATTATTTATTTTTATAAAAATATTTCCCTTCAAAATTATGTACCTTTTCCAGGATAAAGTTAGAGCGAAATATCGGTATAAAAATAAATAGTTATAATCCGACCTTCAGCTTGAAAAACCAGCCGGTTTAATTATTTGGATTTTTTATTAACAGAAGTGAAACACGGCAATCTTTTGAAATTGTTACGTTCGGTCTTAGTATTTTTTTTTTATATTTAATTTTCGAACTTATGTTGTAGCTTACGATTACACCAGGGTACAAATGGAAATTTTATAAAATTTTTCAGACTGTTTGTGTATTCATTTTCGATTAATTAAAGTGTGCTTTTTTGTAGCAGTTCTATTGCACTTAAGGTGACGGTGCACACTATGTCATTTTAAAGTGACACAAACTTTATTTAATAGTAAATTTTAAAAATGACTACGAGAAAAACACATTGTTGAAATGATCGATAAAGACAATTTATTGTTATTTGTGTGGCGAAAACTTCATAAATCAATCGCTGACTTCTGCGTACTTTAACTACTTTGGATGGATTCCAAGTAATATAGGACAAATTGTGTTGACAAGTGGGAAAAGATCTGGTCTGAAGTTAAGATTTGGCGGTAGGCTCGCAATCATAATGATAATTAAACTCTGCAAATCAAGATAAGTGATCATGTCCGGCATCGTCTTGTACTCAGAGGCCTGTTACCCGCTTTGATCAGTTATCGGTCGACAATCTGTTCAGGACCTGACAACAAGTAAATTGAAGAAGAAAGACATAAATCCGATTCTGATTTCACACCTAGTCAGGAGTCAAATCTTCAACCACTCTATCAAAGTGAGCTAAATGACTTAGTAAAGAATTTGAATCTTACGAAAGAGTGCTGCGAAATTCGGCATCTTGTCAATTTATACAATACGACCTCAAGCTTAATAAAATAGTCATTTTAATTAAACAAAATTTGCTCTAAAATTTTTTTTCTTGGAAATAATAAATCAGGACACTATTTACCATTAGTTAGTGATATGTTGTGTTTATATTCTAATTTGGATCGATTGCAGTGCATGAATGAACTTTAGCAAGGGAGGTGAGACATACATATGATGGGTGATTATTGCTGGAATATTTGTCGGGACTTAAAACAAGTGTCCTCAGTCACAGTAACTGCGGGAAATAAAATTCAAAACTGGAGCTGCTAGAAAAAACCAGCGGACTTTAAATGTAAGCGGAAACAAATACTCTGGAAAATTTTATAAAGAGGACTTTTGTTCCACCTAATTTTATGAGAAAAACATTACGCCATCGAACGCAATAGTTTAAACCACGGAGTTTTATGAATGACAGACATGCATAAAATAAAATATTCGGCCTTATTCCCTAACTTCACTTTTATTAATCGAAAACTTATCAGTGTTGAACAGTCTTATCAGTATTTTTAATTTTTTTGATTGCGTATTCATTGATTTAATTCAGGTGATGGAAAACGATCCGTTTAAAAATGATATTTATTGAAAGACTAGTTCGATTGATAAGCCTTGATTTATAAAAAATATCTTGAAAAATATTGCAAATTAATGTTGCACAAATTTGCGCACAGCACCCAAATTGTCCCACTCGATATCGTGAAATTTCCACAGAAATTTTTTAGTTATTTAATGGAAAATAGTTCTTTTTATCGATTTTGTTAGATATGGAATTGGGATCAAATCAGCGTTCAAATTAAAATTTCCATTGATTTTATTCAGCAAAAAATTTTTTATTTTTGTTATGCCTCTATTAACATCAAAAATTTGTATGATTTTGCGGCTTTTGCAGGTCAGTCCAACACCAGCTAGACGAAAGTAATGCCAAGGAAAAACGTATGAAACAGGAAATAGTAAACTTGGAAAATGAGCTGAAAATTATGCAGAAATATTTTGAAGAAACACTTGGTAGTCGTCTCAAAACCTTTTGGAACAATTCATTGACTTACCAAAAGATCAGTTTGGATGTGATGCACTCTCTGGCTTATTATGCCTTGCCAGCAATGCCACCTCCAAAAGTGAAGCCATTTCCTTTCGGATTAACCATGAACAAGGTCCTGAGCATTATGAAGCGTTAAATATCAAAGAAATTCCATTTTATATTTATTTACACTCTATGACATTTTGCATGCGTGTGTGTGTATGTCTGTATCTTGTATTTTATTTATTTAAAAACAATTTCATATTTTGTTATGATCAAGGTTTTTTGGTCATGATTTTATTAAACAATTATTGCGAAAATTTATTTATAATTAAATTTTTAGTGATTTATTTACATTCAATTTAATTATTCGTTTACACGAGTATTAAGCCAGTGCAGGCATTCTTGGCATGATGGATAAATTTTTATTTACAAAATACAAATGGACTAGAATTTTGGTTGATAAGAGACTGAATTAGCTGCCTACCAAGAAATGCATTGCACTTTTATAGAGAAAACCGCAAAATAACAACCAAAATTTAATAGAAACTCAATTCTTTGTATGTGTGAGTGTCATAAACCGCTCAAATATTTATTAACGAAATGGGCAAAGCAATACTTTTTACTTGTCTAGAGAATTTTCTCCAAAAATGTAATTTTTTTGGCGAAAAATCCATCTAACTGAGCTACAATTTTGTGCAAGAAAAAACACACTAGTTGAAAGAAGTATACAATCAGTGACAAAAAAATGTTCACTCTGTACTCGCTGGATACAAAAAAAAACAACTGAGATTTATGAATAAAAATATCACTACAGTTTTCCTTTCAATATCGCTTTCCTCCCAATATTTATATAATTTGTCGTTTTATTGATCATAAAAAGGTCTGTTTTAAGGACTTTTTCCTGAGTTGAAAATCATGGAATCAAGCGGTTTGGGGTTTTTAAAGACATAACAAAATGTAGTCCTAAATTAATCGTAAAAATTATACAAAAAATTAATTAAAGAGTTCGTATAAAATGATAAAAAAGAAGAAATGACGTTTTCAAGCCGCAAGCACACATTGAAGCGAAGTATTGAATTTTGCACAAACTAAGAGTTAAAGATAAAATAAAATGTTGCACAATTCAAATAAAATATATTTTCTTTTTATTTCAGCCAAAATTGGAAAGAAAATTAGCCTTTTTCCATAAAAAATATGGTTTTAAGAAATTTACTTTGTTTACTTATAAACTGGAGTTTTCTCATTCACTTTCTATGAGAAAAACGGAAGCAAAACGCGCGGTTTCCAGAACATGCTTTATTGTTTTGCAAAACAATTTTCGTTTTGAAAAAGCGCGTTTCTCAATCGTCAAGTCAATCTTCACAGAATACCCTAAACATGGACACAAAAGGAAACAGGTCTCCTAACTCCACATATCGCTTACCAGCTGTCATAAACTAGTATGCATCATTGCCATTTTAGCCTTTTTATGGCTAGATTTAGCCTTTTTTCCCGCATTTAGCCTCAAAATTTATGATTTAGCCTCTAGTTTTTTTCCTAGCCTGTTTTGTTTTTTAAAATTGCCTTTTTTGGAAAAATGAAAACAAATCATACATAAACAAACTGAGACTGAAATCAGATTAGCTAAAGTAATATTTTCGATAAAACTTTGATATGTAAATTGATAAATTGGTCGAACGAAGGTAATTTCATAAGTAAAGTAAAGAATTTAACTTCCATTTAGTATTTAGCTATCTAGTACTACCGTTTAGTAATGCTGATGCTGCTTACTATTGAGTACGATCAAGCAAGCGAAATATCAGAATAGAAATCGCATTAAAAATCAAAAAATAAATTATTACTTAAAGGAATCTTAAATATTATTTTTTAACATTGAAGTTGAAAAATAATTAAAATATATTTTTTCTCGCTCCTGGCAACGCTGCTAGCATGTAACGTCACACTCAGTGCGACATTCATGTATATTTAAAATATACTTTGACCTTTTTTTAATAAAAAATTTAAAAAAAAAATGGTTGAAATTTTTTAAAAACTCATTTAAATTTTTACCTCCGGCTTTGGAGTTAAATTTTTTATTATTTTTGAAAATTAATTTTTTATCAAAAAAGAAAGCGTGATATTTTGAAAAAATTATTACGTATTTGCTTTCATACCCACTAGAGGTACAATTAATCCAAATATAAAGAATTGTACGACCTCACTTTATTTTCGTTGTCCGCTTCACGCGAAATGTCTTACAGTTATACAGGGGAGTCGATTCGAATCAAAAAAGCTTCCGAAAAGAATTTTCAATTCGAAAAAATATCTAATATGTAGAATTTTCGAATTAACGACTCTGAGGATAAAAGTTTAAATTTTTTTCGAATGTTTTACATAATTAGTTTTTTGCAAATTAAAAATTCTCTTTGAAAGGCTTTTCGATTTGAACCGAAATAACCCCCCAGGTCTGTTCTCAAAATTTTGCGCTGTTCTGTAAATCACACTGCTTTTGTGTTTTTCAGTGTGATTTTCTCTTTTCAAAAGCACAAGAGACAGCTGGTTTTTTTTTTGTTTTTGTTTTGTATTGACAATAAAACACAAGAGCAAATAAAATTTTTATAGCAAAAAAATCGTCTTTATTTTTTTTTTTAATTTTTAAATGTTTTTCGTTTGTGTTATTTAACAAAAGGAATAAAAAACTCATGGAATAATTTATTTTAATGTTCGTCCTATAATAGTCGTGAAAATAACCAAGTGATTTGACAAAATGTGATTTTCTATACGAGTGATCGTATTAGTGAATTCGCTCAACAGGTGTTTTATTCCAAATTGTCAAAATTTATTCAACTTACAACTTGAATCGGAAAAATTAGTTCACTTTAAAAACTAACGTCGTTAGAATCATTGTATCGCATCAATAAATACAAATTTCAAGCTCCAACAAAGAAAAATTTGCTTTAAAAATTTTGAGAATTTGAAAAAAAAAGTGACTCGTTTTTGTTATAAATTTGGGATTCATCTTGATCGACTATAGCACAGCTAAAATAGAATCGAGTGGTAAAATGTTGTAGGGGCATTGCTAATGCATGTTACTTCAACAAATAATAAAAGAAATTGAGAGAAAAAACGACAAACTCTTCAATAGAATAAATTTTTTGTCACTAGCTGTACATTGAACAACAAAAAAAAAAACGTTTCTCTATATTTTCTTAAATGCGTTTGCGCGGATATTTTTTTTCTTATTCCCTTCACTGTTTCATCACTGAAGCAACTATTTAGATACACATTGTCCATTTGACTGTTGTGGCAATCGGTTCAAACATAATTTTGCTTCTACTTTCGCTTCTTGTAAATTCTTTTAAGTTCATTTAAAAGAAAATCGTACGTAAATCAAAAATATTCTACTTTGTGTTTACATATTGAATGCAAATTAATTTTTTTAAAAATCCGTTTTATTTAATTTTTGTTAAACGAAAAAATTAATTTAATTTAAAAAAAATTAATATAAAAAATATCAAATACCAAATAATAGAAATTAATCAAAAATATTTTTCTTGGCGTTATTTAAAATGGAAAAAATTATGGCAGTTGAGCAAACGGGTAAGTTTTTAAAAACTATTTAGAATTCAACATGGTTGCTTTTATTTTACGTTAAGAAAAACAAAATTTAATTACCCTGCAAGTATTGGCGGACGTAGTTAGAAGGGCAGCAGTCCCCAATCAGTCCTACTTGCATACGCATGAATTACGTGGTTCTCTGCTGGGATATCGCATTTAAAAAAGACCGCCTTTTCTTCTTAAATTTAGGTAACTTAGTGACTAGTGTATATTCTTTATGAAGTGAGCTTTACTCACATGTGTGCAGTGTCATCAGCATCAGTGTTTGCTTCTGAATCTAAAAGTAATTCAATTTTTAATACAAATATTTTCTGAAAAGTGCAAATGCAAATTATCGCATTTCATTGTTGGAAACCCGTGTACTTTCTTATTTGCTGGTGCCCTTACGCTCACCAGAGCAATAGCTGTGGACTGTTTGCCGTTTTTGAACTTACTTGTGATCTAATTGCCTACACTTGAGCATCAAGCTGACAACAAGTGGATAGACTGCTTGGCATTTCTAGGCATATTCGCTAACGTATTTGTATGGCTGTATTAAGGAGAAAATGGGTAAATGTGATCTCCAACAGCCATAAACAAAATGCTAGCAGTCAGTATACCGATTTGCGGCAGAAAAATTTTTGACTCAGTAGTACTGACACTAGCAGCAGTTTAAAGTCTGTGATACTAAGCTGTCTATTTTGGAATTAATAAGCTGTACGTTTTTGGTTGTTAAAAAAGAAATTGAGTTGAGTTATTCGTACTTTAAATTAAAATAAAAACAATCAAAACAAGTATGAAGAGTAAAGTTATGAAAAATGTTTCACAATATTTGATTTTTACCTTCCCCATCCACTCCCCTGCTATAATACTCGTAAAAACAAGGAATATTATGAATAGGCAGAAACTTTTGACAAATTGCTAGGGTCTTACAAAAGTTGGGTTGAATTCAAGCAATTTTTCTCCAAGCACAATTTTTTTTTAATGTAGTTAGATGTCTCTCTTTGACAAAGAGAGAGAGAGAGAGACAAATAAGTTTCTACAAATTTGTTTTAACTTATATTTTGATCCGCAACTTTATCTATTTGAAATTTTTTTTGAGAAAAATTCGTAAAATTCTCATAAAAGAATCTTTGTGAAGCAAAATACTAAAATGGGAAATAATTAATTGTTTGCACAAAAGCTTTATTGAGAAACTATCTGTTTTTATCTGGTCTCGGCCACTTCTTTCTCATGTATGAAAATTCAGAGCAACTTGTTTAAAATCTGGTTTTTCATTTTTTCATGACCTGCGTAAAATTGAGAGTAATCGATCCAAGAGTGTATCGTGACCATTTTTGGAAAATAGTAATTTTACATACCAGGTTTGAAAAATGGAATTTTAATTTTTGAATAATGGACGAAAAAATTTGCGTAGCTTCATGATATATAACTGATATTGCAGCTTTATGTTGATGAAAGTATTTTTAAAATCCGTTCGGTAGCTTTAGAGTTAATATTGGTTTTCGTTGCGATCTGATCGCCTCAATTAAAATCGATATGAAAATTTGATATTCTTCATGAGAAACTTTTGAAGTAGGAGAATCATGCTGCAGAAAAAAGTTAATGGAAAATATTTTTCTGGACAAAAGTTTTCTTTAGTAAACGAATTGAGCTGTAATTTCAACACCGAGACGGATATTGCTAAAATGACTTTCCTAAATACAAAAAGATAAATTCCGCTGTACCGAGTCTTAAATACCCTTCATTGTGTTGGCGAAATGTTCATATTTTTTACTTTCCACATTCTTCTGAAATATCAAAAAATACAACAACAACAAATTATATAATTGGAACGCCTAGCTAGTTTATTGTAAAAAATTTTTTATTTATTATTGTAGCGAAATGTCGATATAAAAATAAATTTTTATATTATAATACGACCTCAAGCTTACTAAACTTAAAAGTAAAAATGAAAAAAAGAAATGACAAACATCGATAAAAACAATTTTCTTTCAGTACCTATTTTTTATAATTAAATAAATAATTAATTTCTAATGGCGATTTCTTTTCTCAAAAAACCTTTTGGATCTAAATTATTTAATATTTTAAACAGGTTGAATAAAACTACACAATAGAACAAAAATAAATTTTTCATGCAACATTTAGCGCGAATGTATATTTTCCGTTTTAAATGTTTACCGCTTTAAAATCGATTTGCGAAATATGATTACGTTAACACCACTGATAAGCAGTTGACAAAAAAAAAAAACTTTGCACTTAAAATAAAAATAAATTTTTGGTACAAAAGTGACCAATAATGGATTTTTATGAAGAATATCTTGCCGGAGAAAATGTTGAGTCTTCTATTTCATATCAATACAAAAAAGTTGACACAGTTGTAAATTGAGTGTAAACATGTACCATTTTTGCATTTTTTATATGCAACATGTTGAGAACAGAAAGTGATATTGATTTTAACTTATATATTATTATATTTTTTGACAATATTTTTGTTTGAAAAAAAAAAAACACCATAATAAAATAATTAAAATTTAACAAAAAAATGGCCTTAAATTAGAGCCAAAAGCAGCTTTAAAATTTTTGTATTTAACAATAGTTTATTAAAAGATTATTAGGCTAATAATCAATAACATCATAAAATTGAAGATTTCATTTCTGAGAATCTTATTTTTTTAAAGCAATAAAATGTCTGCAGGCATAAAAAAAGAAATTTTAAGAAAGATTTGCACACATTTTTTAGACCAAACTTTTTTAATTAAATGTTTAATATCAAATAAAGAACTTTAAATTAACTTCAAAATTCAAAAAATCAGTGCTATTGCACTCAAGATATTTAAAAGACACACATACATACATACACATGTTTGTATAAGACTACACTACCTGAAATGTGAGATGGAAACTAGCAAATACTTTGAAGAGTGAGATACAAAATCACACATACTCGTACACAAAAGTTCCTATCAAATTTTTCACAATGCTCTTTAAAACTTGATAGAAACTGTCTTCTACACTGTGAAAGATATTTCTATTAAAACTGACAGTCGGATGATCAGATTGAGTGCCGTTGTTCTTGTAGGGCGATTGACTGCTTTCGAGTCCCACATGTACAGCTTAAAACATTCCATTAAAAACCAAAAAAAAAAATTAATGACAATCTAAACTTACGATTGTATTTATGTTTTTTTCGCCCATTTGTGGAGCGATTGCATTCACTTTTAGCACAGACAGTATTAATGTCATTTATGGTAAAACTGTTTCTGTTCGTTTTTATATTTTGAACAGAATACACCAAAAAACCCACTCAGAAAAATGGGCAAAAATAAAATTATTCGCGGCTTTAGACTCATAGCTGCACCATTTATAGACCGAATCAGCTGAATTTCAATAGGAATCGTTAGACAAAAACAACTGACAAATTGGTGTACTAAACTCTTCTATACGTTGCCTAGGGACTTCAGAAAGTTGATTTCAACGACTACACAGGCAGACAGACAAGCAGACTGACATCGCTTATTTGACTCCGCTATTTATAAGAATCCCCCACACACAAACACATACACACACATGTACGGTGTAAAAACTACCTTTTCAAAAATTCAGAATATGAATGGGGAGTTTTGTCAAAGTCAACAAATTGACACAGTATCTACATACATACTCGTAATTACCCTAACCATTATTACCTTCGCTGAAGAATATGCATACATAAAAATAATCTTATGTGCTCTAACGGATTCATGTTGTACACTTTCTTTTTATTGAAATTTACTTCATACCGAGATGAATAGCCTGTGAGTTCAATAGAAAATGTAGAAGAAAAGCAAATCCAAAAATGTTTAAAAAATTTTTGATTAAAGTTATTTTTAGAATTTGGTTACGTAAATAAATGGGAGTTTGCCTAGAACAAGAAAAAAATTTTTTTTTTTTTCAATTAAAATTTTTGTTATGAATAAGAGCTGCAATTTAACACTGCAATTTGCGTTATGCCAGGAATTTAAAATGAGTCATACCGTGATTGATCTGCCTTCAGTTCAAAATGTGTGTATATTAAACTGTCATCAAGGTCATAAAATGGGAATTTGCTGTTTTATCTAAAATAATAATAATTCCTTAAGCCGCTTATGTCTTTTAATGGAAGTTTTTTTTAACGAAAATGAAAAATTCCTTTGAATGGGATGGTCAAATGCTTATACCTACGTAATCTAGTACAAATATGGCTGCGTGCGTAATAAATAAAATATCTAAAAGTTACTTTGCTCCAATAACAAATAATTTTTCCCTTTCCTGTGTGTGCATGTGCTTCAGAAATTGAGCCATGCACGTTAAAAAATTCTATTTATAAATACTTGTATGTAGTATGCATGTGTGTGTATGTGTGTGAGGATATGCATGTGCTTATATTTAGAAAATCAATAATAGATTTATTTATAATTTTTACACGGTTATTATCCTCTAACCTCAAATTTATTATAAATCACATTCGTCTTTTGTCTGTTACTTTGTTTGTTCACTATAAAAAATTTTATTTTCCAACCAATTTTTCTGAAACTTCTATCTCTATACAACAATTTTACAACTAATTTTACAGTCACTTTTCAATAGAAAAAGTTAGATGGGTTTTTTAATGATTAACATTCGGTTTTTCAACCGATTTTTCTAATATGTGTACCCCGAAAGATTCGTCTTTTTAGAAGTTCTAGGCAATCCCAGACCAGTTTCGATCTTATCTCAAAGGCACTAAGTGCCAGTAATGCCGCTCTACTGTCCGAGTGAATATAGATATTATTGTTACTTGTGTCTCTTTCTAGTTATTCTCTTAGGCAGAGCTCTATCTCATGTATTTCGGCTTGAAAAACTGAGTTTTCTCGACCCATACTAACAAATAAGCTTCTTCTGTGGTTCAGACCAAATACCCCTACTCCAACACCCTCAACCGATTTCAAGCCATCTGTGTACCATACATGTGACCCGACACCAGGTTGGGGTCTGTTCTGTTCCCAATTAACCCTATTTGGGAATGTGACCCTGAAATTACGAGTGAAGTTGTATTTGGTTCGACAGTGATCGCTTAGGGTTACAAACGCCACACCCACTTCAGCAATTTCCTTAGAAAGAGAGCTAAGTGCGCGAGAAGAGTCCTCCACATCTCCCAAGATGAGCTTTGCCTTAAATTGCAAAGCTTCTTTCTTGATGAATAAATAAATTGGAGGAAGGTTTAGCAAGACCTCAAGGGCAACATTCGGAGTAGACCTCATTGCCCCAGTTGTGCAGACACAGGCTAGTCAAATATAACATTTTATAAAAAATTAAAACATGACTTAATTTAAGTCCACATTTTTACAGACATTGGCCCATAATCATAGCCACACTAAACTCGGTATCTTTTGAAAAAAGATTTTAAATTAATAAAATTCTTAGGAACAAAAGTCAGCTCTTAATAAAAATCTACTTTTTGGTGACTATGATTATGGCCCATTAACTTTACTCAAATAAATTTTTAATGTAAAAAATAATAATTAAAAACAAAAAAATTTTTAGCTAAATGTTTTAATTTTAGTTAAGAGTTTATTAATTTATTATTTAGAATTTATTTCTGTTTTATTCACCCCTATTCCAGTTGTCGCCATAAACTTCATCGTCGTTTTTATTTCAACATCGCTTTTCATCGTAGTCAGCATTCTATAACGACGACGACAGTTTATCGTTTTTTTTAATAAAACAAAAACACATCTCTAGTATTTCATCCAGCTGGTTTATTTTGCTTTGAATGTTTGTGACAAAAAAAGATAATCTAGTATTAGAAAGAAAACTTGTCAGAATTCCAATATGTTACCGAATGGAAAGCATGTATCGAAACCAAACCCTTTCAAAACCAATATTTATTTAAAGACTTGAAAACTACTTTCGTTACCCCCCGTTTCCACATACAAGTGCAAGTTCGAAAAACTCAATACACTCTCACTTTTTCACTAACACACTCATATTTTTCGAACTTGCAGCTGAACTGGCAACCAAATTCTGGCTGACTTCCAAAACGTTATAAGACAATGTTTACATAAAATTCTAATACGGTATTTAAAGTTTTTATAAATATAGAGTTGCGAAACAATGCAAAAGTAAAAGCATCAATTGTGCAACTGATGCGCCGATTGCTATTTTGCGGCGTTTCTTATACTTGCCTACGACGTTTTAAAATGTGATGCATCGTCAATGTTTTTTACTTCGGCATTATGAAATACGATGATTTGTTCGAATACAAAGCAATTGACGTTTTGGAAGTCAGCCTCTCTTGCAAGTAAATTTTTGACACTTGCAGCAAGTAAATTGACAAATGAGAAACAGTGCTACCGAGTATGAGTTTTAAATTAATGTATTAGCCTGTGGGAAAATAGAAGGTACGTTAGTAATTGATATTTAGCATATTTAACAAAATTAATAAATAAAAAAAGAACATAATGACCCACCAACACATTTGAAAGTTAAATTTAATTATCAATTTCATATTTTTGACTTAAAAAATACTAACAACAAAATTTTTAGTTGGTATTCACGGTGTTTGCAACGCGGCAACACTTCATTCATATATTTTTATTCTCTATATCAATGGCGCAGCCATTTTTTCATTAGAAGTGAAGTTGTTGCCGATATTTAAAAAATGAACTTGCACAGAACAGTGTGTAGACACTCATACAATTTGCAAGACTTTCGACTATTTTCTCGGCTTTTTCGTAGTTAATACGTATACTCAACTTGCAAGCAATTACTTGCATGTGGAAACGGGGTATTGAAGACAATAGTATGTGATTTACAGAATGGAGTTAGATTTACATTAATTTAAAAAAAAAAATTTTTATAAGCAGCGACATTAAGATTTTTAGGCCAGGGATTTTAGGAACTCAGCATGTAAAACAACTTTTATTTAGAGCTATGGTAGCCAATTGTTCGAAAAATGCTGGTTAAGACTCTTAGGTCAATTACGAAAATTTCCCAGAATTATTTCCAAGGAAAATGTTGGTTCCTGGGAAACAAATTCCCTAAATCACAGAGTACCCTTTGATAAAAAAAAGTATTTATAATAAAAGGAAAAGAGAAAACACTTGCGGGAAATTTTTAATCGTAATAGAGCTGTCTGATTGCATTAGAAAAGTGCATTTTTTATAGCAATTTAGTTTTTAATTTACTTTGAAATTAAATGGAATGGTACATCCTACTGCAAGGAAAGGACTTTTTTCAACAATTCCACAAGTTTTCAAATTGGTTTAAATTTTCCATTTAGTTTTTGTATTTTTAAAATTGTCCTTTTTTATTATTTTTTAGCACTTCCTAGTCGTTACGTATAATGGTGACGACAAAATCATAGTCGTTTCAATACCAATTATATCGATAAATAACGATTGCGACAACTGGAATACAAATTTAAAGTTGTCGACAATAAACGACGTCGTTATCTATTGATTGCGACAACTGGAAAATAGTTTTTCTCTTTTCCTCTTAATGAACTTTTGTTTTCTTTTTTATCAAAAAATACTCGTGGTTTAGGGAATTGTTTTTCCCAAAAATTAAAATTTTCTTTGGAAAAACATTCCGGGGAATATTCATAACTGACCTAAGAGTCTTCACCAGATTTATATTCAATTTACATATGAAATAATTTTATTACAAAAATTCAAGGCTACTAGAGACGTGTTTTTTTTTTTTTGAATAATTAAAAAAAAAACGATAAACTGTCGTCGTCGCAGTAAGACTGTTATATTTAGAATACCAAATCAGTGTCGAAGTGATGACGACGACGATAAAGAGCGAAGTTGAAATAAAAACGATGACGAATTTTATGGCGACAACTGGAATTGGGGTGAAGATTTTAAAAAATTGCTTTTATTTTAATTTTCCAATATTTCGACTTTCCATTTGATGTCTTTTTTAGGGAAATTAAATTTTATTAAGATCTTAAACTTGAAAAATAATAAAATAATTTTAAAACAAAATATTGTTAAAACCGAAAAAATAGCTTTTTAGTTTTGATATCATTCGAACTTAAATTTGAATTTTTACTTAAACGACAAGTCAAGTTTTTGTGTTATAAAGTTAGCAAACATTATTTGCTTTTGTCGGAAAGTGGTTGCTGTTGTGATTTTCACAAAAATGGGGGTAAAAAGTGGAACTAGTCTTCATACTTGGATTGAAAATTTGAAAAAATTTTAGATTGTTTTTTTTTTCATTGTTGACCTTAAATGTATTAAATTCCACTTTTCTAAAACGAATAAAAAAGGCTTAAAGTTGTTTTCATGTCTTTCTTAAGCTACGGTTACATTAGACAAATATTTATTTGTCGAAATTAATTTTATGTAATACAAGTCATGTTAGACTATAAAAATATTTGGCAAAAATAGTGGTTACGTTTATTTCGACAAATATTTGTCTAATGTGACCGTAGCTTTAGTCATTTATTCCAATAATAAGCCATTCGATTTATTTTGTCAAGTTTGTTTCTTCGGTTTCAAAACGAATAAAATTATGAGAATGCGGTGAATTCGTTTTGAAACAACATTTTTTCGAATTCGGCTTAGGAAACAGGGCCAACAGTAATTTTGTTGACATATTTTTACCTTCTAGTTTTCCAAATAAAAATATTATTTTAAATGAAGCATTTTCTTCCAAATAAGTTATCTTTCGAATATGTTGCTTTTAATACACTATCACCAGCCAAGTCATAATAATCAATAATAATTTCAATAAGAAAGTTGATTTAATTGTAATTTGGACTTATTTTAGTTTCAAACATAATATTTTTGCGAAAACATTGTATAGCGAAATTCGTTTGATTACTTTATGAAGAAACTGTACTCCATTGAATGTGTGATTATAGATATGGATAGATATAGACACCAACCTACCAAAAATATCACTAACTTTACACAAAAGTTACCAACAAGTAAATCTCACATTGATTGAGCAGTTAAGAAATTAAAAAAAAAATTAGAGGTTGTAGCGCAAAGCTTTACATTAAAACTAAGCTGGAGCAAGTTGTATAAAAAAACGAAGGAGTAAATGAAATAAAAATTTTATGTGAACATTTTTCCGAAGAGTATAACGCATCCTCCTCAAAACAAATTTCGAAATATAATGTAAATATGCTCCTACCACATCAGCAGACGTGAAAAGATAATTTTCGATGTATAAAAATTTATTTAGATTCTAGATATTTTTGCCCGGTCTCGCCCGGCCTGGCCTTTTATTATGTGAGTAGGTATCCCTACTAATTTTTATAGAAATCCGTTTACAAATAGAATTTTAATTGTTAATATAAATAATACAGCCATTCACCACTTTATAAAGTGTCTCATGTTTTTGGTAGCATGATTATTAGAGGGGCCCAGCAAAGTGGGCCTGGCGAGTTTCTCAACGCGTTAACTTTAACTTTACAAAGTAATGAATCCGTAAATGTGTTATCCCTATGATTATTTTACACCATTAAGGTAACATTTTTACAAATTTTGAATGCCATATTTATTTATAATTAATCAACAGCCTAAAATATAAATTTTAAGCTTCTAGTCTGAAAATGATAGCATATGTCCTTTCTCAGACTTTAAACTATCTGTGTACTAAATTTCATATAAATCGGTTCATTAGTTTTGGCGTGAAAGCGAGACAGACAGACAGAGTTACTTTCGCATTTATAATATTAGTAGGATAATAGACTACGCTTTTCATTTAATACTTTCTTGGATTATTGCAATAGCGGTTACCAATGACAAACTGCCTTTTTTACTAAGCAGTAAAATAAGTACTTACGAGTATGTGTTTATACGAGTATACTCGTATTTAGATCTGAGTGAAAATTGAATTTTTGTTATTTTCTGTTTTTTTTTTTCTTGTTATGTTGAATTTTCTGAATGAAATACAGCAAACAAGCTGTATTCGATTCTTTTAAAGCATATTCTTTGGATTTTTAGAGCATGTTTTCAGGTTTTTCAACATAAAACACATTTTTTAGAGAATATGTTTGGTTTCCTTGTTAATTAAATATTTAATTCATTAAAATTAATTTATATGACAATTATTTTCATTGAAATATTTCTGTATCAATATAGACATCCCGCTTAGAGGACTACAACTTTTAAGGCCTTCAAAGTTTTTATTATTAAATTATTTTGATTTTAGCAAACCATCCATTTCGTCAATTGTGTCATAAATCGCACCAACATGCCTAAAGTACAATCATAAAGATATTTAGTTAAATGCTACAGTAAATCTAATTTTTATTAAGTCGATTTAAGAGATTTTTTTTTTATTAGCACAGATTTCATTTTTTTTTTGTTTTTTTTTTTTTGTGCGTGATTAATAGTATTTTTCATTAAAATATGCTTATTTCTGGTTATTGAAAATTGTATTTAATAATTTAAATGAAAACAAATTGTTTAATCCAAAATAAAATAAAGTAGATACGAAATAACAAACACAAATTTTTAATTTTTAAACTATAAAAGACAAATATGTACGAGTACTAAAGAGATGGTACGTAAATATTATGGTTACCAAAAATAGATGTTCATTTAATAAAAAAAAAAAAAAAAAAAACATGAAATCGCATTAGTAAATCTGATAAAATCATCGATCTGGTAACGTGAGTATGACTGTGTAGCAAAGCCATACTCACTCACTCGTATTGCATCATAAACAAGATTCGTTGGAAGCCACTTCAAGTACACACGTCAATAAGCTGATTGAGATGAAATTCAACTTGTTTTGCTCATTTTGTTTGCATCACAATTTGATTTGCGGACACAGCGAATACAATAAACAACGAAATATATAAAACAGAAAAAAGTTGTTTTTATTATTAAAAAGTTATTTTTATGTTGTAAATAACACAATATAAAAAAATACTAAATAATCACGCTGAATAAAATAGAAACAAAACAAACAAAAAAATCAAAAAAATTGGTAGGTAGCTCAAGCTTAAAATGTAAAAGCTTTCATTTATAAAAAAAAATGCAAAATAAAACGATTTTAAAAGTTGTATTCGTAGATATTGTTTATCAGGGATAGAAAATGTAAATTTTGAAACCAAACACTGTTAGCATTCGTTATTAAAGTGATATTGAAAAGCTTACAAGTCGGGGACCAGCAACAAAGCAGATGTTTCCCATCAGGGTCTCTAAAAATAAATTAATTAATTTTGTACAAAATTAAGAGAAAACGTTCTGTAACGTTAGTATAACATATGGCGGTCAATAATATGGCGATCAATAAATTTATGGAACGGATTCAAAGAAATCCGCAGAAAAACAAAAAATTGTGTAAAACGAATAAACAAACAGAAATTGAATTATTTAGAATAAAATTCCATTCGGAATGCGGAGTTTTAACTAGTAACATTATTCATTTTAGCCCAAATGCCAACTATAATTTACAGTTGATTCTTACCCGACGCCTATGACTGATGAATTTATATGATCCGAGCAAGAAAATCTTGATTTGGAAGCAAAAGCGGCGATTGCAAACAATGTATTGCATGCTGCGATGCAATAGTGTAAGGCAATATGTCGCAATATTTAGTTTCGCAAGCTAAAAATAATTTTTTTGTGTATTTCCTTGCAAGCCATTTTGGATAGGCTTTTTATGTACTCGTATATTCTTTTTATGAGCATCTTTATCTTTATTAACGAATATTTTTAAATGTATAAAATTCTATCAAATAATCAAACCAGTTTTCAATTGAAATTTATTGTTTCCGAGAAGCACTAACGTAAGGAAACGATCCAAATGTGTACTTTACGTACGTACACTTAAGTATAAAACAAGAACTAAATCATTCTAGTTCAAAACGGAGTCATGTTACTCTAATTGAGGGCCGGTAGGCCGCCACGCAAACCAAATCATTCCAACTCGACAGAACCTTGTTGCTGAAAGTGCTTAAGTAGCGAGTTAATTCAGATTCCCTGGTTCTGTATGAATTAAATAAAAAAGGTCAATTAGTTTTTTGTTTATTAAACTTGAGGTCATATTATACAAGGTGGGCCAAAAGAAGTCATCCGATTTTGTTTGGCTCTCTTTTTTTTCTAAATGAAAAACTTCGATTCTGTTTTTTGATTATGTTTATTTGAACCTTTAGAATTTTATTGGTCAAGTCGAGAAAATGATATCGGCCAAATGGGCGCCGTCACAATTGATTGCTATACGGGTTCGTTTTATGGCATTTTTCAGCACTTCGGCGAGAACTTCGGGCGACAGATTCTCGCATTCGTATCGAATGTTATCCTTGAGGGCTTCCAGGGTCTCGGGCTTGTTCTCGTAAACACGGGACTTCAAAAAACCTCTAAAAAAAGTGAAAATCGCCAAAACGAGAGATGAGGCGACCCGGGAACGGTTGTGGCTCGCGCAGTGTGTGCCGTTGCTTCGTCCTGTTGGAACCACATGTCCTCCAGTCCTAATTCGTTCAATTGCGGCAGAAAAAACTCGGTTAACATGGCCCTATAACGCGCACCGTCTACTGTTGTCGTTTGACCACAGCGGCGTCCTCGAAAAAAATGGCCCGATGACTCCTCCAGCGTGAACAGCGCACCATGCAGTCACTTTGAACGGGTGTAATGGCTCCTTGTGCATCACTCGTGGATTTTCGGTGCCCCAGAAGCGATAGTTTTGCTTGTTTACGTACCCGCTGAGGTGGAAATGAGCCTCATCGCTCATTATGATTTTTGTCGAAAAATGTCCTCGAGATTGAGTATGGCTCAATCTTTGACCAAAATTCGCCTTACGGACGACTGGCTGATGTCTAATTGCGAGGCACGGCGTCTGATCGATGTTTCTAATAACAGCTCGACATCCACGGCAATAGCGGCGATATTCTGAGCAGAATTTGCGCTCCAGGGCCGGCCACTCCTGGCAACGTCTCATGTGGTCCCATATTCTTCAAGTTTGGTGTTTGCGCAGTCGGTGTCGGACGACCGGTTAATCGGCGACGGAATTCGCCAACACCACAGACGAATTTTTACGCAAAAAAATAGACACGATTATGCCGCGATTCCGATTATTCACTTGTATTCTATCTGTCTAGTTCACAAATGTCAAAACAGATTTGACATTGGCCGCCATTTGTAAAAAGAAGAGGATCTTCCAATAGGGTGATTTCTTTTCGCCCACCTTGTATAAATTTATATTTTATATCCAACTTGTGTAGCTTCTTTTTTTCTATAGAACATCAATTTCATTTCATTTCATTTATTTATTTATAATAACCTAGCCTGTATAGGCCATAATCGTTTAAAAAATTCTACTAACAAACAATTTAATTCATTAAAAATCAAGTCTTAAGCTACGGTGACGTTAAACAAATATTTTCTTTTATAAATGCCTTTTTTTCGTTCCCTACCGTTGTTTTTTTTTTTTTTAGTTGCTTCATGGCAAGCACAATTTTTGCTATGTCCTCGTTTAGACAGGCGAACATTTGGAAGAAAGACATGTGGAATTATCTTTTGTTTGTTCATTCACATACACATAGACGAACATGATTTTGACAACATTCCGTTATTATTGTTATTATTTGCACACAAAACAATGCCAGAAAAAAGAAGTAAAGCAACTTTCAACAAAGTAAATTTGAAAAAAAAAACATATCACCGAATACCGAACTCAAAAGCGAGGCCCTCTTCTCTACCCGTAATATGCTACTAAGCTAAATATTTCCCTTGTTCCTGTTCGCCCGTCTAAGACTTGATGACGCTAGCAAATGTCCATTAACATCAGTATAAAGGAATAGGCTTTGATGGATTTATTATATATTATAATGAATCATTAATTTTTGGATTGGAGTTTTGGAACCCGAAATACATAGCATTTGTCTGCAAAGTGCAAATAACGAATAATTTTTCAATTAAAACATTTAGATCTTGTTATACAGGCATGTTCTGAAAATCACTTTCTCTCAAAGTGATTTAAAATCACGAAAAAGGTGTTCTGTGCACAAAATCATTTGACATCTCGTGATTTAAAACCGGCCACGCAAACTGCCTTACGATATGAAATCACTTGCGACATTTTAAGCATTTTGCTTTGAATTCCTTAACAAAATGATTAAATACACTAAATTTAAATTGTTTCTTATTAGTTTTTTTCAAAAAATTTATTATTTTTCACAACGTAACCCTAAATTTATAAATTTTAGAATACGCTTTATTTTGTGTGGAGAATTGTTTTCTTTTGTTTATATTTTTCGTGATTTTTAGTTTTTCTTCATCTTTTTCCGAGTAAATTTTATTGTAAACAATACAAAAGAGCTTTAAGCTCGTGATTGAAAACAGTAAAAATCACTACTCAAAAACTAAAATCTCGTGATTCCCAGAACACCCAAAAATCACTAACGTGGTTTTAAATTCGTTCGTGGTTTAAAATCACCGTGATTTCAGAACATGTCTGACATTTAATTTAACTTGATAACAAATTATCCAACATTTTATTATTGATGAGTATATTTCAGTTGAACATCCAACAGATGGATATGTGGTCTTCAAAATAAACTATTACTAGTAGTTAGAGATGCCAAACGGGAAATACCGGGATTTTCGGGAAAAGCTAAGTCCCGATATTCGGGATTTTTTACTTTTTAAATTCTGGGTTTTCCGGGAATTTCGGGATTTTATTAATCCCGTTTTAGTTATATTTTAATTGTCATAAAGATATATTTTTATGTGTTCCCTTATTAAAAACAAAAACTTATTATTTGAAACGACCACTTTGAAATAGGTATTAACAAAACTTGCTGTATATCTCTATTAAAATGTAAAAAAAAGTGAAAACAATTAAAACATGAATTTTTTTTGCGTAAAATTAAAAAAAAAAAATTAGCTTTGAAGAACACAAAACAAAAAATAAAGATAAAAGTTCAGTTTGGAGTCATTTGCTATGTTTTTTATGCTTATTTGAAATTCCCGAAAATCCCGTTTTCCGGGCATCTCTACTAGTAACATAACTTGCAATAAAAGACTTAATAAGCTCCGGAAATTGAGAACACACACAATGTACTAACAGAAAACGATCGGTACATTCAACTACTCTGAGTCAATTTGAGAAAATTGTGCTCTTCTGTATTGTAAAAAATAACTTAACTTAAAATTTATTGAAATTAATTTTATAAGGTAGACTAAGGCCCGTTATTACAAATTTCGATAATTAAAGATAGAATTCTGGTTTTTGGCTAAATCAAATTTGGGCGGAGGTTGATATATGACTTATAAAATCTTAACTGTAACTATCGGCAACTTGCAATAATGGCGATAAATGTAGGGGTATAAACAATTCGATAAGACCGTTTGTATTGCATTTTTACTTATTTAGTAATTCGAGGCTAATAAAATAAATGCTTGTGAATAATTTGTATTAGTAAAAATTCAAAGAATTAAAGTTAAAATCCAGCTAATGATTAAGACAAATAAAATTAGTTTCAAAAAATAAACTCGAACCGTCGCATCACAAAACTATGTGTGCGAATATTTTTGGGCCAAATATTAATGAAATAAGTTTACTCCAAACTTACCAACAAAATTATATATTTTTTGTCGATTTTTTTTCATCATTATTTTAACTAAAACTTGTTTTGCTACACATTTTTATTTTGCTTTAAATTTTGCTCATGTCTTTTCAATGACTCAGAGCAACAATTTTTTGTTTGTTATTAATTTTTTGTTTTTTATTCAAGCAGCTGATTGTTTTGTAGTTTCCCTGATATTAGTTGGGAATAGAGTAGCAAAATTTTCTGCTTGCTCAGCACGTTCGAGGACAATAAATATTTTTGTTACCTCATAAATAGAAATAGAGATTTTCTGCTGGCGCGATCCAAAATTATTGTTTTCTAAAACAAAACAAAATATAAAAATAAACAAGAAGAATTTTGGTCTATCAAGTTTGCTTTTATGTAATACAAATCCCATCAAATTTATTTATTAAATTTATTAGTTGCTGTCAACAATAGCAATTATTTCGGTTTTATAATTGCACAAATATTTATATACGGTTTTGAACCAGAGCACCTGAAAAATGTTTAAAAAGTAATGGGTGCTTCAGTAAGAGTGGACATATTTTAAAATAAAATAAAAATACATATTTTTTAAAGAGTTTTGATTTTATTATTGGATTGTAAAGAAAACTTGTTCCCATTAAGTATAGAATATAATATTCGTACCGGTTATTTGTTTAATGGGTAATGGAGCAAAGTAAAGTGAATGATAATTTTTCGAAAAAAGCCGATGAGGCGAATTTTTATCTCAATGTCTTCATATACAACAAGTTTGAAGAGGTCACTGTGAGGGCATTTATTACAGAAATATAATAACAGAGTTCTCGTGGCCTCAAGTTGGCCACATGGATCTGGACGACATGTGGTTTCAGCATGGCAGCGCCACCATACAGCGCGTATAACAATCGATTTATTACAGCATCAAATGAAAAAGTGCTCTCCTATATTTTTTTAACATCAAATCTGAGCTCGGTTTTTTTAACAGGCCCTGCTTTCTGAGACATACCATTATTTTTTAAATTTAAGAAGTGACATGACATATGGGAGATTTACTTAGAAATGGTTTGTTATATTTGAATATAAAGATAATCCGAAATTTCATAGTAAAATTTTCTTTAAGTCATGCCTATATCGTTTTTAAATTAGCTCACTAATTTCAAAGATTGAAAAATTTAAAAATTTTCAGCAATTTTTATAAGCTTGGAGCATGATAAGTTTCAAATAAAACGAGATTAATTTTGTTACAATCAATTCACAACTTGAATTTATTGCCAATTAAGTGTCTCATGGTAAAAATACATGTGTAATATGTATTTTATAATAAGCATGCTTGTGCAGCCCTGTAATGGGTACAGCAGTATCACAGCTGCCAGAAAACATGCCAAAGGAACACAAGCGAAGGCATATGGCAACATTTTTACTCTGCGATAAATTGATTTTACTCTGAATAAAATCAAAAGTTGTGCACCTATTTAAATAAAATTTTCTTTAAAGCTCATGATGAAAATATTGTGGAGTTTGGTTTCCTTCTGTTTTAAATAATTTTTGGAAAATTAAATTTTGTATAAAAACGTATTTTTAAAACTGCTGAGCTGATTCAAAAATAATATAGATCTGATTTTTTTGAGGAATTCTTGGTTTTACTTTTCTAACAAATTAAATAATCCGATTTGAAGTAATGCTCACCTCTCTCACCAAGCCAATTTGAAAAAACCAGAGCTAATTTGTGAAAACGATATACTGATTTAAAATAAGCACTTCAAAATATTTTGAAAACAGTTTTTAGGTATTCCGGTATGAAAGTTGATTTGAATTTGTACGCTTGCGTTATTATAGCTGTGTAACAGGAACACATTATGCAAGGTTTGTTGGGTGCAGAAAATTTCGCTCCCCCTCCCAACTACTCCTAATCAACACGAACAATGGGTTTTTGGAAGTTTGGTGAAGATTAGGTTAGATTGCACAGGGCACACGGAATAAAGCAAAACAGATGGGGACTCAATTGGGTCGCCTGACGGAAAGACGGATAGCAAAAAAGAAAGAAGAGTAAATGGAAGTAGGAAGATAATAGGGGAAAGCGTAAGCAGAAGACTAGTCCGTAACCTAAGCCAGTTGGTACTCCTAATGAAGCCATATAGCATGCCGACCTCTATAGTCCACAGTGCAGTAAGACCCTGCAAGTAGCGCTCGCCGAATTGTTCCACCAGGGCAAGGCAGAGCCAAAAAAAATATTTCGCAGTTTCCTCCTCTTCCTCGTCTTCCTCGTAAACCCATTCTCCTTGCATAGTTACCAAAACTACAGTGGCCTGTTATTGCTGCCAATACCTTTCTCAACTTGGCTCTCTGGAATTTCAGTAAACCCCTATTGCAATTACTGTCCAGCCTAGGCCAGATCATCCTCGCTGTATTGCACGTCCGTTCCTCTCTCCATCTGAAATGTGAAGCAGCAAAAACTGTTTTCATTAAATTGATCTCATTTAGTACGCGATTAAAATCATGCGTTATCGCAATACAGCGTCTGTAAACAAAATAAATTTCAAAATTGTTGTTTCTTAAACCTCCTTTCACACAATCGCAGATACATACTAAAAATATTCACTCGTATTAAAATAAAATTAAATTATAAGAGAGTGATTTTGTTAAACATTTGGGAGATGCAGGAAAAGAAATCAAGTACGCGTTTACACTCGAGGTAAATGCAAAGTTCAAAACAAACTCAAAATTTAATGTAAATACAATGGCCGCCTAAATGTTTATCTGGGTAAGGGTTTAGTGTTTGTGGTATTAAATTGTTGTGCACAAGACACCCGTAAGTCAGTTATCTATTCAATGTGCTTGAAGTAGTAGTCGCATACGCTGTTCAATTTTAGTGAATTTTTCTTTAAATCTAATTTCATAATATTCAAACAAAATGTTTTGTTTTCTTCATTCAATATAACTGCTGGCATACTCTTCCACAACAGGACCGACACCACCGTTCCAAGCAGTACTTTTAATTTGTATATGCCCAAGGCAGAGGATATTCTGAACTTTAGCAGAAATGACATTAAGCTCTACACTGTAATGATAACAGAACATTGTAGACCCAATACCACATGATTGAAATTGGTGTGGTAAAGCATAATTCCAGTTGTCACTATTGAGAGCAGCAAGGAACATCGAAACACATTGTGTGCATTTGGAAAAAACAAAATTATCTATTTAAGCAGGCCTTAAAAATTAATCTAAGCTAAAATTTCATATTTTACTAAATTTAAGTTTTGAGTGTAACCAAAAAAAAGAAAATATGTCGCAAATTAACTGCTTTTAGAGAATGATAGAAATAGAAGATTACGCCATGGGCACTATTTCCCGTTTGAAGAAAAAAAAATTTTTTTCTCCACTGTTAATTATTTAGCTGTAAATTATTCGCCAATAGGAACACAAATGCGTGACGTCATTTGTGCTACATGCGCAGAAAAATTAAAATGTATGGGCGGGATGGCGTAATCTTGTATTTCCATCATTCTTGCTATGTAAAGCATTGTTCACATAAAATCCGGCCGCTTTACAAAAGCATTTTAGAAAAACCTAGGCAACACTTAAATTAAAAAAAAAATTTGTTTTGTTCTAAAAATATTCACCGTTATTTTGTAGAAAAAAAATTTTCAGTATTAGTTTATTTTTAAGCGTGGTTAGTCATGGAAAATCAAAATGGAAAAAAAATTGAGCACAAATATCTAGAAAATCCGACATGGTCAGGTGCAATGATTGGAAAAAACTGCAGCTTCCAAAAAGCACTGTAAATGAGGTTTTAAAAAAAATATAACCAAACCTTAAGTACAGATAGCAAGCAAAAAGAAAAGGAAAAAGTTGCTAAAAAAAAACCCAGAGCTTACAAAATGTATAATACGCTCAATACAGCAAAATATAATACCAGTATAAGTACCACAAGAAGAATTTGTCTGGATGCTGGCTACAGAAGCTATCGTTCAATAAAATATCCAAATTGTAGTGAAAAGCAGAATGCCATTTTAATAAAATATACACGCATTCTTTACAATCAAGTTTTAACAAAATTCAACAACTGCTTGATTATGGACGATGAAACCTATGTAAAAATGGACTTCAAACAGCTGCCAGGTCAAAAATTTTATGCTGCGGCGAAACGTGGAGATGCCGATTCCAAATACAAATACACGAAAATGGATAAATTTTGTAAAAAAAATCATGATTTGGCAAGCAATTTGCAGTTGTGGTGTAAAAAGCACGACGTGCTTGCAGAAACAATTGCTGCCTCTAATTAAACGCCACCAGTCCCCAATAAAATTTTGGCAAAAAACATGAACACTCCTAATTGTCCGCAGCTTCGGCCAATTGAACAATACTGGGCTAATGTCAAAGCCAAATTAAAGAAAAGTGGTACTGTTGCTCCTGACGCTAAAAATATGTTGAAAATTTGGAACAAATATGTAGCGCAGGCAAATCAGAATGTTGTGCAGAAACTGATATGAACCATTAATGCAAAAACGCGGAAATTCATAAGAGGAAATGATTTGTAATTATTTTTTTAATATATCTGAAAAAGCAATAAATAAATATGTATTTATGAACAATAGTTTTGTAATAGTTTTTTTCTTTAAGTATATATTCAATTGTTTATGCGGCTGGATTTTGTGTGAACAATACTTTAGTGTGTGAGTGCGAGTTTAATAATACTTGCTTTAGAGAGTATCTTCAACTCGATGCAACAGTATTCACTTGCTTATTAAGCCAAATTCAGTTGTTATTTTGAAACCGCAAGCTAAACATCGTCTAAATACTTAGAGTTCGGTAGATTAAATTCAAAATACGATTGTAGGTGCTTGTTAAGTAAATAAGCAAAACCACAATCTGTATTTAGTGTAAAGATATAAAAAATTAACGAAGTAAAAATAAATCTGAAATCTAATTAAAAAACTGGAAAGAAAAAACGTTGGATTCAATTATATATTTTATTTATAGTGGAATATTTAGAAAATACTCTGCTGCGAGTGGCCATTAGAAATAACAAAAGAGAGTAGCAAAAGAATCCCGAGCACATCAATTGAAAAATTTCAGAGCAAATAACTCTAAACAAAAGCAAAGCAAGTACGTAAATATAAAGTTTAAAAACGCGCACTCGCGTGTGTGTATGTGTAAAAATTATAAAATGTTATTAATTTATTAAACTAAAGAATAATAAATAAATAAAGAACAACAAGTCTAAATTAAAGTGGTACTCGCATGTGTGATTAGATTTAGCTCAACATACTGATTGTTATTTTTGTTGTGTTTGTTGTACGTTTTAGTGTATTTGATTTCATATGTTCGATAAATGCCATACAATTTATGAATCAACATTTATTTCTTAGCACCTGCATTTGATTTTGGTTTAGTAGCTGAATGACATTCGTACGCCTGGTAAGTCATTCGAATGCCGTTGATTACACTTTATGAAATACATAAAAAACAAGCCATAAAACCTTCACTCAAATCGAAATATCACAGACATACATACGTGCACATGTGTTCGTGCTTTCTTGAATCCACTCAATAACTACTTTTTATTTAGTTATTCGATACCACCCAATTCCTTAGACAGAGTTTTTATTTCACAACATAAAGTAACGTAACTTGTTTGAAAACAAATTAATTTATACAAACGTAAAGCAAACTTTAAAATTATCTGAAAGCATCTAAATTAGAATTTTGAGATAACTCGTAATAGGTCGATTATGGATTGCAACTAAGCTTCAGTTGCCTTTTCAAGGAACAACGCAACTGAAATGAAAATTGTTATTATGAATGGCAACGAATTTTAGTTGACAAAAAGTTATCGAAAATTCTATTTTCGAAAACTGAAAATAGAAAAACTAACAAAAAGAAATAAGAAACTGTTGAAAATGTGGTCTTTCGTCGAATTTTATTTTGAAGATGAGCAAGAAATAGTGAATGAGACGAAGCTTTAGCTACAACTGCAGCTCTTTTATAATTTTTTTTTTAATTTGTGTTTAATGTACAAAGATGGTCTTTTGGCAAATCAGTTTGCTCTGGAAGTAGACTGTTTTTTTAGTGGGCTTTATCTGCTTTGGTGCACTGCTTCGACTTTGCTGTTACATTATTTTCTGTTTTCAGTTTGGAATATAAATGAATACAAACTCTCTGCCACTCGTCGCGTATACCCATTGGTGGGCCATAACCTTTTAAATTTACTGTTATTTGATTTCACACCTGTTCTATTGTTGCTTTCCTCTGGCCAAAATCACGCGATCAGCACGTGCTGTATCAAGACCTCAAATTGCTGTTTGATAGTAATTTTAACCATTATTTAGCCAAAAAATGTATTAAAGTTTGTTTATATATTCTGTGATTAAAGTAAAGGGTGTTTTTTATAGACGTATAGAACTTTAAATTGCAATAAAACAACGATGGATTATTCGATTGACATGAATTTTATTTATCCGAAAGATAATCTTGTGGCATTACATTTTAAATATGATTTCTGGCATATGACAGCCACGGCTGGCTCGGATGTAGTCCAATCTGGACGTTCAATTTTTGATGACTTTTTCCAACATTTGTGGCCGTATATCGGCAATAACACGGCGAATGTTGTCTTCCAAATGGTTAAGCGTTTGTGGCTTATCCGCATAGACCAATGACTTTACATAGCCCCACAGAAAGTAATCTAACGGTGTTAAATCACAAGATCTTGGAGGCCAATTCACAGGTCCAAAACGTGAAATTAGGCGGTCACCAAACGTGTCTTTCAATAAATCGATTGTGGCACGAGCTGTGTGACATGTTGCGCCGTCTTGTTGGAACCACAGCTCCTGGACATCATGGTTGTTCAATTCAGGAATGAAAAAGTTAGTAATCTTGGCTCTATACCGATCACCATTGACTGTAACGTTCTGGCCATCATCGTTCTTCAAGAAGTATGGACCAATGATTCCACCAGCCCATAAAGCGCATCAAACAGTCAGTTTTTCTGGATGTAAGGGTGTTTCCACATACACTTGAGGATTAGCGTTACTCCAAATGCGGCAGTTTTGTTTGTTGACGTAGCCATTCAACCAGAAGTGCGCTTCATCGCTAAACAAAATTCGTTTATGAAAATCGGGAACAACGGCAATCTTTTTCGAAATAAAATTGCACTATTTGCAAGCATTGTTCAGGCGTGAGTCTATTCATGATGAATTGCCAAACCAAACTGAGAATAAATCACTTGACAGCTGTTAAATCGGTCGCCATCTTGAACAGTAATGCCAACTTATAGATCTATACGTCTATAAAAAACACCCTTTAATATGATATTTTCTACCAGATGTCATATTTTTTGTTTATTTAATGAAAAAACTCACAGCAATAGTGATAGAAAACGTTCTTACATACTACCAAATAAGTGCAAACAGTCATCAATATTTTTCAATATTTAGAATTTTAAATCAGAATTTCTACAAACGATAGAAATTGTTTTGTGTCGATGACACCAAATGACATAACTGTGAATATTTGTCCCAAGCACATACAAACTGATACTTCAAAGACTCTTCTTAAAGGTGGAATGTAGTCAAAAACTGCACTTTAAGCATAGAAAAAAATTTTTATCGTCCATCACAATTATTATTTATTTATTATAATTGTTAGGTTAATATCAGCGAATCATATCTAAAACATATAAATTTCAACAAAACATTTTATTGTTATTTATTAATTCGAGTAAATTCTTAAACAAAAATTTTAAAAACGAAACATTTTGTTTCTTCATGTTATTTTTCCCACTGAAGTTGCCCTCCATTATAAAGTTTTTAATCTATGTGCATAGTCTCCAAATTTAATACAGCATGCTTTCAATTAAGGCCAATTTTGTGAGCGCCTGCTAATATCTACTGTTGGGGAATCATACATACATTTTTACGTGCTTACTGGCATTCATACATATGTTTTATACGTAAAAAAAATTAGCATAAAAATTGAAAACTGGTTTTCAAAGAATGATTGTTAATTTTCTGGCGCAATAACGAAATTAATAAAGTTAAGCAATAAATAAAATAGGCTGAACTTTAGTCTACAAATAATTAAAAAAGTATGTGTGTGTGTGTGTGTGTGTGTTTGTATTTACATGTGATCAGATGTAAACACGTACGCTTAACTCAAAGACAGAAATATAATAATAAAACAATAAAAAAATATCATGTTTCCAAATAAAATTTTGAAATAAGCAACAGCAA
The DNA here is from genome assembly GCA_947397855.1 of Thelaira solivaga. NCBI lineage: Eukaryota > Metazoa > Arthropoda > Insecta > Diptera > Tachinidae > Thelaira > Thelaira solivaga. Next base: position 45,609,526 of record OX377611.1, on the reverse strand, counting down.
TATAAATATCGATTAATAAACAAGAACAACTTTTCGATAACTCCTGTACCTTTTTCGAATTTTGTATGAGTTAAATACTTAATGTTAACAAAACACAGCATTGCAAGATTGGTGACACAGATCATGCTGATGAGGAAAAAAAGGAAAGTGGCCGTTCCACCAAACCAGTGTCAGGGGTTAATTTCAATTTTTCTGCATTTAAAAAAGTTATTATATTAAATGTGAAAATTGAAAAAAAGAATAAAAAATATATATATATAATATGCCTTCAATACCAAGCAATTGTACATATAATCGTATATATAACGAATAGCGTGCATATGCAAAAATGCAACAGGAAAAATTAAATAAAATCCGATTGAATTAATTGGTATTAGTGCAGTTGCATTTACACTCAGCTGTAATTAAATAAAATGTATAAAAAAATAATTTTCTGTTTGTTTTCTAACGGATTTGTTTAAAATTGTACACATGCAATCCCTATACTACACGGCAGGTTACCTTATACTTTCGGACCAGTCATGCTCACTTTTCATAAAGACGTGTCCCTACTTAATTTAAGCCTGAAATTATGCTTTGAAATATTTTATTTACCACTTTAGCTCTCTCATCTGCTAATAATGCTACCGCAAGCATGGCTGTATTGATTAAAGGGCTGTATAAGCATACATGCACAATGCATGTGGATGATTTAGGTGAGCACCTGCCGCTAGGGCCTAGTCTCACCGGGGTCAAACCACGAGTGGTATCCGTGCCTACCACTACAACCCCTGTGACCAATTAAGGACACAGGTAGCAAATTGTGTGTGTTTCTGCCATGTCACACACACCACCCTTGTTTAGCGAGTTGGGCCTATCCAAAACCCGTGTCGAGTGACATCTGTTTCTATGAAACAGCATATCGAAGAACATGCCACCCTGCCAACGGTGACATGAACTCCGTTCCCAGCGTACCTTGGTCTCAACCACAGCCACCACGTGAACCCCCGAAGGGGACCTCACCAATAACCGGTCACAGATTCCGCTGTCCGAGCATTTGGGTATGCACGAAGTCCACTGACCGAACAACGAACCAGGGATGTTGTCCCCAGAACATCATCCATTAAACCCCGTGGGGTTGGAACGAAGTTCGGTCCACAGACTCCGAGCACTCATTGTTCAACCATTCGTGAGCATCAGCTCTTAACCCATTGCTCGGACATTAGTGCTTCCTCTGTGGGGCTACCGGCTCCCGTGGTACCAGTGTTGAGAGTCACTGGTCGGACCCCGAAGGTATCCTTTAGGTAAACCTTCAGGTTTCCTTCTGCCAGATTCAAACCCATGGCAGTTCCAGGTGCTAGCGCACCTATATTCCCCGGTAGTGATACATCAAGGTGGAATTTCACCAAGAAGACACACCCCGGGGGTGAAGCATACATGCACAGAAAAAATATGGTTGAGGCAACCATATTATGGTGGAAACATAGTATGGTTAGATTTATGATTGCTTCTAACCATATATAGGGTCCGCCAAATAACTTTTTTTTTTTTTTTTGAAAATGCTATAAAAACATCGAGTGTAGCTTCGGCTGTGTGGCACGTAGCGCCGTCCTGCTGAAACCAAATGTTGCCAATATCCTCATCTTCAATTTTTGTGAACAAAAATTCGTTCAACATGGCCCGATAATGATCGCCATTGACTAACGGCCACTCCTTGCTCATTTTAAAAGAAAAATTGCCCAATTATGCCTCTGGACCAAAATCCGCACCAAACAGTGACTCGTTCTGGGTGCGTCGGCTTTTCAATGTATGCGTGCGGATTTTCTGTGCCCCAAATGCGACAATTTTGCTTGTTTACATACCCGCCAAGATCAAAATGAGCTTCATCTGAAAATATGATTTTATTACATACAAACATAAATATGTTTCACATTTGAAAATGAGTTAGTAAATATTTTGCATTTGTAAATCAATTAAAAAATTTAAAACAATAACGAACGTGTACTTTGAATTTTTTATTTTTAAATTAAAACCCCCTTTCATGACAATTTGGAGAGCACGCTAAGCGCTATTGAGAGAGGCTTAGCAGTTGCTAAGTATAATGAAATATAATAAAACGATTGTATTACAGAAAACGCACTTCAAAGCTTAAATAGCGAGTCTCTGAACAACTTTTTATTTACAATAAGCATTCAATCAAACAAACAAACATACAAACATCAGTTTAATTGTATTTTCTTCCACACGCTGTTGTCAGAGATTGCCTCGGTTGTATTAAAATAATAACAAATTAAATATAACGCGCAATTTAATTGTATCTAAGAGAAAGATTAATTTTCCTCACTTATTGCAGTAACAATGTAATAACTCAAAAAGTATGAACAACAATCTGATTTTATTTATATATATTATGTATGTATATATGTATTGTCAAAAATGTTTGTTATAAATGTTGTTTCTTTTTTTATTTAAATATCTTTTTGATTAGAACATTCTAGTATGAGATTATTATGGTCAAATTTTTTTCCATATAAAAACTTTGTTCTGTAAACTGAATACGAAAAAATTTTAGAATTAAGACGAATTCACATATTTGGGTGCTCTCTAAACCGAATTCACATAATTTTAGTTGTGTTACGGTTGAAAGCGGTCAAACCGTCTAGAAAATTTGTATAAAAAGCACAGGTTTCACTCACTTCAACAGATTTGACCGTTTGTAAAATTAAAAGCACCACTTTGTGCGTTTTACAGAATAATTAATTGATGATAGGTCCGTTCGAGTACTTTTCCAGTAAAATCTAGTAACTGAATAATTACTGAGTAATTTTTAACATTTACTCTCAAAAAGAAATATTGCCCAAAAAAGTACGCGAACGGAAAAATAGTAAAAACTAGTAAGATTAAAGAAACAGCTGATTGGAAATATATTTAGTGCTGAGATATTTTTGCTTTTGAGTACTTGACTTTATTTCTACCAATAAATATTATCACTTTGTTTAAAACTAGACTTATGGAGGATCGAGATAAATTACAACGATCTGACAAATCACTAAAGCTATCAACTTCGTGACCAGCAAACCACAAAAAGACAATATGCAAATTTTCCGGTAGTCTTTTATCAGCTCGAAGGTGTTTATAAATCTCTGAATCGGATTTCGGCTTCTGTATAGCGTGGCACCATTTCGTGAAAATAGTTTTTTATGGAATTACGTGGCACCCTTTCATTTCCCGAAAGCATTTCCATAGGATAAACATCATCGTCAGTCCTTAACATTCTAACAATGACTAATTCATCTTCATCCTCACTTTCGGATGATGAATCCATCAAAACCATTATTGCACTTAAAATGACAGCATTACGTCTGTCCAAATGCATACTTCCACTTGCGCCTAAAATAAATAATAGTTTTAAATTGAATATAAATGTATGTATGTAAAGCACTTCATACATATTTCAATTTAATTGTCAATTGAATTCATTCTTGACCACACACTTCATAAGCTGATCAAGAGACTTAAACAGACACAGACTTACTAGGCAACTTGAAAAAATCAAAAACTTTTGTTTATCTTCAACCAACTCGACAACTGGCAAACTAATCAATTGACAGAGCCATACACACCTTGATTTGGACAAACACCAATCAGTTGCCAATTGGATTGAAAAGTATATGGGATGCTTAATATATAATTTAAGTACTAATCGAAATAGCTACTTTTTCAGGAGAAGCTTTTGATGTTTGCGTGTTGAATGTAAGAAGCTATGGAATTACAATTTGTATTGCTTTTAACATTTTATCAGATTAGCACCAAAGTTGGTCACAAAGTTGGAGCTTATAAATGCTACAAATATAAACTTTAATCCATGCTAAGTCGACTTGACCTATATAGTTTAGCTTGGGAGCATCCATATATGAACATGTACCAGTGTCCGACACAGATGGTACTATTTCTTTATCAGTGGACATCGAGTTTTTTCACAACCACAGATAATTTCACCCAAAACGTTTATAAATACTTTTAAATTGAAATTATTTCTTTTTAACAATTGTGTGTGTTTTTTTAAATACACAACACAACGCGTTTAGTAATTATACTTCACTTTTCTTTTCACTTTGAAAAAATTTTATAAAAAATGTGCCGCATAAATTGTTTGTTTACCTTTTGAAACATATGTTTTTCATTTTACTGGACTTTACTGTATTTTACTAGCAAAAATTTGTCCAGTAAAAACTAGTAAATACTCAGTAAAGAACTGTCACTTTACTCTTTGAATTATTGTTCTCATTTACTAGATTTTGTGTACGCGAACGACTTCCAGTAAAATCTAGTAAACTCCAGTAAAAAATTGTAAAATCTTACGCGGACTCGAACGGACCTGATGTTGTAAACGTAAGCATTGTCAGACAACATAGTATTGTAACTGTAGATGCCAAGCGGGACTGATTTTTAAAAATCCCAGAAAACGGGATTTTTAACTAAATCCTGAGCGGGATTTTCGAGATTTTCAAATAAACAGAAAATGACTCCAAACTGAACTTTTCTCTTTATTTTTTGTTTTGTGTTCTTCAAAGCTAATTTTTTTAATTTCACGCAAAAAAAAATTTGATTTTTTATTTGTTTTCACTTTTTTAAGTTTTTAATAGTGCATTTACATTGAACCAAAATCTACTAGATTTGATAGGAAATGTCTTTTTAAATCTATACCGTTTACACTACCTTTTTTTTTGACATATAACAAGATTTCATTTTCTGAACAAGAAATGCACTAAATTTCATATTAATATAATATTTAAATAACACTTATAATTGTGTATGTATTTCCATCCATTTCAAATAATTTTTCTTTATTTCAATATGTGTAATTTAATTTAATTCTTTTTTTGTTTTTTTTTTGTCATCAAAATTTTCTTGTGTATTAATAACAAAACCACAGTTGTATTACTAAGTATACCAAGATTTTGCAGTCAAAAAGAACTAAATTTCGTTCAAGATCTCGTATGAACTAGATTTGGCTTCAGTGTAAATGGCCTATTATATCAAAGTGGTTGTGTTGAATTACTTCAACAGGGCGTTTCAAATAATAAGTATTTGTTTTTAATAAGGGCACACAGAAAAATATATCTTTATGACAATAAAAATATAACTAAAACGGTATTAATAAAATCCCGAAATTCCCGGAAACCCGGAATTTAAAAAGTAAAAATCCCGAATATCGGGATTTAGCTTTTCCCGAAAATACCGTGATTTTCGGGAACGGGATTTCCCGTTTGGTATCTCTAATTGTTTGACTCGTTAACTCGATATAAAAGAAATTTATAAAAGTATTTTGGCAAAAGTCATTCAAACTTTTAATGAATTGTATTAAGAGAATATAATAAGAAAAGTAATGACGGCTTTTTTTAATTTCTTATAAGGGCATTAGTGCATATTTTGTATGCGCATATTATGTTTTTTTTTTTTTTAATTTTTGATAATTTTAAATAAAACTAAAATTTCTATTTACATCACAAGAACCTCTTTTTGATAATAGCAAAGAATATCTGTTAATTTTGTAACACAAAAACTTGACTTGAACCAAAGACTATAAAACTATAAAGATGTTCTACGTAGAACAAAATCTGAAAACAAAAATGAATAGCTGAATCAGATGCGGGGGGAAGTAACAAGGGAATTTTTGAGCATGCGCATTTCAAATACAAGTTTCTCTCATTTAGCTACTGAGATAAACAGAGAATAAACACATACTCAACAACATGTAAATGCTCATGTATGTATGTATTATAAACGAAGCATTTAAAACAGTGGTCGTCAAAACTAAAAATTAGCTTGTGTTAGTGAGAGAATTACCCAGCAAACGCAAAATGAAGCATTTCAAATATAATTTATTTAAGAAATATTTTACCATTTGTCAATAAAACAGATACGTATTTTTTTTGTATAAATTGCATAAATACGTTATAATAGTAAGAAATAGACACCGAAAAATAGGAAGAGTTCATAGGTCATCTAAAAAGCCAAATATCAGTTTTATGATTTCTTTTGCTTGATCTCTTTGAAAAAGTTTTTAATTTTACCACTAACCTACACGATAAAGTTATCTATATTTATGCTTTTATGGCAGTTTCTTATTAACAAAATATTTTTTAAGTGTGCTGAGCTTAATTTATTTCGCTGCTTTGTACAAATAAATTTCAAGTCTGAAAAAATTTGCTCACAGAGGTAAGTAGAGGGAAATAATGACAAATATTTTAAGGCATTTTTTGTAATTTGGGGGTATGATGTTTTATCCAAGTTTTTCCAAAAATCTAATATATAATTTACCTCCGGAGCAGTTATTTCACTTCGTAGTATTATCAGCTCTGATTGTATATCACACTCATACTTGCTTATATCGCAGTTAAAAGGGTTTTCAAAAAGATCAATAAATTGCTGTATATTTTCAAAATCTAAAAATCTGTCCTGAAAGCTATAAAAAATTTTTTCAAGTACTGCTGTATATTCAAATGTTGTGCTATTGTCCTGTTTGACATATATTAGAGAAGTTTTTGGAAAACTGGAAAAGTCACCAGCTTGAACTTCAGAGATGAGTAAAAATAATTTTGTTTTAAAATTAAATAAAATTTTAGAGAGAGCACACAAGTTTTTTTCTTTTCCTTGTAGTTCTAAATTAAATTTATTCAGAAAAGTGGTTGTATCCGCCAAAAATGCTAAATATGAAATAAATTTTTTATCTTCTAAAGCCTGTTTTGCCCAGTCTGCTATATTTTCTGTTTCTAAAAACTGCAGCACTTCTTCTCTCAAGTTAAACAATCTATTTAGACAATCACCACGGCTCAGCCAGCGGACTTCAGTAAACATTTTAAGGTCATTATATGCGCTGTTTTTGCTTTTTAAAAAACTAACAAACTTTCTGTGAGTGCCCTCCTCTTATTTTATTAATAATAGACTCTGCAGTCTTCATAGTGGCATGATTGGATAAAAATTTTGATGCAAGAGCGGCCTGGTGAATAATGCAGTGAAAGCTTAAAACTGATATTTGGTTTTTTTTAGATGACCTATGAAGCCTTCGCGTTTTCCGGTCATTACATTTGCCCCATCTGTACAGACTCCAACAATTTTCTTTGTATCTATAATATCAAAAAGCTTTTCACTGACTACTTCATATAAAAGCTTACCCGTTACATTTCCATGAAATGTTTCTAGAGAATACATTGTCTCAAAAACATCGTAGTTGCTATCCACGCAGCGAATACATAAAACCAATTGGCAAAAATCATTAATGTCCGTGCTTTCATCTAAACATAAAGAAAAATATTCACAATTTATTATTTTTTCCCTAATAGCGGATTCTACCGAATTTCCTATATCATTAATACGTCGTACTACACTTGAGGGCGATAATGGAAGAGATTTTATAAACTTAGTGTTATAATTAAGTTTTTCAAAAACTTTTTCTAATAAGTTTTCAAAAAATATCCCATCAGTGAATGGCCTACCATGCCTAACAATATCTAAGCTTATTAAGCTTGATACTTCAAAATTTTTTTTTCTGCCTTTGCTTTGTTTTCATCAACTACAAGTAACCATTCTTTAATTTTTTCTACATAAATGTTTTTTACCATGTCTAAATGGTCCTTTCTTTTCTTACCTTCGAAACTTTTCATGTCACTATGAAAAGAATCGTAAGTTCACATATCATTATGTTTTCAAAATGTTCGCTGGACAAGGATTACTGAAAAAAGAGAAAAAAACTGAAACAAAAATTCGTAAGCATCCGCACATGTGTAGCCATCGGTACCTAAACCACGACTGAATACAAGAGCGTAAGAGTATACGTGTGATTGCTTTAGCACAATTGTGCTATGGGACGACGACCAATGATTTAAAACTTAAAATGAATTTTATTTCTTTTTTATGTTTTTTGTGTGAGATTTATAAATTTTTCAACAAAAACGGTTATTGAAATCTTAGGAGCAAATAAAAATAGAACGAATATGACTAGTTGCGTTATTGTAGGGTAGAATATCTTGTTTATGATTGTAAAAATAAAATTTATCCTAGTTCGCAACGAATTTATGATTCATTAATTTGAACCTTTATTGAACTCTTATTATAGATTTGTAGATATTATTTTTATAATGAGAAGTAGTCCTGTTGTATATGCTTTTTAAAAGGATCTATAAGAGTTTTAAAACTCACAGACTGTTAAAAATAAATAACACAGAAATTGATTTAATGTTATGAACAAAATTTATTTATAATAAAAATCTATTTACATATTTGGAAATTAATATGTAAATCATAATAATAAGACATTTTCTTTTTCTTAAATATTTTCTACATTAGAGATTCCAGTTAGGAAATCTAAGCTAATGTGTAAGAAAAATATTCAAAATACAAAAATAAAAATAATAAAAATCCAATACGTATTTATAGTAAAATGTAAAATAAATATTTTAAATGCTTAGTAAGCATTCTAATTAAACTAAGCCTTAATTGTTTTAGTAACTGGTGCAAAATTTACATTTGTTTACTTGATACAAGTACTCTAAGAAGAATTTTAAACATGGCTTAATATCTTAACTTTTTCATTATTCGATTGTTTAAATTTTTGTGTTTCCCACAAGGAATGTTTCCGTAGTAAGGTAAGAATTAGCAAATTCAGCATTTTCAATCTATGTTTATGGCATACGCCGGTCTCATCGATTCTTTTTAAGTAAATCGAAAAAAATTTTCATCGAAATAAAGATGTATATATATTGGATGAATTTGCTATGGAAAGTTTTTTTATTGTGATATAAAATAAGAAACTAAAACGTGTGCGTGACATGAAATAGGCTTGTTCGGGAGTAATATAACAATTTTTCACGCTTGTGTCTGTGAATGTAAGAAAAAATATTTTTAAAAACAGTAGTAACAATTTTTTCAGAATTATTTTGTAGCTACTCGTTCAGCGAAAAATTTTTTTATTCTGAATAACACAACAGTAGTAACAATATCATGAAAAAATAATTTTTCTCCAAGTTTAATTTTGTAACTCACGCTCAAAACTAACAGAATTCCCCACTCTAAAATCTGATGTATGATTCTAAGCAAACAAGGTTCAATTTGGCTTACAAAAAGTTCAATTTAATTTGTTAAAGGTTCAATTTTAGCTGAAAAATCTGTAATTGCATTGCGGCCAATAACGAAATCTTAATTCGGTGTGAATTCATATACTATATGTATTACAACAATAAAATGCATGTATTTACCTACATTAATAAAAACGGCAATGTTAGTAGAGCTATAAGAAGAAAACAACTTTTTCATTAAAATTTGGTACACATACATATACAGTTTGTATATGGATATACTGAAAAGTGAAGTTGTGTAAATTCTTGCTGAATATTATTCTCTTGCATGTTATATTACTCTCTTTTAAATTCTCGTGCTCTCGTGGATATTACTAGCAATATCCATCAACAAATTTAGCACCAGAAAAAATTTACACTACGTAGAACATCTTTATAGTCTTTGCTTGAACGCTCTCAAAACAATTTTTGTTTGCAGAACAATAAAAAAGGCTTCAAAAAATTTTTCGTTCTATATAAATAAAATTCATTTTCTGTTTGCTTGTACGCTGGACAAATTTTTGTTTTCCAACAGACTTATCTAAAATTTGGTACATATAGTGTCTATATTTCCAAGGAAGGTCTCCATGTACTTTTGGACCTATCACGCCCATTTTTTCGTCCACTTTTCAATGATTTTCAATCGCCACTATTCAAAAAGATCTGTGCCCGTTGTTAATTTAAGCCTGAAATTATGTTTTGAAATATTTTATTTACCACTTTGGTTGGCTCCTGTGATAATAATAATTTATAAATTTGTGAATGACTGTATTTATTTGGAAGAGTATTTTAACAATTAAAATTCCATTTTGTAAACGAAATTCTGTACAAATTGGTACATACGCTGTATAAGGACTCTCTTAATAAAGGTCCGAGCCAGGCTCAAAACATTTAGTCATGAATATGAAAGACAGCTTATCAAAAGTCGGGGTACTGAGCTGCTAACAAAGTAGTCAAGTACTTGTGCTGCTTTTAAACTGAAGATTTGTGAAGAGATTTTAGTGATATTAAAGAAAAAAAAATATTAAATTATAAATTTTTAAACAATCTTTTATTAGTTCTACCGAAATCTTCCGTAGAATTATTTCAGAATTTTGTTTATTTATATTTCACAATAAACCCAAAAATCTAAACTGAAACTTTTTTTTAAATCTTTTAACAAAAAAATAAAAAGTTTTAGTTTACTTGGGTGTCACACGATCAAGTTTTCATTCAAATTTTAAAATTTCTCTCATTTTTTTACCAATACACTCACACTTTTAAAATTTACTGAGAGTTTGCTTTCAATTTTTCGTTCAATTGAGTGTTTCAAATTACAGTCAAGAAAACAGCTGACTGCAGTTTTTTTATTCCAAATTTGAATTCTTATTCTGCCGCCAGTATTGTTTTGTTTTTTTTTTTTATTATTTTGTGAACAAATTAAACAAATATAACGACGTTTTGCAGTTCATAGAGATATACAGAAGGCATGAAGTTCTGTGGAACATGAATATTCCTGCATATAGACGGAATGATTTAAAAATTAAGGCATATAACGCTATTGCCGCCGAAAAAAAACTGTCGGTGGAAGAGGTTAAAAAAAACATCTTGTTGAAAAACTTGCTTTGAAATTGCGTGCAGCCTACGTCACAGCTTTCAATTTTTGTGAATTTTGACAAGCAGTATGTGTAAATTTCTTGAAAGAGAATTGTAAAAAAACTTGATCGTGTGGCTGCAGTGTTAGATTAAACTGAAACTTGTCTTGATTAAGAATAGTTGACAGGGCAAAGAAAAAAAATTTATTTGAGTATGTCCCTGATGTTAGCGCAGCGTTGGTGATAACAGAGATATGTAAATAACAAAGCTTAAAGTAAAGGTGGTGACTTTGTATTTAAATACGCAATTTAGTCAACTGTACCTTAAATAAAATTTTTATTTAAGTACAAATTCAGCTTTTCAGTGATAACAAACATCTCTAAAACACAACTTTAAGTTCTAATGCTGATGATAGACGATACTTAAATACGTACTTCGCGAATTATGAGTGGTAGTCCGGTCTTGTGTTACACGTACTATTTACAAGTTGTATTTAGTTTTTCATTTAAAAGAAAAATTTTAAAGTTAAACATATGCGGCAAAATGGATGATGTGGTGGTATTATTAATTATTAGTGAAGTATTATTTGAAAAGAATAAGAAAAAAAAGGAACAAGAAAAAGAAAATGGTGTAGAGAATGGTTAAAAGAAAAAGATGAATTGTCATGTATGTCAACGAACTCGCAGCCTTTTATCGTGTTAGAAATTGACATTTTAAAATATTTTGAATAATATTTTCACGTTTTTAACAATATTCGGCACAAAAAATTAATTTTTATAAGCGCGACGCCCTCAGCTGTTCTAAAAAAATTTGTAGTACAACAGCATGATACACGATACTTTTTACCGTACTTATACAAGCTAAATGCTCCGCCTACAAAAATCAAAATATTTTGATTTTCATACTTCGAATTATACTTTTCTAGTACGACAGCATGCTAGACGATACTTATTTCATACTTGTACGATTTATAAATAGTAACGTCTATCAGTAGCATAAAAATTATGAAATCAATATAATTTTTTTTACCTGTTGCCTCTGGTTTAAATTTTATCTTAAACCTTTGTTTTTATATACAAAAAATATTTGGGAAGGAGAGTAGCTGTGGAGGGCTTTATAGAATATCAAACTAGAATGATTATATCAGATCTTGTAAAATGTCGTCGAACGCTTTTAAAGAAGTTAGGTTATTGAAGGCCTTTTTTGTTCAACTGCTAAGCGTGTACAAAAACAATGTAGAATAAAATTATCTGAAACACATAAAAAGAGCGGGTATGTATAGGTATTATAATTAAATAATTAATTAAATATGAAGAACAAGAGTTCATATAAATTTACATTTTGATACTTACAATATTGAAATTCAATTGTGCTGGTATTTGATTTAAATAAATTGCATGTCAAACGAGCTTGCATTCATGTTTAATTATTATAAATTTGTTGAGTTTTATTTATAAGTGTACACCAGTGCATACGAGTATACTCGTACATACATATGTAGTGCATTTTTTATTTATTCATATTTTTTTTCACACTGGATTGATATTACAGGTCGCGATGCTGTTATGGCGATGAATACACAGCGGAGCTCACGGTTCAGTGTAAAGTTGCTAGTATCGAGTATACAAATGTAAAAATAAAATAAATGTAGAAATTTTTTTACACAAAACAACAAAATGCACTACCGAAATCCGCTAAATGGTGCCAACTTTTAGTTTGAAATAAGACATTTTGTTTGCGTTTTAAGTGCTAAAAACAAATGTGTATGTTAGCATCACAGCTGTTTACATTTTATTAGTTTATAATTATTAGAAAAAAGTCGCTCACGCTTTTTAGCTAAAATTCCCGTGAATATACATTAATTGTAAAAATACTACAGAGCGTGAAAACTCCTTATATATTTATGTACGCTTACCCAAGGTAGCATAAATGACCATGCCTTTAATTTGTGCTCACAAATGGGAAACGATTATGTAAAAGATTGACGAAACAAAAGTTTGTGAAAATCTCGCATGACTTCTAGAAAGATAGAGAGTGAAAGACAATGTTGCTCATAATTTTCATTTCACATGACAATCAAATTGAACAACAGCGTCTTCAAATTGACTTGAATTCTTTTTACGAATGGTGCAATGTAAATTTAATGGAACTCAATGTAAAAAAATGTAAGCTCATGCGATTTGCAAGATATAACGCAAAATCCGTAAATTATGTGCTTGGTAGTTTTCATGTGGTTGCTGTGAACACTTTCCAGGATCTTGGAATATTATTTGACACAAAACTGACTTTCACCCCGCATATTACAAGTAATGTTAACAGGGATAGGGTCACGCTGGGATTTATAAAGCGCTGGTCTAGAGAATTTGATGATCCATATATTACTAAATCTTTGTATACTGCTTTAGTATGCCCAATTTTTGAATTTGGGTCTGTTATCTGGGATCCCATGTACCAAGTGCATTCCAATTCAATCGAGTTGGTGCAAAAACAGTTTCTGTTGTTTTGTCTAAGAAGTCTATATTTTGATCCTCTCAACCTGCCATCATATTCTGCAAGACTTGCTCTTATTAAACTTCCAACTTTAAAGAGCCGTAGAACGATGCTGAATGTGTCATTTATTTTGGATGTTATTAAACGTACCACAGCGACTATCTCGTTATTATGTACAGCTATCAGTTTCGTTTTATAGAGCTAATTTTGCCGATGCCGATCCGCTCAGAAGAATGTGCAACACATTTAACCAAATGTATAGATTCATTGATTTTTCCACAAGTCGTAATGTTATTAAGAAATTAATAATTGATTTTCTAAATTCATAATATACCTGGTATTTATATTGCTATGAATCTTTGTTTCTGTATACTTTTTGTTATATTCTTTATACTGTTATAAATAATAATTCAAGTACTAAATAACAATGTATTACAAATGTCTGTAAGGAAAATTTTCCATAGACTAATAATTAAATAAATAAATAAATAATTAAAATACGTTAACATTCTCTTTAATTTCGTTTGAATTAAAAAAATATATTTTTCTTGCAACAGAAAACAAGTTAAATTCGGCAATGCCGAGAGTTAACCCTGCATAACCAATGTTAGTCGTTTCGACTGTCATCCTTCTGTTATGGTAACTTTTATATCTCGTTATCTCTTATTGATTTTTAATTATAAAAGAAGTTAATTTAGTTCAAAAATATTAAAACCTATAGCATATTGATGTTAAGCAATTTTTGAAGTACTTGGTTTCTTAAATGCAAATTGAAGTGCATGTTAGCCGAAATTGGTGTCAATGTTGAAGGTTATTCAGGGTTAAATTCCCATATTATTTTCAAATATACTAAAAATATCTTACAAAGATTTGCAATGAAATGGCAATTAAAATAAGTTTCTTTCAATATTTTTTTTAATAATCTTAAAATAAATAAATAACTTTTGTTTAAGAAATTCAAATTAGCAATATTCACGAAAAAATTTACACTGCCATCTTTATTTTTAAAAATTGTAAAATGTTACAAGATTTTCATGCATCTAACAAATAAAAAAAATTTCTTAAATATTGAAAAAATTATTTCTGAAAAAGATATTTAATGAGTATGATATATAAATTCAATTTAATTTAAAAAAAAATTTAATATATTTTAAGCAAACAAGGCTAAAATAATTATTTAATTTAAGTGCCAGGCTTTTAATTCGATGCCAAGCGAGAACGAAAGAAATCAGTCATTCATTTTCGACTGAAAACTGGGTTTACTAACTTTTGATGTGTCGTTCGCTTGGCCTTACGTTGTTTATCGCAAGCCTTATCAATATACCATCTTGTCGCAACAACAGTTTTATAAATTAATCGCCAATTTCAAAGAAAACCCGCTGTAAACTAGAGATGTACTTTAAAAAACACAAATGATACACAGACACACACATTCACAAAAAAAACAAATTATAAACAAAAAAGTTTCAAATTTTATTTTTAATTAAAAAAATTTTATGTCGATTCTTAAAAAGTCGTTATTAGAATATAGAAGAAAAAAATTAATTTCTAATTTTAGTGGTTTATGTGCGTTTTGTGTTAATTTTATAAGAAATAAGTTAAATTCGGCTGTGCCGAGTCTTGTATAACCTTCACTGTTTTAGCCAAACATTCACATTTTTCACTTTCCACATTCTTCTGACATATCAAAAAATACAACAACAAAATTATATAGCTAGTTTATTGTAAAAATTTATTTATTTATTATTGTAGCGAAGTATCGATATAAAAATAAATTTTTATAATGCGACCTCAAGCTTAATAAACTAGCCGTGTGAATTAAAAAGGCCAATTAAACTTACAAATAAGAAATTATAAAAAAAAAATACCAAAAAGAAATATTAATAAGAATAATTTTCTTTGAATACCTCTTTTTTATTAATCCTAAAATAAATTATTAATTTCATTTCAAGAAACTAAAATTAGCGGTTTCTAAGAAAAAATTTTCCTGAAGAATTTATTTTTAAAGACAATAAAATGTCTGCAGGCACTCAACTTTTAAATTAATAAAAAAAGAAATTCTGAGAAAGATATCCAAAAGAAATGCAAAAAAAAATTATAATTTAATTTAATTTTGTAAATATTTTCAAAAAAATTTTAAGCCAAACATGTTTAATTAAATAATTAATTAACAGCAAAAATAAAAATTTGTTTCATTACGATGTCTCTATTCGTAATGCTATTAAGCGGGGATACACATATCAAATTTCAACATCAATCTATGATATTTGTGTACTTTTTTTTTAAATGGAAGTCACATGTACATGTTGTGGGAGAATTTGACGAAAATCAAGACCAGTTTGATTTTTTTAATACACATAAAAAATGCATAGATTGATGTTGAAATTTGATGTCTGTATCCCCTGCGTAACAATCAAAGCATTTAAAAGAAACACATCCAAGCATACCTTTATATAAGATCGATTAACTGATTTCGTGCTTTCGTGTACATTAAAAAACAAAACAAATTAATGGAAATCTAAAACTTCGGTTTGCTTTTTGTATTTTTTAGTACGACTGTTGTTTTTGATAAAACGACACATCATGTTCTTTAGACAAAAAAACGCTATAAAAATGGTAAAAAAAAGAGGTAGTTACACTTCTCATAGCGCAGCCATTTATGGACCGATTTTGTTGAATTTTAATACCAAAGGGACGACAGGAGCTTCCAACAAATTTATGTCAACTTTTCTGTAGGTCTTCTAGGGACCTACACATCCACATGGCCAGACAGACGGACATTTCTAAATCGACTCCGTTAAATAAGATCTTTTAGAAATTACACACGTACACTTTTTTTGAAGGGTATAAAAATCCAGAATACAAATGATCAATTTTGTCAAAGTCAACTAATTGATATAGTACATACTCCTATTTATCACCACCATTATATTATACATTTATACCCTTTTCACTTTTTGTGAAGGATATAAAAATATCCAAGCGACAACAAGTGAGTGATTTTGACATTTGTGTTCGTACAAAGAGAAAAAATATTGTTTAGTGAGCCGCAATTTTATATACAAATGGTTACATTATTGTTTGATTTTTTTTTCATAAGAATTTTCTTATTAAAAATTTTTAGGAAGCCGCAAATCAGCTGTTTGCCGTCTGAAGTAGAAGAGAACGATAGCTTTCTTCATAGAGAGCCTGGTCATGAGATTAAAAAATTCAGATGAACTGAAAAATCCAATATTTCCGTTCTGACATCCCTCATTTCTGTATTTGTAGTCCATTTCACATAAAACAATTAACAGACACATATCCAAAGTACGCCTGCCTGCTTTCGTATATGTACACACACATTTATGTGTACATACACACGTTTGCATAAGTCTAATTACTGGGTTTGTGTGGGGTGCACACACACATTACGCATATGCAGGATTGCTTTTGTTAATATTAGTGTGTGCACACACATTATGTACATATACAAATTAAAAATTTTCATAAAAAACCACAGAAATTCGGTTGTATTCTTTATTTATTTCGGCCATTTGTTGACCAATTGATCAGATTTTTTGCAGACACTATAACTCTCATTCTTGACAAAACGTTGCTTCTCAGTCTTGTATTTAAAACAAAATATAGAAAAAAAACTACTCAAAAAAATGGTCCTTAAATAGATAAACTTTTCTGTAGATATTCTAGAGACCTCAGAAAGTAGATTTTAGCATCCATACGGACACACGTTCGAACTGAAGGACACCGCTAAGTCGACGCCGCTGTTTATAAAGATCCAAAATATATACACTTTATGGGGTGGCTTATGTACGGTGTAGAAGGTACAAGCGGAATCGCAAACTTATATTATTTACAGTGAAGGGCATAAAAATACGACGCCTTAATCACTTTAACTAAAAAATTCTCAAATTGCTTAAATTTTTAATGTAATTAATTTTTTATCAAATTAAAAAATTCTAGTTTGATAAAAGAAAGCAGAAAGAAAAAAGTGTTTCTTTTTGTATCTTTTAATAATAAAATATATTTAATTTAATCTCTTTCTTTCACTTTAAATTTTTATGAAAATCTTGTAAAAAAATAAGTTTTTTAATCTGTTTATTTCTATGACCAATATCTATATTTTATTTATTTTGGTAGGGCTTACCTATGGGCTATTTCTGGTCAATTATTTGTTTCCAAATGTAAATTAAATAAAAATCATTTAATTTATTTATTTCCCAACGTTTCGTTTGCTTTTTTCAAACTTCTTCAGGGGTTTATATATTTTCAAAGATTAAATTTTTCTATTATCACAAACATAATTTTATAATAAAATTTAACTATAATAAATAAATCAATTCTGTCGTCCAACTTATTGTTAATATCACAGGTTTTTTAAGGTTGAAATAATTTCATAAAAAAAGTGCTTGTAAGTCATTCAAGTTAAGCTTGTGCAAGAGTCTAATATTTATTTACTTGTTCCAATCGTATTTATCACCGTAAATGTCGTGACCACACACAGGGGCATAAAAATGCTTGCACGTACGAGTATATTTACTAAAGGGCTGCACAGGCTTACAAACACTTTTTAAAATAAAATATTATACATGTTCGTAGTAATGTGTGGTTTTCAAGTATGCTTGTGCAGCCCTTTAATATTTATATCTCAGTTGAATGTTACTTTTGTAACTATTTCGTTTAAATTACAAAATTGTTGTCGGTGGTAGTCTTATCAGTTCATGCATAACACATACAAGTGTAAATATAATCAGAGTTTTAAATCATTTTTTGCATTATTGTTGCATTCATTTTTATTAATAAAATATGTAGCCAAATGATGCATCATGCAATTAAAAAATTTACTTTATGAATTTATTTTAATTATTTTTAAAGTTAAGTACTGAATTTAACATTAAATTTATCAACAGATGATCTTGCACTTACACTGCAAATTTTTTAAATTTAGTAGCGGTACTCAGTGTTTGATGCAAATGGTCTTGCGTCATTGCAAGTGCAAAATATCGTAGCTTTTACTTTGATACCCAACAACAAAATACACACAGTTGCACTTGCTACATTATTGCGTTTGTGCAATACTCAAAATGGTATAGCTCTCTATGTTGCGTATATTGCAATATCATTACCAATGATGTTGATTTGCTCAATTTACAAAGTAGCTTGTTGACAGAGGCTCAAAAGGCGATTTTTTTATAACTAAATTTATTACTAGTAACTAAATTGTACTCAAGTTCCATTAAAATCGCTAAATTCATTTAAAGTTCGCATCGTGTTGTTATCACTAACACCAGCTGACATTTGTAAGCAATAAAAAAAAACACATCAAATCTAAAATTCAAATAATGGAATCTGGTTGTGCCAAACTAGTAATAAAAAAAGTAAAGAAATAATAAAAAGTGGACCAGAGAATAAATCCACTGAATTAAAAAAATATTAACTGGTGTCAGCTGTTTTATATGTTGCAATAAATGTTTCACTGAATATTGCCACGTTTGGTTAAACAGCACTCACAATTTTAGTCGAAAACAATGCAATTGCAATGGGTGCAATTTTTAAACGCACCAAACACTGAATACCGCTAAAGTGTGTCAAATAAGTTTCCACAAAACAAAAATAAACTTCCCATAGAAATAAGTGTATTTGATGCGTTACTTTGTACAAAACTTATTTAACCAACTGTACAGCAGCCACAACATGTGTGACCTTTGGTAAATACACTTCGAGACACATATTTTCTTCGTCTTTCGTCGAAAAACTTCGTTTGCTTCGAAATGATTTTATTGCTGCTGCCATTGAAGGCATGTTCTACTGAAAATATTTGAAATGGTTTTTATTTTATTATTTCGTTCAATAACATTATCAGCTGTTGCTATATTTACAGATTTAAGTCTTCGTTCCGCGGATAGGCAGAATTGAACCTTTGATAGAATTTCGGAACATAGAAAATGAACGTTAGCCAGAAGTTCTAAAGTTTCAGAGCTGTCGTCCGGCTTTTTAAGCAACCCAATATAGTTAGTGTGCATTTACATCACTTACTTACATACTTGTGGCACGATCGTTTATTTAACAAATGGCCCAGAAAAATCAAAAATGCAACAGAAATTTTGAATGAAAATTTTTAAGTTGTACATGTGAGTAATGTATATGCACACAAATACGAAACCAGGCAATCGGTCTTATAAAAAAAGTGTGTATGTATGTGTATAATAGGACTACGAATACAGAACTCTTATTGAAAGATAGTTTTTGATTTTTGATATTAATTTCAACCTGTTTTTACCCGGTCTCACGTGACCAGTACAAATTCGTGACCCGCGTAAAGTGAGCGGGACCGATCCCAGAATATATAGTGACCATTCTTAGAATATATTGTTTTTACTTACTTACAAAATCGTTGGAAAATATAATTTTAATTGTTAAATCGTTGAATAATACACTTAAACGTGGGCGTAGCGTTATGTTATATAACCTATGTGTTATTCGCTTATAATGTAGCTTTATAGTGCTGAAAGAATTTTTAAAGTCGGTTTGGCAGTTTTCCATTACAAACAAAAATACAAAAAATAGTTTTTCCTATTTATATAATACTCGTATTACTATTTAGATCTTAATGGTCACGGTGCGATTATAGCCCATAGTGATAATAATTATATATTTTAAATATATTTAGTTTTTTAAATATTTGCAAACATTTTAAATTAAATTTGATTTAATTTATTTTGCATTTTATTGGATATCTTTCTTAAAGTTTTTTTTTATATTTTTAAAAACCTTCAAATATTTTAATGCTTTTAAAAATAATGATTCCAGAACGGATGTTTTCTTAGATCTCGCGAATTTGAATTTCTTTGACTGAAATAAATTATTTATTTTAGAATTAACAGAAAAGAAAATTGTTGCAATCAATATTTGTCATTTAATTAATTTGAAGAATATGCAAAATTAAAAATATGAATATTTGAATACTACAGTGAAGGGTATATAAGACTCTTTACAGCCTAATTTAAGTTGTTGTTTTTTAAATACTGCCTGCCGCATGCCTTTAAAAATCCCTTTCAATCCCTTAAAAACAACAAATGTAAAACTCTAAGTGTGTTTTTTGTTTTGTTTTGTATAATTTTATTGTTGAAGAAAATTAATTTGAAAACTTCTTCAGTCTTGTGCGTGGGTGGATGAGAATATTTCAATTAAATAATTTATTCATGTAATTATATACGGGCGTATAGTTTTATTCTTCTTTGTGCTGGAAAAGTGTTTGTTTTATTTTTAAATTCTATTAATTTAATAAATTTTTATTAAATGTATGTGCATGGATATTCACAGATGAACGCATACTTCTTTCTTTTAACAACAGCAAGCTTAAGTGAAAAATATGTTCCATTTGATATCTAGTGAATTATACTTTTAAACTTGGTTTAATTAAGCAATTTTTTTTTACTACCCTCAACAGACAAACCTTTGGCATAATAAAACTTTGAAATAAATTTGCCCACAACCAAAGCAATTTAACCCTTACATGCACTAGATTATCTATAAAAATTCATATTAAAAATCATAACAAAATTTAAGCCAAATGTACTATTTACTATTGCTCGAACGATCGCGGACTTCGCTATGTGTCAATATGTTGATATTCTATCGCTACAAGCAAGACTTTAACTTCCATATACTCCTTTGCTGTTGAATAAATTTTCATTTAATACTGAATTTAATAATACTGCCAATAATCAAAAAGCCAATTAACCAAATTCAATGAAAACAGTGTTTTCTGATCTAAATGATAAGAATTCAGCTTCAGTATTAGAGAGAATTAAAATACTTAAGATACATTCTTCAGCATCGCACAGAAAGTAAAAAACTTAGGGCACGAACTTTATTATTTTACAGAAATAAAAGACTTGAGATATAAACTTCATTATTTTAAAGAAAGAAAAGGGTAAAAAAGAACTGGTAATATTGTAAATGTTCACAAAACTTAAGATACAAACCCTTGTATACCGCAAAATCTCATATTTACACGACAAAAAAAGACAAGCAGCTACTAATTCTCATTGTATTTTGATTATAATTTTACTCGTATAGAATATAAATATTATAACTGATCAAAAAATCAAATTCAGTAACCTTAAAAGCAATGTGTCCTGACTGCGACTGTATTTAAAAATAAAAATAAATGTTTCCTAAATGGTATTCAATTTATAGATTTAGAAGCGCCTTTAAGCAGGTTGCGGAGAACATAAAAGTCCAAATTAAAAAAAATGTCCTTTTAAAAAATGTTCACCGCATCGATCGTATGTATAAATTAATACTCGCCGGTCTTCACTAAATCCGTAAATAAGAACGGAGTTGATAATCGTATTTATTGGAAAACAATAAAAGCTATGATGAAACGGGACTTAACAATTTTTTATGTTAAACAATGTATAAATTAATTAGTAATTAAGAAATATTATCTAGCACTATTTATGTACAAAGTTTTATTTCATTATCATCACCATCACGTACAAAAGATGTATTTGCTCACGCATGGATAAATTTTTATGTTTTCATGATGTACCCAAGTAAAACCAACTAAAATCGGAATTCAGTTTTCCAAATGATTTAAAATACGACTTTCAGTTCCTAAAACTTAACAAATTAATTTTTGGAAATTGTGTAATGAATACAAACAAATACATACATACATCCATATACACTCTATATACTAAGCACATTTGCTTGTATCTTCGACAAAAATTGCAGTAAATTTTCATTTCAGTTCATTCAACTTTTAACTTATTAATTTTTCTTTTGCTAAAAATCGTATATTGAGTGCCCGTAAAATAATTTAATTCGATTATATTTTTGGTTAAAATCGCTCTTTTCACTCGTCGGTCGTCAACCTGAAAAAAAATAAATTATACAATTTGTAAACAAACTTCCATTAATTATATTTTATGTACGTAAGAACACAAATTTTTAAATATCCTAGCAATCATGTATGCATGAGTGTGTGTATGCAGATATGAGCGCAAACATATTATACAATTATTGAAAATATGATATCTTGATTCAAATGTAATGGGTGGCTCAATAAAAGTACACTTTTTTAATTTAGTATGTTTTTTTGTACAACTTTATTATTAAAAATGGAGAACTTTATGGAAAAACAAAGCGCTATAATTGTGCAAAATTATGCTGAGAGCATAACTTTATAAAAGAAGAAGAAAGTGGAAGATTGGTCAAAAAAATTTAGGCAACTGCGTCGGTCTTTTGAAAATATTGCTACTGTAAACGAAAGTGTCACCGAAAACCCGAAAACATCAATTAATGCCTCTATTATGGTTCACAACTCAGCTCAGTTGTGTTGTTATTTAAACAACCGCGATTGATGAGTTATCATTTTCGTTTAGCTTTCTCAACTGCTCAAACCAGCAGACCATGGAAACCGCTGGCCATTCATTCAATTGGTAATGGAGCAAAGTGAAGTCAGTGTCAATTTTTCGAAATCAATAATCTTTTCTGATGAAGCTCATTTTCCTCTGAACGGCTTCGTGAATATAAAAATTTTTAGAATTTTGAGGGCTAAAAAATCTTTATGCAATCCATGGAAAACAAACAACGAGCAACTGTCTGGGGTGGATTTTGGTCAGGTTTTATTTTTTTGATGTTGAGGCCGAAATTACGGCGACTGTCAACAGCATTCGTTACAGGAACATGACAACTGAGTTTTTGCGGCTTCAACTGGACTGCATGGATCTGGACGACATGGTGGTTTCAGCAAGATGGCTCCATCTACCAAAATCATGTGAAGCAATCGATTTATTGCAACAAGGATTTCAAGAACAAATTATCTCAAGAAATTTTGATGTGACTGTAGTCTCATCACTGCCATTTGCCATCACTGCGACACAGACTAAACACATACATAACACATTTGTATAAGACCGTGTGCACAAACATTACGCACATGCACAGCTTACAAATTTCCATAAAAAAATAAATAAAAAAAATTTATGAAAATCTAAAATTTCGGTTGTTTTTAATTTTTTCGAATGTTTTGATTTTTTGCACAGACATTCTTACTATTATTTCTGATAAAACTGCGTACCACGTTTTTTAGACAAAATCCACATAAACACCCTTAAAAACATGGTAAAAAATAAACTTAGTTGCACTTCATGCTCAATCATTTATGAGCCAATTGAATTAAATTTCAATAGAACTTCCCACAAATTGACATACTAAACTTTTCTGTAGGTGTTCTAAGGACTTCAGATAGACGAACATCGCTAAAGGGGGCTTCAGACTATTGTATTTAGTATTAATACATGTCAAAAATTCGTATATTAAGTAAAAATCCAATAGTGTGAAAACAAGATGTTAAGCAAGTGTGGTGAATGTGTAATTTTTAGAATTTTTTCTAAGCTATCACACTGCTCATTTTATCAGGGTAGCTTTTGTACAAGCTACCAAAGAAAAAACTAGAAATCAGCTGTAAAATTATTTGCCGCGTTTTGTATTTTATTTGAAGTGTGATGGTATGAAAACAGAAAATATTTTCCTTTAGATTTTTTGACAGTCTATTTGATTTGCATCTGATTTCGGTCTCACTCGATCTAATAAAAATGTTAATGTGAAACCCGTTTAAATAGACTCTGCTATTTATAAGGATCCAGAATATATATACTTTATAGGGTGTCCCATGTACGGTGTACAAATTATATACGTACAATTTTTGTGAAGGGTAAAAAATTCATAATATAAATTGGCAATTTTGTCATTGATATAGTACATACTCGCACTTACCATCACCGTTATTACCTTCGCTAAGTAATATACATAAAAACAAGTTAAACTCGGCTGTGTCGAGTCTTCGCCGTGGACAGAAACAACTGACAGATTGGCATGCTATGCTTTTCTCTATGTTGTCTAAGGACTTCGGAAAGTTTATTTCAGCGACCACACGGACAGACATATATACAGGCAGATAGATATAACTAAACCGATTCCTCTATTTACAAAGATTCAGAATATATATACTATATAGACTTCCCCATGTACGGTGTAGAAATCACCCTTATTACTTACAATGAATTACTTATAATGAAAAAGTGAATTCTTACTGAGACACCCTTTGCACACATCCCCTTTCAGTCATTTTGTCATTATAACTTTAGACGTTTGGATGGCTTATTCGAATTACAAAAATTCTTAAAACTTTTGCTATTTCAGAAAAATCCCCCATATTTTAATTTTTAAAATGAAATATAAAAAACTTTTATTGATTTAAAGTTGTAAAAAGTGTTTAATTCAATCATCCTTCCTTAAGACTTTTAAAGTAAAAAAAGGATTTTATGCTAAACTTTCATTTAAATTTTAGAACACCAAAACTTGTTTGTCAACCTTAACATACACAAATTTTACATAAATTTTTTAAATAGAATTTCAAGCAAAAAATAGTAATTTATATTGCCTGGTCATCAATTTTAAACCTTTTCTCGTTACCTTTTATTTTTAACAATTCAATGTATCAGGATATGCCTTAATGCTCGTTCACCTTCCGCAACAGAGCAAATGAATAAATAATAATTAAAGCATAAAACAACTTTATGTTGCGTGTAAAGCAAAAGTAGGGACGAGAAGTATGTACCTTAAAACATCTACAGCCGGCGTCATTAACAAACAAACCTTTTGCTTGCAATATTATTTAAAATTGTTTGTTTGAAATGTAATACCTCAAAAGTTTGAGCAAACTTTACGTCTGATGTAAACCACTAAAAGTAAAAAAGTTTGAAAACAACATTTAAATACCTTCCACGACCACCACTACCACTGATTGAGTGATGGACAGCCAAGCACAGCTATGGATCCAAAGGTAATTAAAAAAGAAAATTTTGAAAATGTTATAGCTAAATAATTTATTGATTAGAAATGTTCAACCATTGGAAGGGGGTAGACATCTACTTGTATTGTTGAAACACTTAAAATTACGCTTTACGATTTACGCTTTAGTACGTTACTCGTACTCGATCTAATCTAATCTACTAGCATTTGTTAGAAGAAAGCTGGCGAAGAAAAATGGAAAACAGAAAAAAATATTCATGCACGATTCTATTATACTACACTCACATATTTAATATTTAAATTAAGAAATGCTAATAAACTTTGTTATTTATTCCAATTAAATATTTATTTAAATAATATTGCAAATTAAATATATAATAAATTTTTTTTTTGAATTTGAACGTATTAGAGAACAAAATTTTATTCCAATATTCTTCCAATTGGAAGAATTCAAATTACAATGACATAAAGCCAGGGTAATGGCTGTCAGGGTTGGCATATATATTCACAGACCGAAGGAGTCGATTTATAGATGACCGTTTCCCTGAGTAGCTGTTGAAATTAACTTTTTGAAGGCCCAATCTGTGAGTTGTTGCTGTTTTTGAAATTCGACCCGATGAGTTCATAAATAGAAGAACGTTGAATAAAAAAACGAAGACCACTTCCATGTTCAGGGACGTGGTATACAGTTTTGCCATAAATGACAGCCATAATATTTGTACAGAAAGCCAAAATATCGGTACAAGAATTTCCTAGTATTTCCCAAACTACAACCTCAAATTTGTTTTTTTAATTGATTTTTGTTTTTCGTATTAACGAAAGCAGGCAGCTGCGTGGGTGTGTGTTTATAGTCTTATGTGTCATTACACATAATACATAATAATGCTTCTTTGTTTGTTGTTCGCTACACGCAAAGAAAAAAGATGGTTTCATATGGTCACCTCAAACATAGTGTGTTCTCTACAAAAATATTATTATTAATTTTAAGGATCTAAACATTATTCTGCTTACGATAAACATGTTTCTAGTTATTTTTAACCATATTATGTTTAGTGTCTTAGATCAACCATATAATTATCATATTATGTTTAAAAAAATTTTACTTGAAATCATAAATATGTTCATAGCAAACATATTAATGATAAAAATATGGTTGAATGTAAATTGCTTTCTATTTTGTCTCTTCCACTACCATATAAATAAATTGAGTATAAAACAAAAACTTAATCGTTCAAACTCAACTGAGCTTTGTGGCTGAAGTGGTTGAGTGGCGAGTCAATGCTTCTTAACTAAGTGTTCGCAAGTTCGAGCCCTGGTAGAGTCAACTAAAATTTAAAAAATAAATTTAAACCCGGTGTATTATGTAATATGTAAATAATAATAATGTAAATAAATAAATAAATACAAATTGATAGAAAAGAAAAATCAATGGAATAAAAAAACTTTATTTATACGAAAAAATTTAAATAATTTTTTTTTTAAATCATATTAAAATATGTATGTATTAAAAAAAAATTTTTAAAATTTCTTACCTTGACCGGGGGTTGAACCGCAACATCTGCAGTTGAAAACTATTTTAATATCTTTGATTTAAAAATATATATGGTTAGAAGCAATCATAAGTCTAACCATACTATGTTTCCACCAGAATATGATTGCCTCAACCATATTTTTTCTTTGCGTGTATATAAATTTTTGTTTTCCCATGAATTTATCTGAAATTTGGTACAGTTTCTATACTACAAGAAAGGTCGCCACATTCTTTTGGACTGGCCACGCACTCTTTCCAACAATTTTCACTAGCCACTGTTCAAAAAGATGTGTTCACGTACTTAATTTAAGCCTGAAATTATGCTTTCAAATATTTTATTTACCACTTTGGTTGGCGGCTCTGATAATAATGGTAGCAAAGCCATGATTCACTTTATAAAGTAGTGGATTCCGGGATTTATTTTTATGGGTTTTTAACAATTAAAATTCCATTTGCAAATTGATTTCTTTAAAAATTGGTAAATACGCTATGTAAGGACCGGGCAAAAATATCTAGTTGCTAATAAAATGTTTTGACATTTCTAGGTTGTTGTTGCTAATCTAAATTTCTTTATCTGCAATTATTTAATTATTTCAGAATTTATTTTACAAAATATTTCCAAAATTTACATTATGTCGGAAAGTTTTTATGGCAATATGCTTGGCTGTAGCCAGTAATAAAATCAAGGCTGCTCATCTTTGGGCATAATTAAAATGGCATTCATTCAAGTAGAATTTAAAGTTTTTACAATTAATCCTGGAATTTTATTGAATTATTTTATAGTACTTAGCCTTGCACTTAAAATGTCACATCAGACACCCGTTTTTTAATTTAATTTTCATTCTGATGTACCTTAAATACATAGATGGACAGAATTTAAATTGTCATACACCTTGGTGAAAACAACAAATTCACACATTCATTTTGTTGTCGATAGAACAGCTAAAGCTTAATATACTTTGTGTACATTCTACTATACGAGTTCGCAAATAAATATTTACATAGAATGTAATTAGATTACAATTATGCATATTAAATATGTATTTATGTCAGTAAATGAATATAAAAATTATAACATAAAAAAGTTGATAAAAATAAAAATTAAATATAAAACATTACAAGTTCTACAATGTAAACACGTACATATTGATAAATTATCACTTCAGTAGTTTGACAGGTGCGCAATCGATTGGAAAATCGCATTGTTAAACTGAAAATAAATACACCTCAGTCTACTTACATACCAGTGGAAAACCTCCACTATTATTGGATTTTGTTGGAAATTAATGGCAGCAAACACAATGGAACTATAAACCAAGATTATGAAATTTTACTAAAACATGGGCTTTTTCAATAAAAACTCTGTTAAAGTATAAACGAAATTGTAATCGAAAGAGTTCAGTTTGGCAATTATACACTGAAAGAAAACTGTTAGAAAAGCTGAATGAAACGATTTCATTAAAATTCAATGAAATATTTCATTAATTATGTGAATTCATGAAATATTTCAATGGATAAACGAAATTATATCATTAAGTGAAAGAATAATTCATTAGTTTAATGAAATATTTCATTGTTTTAATGACAAAATTTAGAAGATGTATGAAGCATATTCCCTCAATGCAGATAAATCAAAAAAAATATCGGATTGATATATACCACGACCATGCCTACAGATGACATACATTTATAAAAATGTAAGTGCTAATCGCAACCACATAAATTTTCAAAAAAATAAACGGTTACAGAACACATAGCACAACATACAGTTTTATGTTCAGCATGCGAAAACTTTTCCCAGCTTCTGCTTGTGGGCGTATCCCTGCAAATAATAAAAAGATTTGTGTGAAATAATGATTCCCGATTTCGTAGTAGGTTTTTAATATTTTTTATTTACTTAAAGACAAAGCTTCTTCTTCAAGTGGAAAATCAAACTTGTCAAGTTATTCAAAATATGCCCCTGTTAGAAAGCAAAGTTTTTATTGTATTTCGTTTTCCAATAATTTGAATAGAAAAGTATATAAAAAGAAAAATTTAAATGATATCTTATATAATCATCTACTCATACTGCTTATGTATCTAAAATAAATCTTTTAATTTTTTTTTTTTCAAATTATTAAGCAAATAAAATTAATATAGAATTTAAATAAATAATTTTAAATGAAACATTTTTAAGTATACGAGTATTTGGTATTTTGGTTTTTAATTGAATCGACTAGCTTGTTAAATATTAAATAAAAAAATATTTATTTTTACATCGATATTTCGCTCAAAGTTTATGTAATTTCTTTTTTAATAAACTAACCGTTTCAATTTAAATTTAATATTTCAGTCTAATGAAACGTGCCATTTGTTAAAAAAATATTGAATTTTTTTCATTAGATTAATGAACAGAGATCAGTTCTATCAGTTTCAGACCTGTTGGAGAAGTGTTTTATATTTTAACGCTAGCTAATGAAACGGTTTTGGATCAGTTCAACTGGAAACTATTTTCAAAGTATTTTGGAATCTGCACTTCGATTTTTTAATGACTCTAACTCCCTAGTTATACTGTTATTTCCTAAATTTAAGAGGTGACATGACATGTACGAGATTTACCTAATAAAGTTTGATTGTGAAGAAAACCCGAAATTCTGCCACAAAATTTGTTTCAAATTTTTTAATAGGATCACTAGTTTTAAAGATATAGTGGAAATTGTGATAAAAAAAAATATTTTTACCATTTTTTTCTATGATCATTTAGCCTCATGAGTTCCTAACAAAACGAGCTACATTTTGTTCAAATCAAAGCACCACTTTTGATTTTATTTAAAATTAAGTGATGCTACTTCGTTGCGAAAAAAAAATTGCCACATGCAATCAAAAACGACAAAGAAACACTAGCAAGCGCATATGGCAACATTTGTTTCTATTTACTAAAATAATAGGTTGTGATTTCGACTGCGACAACGACACTCATAATAATGCCGAATGTTTCTTGCTGGATGATAGATAGACTTAATTGTGAATAAAATCGATGGCTTATTTTGTTGGAAACTACTCGTACATGCTCTATAAAAAAACGGTGTATTTTTGTCTGCTTCTGTTTTAAATAAATTTTCGGAAATTGAAAATTTTTGATTACGAATGAAAAAAGTGTCACATTTTGTTCGATATTTTTAAAACTACTGAGCAGACTTAAAAGCAATGTAAGTACGACTTCAAATAAATTTTGTTGCGGAGCTTCTAATTTTTTTTCCAAACGTTTTCCAGTGATGCTCATATATATTTCTTGATTTCTTGAATTTATTAAATAGCGGTTATCTCAGAATATAATTAAAGAAAACTATTATGGTCCAAAAGTTGACTTGAATATCTAAGCTTGTGATATTATTCGCTTGGCAGAATAATTTACAAGGTGACCACCAAATGTTATAGTGGACACGTAAAAAACATTCTATATTTAACTGTAACACAAAGTAACGACTTAATTACAAGTAAATCAATAAAACGTAGGTTTGTCTTACAAAATATTACAACTTAAAAAAAATCTAAAAGTCATGAGCTTAAAATTGTTGTTTGTAACCTAAAATGCTAACAATTGTGGCTGTTTTTCTTAACTTGTTCTGGACATATATTAAATATTTACATACATAATTCAAAAAACCACAACTATTAGTTAAATTTTGCTTCCTGCATAATAGAGCTTTAAGGTTGTAGTGCAATTATAGCCCATGATGAAAATATATTTTGTTTAAAAATAGCCAACAAAAAATGGGCTTTGGGAGCATTTATGAATATAAATTTTTCAGTATGCGATTGAGCCAATTCAAAAAAACAAGCCGCCAAGCTTCTTGGCTTGTATGCAGAAAACATCCAGGGTCTAAACAAAAATTCAAGACACGAACCCCACACTGATATGTATGCATGTCATAGCACTACTCACTAATAGTGACAGTTCAGAAATTGTTATAATGAACCTGATTGCTTTCGAATTCCTTCTGGATCAAACTGCTTTGAATTTAATATTATGAGGATGTAAAATCGAATGCCACATACGAGTAAATATAGACTCACCCTCAACAAATTTTAACAATCTAGTATGAACTGTTTGCATGTGTAAATGCTTTTAGTTTATTTATGTTACTCGCAATTAATAGTTTATTTTGTTTATTTTGCTATAATTTGTGGAATAAATTTGCTTAAAAACATTTACATTTACATTTAAACTTAAAAAAACATATACTATTTATATGTATGCACATAAGTACATACATATGTATGTAAATATGTACGTAAGTAAGTATGAAAAAGAAAAAAAATTTCTAACAAAATTGTTTAAAAGTAATTAAATACTCATTAATTAAATTTTTTGCACAGCAAATAAACTTTGTAGATATAGCAGCATTTTTTGTACCCTTCACCTTTAATCTAAACGGCCTAAATTTGTTATTTGAAAAACCGCTTATGCTTTATTAAGTTATTTTTGAAGACTACAACTTTAGAAGTCCTAAAAGTTTAATTGCCATCTCGTTAATTGTAGAATATATCGTACATCCACAGTAATAAAATTATTACGTTAATTGCGACAGCAAGTCAATTTTTACTTAACTTGAATTAAGCAATTTTTCCATCTTAGCATTGATATCTTATTATTATTTGATATTAGAAATTAATTCTAACGATCACTGAGGACTTTGACCTTTTTATCCCAGGGTCTTGGCAGGGATCGAATCTGTGTGACGCCTAGATTTATATATAGATTTATATCTACAAGGGATCGTAGGCATTGATGCATTAATTCACAATTGTACAACTTAGACTGACTGATTGGTATATTGCAGTCATTTCCATGCATCCCCATTAAATAATTCTAAATCCAATGGAATTTAATATGGAAAAACTTCCAGATCAACAAAGCGCGGCAGTGATATTGTGAAAATTTCCAACTGAGTAGCATGCTGATGAATATAATCATAGATATCGCCCCTATTAGGTAAGTCGCCGGCGACTAGAAATGACACTGAAGAAGCCGCCATTGACAGTAATCGGTTATTGTTGATGGCTATTTAGTATAAGACGGTATAAAGTCGCCGTTGAGCATATTTTTCGCCATATTTTTTCATAGCGACTCAAAGACTACAAACGGTTTTAAACCTTGTAACAGGAAAATTTTTGAAAATTTAAAATGAAAATGTCTAAAAACTAAAACTAATTGCATTTAAAACTGAGAAAAAATTAAAATTACAAATTTAAAGCTGAATAAGAAGCTTTGCTTTGCTCGTTTACCAAGACGGTTTTATAAAGACGCAAGGCCCAGCATTTTTAAAAGGGACTGGAAGGTAATCACTACAATGAATTTCTAAAACTTTAATTAAATGTAAATGACGATATACAGATACTTTTCACGCATTTTCAAAAAAAAAAGGCCGACCCTTTCCTTAAGACTTTCCTTTTCGGCCTAGCATTTATTTGATATTCTTAAACATCAGAATTTTCCCTTTCCCACCGAAAATCATGTTTTATTTTATATTAAATACAAAATTAGAAACTTTACAACTTTAGCGTCGAGACGACAGTGACAACAACAACATGTCAGAGGATTATAGTCGGCACCGCCGCTATGACTCAATCCGACTGTGGTCAAGTCACGAGTGGTATCCGTACCTACCACTATAGCCCCTGTGATCAACTTAGGCCACATGTAGTAAAATTATGTGTGCTAAGGCTATGTCATACACACCTCCCTTATTGAGGCAGTTGGGCCGATCTAAAACCCGTGTCAAATTGACTTTCTGTTTCAATGAAACAGCACATCGAGGAACATGCCACTCTGCAAAAGGTGACATGAGCCCAACTGCCAACGTACCTTTTGGTATCAACCACAGCCACCACGTATACCCCCGAAGGGGACCTCACCACCGGTCACAAATTTCAATCGTCCTCACGTGTGCACGAAGTCCACAGACATGATGTCTCCAGAACATCATTAATTAAGCCCCGTAGGGTTGAAACGAAGTTCGATCCACAGACTCTGAGAACTCATTGTTCAACCATTCAGTGAGCATCGGCTCTTAACCCATTGTTCGGACTTTGAGTTTCCTTTGTGGGGCTACCGGTTCCCGTGGTACCCGTGTTGAGAGTCACTGGTCTGACCCCGAAGGTATCCTTCTGCCAGATTCAAACTCATAGCAGTTTCAGGTGCTAGCGCACCTATTTACCCAATCAAGGTGGGGTAATTCACCGAAAAGACACACCCCAGGGGGAGGAAACGACAGCGACAAAAAATCAACAGAAAGCTGCTGGCGACTTACATAATAAAATTTTAGTTAATTGTTCTCTAGTTTAAATAACCTTCACTGTGGTAGCCAAATATTCTTATTTTTCAATTCGGAAATTGTTGGTAAATATAAAAAAAAAATCATAAAGAAGCTTTCCAATGAAATGCTAAATACAAATTAAAATAATTTTTTGGAATATTTTTCGTTAATCTTGAAATTAATAATTTATTTCAGTTAGAGAAATTCAAATTAACGACACCAGCGCAAAAAGCTGCTGTGGCATCCTTATTTGCATAAGCAATAAAATATAACCTCATGCTTCGACTACACATAAAACAAATCCGAAAAATTTAATGAAAAGAATTTGTAAGAAAGATGTCTACCCAATAAGAATCCTAAATATATTTAATTAATTTTAATTTATAATTATTGTAAACATTTTTTAAACCAAACATATTTAAATAAATATTTAATAACAAATAAGGAATTTCAAATTAACGGCAAAAATATGAAAAAACCCCTCTTTCATTCATCTTGCTATAAAATTTTTATATTTGTAGTTATTTTATACATAAGAATTGGAAAGACACAAACACATACAAACATTTGTAATGGGTGTTTCACTAAAAGTGCATATTTTAAATTTAATGGTCCTGCTTACAGTCTTCTGCAAATGGCCTTGCATCTTGCAAAATGTTGTAGTACTTTTCTGCTCTACACTAACAAAATGTACACAAATGTACTTGCTTCACATTTGCAAATAAACAACATGTAAAACCAAAAGCTTATATTTACTCTTATTTTTCAAAAAAAAAAAAACTATTTCTTCAAAAACAACTCTTTTTCTGCAAAAGTGCAAATTAAAAAAAAAAAAAACAAAACATTTTTTCCTTTTTAATCAAAAAATTAGTTGGCAAGGAACTAAGAATAGGAAATCCCTAAAGAATCCTTATTTTTAGCCAAAAAACTTTAATCTTTTTGGCATCTCAAAAAACTTCCAAAAACAGAAAAACTTGCCTTCAGTAGGAAACAATTCTGCTTTTTATCAATCAGCTGTGAATTTCGTGTTTTGTAACAAGTATTGCAACTAAGCCAAAACAGACCGTTCACAATATCACAAATTTGCAATCTCAAATGCACAAGATTATGAATTGGGCTAATGTCATTTTTTTTTGTGCAAGTGGAAATTCCGAAATTATCACATGTTTGTTTCGGTTATTAAAAATGGGGTCTCTTACTAAAGAGCAACGCATTATAATTGTGAAAGAGCAAAATAAATTCAATGCCAATTTTTCGAAGAAAATTATCTTCCATCGGAAAGACTTCGTGATAATAAAGTTCTTGTGATCTCAACTGGACGACACGTGATTTCACACTTAAAGAAAAAATATGTTTGAGGCAACCATATTCTGGAGGAAAAAATAGTATGGTTAAATTTATAATTGCATCTAACCATATATATTGTTAAGCCAAACAAATTGCAGGCGCAGCGTTTCAGCCCCCCGTCAGCCCTAAAAAATATTTTTTTAATTGTTTAGGCAATTTTTATAAATAATTTTTTTTACATAAATTTTTTTAAATAACTTTTTCATACAATTTTTTTTTTTGTATAAATAAAATTTTATTTATTCTATGGGGTCCGCCATCGAACTTTTTTTTCAACTAGTGCTTATTTCGTGAGTGGTAACACTTATCTCATGTCTGATTTGACAGATAATTAGTTTTATCCTTCCGCTGAAAGAATATGGTTGTGTTTTCGCTTCGCTAAGTGGGCCTGCCATCGACTTACAGAAGATGCCGATTTTAATCTTGGCGGGTATGTAAACAAGCAAAATTGTCGCATTTGGGGCACAGAAAACCCGCACGCATACATTGAAAAGCCGACGCACCCAAAACGAGTCACAGTTTGGTGCGGATTTTGGTCCAGAGGCATAATTGGGCCATTTTTCTTCGAAAATGAGCAAGGAGTGGCCGTTACAGTCAATGGCGTTATCGGGCCATGTTGAACGAATTTTTGTTCACAAAATTTGAAGAGGAGCATATTGGCAACATTTGGTTTCAACAGGACGGCGCTACGTGCCACACAGCCGAAGCTACACTCTATGTTTTTATAGCATTTCCAAAAAAAAAAAAAGTTATTTGGCGGACCCTATATTTATTTATTACATTATACAGCGGGTTTGAACTTTTTTTTTTTATTTTATTTGACTCTACCAGATTCGAACTTTGTGAACACTTAGTTAAGAAGCATTAACTCGCCACTCAACCACTTCAGCCACAAAGCTCAGTTGAGTTTGAACGATTAAGTTTTTGTTTTATACTCAATTTATTTATATGGTTGCGGAAGGGACAAAATAGAAAACAATTTACTTTCAACCATATTTTCTCATTATATTGTTTACCATAATCATAATTATGGTTTCAGTTAAAATATTATCAAAAATTATGATATGGTTGATCTAAGACACTGAACATAATATGGTTAAAAATAAGTAGAAACATGTTTATCGTGATCATAATAATGTTTAGATGCTTTTAACAATAATATTTTTGTGGAGTACAAACTATGCTTGCGGTGATCATATTCAACCACCTTTTTTCTTTGCGTACAGAAATGCGCCACCAACCGGCACACAGCGCATGACACAAGTAATTCATTGACTGATTGCTTGGATTATTTTTCTCTGCCATTTGTGGTGTTCTCAGAAGAATAATCAAAAAAAAAGAGGTAATAACAGTTTTTCACTCATAGCTCAGGCATTTATGAACCGACCGAGTGGAATGTCAGTATCAACTTAAAGGCAGCAACAACTGACAAATTAGTATGTTAAACTTTTCTCTACATTGCGTAGGATCTTTAAAAATTTAATTCAACGGTTACGCACAAATAGATGGACATTACTTAATCGAGTAGACTCCGCAATTCCTTTTTATTCTATTTTACTATCTTTTATAAAGATGTAAAAAATGAAGACAAGTAGCTTGAGGCTGAATGAATGCCTGAATAAGAATGCTAAAATTGTCCAATCAAAAAATTTGTACGTGCACAAAACGACAATTTTAAACTGGTCCTGGTCTACCTAAGCCCATGTCATAGTCATAGGGTGTAGAAATTACAAACGGAATCTGAAACTTATATATACCGTTTTTACTTATAGTGAAGGGTATAATAATAATAAAATCTGTTTAGATTAAATTGAAATATGCATTTATGTATGTAAATGAAGTAAAATTCTATTCGCCACGGCCTGTTTTGAATGTTAAACGTGGGCTGGCCACAAATACTAAATAAGTAAAAAAGAAAATAAAATATTTACGTACTTTAAGTTAAAACAGATTGCAGTTAAGCAAATATCTGGAATAAATATTTGTGCTATAAATCTTGCATAAAATCTAAACAAATAAAATAATTTTGAAAATGGTACTGGTACAGCAATCAGTTGTGAATCGTATTAATGGCCATAAATTCATTTTTCTCCATTACAAACTATAATTTGCGTTTTACATTTTCATTCAATAATTTCAACAGTTCATGCCAACACAAAGAAAAATAATTATGAATTAAAGTTTCGTATTAACAGAATTAATGTTCAAGAAACCTTCCTAAGACATTTTATAAAGTCTGATAACTATAATATTTTAGGATGCCTCTCTTTTCTTCTCATTAAAAATTTTTCTTTAGAATTTGAAGGAATATATAATAAAATTTTTATAGGTATTCTCTTTTAATCCTTCAACATATTTTAATCTTTTGGTATGCGGTACAAATGGCCTTCAAAAAGAATGCCTTCACTGGAATTTCTACACCATCCATGTGGCATATAAAAGGTGATTTTATAAGAACTATCGGAAATTTAAAAAAAAAACACATAAAATTCAGAAAAATGCATGAAATATTTATTTGGATCGATAGTTGGGTCGATATAATTTAATGTTTGAAGATTATTTCATGCAAATGTTGGCCGCGGCTGCGCCTCAAATGGTCCATCCGCTTAGTCCAATTTTGGCATACTCTTTCCAACATTTCGGCCGGTATCTCACGAATAATGTTGGCAATGTTGTCCCTATAGACATTAGCCTTAACATAGCCCCACAAAAAATAGTCTGGGCGGCCAATTGACTGGTCCCAAGCGTGAAATAAACTGTTCACCGAACTCGCCTCTCAATTGGTCCATTGTTTCGCGTGCTGTGTGGCATGTGGCACCGTCTTGTTGAAACCACATGTCATGCAAGTCAAGCTCTTCCATTTTGGGCAAAAAATAGTTTGTTATCATCGCACGGTAGCGCTCACCATTCACAGTAACGTTGTGATTCGCATCATCTTTGAAGAAATACGGCCCAATGATGCCGCCAGCCCATAATCCGCACCAAACGGTTGTTTTTTGTGGATGCATTGGTAGCTCTTGCAATGCTTCTGGCTGCTCTTCACTCCAAATACGGCAGTTTTGCTTGTTCACGTATCCATTCAACCAGAAATGAGCCTCGTCGCTGAACACAATTCTTCGATAAAAAAGTGGATCTTCATCTAACTTTTCAAGAGCCCATTCACCAAAAATTTGGCGTTGTGGTAGGTCGTTTGGCTTCAATTCTTGCATCAGTTGTATCTTATAAGGCTTCACACCCAAATCCTTCCGCAAAATTTTCCACGTAGTGGAGTAACAGAGGCCCAATTGCTGCGAACGGCGCCGAATCGATAATTCACGGTCATCACCAACACTGGCCGATACGGCTGCGATATTTTCTTCAGTTCGCACTCTACGTAAGCGTGTTGGTGGTTTAATGTCCAACAATGTAAATTTGGTGCGAAATTTTGTTACAATAGCCCGAATAGAAGCCTCAGTAGGTCGATTAAACTGACCATAAAATGGAAGAAGCGCGCGATGAACTTTCTTAACAGAGCACGCATTTTGGTAATAGAATTCAATAATTTGCAAGCGTTGTTCGTTTGTAAGACGATTAATGATTAAATTATAGACCAAACTGAAGATGTTTGACAGTGACACAAGATACAAAACGTGCGTGAGCTGTCAAAACTAGTGTTGCCAAAAAGATAATAGCAAAAAAATCACTCTTTATAATCTGAATTCTTATAGATAGTATATTCGATTTAGCGATGCCATCTGTCTGTCTGGTTGTCTTAAGTTCTTGTACACTCAAAATATTATGTAGGTAAATTCAAATGAGACTACTAACATTTCATTTTTCATTTATTTTTTACTTTTAATTTTTTAATAATCAAAATTCGTAAAAATAAACTGCATTTCATTTATTTCAACTGACTGAAAAATAACCTAAAAAAACAGTAAAAAAATTACTATTTTTTCATTTTTTTAAAACAGTAAAAAAATTTCCCCAAAAAAATTAGAAAAAGAAGAATTTGTTTTTAAATTTTTATTTAATAATAAAATCAATATATGATTGCATAATTTTGCATTCTTTGATATAGTCTAGACTCAGTTCTGCATATTGCATATGAAAAGTATAGATTGTTATACTCGTATATTACCTTCGACTTTTAGGGTTCTTCGACTAAAGCAAAAGGAAAGCATTACCCGACCTCCCGACACTGAGAAAATTAGAAAATTATAACCAATAAAAAAACTAAATAATTATTTTCAATAACGGTAACATAAAAGTTGGTCGGTAAATGCAGTAGATCACTCTACATACACATGAATATATGTAAGAAGAAGGCTAGGTGGGGGTACACAACTGCCTGCCTATAAAGAGGATTTACAGCATTAATTAAATATTTTTAGCCAGTTTTATATTAAATACTTACATGCATGCATATGAGCTGAAAGTTTGCAGTTTTATTTTTTAATAATTTGTAATTTTGATTTTTTTCCCTTTGACAACTTTTTGATTTTCTTTAAATTTTTTTTATTTGAAAATATTTTAAGTAAAACAAAAAGAAAAAATATTGTTTGTAAGTAATAAGTACATATAAAATTAACTGATTTTTTTTTTAGCTGTACGTAAAATCATTATTTTATTATGGTTTGTTTTTTTTAACAACATAAATAAAAATTTCATTTGTTTTTAACTTAACGGGAAACTTTTAAAACAAACTATATACAAACAGTAAATGTAAAACCTTTTTGAATGTACATTTACTAAGGTGGCCTTCAATCGTGCTTGCTGAAGCCACCAGGGTCTTGCTCTGCAATAATATCATGTGTATAAAATGAATATTGAAGATTTTTTAACTTCTATAGAAGGCTTTTCAACAGACTTGTGCAGAAAAATCTGTTGGAAAACAAAAATGTGTATAGTAGGGCGGGTCGATTTAAAAATCGCACAAATTACAAGGAAAATCATATTCTAGGGATCAA
Organism: Thelaira solivaga; assembly: GCA_947397855.1. Classification (NCBI taxonomy): domain Eukaryota; kingdom Metazoa; phylum Arthropoda; class Insecta; order Diptera; family Tachinidae; genus Thelaira; species Thelaira solivaga. Next base: position 45,570,414 of record OX377611.1, on the reverse strand, counting down.
AATAAGAAACTTTGCCGAAGGAACCATACCTCTAAAATGTATTTTGATGTCCCGACTTTTGATCCGAAGGGTCAAATTTTGAAAAATCTTACTTTGGCCCATTTAGAGTGCCTCAATCGAGTCAAAATGTATGACCGACCCCCACTAACTCTGTAGGGCCGACGCCGACCCACCTATGCCAGTGGCACACCCCCTGGAACCACCCCTAGGGGGTTCCCCATACAAACATTTCAAAAAATCACCATTTTTGGCACTTTACAAGAAAAAATCAGCAAAATGGCCATGTTTTTTTATTTTTGGAGTTTATTTTTCTCTTTAGAATTTATTTAGTCAGAATGAAATGAAAAAATTAATTTTACTTAGCAATAGAAAAGAAAATAAAAAAAAATTTATTGACCCTTCGGGCGTATAAATAAATTCGAGGTATCTCCAGTATTTTACAGATATCGCTGGTTAATTTAATTAATATCACACTCATAATCTCCCATATCAAGAGAAAGTGGTGGTTGTATGTACTATTTGTCTACCAAATTTGTATGCTTTTTCTTTTCAAAACATCTTTGCAATTGACTACAAAAATTAGATGAAATTGACGAAACCATTCTCAAGTTTGTCGCTTAGCAACACCTTTGGTTAATAATTTCATTGCCCTTTTAAATTAAAAATAAAAAGATAACTTTAGAAATGCCATCCATACTTTGTCAAAGCTTGCACAGTTGCGTTTAGGAATATATAACGTTGCTGAACTGCAAAGTTAATGTAAGTCAGCGGGCCACTAGTATATATATCATATAGAATTCATCTAATCAATTGCCCTAATTAATATACAAATTGACACGTTATTTATCGCCACAAGTGAACATTTTTCTGTTCACAAAGTTAATGTTATTCAGGTGGAACTTGTAAGCATTTAGCTATAAAAATAAAGCCATTCAATTGTTGTATCGGGAAATAAATTCAACGTATTGCTTTACATACTGTCTACATTTGTACTCGCCCGCCCCACTTTTTTTTGTTATATCTTTTATTTTGAAATAAATAAATTATTTTTATATTCTTATAAACAAGTGAAAAGTACAACACTAAACTGTACATACACAATTATTTTTTTCTAAATTTACTGATTATTTATACACACGCACACAAACGTATTCGTTTATGCAGTGCGAGAGGGCATTTTTTGTAACATCCTACGTTGATTATTGGAGGCTACGAAATGTTAATTCACGTACATCAAACAGTTTTTATATGGGTTGTGATCAAAACTTGCTTAGATCTCATTTCAATGAACTCTAGAAAGAAATTAAAAAATAAAATATGACAAATTACCCTGGGAGTCACAGGTCCGGGAGCCGATGGTCAAAGTTACCAGTGCTCGTACGCATTTGCCCCTCACTAACTTATAAATGGTTGCACATAATCACGCATACATACGAATGTACATGGAGGAAAATGTATTAGCAAACACACACTAAACTCTCAATTGCAATTTCAAAATTAACAACCCAAAAATATAAAATTGAATTTGTTTGTATTGGCGTAATCAATGTTCGATTTCAAATTCTTCTTGACGTCAGATAAATATTTTACACCCTGACTAAATGAGATTTTTTATTTTAGAATTTTCATTAAAATCCACAAGCAAACAAACCACATGCCACTTGCAGATCAGCATTTTATTCTAAAATTATTTATGAAAACTAAAAACTATGAAATTGCATAATTTAATTGAAATATTTGAAGATTTTAATTTAATTGCTGGGGCAATTGAAGATATGAAAAACACCAACAGAAACTAAATAGTACGTAATTATACAAAAAGGATTAAAATTAAAGTTAACAGGGATATAAAAGATTCTTATGTAGTAAAGGTGTTGAATTTGACGCTTGAAAAATTAAAAGTAACAGGCTTTTTATCTGAATTTTGTTAAAAAAAAGAAAAAATAAAGGACTGCACAAGCATACTTGAAAGCCACACATCATAACAAATATATTAAAATAAAAAGTGCTTGTAAGTCATTTCAAGTATGCTGGTGCATCCTTTTAATTTCAAATTACAGCACAAAATCAAACCATAGCACAGCATAACCAGGGGCGGAAAATCACAAAACAAAGTGCCTATTTTTTTAATTAAACCTTCAAGCCACTGCGGCAACGAGCACACAGACAAGACAGCTTCGAAGTGAGAATTGTAAAAAAGAGAGAAACAGCGTTTTAATAGTACGAAAAAATAAAAAAAAATTATTTTTAAGAAACATTAAATAAAAAGTATTTTTTTAAATTAAAAGTGTTAATAAGCATCAATTTTCAGCTGTTAAAAATTAAGACAAAATGCAAAAAATTAAAACATATTTTTTTTAGAACTGACCGAGCAAAACATAAAACAATTACACAGTACAGACAGTGTCAACTACGAGTACATATGTCCGGTGGCTGTGGTTTGATAATTTATACCAGAGAACTGCAAAAATTGCATTATCAGTTGATTGTGCATGATTAATCATTTTTAATTATAATCAATCGAAACCACACAAACGAATAATTTGAGTAAAACTCGTGCACTGTATTTGATTAAATCATGTTTTTTGTGCTGTTCGACATGATTGAAACTAAAAAGAAAAATTCAAATACAAGCATTAGCATGCATATGCCTGAGTAAACCATTCATTAATGCACATATACACAGACAAAACAAAACACACTTTATTTTACTACACAATAGCTTACTCGCTGATTAATGCCTTTTTGTATATTTGTATTTTTGAATGTTTGCATTTTGCATTTTAATTTCAATCGCGTCGAACACCATAAAAAAACAAAGAGCTTTTAATCGTGCCTCGAACGTGATTTAATCAAATGATGATTAGGTTAAATAAATCACACACATCGATTTCAGTTCTCTGCTTTGTACCATTAACACACTATATTTGTCTCTTTTGCACAATGCGACAATAAAAATCACGTCAATTTTAGTTTAAGTGTGAGAGGTAATGGTACATTTAGTTTTCTCTTTTTTTTTCACCACAAAATTTAGGACTGACACAAAAACACTAACTCTGAGCTGTTTTCGAAACTCTAATTGAGGCATATTTGGTTGCGTTTTTCTATATAGTTGCCAAGCATTTTGAACGCAAGCATCTATCAACTAGGTGAAAATGCTGGACCACCACTTTTGCCTCTATATGCGATTCGCTATTGGGCCAAACTTTTATCAAAGCGATCCACTCCGCACATATATTTATTGTATTCTGTGATTGAGCAAGGACGAGGTACATTTATGTTGGCTCCACTTGCCTTCCAGTAACGCTGAGCCATTGACTTTGAATTTTTTCCAAAGCAGGTAGATAGCATGCAGACGTTATTGTCTTTCCATTTAATTAGTCGAATGTCAGTGCTTGTCATCGTAATGGATTCGGAGTAGCCCCTTTCCATTGACTTAACATTTTTTTTATGCACGAGTGGATAGCTTGCTGGAATACAATTTTCACGGATTGTTCCCGTAGCATTATACCCGCATGATTTAAGATAAGCCAACAAAGGATAACTGGTAAAGAGGTTATCGAAATAAAATGAAAATGGCAGCGATATCAAATCATCAGGAAAATCAACAATCATATTGGCCAAAGCAGTGGCACATTTTCCAAACTTAGCTTCATAATCAGCTTTCGAGCATTTGTTGCAACTATAAACCTCTAAAAACCGTAAATTTACAAAATACCAACAAAATATAAATGAAGATCATAGATAACCATACAAGAAAGCACAGAAAATTACAAAAATCACGAAAAAAAAACATGTACCCTAGGCGACCCACGATTACCATATGGTGATGCCTTCAGTAAAATGTAAAAAACTAACACAGAAAAACAGTTTTTCTGCAAAAAACAAATTACATTTCATAGTTTATTTCGTTAGCTACCAATTAGTGTAAATTAATGATAAAACGGATTAAAAATTTGTTCTAAATGTATATACTTACCGACGTGCCATATCAGTAAATAACAATTATTTAAACTTCTATTTTCTCGTCTTAATTTAGGACTGACACAAGAACACTAACTCTGAGTTGCGGTTGGATGAAATTCAACTGGAACCAATTTTAATTTAGACTTAACAATACCAAGATAATTTTATAAGAAAACTTTTTCTATTTTACCACAGATTTATTATATATATATTTTTTTATTTATTTACAGTAAATGACGTTTTCCATACCTTAACAGACAAAATGTATAATCCACCATCTGTATCATCTACATCATCAGCATTTTCATCTTCATCTCTGACTTTCACAAATTTGTCACAACCCAATGTCCCGAACTTGAAAGGAGTTCGCATTAAAATTATTGAACAGCCTGCAATGAAAGAACTTCGATTCCGTTATATATGTGAAGGTCGTTCGGCGGGATCTATACCGGGAGCCCATTCAACGCCAGAAAACAAAACATTTCCTACAATCGAAATAGAAGGCTACGAGGGAAAAGTCAAAGTTGTTGTGTCATGCGTAACTAAAGATGAACCTTATCGGCCACATCCGCACAATTTGGTTGGAAAAGAGGGTTGTAAGTATGGTCTGTGTATGGCAACTATAAATGGTCCTCCAATGAGAGCAATCTTCAGCAACTTAGGCATACAGTGTGTTAAAAAGAAAGACATAAAAGCAGCTCTCGAAGAGCGGGAAAGAAAGAAGATTGACCCATTCAAAAGTGAGCTAATACCTTTGTCAACAGTTACATAATTATTATTGTTATCATTTTGTATTTTTCCATTCATTTAGCTGGTTTTGACCACAAAGACCAACCTTCATCAATTGATCTCAATGTTGTGCGCTTGTGTTTCGAAGCATCTATATCAATACCAGGTGTGGAGAAACCATTGCAATTACCTCCCGTAGTCTCTGATCCTGTCTTTGATAAGAAATCTGTAAATGATTTAGTCATCTGCCGTTTGTGTAGTTGTGCGGCTAAAATTACGGGGGGTGATAAAATAATTTTGTTGTGTGAAAAAGTGCCCAAAGATGATATTAAAATTAGATTCTTTGAATTGAGAAACAATGAACTATATTGGGAAGATTTCGGTGAATTTCAACAGACCGATGTTCACAAACAAACAGCTATTACTTTCAAGACTCCCCGCTATATTAATCCTGATGTAAATCATAAAGTTCAGGTGAGTTTAAAATCAAACTGAATCAGAAAGTAGTAATAATTTGGCCCATTCTTAGGTGTACATACAATTGTATCGACCTTCGGATGGTGAAACAAGCGAAGCCTTGCAGTTTGAATTTCATCCTGATCCAGGTATGAGATCATTTCCACAAATAAAACGAAAGATAAAACGGATTCAGGACATGGAAGTTTTCCAACAAATTCTTTCATTGGATAGCGAAGCTATTGCTAATAATTATTTAGTACCTGATGCTGATAACGACAATGATAATGATGACACTAACATGAGTGACAGTTCAGACAGCAAACTAATAAGTTCCGACACTTTGAATGAACACGACGAATCAAAAAAACGGCAAAAAAAACTTTTTTCTTTTGACGAAGACGAAGACGAAGACAATGATAATGATAATGACGTTACTGACAGTTACAACAACATTGAACGCAAATATGGTAATTTAGGAATTGAGATTTCAGTGCCACAAATTAGTTTTCCAATCAATAATGATGCCACACAAATTTTAACGCCACTTGAAACAATTTCAGGATTTAAAGCACTAGATTCACGTGATTTAACACCAATAGATAAAATCACCGAATGGATAAACTCTAATCAGTTCACATGTACCGACGAAACTAATTTTGTAGAAAACAGTGACATTCTCAATTTGATTGATGCCTTTAATAGAGTGAAAAATGATGATAAAATTTCAAACTTAGCAGATAACGAACCAGGCATAAGATCAATAGAACCTGAGCTACTGAATAATAAGCAAAATAAAATTGATCAACAACTGCATAGTGAAGTCAGCAGCATTTTGCACAGCGATGATGAGAGTGTCAATTGTGCTGCTAGTACGCAAGTATCAGTTGATATAGATGAGAACTTTGATGAAACCTCTACTTATGGTAGTCTTCAAATTGCACTCAGAAATCCAGTTGAGATTCCCAACAGGAATCTAAATTCCAAAAGTCAAGTCCAAAAGCACATTAATAATGAAAAATGGCATGAAACGGCAGTGAATGATTTAGTTATTTTAACAAATCCACCTGCCCCAAAAATTAAAGTACATATAACTAAAACTCCACAAACTTCGCCATCTCCTCCTTTACCATTGCCTCCCAGAAGTCCTTCACCTATTCCAAAACAAATACTTCCACCCTTGCCCCCCAAACGCAATTCTTCCCAGGAGCTACAGGCGGCTGCAAACACAGAATCTGTATCTTGCCATTCTGCAAGTAGTAGTCGTAACGGTAGTGTTTCAACTAGGACATCCTCGCATATTATTATAATGTGTACCCCGAATCAAAGTCCTACAAAACGATCAGCAACTTCAACACCTTCGCCCAAAAAAAAGCAAAGTTTCTTTTCTCGAATATTTTCACGAAAAAAAAGCAAGTCAAATGCTACAGCTGCAGGTATCTCAATTACACCAGATCAAAGCCGTGAGCCAAGCGTAGGAAACTTTTCATTGAATGACAATCGTTCCTCAATTCGCTCCATTAAATCTTTACAAACAAATTCTTCGAAATTCAATGAACAAACTGGTAAGAGTGTGAGTCGTAGTGCTAGCAGTGTATCTGGAAAACGTCCTTCTCAACATAATACGGGTATTCATGGTGATGTTATTCACATACCCTTAAAGGTGGATAGCTCAGAAGCATTGAATAAACACAGCAAATCTTGTTCTAGTTCTGGCACTTTAAAATACAATGGTAGCCTCTTGGATCGCCGAACTTTAAGTGCATTACAATTGGCTGATATTCCCATATCTGATGGTAACATGGAACTAGTAGCCATTGCCGATCGTCAAAGTATTAAGAATTTATGCGAAGGAGCTTACGGTGTGGTACTTGATCCCGGTGTAGACCTTTCAGAAGCTGAACACTTTGCCCTATACACAAGTTTGCCCTCATCACAATGTGATGACAATAACGATGAAAGTATCTTTACTAATCAGCCAGTTTTAACACCAGAAGAAGTGGCAATGCGTTTAGCAGCTGCAAATGGCCTCCATTAAAAAAATTCTTCTAAAAATTTATCTTTTTAACTAATTTCACATTTACAAAACGAATGCGTTCTAATTGAAAAATGTCAAATTACCAAAATATTTTAGATATTTTATAGCCCCTGTTGGAAAAGTCCTTCAAAACCCTATTCGTGTAAATAATTTCGTTGTAATGCATAAAAACGAATCTTCAATTCAGTATTATTTAGCGACAGTATAAGTATGTATGTATACAATGTAAGAATACATACAAACAACAAGTCTAGTCTTAATCACTTGCTTTAATTTATACATACAGATACAATTTTAATTTATAATTTATTTTATTTACCTTTTTAATATTCACATTTATTTTAGACAACATCAAACGAAAACGTATTAAAACCGGTGGTAATCCAATGAATTTATTGCGAGAAATACAACAACTTGAACAAAATCAAATTCAATGTAATATTTCCAATTGTAAGTTTCTTTATTTCTTTACATTTATTTTTACAACTTAATAATTCCGTAGTTATTCTACATGTGCATACACATGCATAAATGCAAACATACCCTGTAGGCAATATTTTAGTTCTAGTCGAATACAGAGATCACGCTGAGAACAAAATATTAAGTTAAATGTTGTTTTTATATAAGTGCAAGTTAATTATACACCCCTATCGCGAATAAAAGTGAAATTCTTGTTCTCTTGAAATTTTCATTCCCCTTGAAATGAAAATTGCTATCGACAATCTCACGTGAAATTTTGTTCACGCTATCAGTGCAGAGGGAATGTATAATAAAGAAGAATTTATTAAATTTTCAAGAGAAACAATAAATTATTGTAATTTAGTAACCAGTGCATATAAATAAAAAATTTCTGTAATTTTTTAAGATTTTAAGAGCAAAAAATTTTTGTTGTTGGTTTTTGTAGTAAAGGAGTCAACTGTTGTGGATAAATGATTTTATTAGAAAATAATTGAATTTTTTATAGGTAGACAACCACTTTATAATTCTTTTGTTAAAAATTGCTAAATTCTGATTGATAAATTAAATTTTAAGAAACACATATAGCCACAAAAAGTAAATGAACAAATTAAAACTAAAAAGTGTACAAAAGAAAGGAAAAAAATTAAGGGAATTCATTCATGATTGCTATCCCAGTGAAAGTGAACAAAATTCGAAGGAAATGATATTCATGATAAGGATGACAGCCTTTTGCTAGCATTATTATCAGAGACGCCAACCAAAATTGTAAATAAAATTATATTTTCAGTGTTGTATTTCATAAATCCATTTGCATTTAATATGGATTTATCAGTCATTTTGTATAGTAAACACAGAATTTAAGAGTATGCAAAAATATCTCTTCACTCCCTCTTTGCTACATTGAAAAAAAATTTTACCATATTACGCAAGGCCAATTGGAGTAGGTTAAGCCGACATTTTGCCAAATAGCAAAAAATACTAAATTACAGTTAATTGAATTTACCAAGTCAATCAGATAGTACTGACTACTATCGCCAACATTCCAATTTTAAAATAGTCAGTTGGCTCCTTTAAATCGCTGTGACGCACCTAGCTAGTCAACCCAGTATCAAGGCGAATCTAGAAAATTCACTCATCAGCTAATTGTCTAAATTTATTTCAATTTACCACTTTTAAAAAATAAACTTTTAGAATCACAAATCCTGCAATAAATAAAGATTAACAATTTTCATGCACCAAATGCTGGTAAATTCTAAAGAACTAATATTTGGGTAACTATGGTGCAAGTGTAGAGCAGACTCCAACGAGAGTAAAAGGAATTTTGAAGAATAGCTCTCAAAAATGTTAAAAAGTATATGCATACTTTACCAGTCAAAACTTGCAAGTTGAAGTAGTTTTATAATATATGAATACATACGAGTATACTTATAGTATATATATGCAACATCTTCTCATCTTGATATCTTACTTAGTTTAACTGCTGTTGATCCTAAGTTAAACTAAAATTGATTTCTTATTGTTTTAATACTTTTTAAAGTCTTAAAAGCTTATATGCATTCACTTACAATTTCTTAAATCTGCCAAAATATTTTTGTTTTAATCTTCTTCTAGAAAACATGATTTAGAAGCACAAAGCAGCTGTTTGAAAAAGGCTTGCAAGTAAAAAATTTTACCAGTAAGAATTTGCAACAATTTTTTATATCTCAATTTTTTACTCTCTCCCTGCAAATTTTTTGAGTGAATGAACACTTTCCAGTAACAATTGTTACAAATTCGTAGCAATTTTTAGTTATTGAACAAACCTATAGTTACTCATATGTATGTGCTAAGAATAATAGAAAAGAAGATTACGCTTTAGCTAGTTGTTTCTCTGTTTACCAAAGTCAGCTGATCAGTTAAAGGCCGAAGACCACAAATATGGGGTGAGACGTTATAACGCAGTCCATAACATTGTACGCCACAAGATCGCCAGTTCGGACTTTACAAATGTGGACATTGCTTATGTAAAAAAACATGCGGAAAACTTCTTTAAAAATTTCAATTGGATATGTTTTAAATGTCTACGCTTTGTGGCTGAATAAAAAATTTTACAAGAAAAATACATAAAAATGTTTTTATCTAGTTTTGCTTGTTTAATAATAATAATTGTAGCAAAGAATATAGCAAAGACGTATAGAACTTTAAATTGCAATAAAACAACGATGGATTATTCGATTGACATGAATTTTATTTATCCGAAAGATAATCTTGTGGCATTACATTCTGGCATATGACCGCCACGGCTGGCTCGGATGTAGTCCAATCTGGACGTCCAATTTTCGATGGCTTTCTCCAACATTTGTGGCCGTATATGGGCAATAACACGGCGAATGTTGTCTTCCAAATGGTCAAGCGTTTGTGGCTTATCCGCATAGACCAATGACTTTACATAGCCCTACAGAAAGTAGTCTAACGGTGTTAAATCACAAGATCTTGGAGGCCAATTCACAGGTCCAAAACGTGAAATTAGGCGGTCACCAAACGTGTCTTTCAATAAATCGATTGTGGCACGAGCTGTGTGACATGTTGCGCCGTCTTGTTGGGACCACAGCTCCTGGACATCATGGTTGTTCAATTCAGGAATGAAAAAGTTAGTAATCATGGCCAATGACTGTACAGACCAATGATTCCACCAGCCCATAAAGCGCACCAAACAGTCAGTTTTTCTGGATGTAACGGTGTTTCGACATACACTTGAGGATTAGCTTCACTCCAAATGTGGCAGTTTTGTTTGTTGACGTAGCCATTCAACCAGAAGTGCGCTTCATCGCTAAACAAAATTCGCTTATGAAAATCAGGAACAACGGCAATCTCGTTTTCGAAATAAAATTGCACTATTTGCAAGCGTTGTTCAGGCGTGAGTCTATTCATGATGAATTGCCGAACCAAACTGAGAATAAATCACTTGACAGCTGTTAAATCGGTCGCCATCTTGAACAGTAATGCCAGCTTAAAGTTCTATACGTCTATAAAAAACACCCTTTACAAGCTCATTATTTTGTAGCTTAAAAAGAAAACATGTGTATTTTAAAATTAAAAAAAAAAAAACCTGTCGTCTACGGAGACCTTTATTTCCTTCGCTTCTGAGTTCAACACTCCGCACTTCAGACTTGTATTTTATAACTTTAACTTTTTTATATTTACAAGACTATTAATTTGACACTGCTTTTCTGCTTATGTTCTTATACACAATTCTGATGTGTCGTTAAACTGATCAGCTGACTTTTGTAAACAGAGAAAATACTAGCTAAAGGCGTAATCTTAATTTCTATTATTCTTGTGTATATACTAAAGAGCTGCACAAGCATATCTGGGCTTATAAGCACTTTTTATTTTAAAATATTACACATGTTTGTAGTGAATGAATAGCTTGTAAACTTACATAAAACTAATTTGACATATGGTTAGTTTAAAGTGTATTTAAAGTTAGCTGAGTTGCTTACAGGGTATGCTTACAATAAACCTGTTACTAATTGTATTCAAAATAAATATTTACATGTTAGGTATCCCTAGATATACTTATTTTGTAGATTTAAAATTCATTGGGTTAATCATGGTGATTTTGCACACATTCACTAACCAACACACACACACACATAAATGCATTTTTGTTTACATATCTAAACATACATACTTACAAGTTAGTAACATTTCCCATAAAATTTAATACGAAACCTGTGAAAAACAAGACAAAAAACAAAAAATAATACTATCAGCGTTTACATAAATGAAAATTAAAATTCAGCCATTGAAAAGAGACCAAATGATAGTAATGCCTTTTAAGGGGCTCTATTTAGCAATCTCTGAAAACTAGAGTGCTTACATGTACGAGTTTCGGCAAAAAAATAAATTAATAAATTTATTGGCTTTTGTGGAAATAGTTTACTAAACACGGTTAACAATCAAAATTTTACTGGTAAAAAAAAATAGCACTATTTTTGAAAAACATTTTAAACTGAAAATTATAAATTTTTAATACAAAAATTTATTAATTGGCCAGGGCTTCATATCCTGTTTTGGGAATCCTTTCACAAGGCTTCTTAACTACAGCCCAAAGTTTTGCGTTTTTCCTTGGTTTTGATTCACACACATTTGAATATCATTGGCTAAAAACTTTCAACTGACGAGCCTTTTTGTCAGTATTCTTCGAGTCAATGTCCTGTTTTATAATCCAAAATGGAGGCAAATCTTCTTCTGAATTGGACAGTATCCCTTTTTTTTAATATCAAGGTAGACATTTGGTTCATTGTTGGTTTATATAATGAATTGATACCACTCCATAAAGTTAAAAACATGCCTATACTATTATGCTTGAAATTATGTCGTTTAATATAAGAAAATAAGAACCTTTACTGCCATGCAAAACAACTGTACTGTCATCCGGCCATAAAATTTTCCTCCATTTAGAAACAGTCAGTTCAAGCGTTCAATTTTAATTGTTGGCTGATATGCTTTGCAGTCAACAATGGAAACTTTCTAGGATTACAAACTTGTACATTGTGTTCACGCAAATTCTTATTAACTGTTTGAAGGGATAATTTTATCTGTAATTTTTTGTTTGTTTTTGTAACTGGCTTAAATTGGATCATCTTAATAGTCTTACCAATAAATGGAACATTGATGCTCTTCTACTCAGAATTTCACCTTCTTTAGAGTACATTATTATGTCACGTATAATATTAATTTAGAAATTGAACAATTGTCCTATTTCTGTACAGCTTTTGACTTCTAAAATCATTCTCTGCTTTCAACGTGTCAAACGTGTAAAAACTACAAAATGTGTGCTAAAAATAGTCAGGCATCGGCCGGTGCTATTTTATTATTTTTTTTTTTTTTTGTTTTGTTTTGACAGATGTCAGTAAAGAAATTGTTTCATATGAGAAGAACCGTAAACTTGTGGAAAATAAAATGAACTCCTATAGATGCTTAATATTACTTTATATCACAGTGCAATCTAAAAACATTTGAAATATGTATGTAGTAGGAATTTAGTACTGTAGTAAATAAAGTAACTGCAGTCAGTGCTATTATTTTTACCGGCACTGTATGTATGTACTCGCACATAACACTAGACATTTTCTCTTAACAACGGAGCAATACACAAAAATTACTTAAGGTACTGACTGACTGTCCTACACGATCGTACCATTATGTCAAAATAATGTGTGACCTGTCAAAAATTCTGTCACACACATGCTTTTTCAATACACACTATCATACTTTTTTTAGCACACATGCGTTTTTAGACAGATCGTACGACTAAGTAGGATAGTGAGTCCTAGACTTTAATAGCAAGGAACTTTACTAAGTTCAAATTGAGTGCACAGCCGCATTTTCTTCAGAAAAGTAAAACTTGCGAACCCACATGACATATATTTTTTCGATTTCTAAAGCTGGAAAAGATTGTCCCATAAGGGCTGAGCTATAGGCTCTCAATTCAGACAACTGATGTTTTTATTTCAAACAATTTCCTGTGTGCTTGCTACGAATACACAAAGGAATACAAAATGTGCTAAACAAGGCGAGAAAATTTTTTAAATTTAAACTTTGCTTTGAATGAAATTTTTCTTTGCAACGGGTTCAATAAGTAAAAAAAAAACACACTGCAAGTCTATTGGTTATTTTGTAGAAAATAGTCTAAGTCAGGAATCGAAACTACCCCCTCAAAACAATTACGCTATTACAATTAAATGCTGCGATTAAAAATTCAAAAACAGAACATGTGCAAATCTTAAAAAATTGGCAAAAGTCCTTTAAAAAAATTTGAACGGAACTAATTTTAAAATTTCTCTTTTAAAGTTTCAATAAAATTTGGCTTAATTAATATAAGATTTTATGTAAAATCTCCACGCTACTCTGTATATTGTTCCTGCTAAAAAATGTTAACCAAAGAAATCGATAGTATTGTTCCGATTCAGACCGGGACTAAACACTTAATTAATCACATACGAGTACATACCCTTACAAAAATTCATATTTTAATTTTTAGCTAGAAAATCAAATAAAAAATGTAATTCACTAAGTACATGGAATTTGTAATTTAAGAATCATAGTTAAAATAACAGAATGGACCAACAAAAATTTAGTTTTAAGACAAAAAAATATTTTGTTTAAAATTTTATTGCTAACTTTATCTAAATGTGTAAATAAATGTATGAAATTATGAAACCCATCAGAAAGTGAATACAACTTTTAATTACACTGATAAATTACAAACTATTTGGGACATAACGGGGGATTGGATTCACACACATTATTCAACTTTTGTAAGTTATTTTGAACATTTCATGTTTCATATTTCTTCACGTTCATGTTACTTTTAATGTTGCATGCTTGCATAATTATAAAAAATTTTAATAAAGTCAGCATTTATGTAGTACAGTAGAGTCTTAGAAAAATTAACCGAAACTTTTAACTTTTCCAAGCTTTTATTTTAATTGAAAAAAAATTATAAATACGTTGTATGTATAACAAAAATCTTCTTTGTTGGACAAATGGAATATGTTACATTTTTTTTTATTTATTAACTTCACTGCAAAAGAGAAAGTTAGATTTAATTTTTACTGGCTCGTTAAAAGTTCGCAGGAACCCTAAATATGTTAGTGTGCAAAAAATATTAATTTGTATAGTGGTTTAACGACGCAGTCAAGAATTGTTTGTTTTTTTAAGCTGTGTTCACATTATGAGTATAAGTCATATGGAATGTCAAAATTTAACATAAAGGGTGGTTAAATTTTAAGGGCCAAGGTTGATTTTGAATAAAACACAATTTAAATTATTGTCATTTCTTTTTATTATGATAATATTTTATGGCGACTTCGGCGGCACACCTCCATCCGATGGTCCAAATTTTCGATGACGCTGAGACAGAATTGAGGTTCTGTGCCGTTAATGTGCCGAATTATATCATTCTTTAGCTATTGAATTGTTGCTGGCTTATCGACGTACACCTTTTCTTTCAAATAACCCCCAAAAAAAGGCATCCAAGTGCCTGGGCTTCCTAAAGAGGTGCAAAAGATACTTCACCCCATCTGACCTCCTCTATATTTACACCACTTATATCCGACCGAGAATGGAATACAACTCACATATATGGGCCGGTGCTTCAAAGTCTGCTTTGAAATTACTTGACCGCATACAGGAGACGGCGAACGTGGTTATCGTTGACATTAGGGTAGCCAGCTCTATTGTGTTTCACTTTTCTATCGCTACTACAATGGAATGTGTTCTAATGAAATTAGGGATCTTGTTCCTGAAACCCGCTCATTCACACGAGCCACTTGTTTTTCAGCAAGAGCACATCCCTTTGTGGTCGATTGGCCAGTGGATCGCACTACGCAAAAGACAGACAAAGTTCTTTTTTAAGCCGTACAGTTCGTATGTGGAATAAACTTCCTGCTGACGTCTTTCCTGAATCCTACAATTTGGGAAAATTCAAATCGAATGTTCATAGACACTACTCCCTCTATCCTCCTTCCCATAACCTATTTTCCTAGTTCCATCAAAATGCATTGCATGAGTAGGGGCCATCCCTTGAGTGCTGGGCCTAAATAAAATCAAATCACATGATCTTGGCGGCCAATTGACATCGCCACCACGTGAGATAACACGGCATATGAAAATCCATAATTAAAAACGTTTGGCATTCCATATGACTTTTATCACGGTATCGATGCTGCAAGCTGCTTTCAAAAAACTAACTTTAAACTGTTGAACATTTTTCTCTATAATCGACCAGTCATTTTCATTTTCGGAAACTTTGAAAACATCGTTATTTGATCATTGTTCCAATTGTCAATGTCATAAATGCTGATGTTAACATTATCCCCCACCTTTGAATAGAAGAAGCGTACGTATTAAATTTGAAACCAATTAAACCCCCGATTATGGTTCACAACACGAAAATGTTGTGTTGGCTCGCTTACAACACAACATTAATTGAACATGCGATTATGGTTCACAACATCTAGCTGCTGTGTACGTCACACAGTTGTATATTAATGTTAGTAGATTTTTTCTTAAAAATACAAGCGTGCATGCAAAAAACTGGGAAGTTGAAAGAAATCAACATTAAAAAAGAAGAAAAACAAAGTGCACTAAAATAAATATATATTGTTAAAGTTAAATAAAACAAAAACATTATCTGGAATTAAAATTTTTAAATTGTTCCACATAAACAACAGGTGAAACAGACTAATTTTTTGAAACCATCAATCCGGGTTTGCTTTTTTTTTTTTTTTGTTTTTGCTGATGGTAGTTTTAAGGATCAAGGCAATGATATGATGCAGTTTCTCAGACAACTGTTTGTTGAATTTTAAATAAAATAATAAAAATCGTAAAAAAAATTCACTGAAAATACATTTCTTACAATTTTACTTAAAAATTATTCTGCATTTTTATTTTTAAATCGACAAAAAAACTAATCGCAACAATGAGACAACACCTAATAAACAGTTGTCTATTTTTATGTTTTTACAACACATGTTGTGAAAGATAATAGCCGAAAATTAACATATGCAACTGAAAAGACAACACAAGAGATAAGTGTTGTAAACCGTAATCGCTATTCACAACACACAACATCAAAATAGTTACGTGTTGTGAACCATAATCGGGGAATAAATTTTAATCACAAAAAAATTTTATTTGACTCGTTTTATTTAAAAGTGGGTGTTAAAGTGAGCGTGACAGTATAAAAATTATCCATACCAAATTTTACGATTTCTTATAAGCCTTAATTTACATTTAAAAATTTTTAGAGGAGAAGCTAAAAAAAAAGTCGATAATATGAAAAATTAACAAAACCTTTTTGAAGTTTTTCACACCTAGAAATAAAGATAACTTTCTTAAACTGAAGCTTCAACTAAATAAATTTTCAAAAAGTTTAGTTAATTTTTCATATTACATATCTACTTTTTGGCTTCACTTCTAAAAATTTTTAAATGTAACTTAGGGCTTTAATGAATGTAATTGTAAATAAGATTTAAACATTAATTCTAAAAGCCAACATTCTATATACCTACAACCATATCTAGTCACAAAATTGCTTCATTTTTCTGTACGCTTATTACTTTGAGCTAAAAAATTTTAATTAATTAATGTGCACTCATATACATACATACTTATGCTAGATATAATGGGTTTTTTTATTTTTTATTTTTAAGCAACAAATATAGACAATTCTTCGGTGTGGCAGATACAATCGTCAATGCAATCACCAGCATCAAGCATTTCTGAAGTGAAAGCTGAACCATGTAAGTGAAAAAAAGAATCTACTCCTTGAAAAGCAATTAAGGAAAATAATATACACAGACATACTAATTTCAAACTCATATTTAATTTTTACAGTCTTATTACCTAATTATGGCGGTTCGTATAGAAACACGTATTTAACAACTCCGTCACCGCAGCCAACATCGCCAATGATGAATCTAAATGTTATTACACCATCACCTGGCTTAATAAGAAACTCCAGTGGTGAAAGTCAAACGCAAATGTCTAACTTTTATAATCAAAGGCAAAGGAATCAAGAACATTTTCAAAATGTAACAAATAACTTTAATCTGTCCAAAAATATCAATTGCAATCAATCTCAAGGTGTCGTTCTTGTTAATAGTGAATACAATAACACCAACAAATATGGTAGCAACATCTTAAATACAACAAACACATTTTATGAGAATAGCAACAACAACCACAACAACAATTTTAATATAATAAGTTCCCCTCAACAACAATCACAATTCACATCATCCAATATTTTCGTTAATCGAACGAGCGGCGGAAGCTTCTCACCCATTTATTACAATGATAACGCTAATGCAAACAATATTAACCTGAACAATAACAGTACAGTGTCACAGTTTCAAACTATGAATATAACAGCAACGGAAACGGAAACGGAAACAGCAGCAAACAATATAATTTTTAATCAATTTCAAGACTCTAACGTATTGCCCGATTCATCGATATTCAATCTATTCCAATTAGATGATCTAATACCGCTACAAAATTCGGAAGAGCTACGAATTTCTAACCTCTCAATATCAACATAAACGTGTGTAAATAAAAATTGAGGTTGTCCACTCAACAACCGAAATCAAATTGTTAAAAAAATATTTTTCATGTAAAATATGTATGTAAAAAAGGACACTTCACGCAAGCAATTTTTCTTTGTTTCTGTTCACACATTAGATTTGCATTTCTGCAATTTTACGCATTTTTTCTCTTTTCTTTCTTGTTATTGATGGTTAAGCTCATTCTTATTTCCCATATTCTTACCTCTCTCACCTATTAACTAAAATTGCAGCAATAACAACTGTCTGGAAATTGTACTACCTCCATTTTTTGGCAATTTTTCTGAGTTGTTTTTTTGCGTATTATACAGTTTTATCAGAAATGGCAGTCATAAAGTCTGCGAAAATTCAACAGAAAAATCAAAAATTCAACAGAAATTGAATTTTCAATATTTTTCAAGCTTAATTCATCATATATATATATAATAATATATATAGTTTATATTATGTAATTATTTCTATTTGGAATTTAAAAGTTTAACAAAATATTAATCTTTATTTGTGCTTAATTCCAGAAATTGTGTTGGTTTTAAAATTTATTCTTTTACTCATGATATAATAATTAATTTTCCCTAAAGAAGAATTTCAATACAAGAAAGTCGAAATATTGGAGAATGAAAAATTGAAATATTAGGATCTTAAACTTGAAAAATATTTATACATAATGATAGCTGTACCTCGTTTCTATAACTCTCGCATCGAAAAAATGTTCACAAGAAACAATAGAATTGAACAAAAAACAATGAGAATTGAAACAATATGTTATTTATTACACAAAAGTGTTTCTGTAATTTTTCTTTGTGAGAAGCATCTGTCATTTCAGTGAATTTGACGTACTTTATTGGAAAAATGCGAGTACAAGTGTTTCTGTAACAAACTTTTGCGAAAAAAATCTCACTAAAACTGTCAAAATATCTCGCATTTTAAAATGTATGAGAGAAGGGTGCGAAAGTAATGACAAAATGAAAATTAATAAATTTAAATCATTTAAATTAATAAATTACCTAATATACGAGGAATGTTTTTTGTAGCTGAATATTTAAATTTTATGTATATTCTTTGTTAATAAATTTTCTTCTTTTTTTGTGTGGCATAGCAAATTTACAGAGGTGATGGCATCGCACCATTTTTAAATACTTTTATTCACATTTTGTACTAACAAAATGTGCAACAAACAAAAATGTCATGTAGAAGTAGATTCATCTTATATAAATTCCTCTTTTTGTTCACACTTTATATTGTATTTGACATTTGAATCATTGGAAAAATGCAATAAAGACGTAACAGCTTTGCATTTTCTCACATTAAGCCACAGAAACACTTTTTCGATGTGAGAAGTTCTATCATAAAAAAATTCCACCATAAATTTGCATTCGATATTTCTGTTGGTATCGACTGCAGTGATTTGCTTTTTTTTTTTCTTTTTTAATTAATTGTAATTTATAAATATTTTTAAGAAAACCTTTCTGCAGAACAAAGTAAATAAAATAAAAAGAATATTATTTATGTTAAGAATATGAGTTTTAATCAAAGTAAAATTAACGAACATATGTATGCATGTACATTAGGTCGGGTCGATTTGCATGGAGGCAAAAAATCGGTCAAATTACAAGGAAAATCGTATTCTAGGGATCAAAATAAGAAAATTTGCCGAAGGAACCATACCTCTACAATGTATTTTGATGTCCTGACTTTTGACCCAAAGGGTCAATAATTTTTTAAATTCATTTTTTCATTTCATTCTGACTAAATAAATTTCTAAAGAGAAAAATAAACTCTAAAAATAAAAAAACATAGCCATTTCACTGATTTTTTCTTGTAAAGTGCCAAATATGGTGATTTTTTGAAATGTTTGTATGCGGAACCCCCCAGGGGTGGTTCCAGGGGGTGTGCCACTGGCATAGGTGGGTCGGCATCGGCCCTCCAAAGTTAGTGGGGGTCGGTCATACATTTTGACTCGATTGGGGCACTCTTAATGGGTCAAAGTGAGATTTTTCAAAATTTGACGCTTCGGATCAAAAGTCGGGACATCAAAATACATTTTAGAGGTATGGTTCCTTCGGCAAAGTTTCTTATTTTGATCCCTAGAATACGATTTTCTTTGTAATTTGTGCGATTTTTAAATCGGCCCGCACTAATGTACATATATATTTATATAGAATATAATAATTTATTAGACATAACATAGTACATTAATAATTTCAGAACATCTCATTATCTATTTCAAAAATGTTTAAAATGGAATGTAAAAATATAAAAAGATTACATGCAATTTAATTAAATACGCTTTCTAAACTTCATTTATATATGGTTATGTATGCAAAACCAAATAAATATATATATTTGTATGTATAATCGCAGTTTATGTACGAGAATTTAAAGTTTAGTTTTTGTTAGAGGTTGTGGGGAAAAATTTAGTTTTTGTGGTATAAAATAAAAAGTAGAAATATGTGAATTAATTATGGAATACAATGGCATTTAATATGCACTTCTACAGGTCTGCTCTTTTAATACATTTTTAAAATTTTTTATACAAAAAGCTTCGCCGAAACCTTTTCTACTTAATGCTGGCTCCAATAAAACTTTATTTCTTTGTGTAGTAAATTTTCACTTCAGAATCTTAATTTGTCATAAAAGAATATCTAGAATCTTAACGGCACATATGCGGCAATCCAAAAGCAACGGGTTTCTCATTGCGCATTTCAGCGAAAAAACGATTTATATCTTCTTCAGTGACTACCTTTTTACTGGCAGCGAATGTTTGTAAATACTCTTTAAGTTTATCTTTCATTCGATTATATTCGGTAATGACGTCAACTTGTTGCACTCTATCAATTGAAGCTAGAGCCCGTATACCTTGTTCATATGTTGATTGATTTTCATGTTTCTTTATGCCTCGCTCTTCATACATTTTAGCTGAATCTTCAGGATCCAAAAGGAATTCAATTTTTTCTGCTTCATAAACAGACATGCAAGAAGTGCATCTACAGAGTGCAAGCCTCCAATCTGGACCCCAAAAAGTAGGACCTTTAAAAATAAAAGAGTATTTAATTGGAATTAAAATTAATTATTAGTATAGCGTGCATAAATACATATTTATGTAAATATAATTCATTTTTCAACTCTAAATTTCATTCCTAAAGCAGCATTTTTCTAACATTTTTAAAATCAAAGAACATTTCACAAATTTTCATTTCGTGGGAAATATTATGTTATAATATTATATAATAATTTATGAATTAACCTAAGCAGGAAAGACGAAATGCTGATTGGGTGGGACTGGTCATTCTTCTGTCTATCAATGAAAGTTAATACACACATAATTTATATAATATTTGAAGCCAGGAAGTGACTCTTTAGTAGTGTAATAATAACAATAACCATGAAATAATAACATCTTGTTTTTATTATTACTTTGAATGTTTCTTTATTAATTTGAATGTTTCTTTATTAATTTGAATGTTTCTTTATTAATTTGAATGGCCGCTTGTGCGACCACTCTTGTTCGTTTGCTTTTTATTATTGAATGTTTACATATTTCTTAAACCTAACTTACGCTACACACAAAATACTTACACTAATACTTAAACACTAAAAGTGTGGGATAATGCACATTCAGCAGTATACATGCTGGAATGTTTTAAGTGTGGACTGTGGATTCATAAACAATGTATGAATCTCGTGTTACATACAGAAGGTATGGTAACGACGACTAGTCAAACACACTACACCTCCCTTTTCACTAAAAGGAATGATCAATGGTTACAATAGTTTGATCATTCCTTTGTTTATTTTTATAAAAACAATGCAAATTAATTAAGATTAATTTTACAAACTAATTTCACAAATGAAATTTTCCTTATATATACCTTTCTCTATTTCAAGCACAATCACAAAATTGTACAGGTTAATCCTTCAAAACAAAATCAATTAAGTTCACAAAACCTTCCTTTATTACAATTACAACACATGAATGGCGAAAGGCTCGGTCACTCCCATTGGGTTACTCAAAGGTAGGACTATCAAAATGTATCACCCCCTTCCCTTTACGGAGAGGATTGAACGAGAGAATTGAGGATTGAGAGGATTGAAGGAGACTAATCTATATAAATTATATTTGACCTTTCCTGCATCATCCCTCAAGGATTCGCACTACCCTGGTCGCAGTTAAACTACAACAAGGAGGCCAGTTTTATGTGCAATACAGTGGAATTGGTTCACCTGTCCCTCAAACAACTGAGGGAGCATTCCACAAAAGAACCTTAAATAAGGTCAAGCAGCCACCCCAATATAGGAGCTTATAAGGAGACTCCAAGCAATTTAGGCGACACATGAAATCGTCCGGGTCAGATCAGCGACCCAAAATCAATTCGTACGCTCTAGTACTACCGGGCGGCGACAAGCAATGAAGATTGTCAAACGCGTGTGGGAGGACAGAAAGGGTTGACGCAACTCCAAGGGTTCCACCGCTCCCAGTCGGCCATCTTGAATCACCATCAATGATATGCCGATATGTAGAAGGGATACCACCCAATACCAACAAACAAGTGCACGCGCAGCAATGAACACAAAAATGAGGAGGGAATAACCCCCGAAATTATGACAGCCAAGTGTCAATTGGACAGAGACCGCACCATCGGTCACAGAATATGCATCCCCTCATACCCCAATTATAGGAGTCCATCACAATAGATCTCCCGTTTATGACCAAAACCAACACCAACAAAATGTCCAAGAAAAGTCCTATCTCCATTTTTAACCTTAATTTTAGAGATATAAAAATAAAAATAATAAAAAATATTCATACAACTATGAATTATTTAGGGATTACTCTAAAAAGGAATTCATACAACAATGAATTATTTAAGATATAAAAAAAAACGATAATTAAAAGTTAATTCTCTATGTCTCTAACAAAAGAGTTATTAATAAGCATAATCATATATAAAAAAACTTATTACATCAAGTCAGTGAAAATCCTTTAGAAAACAATAAGGTTTCACTACTGATACATATTTAAAAAAACAAGTTCAAAAAAAAAAAAAAAAAAAATAACCAAATAAATTCTTCACCATGCGAACAAAAAATAATGTTTAGGTTATATTTGGCTGTTGAATTTCTTGATTCTGTCTCTATGAACAGAGAAGGATTTATTATTTTCATCAATCAATTCAACGTTATTTCTATTATCTGTCGCAACTACGCGGTAGGGGCCTTTGTAGACAGCGTCCAATTTGTGTCCGGCCTCATTTTGAACAAGAACGTAATCATTAATGGCTATAGTTTGAGGTCTAGCGTTTTCGCCTGAGTTAAGTTGTCTTTTCAACTTGGCTTTTTCTATCAAATTAGCTGCTCTACGCAATGCAACCTGGAGCCTAAACTTCACTTCTTTTTCATAGGAATCAACGCTGTATAGTGGTTCAACTTCAGAGTTTTTCATAAAATCAAGAGTAGGTGGTATTTTTCCATAAATTAGCTCGAACGGGCAATATCCGTGGGCAGTGGATGGAGTGGTATTATAACAATACGTGAAATATTTTAACCACATGTCCCAATCGGATTTATCAGCAGAAATGTATGTTCTGAGATATTCATTAAATGTTCTGTGTGAGCGTTCCACCGTACCTAAGGTTTCGTGGTGATAAGGAGTAGAATTAAGTTTCTCTATACTCATCAGTGAACACAATTCTTGCAACGTTTGATTCATATATTCTGTGCCCATGTCTGTCACTATTTTAGTCATGGGGCCGTGATTTAAAATGAAGCCTTCCAAAATTGCTCTGGCAACAATCCGGGCTGATTTGTTTGGTATAGGTATGGCGACCAAATATTTAGTTAAATCGCACATAATTGTAACAGCGTACTCATTTTGGGAGTCGGATTTTGGTAGAGGTCCAATAGTGTCTATTATGACAGTTTCAAAAGCCTTAAGAGGGGTTGGTGTTATAACAAAGGGTTCTTTACCTTTGACACCAGTCTTGTTCTTCTGACACGCCTGGCAGTTTTTCACGTATTTTGCTATGTCTCTGGTCATTCCCTTCCAATAATAACGAAGTCTAATTTTATTTTTCATTCTGGTAATGCCAGAATGACCACCAGTCAATGGATTATCATGATATTCCTTAATGATTTTTAATTTTTCTTCACTGGTATTAATTTTTTCCAGTTTTGGGGTGAGCACTATATTTAAATTTGAATCTTGCAAGATTTCATTACCTTTTTCTTTAAAGGTTTCCATATTAGTTCCTAGGTAATTAAGCTGACTATCATCTAGTGATAGACGCAATGTTGTCAGACCCATGTTATCAGCTATTTTTTCAAGCTTAAGAAAGAGGTGACCTAAGTCTACGTTTCTATTAATAACTGCATCATGCAACTTAAATTGGGAAATAATTTTCTTCCCTTTTAAAATAATACAATTGTTTCTTGTAAAATGCATCGTCGGCATTTTACGGTGCTCATGGGCATTAATGGCCTCATATACTTTTGGAATATCAGATTTATTCATACTGCAGTCTTGTTGATCTTTAACATCAGTTTTATGACTTGCATTTCTAGCCTGAAGTCTAGTTGTTACCTTCAGTACATTATTTACTTCGATATTTTTTATGTCTTGGAAGTCTATACGTGACAGAGCGTCTGCTGCGCTGTTTTGTTTACCCCTTATGTACTCGACCGTAAAGTCGTATTCTTCCAGGTCTAACCTTATACGAGTCAATTTTGACGAGGGATTTTTAAGAGAAAAAAGATAGGTTAGAGGCCTGTGATCACTTTTAACTAGGAATTTTCTACCATACACATATGGTCTAAAGTAGTTTATTGCCCAATGGATTGCAGTTAGTTCCTGCTCTATTGTGGATTTATTGCTTTCGCCCTTTGTGAAGGATCGAGAAGCATAGGATATTGGCATTTGAATGCCGCCTTTTTCTTGGCTTAAGACTGCGCCACAAGCATTCTTGCTTGCGTCTGTTGTAATACAAAATTCTTTAGAAAAATCAGGATATTGAAGAATTTTTGGACTGAGTAATTGTTTTTTAAGGTACTGAAAAGCTTTTTCGCAATCTTCAGTCCATTCAAAAGAAACATTTTTTCTGGACAACCTGGTAATATGACGTGACGTTTCAGCAAAATTAGGGATAAATCTTCTGTAATAATTACAAAAGGCTATGAAGCGTTTGGCTTCGTCACCATTTTTAGGTGTAGGATAATTTTTTATTATAGAGAATTTGCTGTCGTCAGGTAAAATACCTTTGTCTGTACACTTGTGTCCTAAAAATGTAACTTCTTGACAACAGAATGTGCATTTGTCTGGGTGCAGTTTAAGATTATACTTTCTGCACAACTCAAATACATCTGTTAAATTTTTAATCATATGTTCTAGGGAACATCCAATTACTACTAAATCGTCCATGTATACAAAGGCTTGTGTGGGGGACAGTCCAGAAAAAGCTAATAACATCATTCGTTGAAAGGAGTTAGGGGCAATTTTAATTCCATATGGCAATCTTTTAAACCGAAAAGAACCTTTTTCAGTAGAAAAGGAGGTTACATCTCTAGAATTTTTATCCAATTCTATTTGGTGGAATCCTGACATTAAGTCAAGGCATGAAAAGTATTTGGCTCTACCTAGTTGATCTAGAATATCGTCTATACGAGGTAATGGAAATTTGTCAGCAATCAATTTTTTATTCAGTCCTCTATAGTCAACTACCAGTCTCCATCTTTTTTGTGTTGTACCAGGTAAACTTTTTTTCGGTACAAGTAGTATGGGACTGTTGTAGTCTGAGGTAGATGGTTCTATAATATCATCCTTAATAAGTTTGTCAATTTGTTTATTTACTTCCTCTTTCTGAGTGTGAGGAATTCTATAATTTTTTATGTAAACGGGTTGTCGATCATTGAGTCTCAGTTTTTGTTTGTAAAAATTATTTGTTGTGATTTTCTCACTTTCTAGGCCAAAAACATCAATATATTCAGTGCATAGTTTCTTTAGACTTTTTTCTGCTATTTTGGGAAAATTTATAGCTAATCTTTCAAGTTTTTCTTTCTTCCCGGATGACTCTTTTGTTGGTTTAATGACCTTGTAGTCATCCAAATTTTCAACTTGAACCCGAGCAGATTGTATAGTTACATCTTGGTCTGTAGTATTAATAATTTTCACCAAAGGCTTGGAAACAGAAGTTATAGTATTTGCGATGTATACTCCGTTTGATAGTGCTTGCTGGGGAACTAATATATCGTTCACCCTGGTATTTAACGGAATTGATCTGACAACTTCAGATCTTGCGGGGATAGTAAAGGAATTTATGCTTGGACCACTCATCAATGGTATGCTTATATCATAAGGGACATCGTTCGATCTTATGATAATGAAATCCTTATCATCTTGATAATCCAAGATACATCTATATTTTTTAATGAAATCCATTCCTATGATTCCATCAACCATAATGGGGAAATCATCTTTAACCACGTGGAAGTCATGAGGAATCAAAAGGTCTTCCACTTTTAGGTCTGTATGCACTTTGCCTAGTGTCAAGACACATCCTTGACCAATACCATTTATTTTTGTTCTTTTACGAACGTCTATAGACTCGTTGAGGACTTGACTATGCTTTACGACTGAGATGTCTGCACCCGTATCTATCAAAAACGTACATTTATTATTACTTAAAGAGGTTTTAGCTTTTAGGTAGCTATAGAGGCTTAAATTTATATTAAAAATATGGCTGTTTGACGAATACAA
This sequence comes from Thelaira solivaga, assembly GCA_947397855.1. NCBI lineage: Eukaryota > Metazoa > Arthropoda > Insecta > Diptera > Tachinidae > Thelaira > Thelaira solivaga. Next base: position 45,543,905 of record OX377611.1, on the reverse strand, counting down.
AAGGGGGTCTATTCGTTTCCCGAATTATCTTCGGTAGCATGTCGTATGTGGCCATTGTTTCTACCCGTATTACCATGATTACGGTTGAAACCATTATTATTTGGCCTTCCATTACCACGATTATTGCGACCATTATTGTAGTTGCGGTAATGATTATTAGGATTAAAATCGTTATTAAAGTTATTGCGGAAATTGTTCCGGTTGCGACCATTGGGGTTATTGGTGGCATTGCCGCCACGTGAGTTTCTATTAAAAGAGGAATTATTACCTCTCTGGCCAAATGCTAAGATTGCATTGGGTTGGTTGTAGGCATCGGTGCAGCTACTTATGAATTTGGACAATACGTCGTTCATATTGGAGAAGGTTCCTGATTCCATTATTAGTTTTACCCTCTCGTTTGTTGTGTTTTTCACCATGGCGGTGACTGCTGAGGTGGTGGCGTATTTCCTAGCTGTATCCGTCGGGAGTCCATCTGCTATATATGCGGTTTCCAGCTTCTTTGCTAGGTCGTCCACCTCATTGGCGTAAGAATTTGCGTTTTTGCCAGATTGCCTGATGTTCATCAGTCTGGCTTTAATCACATCCACTGATTCTCCTTTTACAGTAGAGGTCAAACGGGCTATCACTTGTTGCACCGTGCTCTCTGTGGATATCAGGTTTCTAGCTGTGCCCTTCAACTTTGTCTTTATTAAAGTAATGGCTACAGCTTCGTGATTTTCTTTTATAGAGTCTAATAGGTTAAGGGCGTCTAAAAAGCTTTGCAAATTTGTAGGGGTGCCGTCAAAATCAGGCAGGATTCTTGAGGCTATGCCCAGAAATTCAACAATTGTCTGTGGCATTTTGTCTGCTTCAATAGCTTCGGGAAAAAGAGGAATTTGGATATGTATTGAATCCGGAATAGGAACTTCAATACCTTTTTTTAGGCACACCGACAGGGCTTTATTTCGCAAGTCTAAGAAAAATGCTTCTGCCGCTGTCTTGTGTTCAGGTTTTAATTTGGTAAAATTTACGTTAAAAAGAACTCTAATCCTTTCCAAGTTTTGTAAAAGGACATTTACATGCTTATGGATTGTTTCTGGTTTAGTGTCTCTTTCCTGGCTGAGACACTTGTGGGATTTCAAAAATATTTCCTTATATGATCTTGCTTTGGTCAAGATATACTCCCACTCCATAGGCACGCGAAAATCTTTAAACTTTGTCAAGGTTGTCAATAGAAGCCAACCTTCTCGTATAGGTCTTTTTTAAGGACCTTTTATGTAACTGGTAGATATTAATAAGTATCTGAACAACCAGTAATGTAATCAATATTATTAGGTATATATCGGGTGACTCCAATTGAATTACTATGTCGTTCTGGACATTAGCATTAGGCTTTTCAATTTTGGAGTTAGTCTTACCCATGTTGGATAAGTACCAAAAGGACGAAAGTGTAAGAGAAGAGAACACAATTCAGAAAAACTAAGGAGTTCGTTGTGGAACGTTTACAAACCGTAGAAATTTAATTTGCTCAAATGCAATTGAGACTGGAGATGTCAGAGCAAAGACTTTATTACAGGGTTTGATCCCTTAAAGTACGATCAAGAATACAAAGGGGCCCATAAGGAAGCGGATTCGGAACAGGATTCTAAAAACGCATGTAGAATTTCCCTTTCCTTCTCCTTAGATGGCAAGAAAAAAAATTCTAAGTTAAAAGAACCATCAATAAAGTTTATTGTAATTAAACAGAACTCAATGGCAAATTAAATGGAATCTTGAATGATTCTGACCGATACCATTCACATATATATATTTTCATTAAACATGCTAATTTTATATAATCAAATATAACATTCATAAAAAAAAATTCACATTAAAAATTCACCAAGCATCACAATGGTGGAATTACACAAAGCAAACAAAGCAAATCTTGCATGTACACAAGGAAAAATTACTTCGAAATTTATGTCCAATGAAATAAAATGAAACACAAATGCAAACAAAAAACACATGTCGACTTGCTTATACTTGGTACAACCACACCATGCACGTGATTATTCATTTCAAAATCAATAATCAAACCAATAAAAACTATTCATTATATTTTTTTTTTTGCTTGTAAAAACAATAATAATCATTCACCATACTTTAAATATTTTCAATAAAAATTCTAACCAAATTCAAAACCATTAAAATTTCGATATGGAAAAATCAACAATTAAATCAATAAAAAAATTCTGTATTATTTATCCCTTTTCTATTTTTTTCTTTCAAGGTTCATTAAAAAAATCTCTTTAACAAAAAAACTTACGGCTTCCGCCAGTAAAGGGAGATCTGTGACATTTGCCGCATTAGAGAATTTTCTTTTTCTCTTTCAAAATATCATACTTGAATCATTATCAAAGAAACAATTTCTGTATTTTCCTTATTTTTTCAAGTTTTCCATCCTTTCTATAATAAACTCAAAACATGAATTGAACATGTCCTGCAAAACCTTTAAGCTCTCAACCAATTAATCATTTCATTATGCACATTAGAAGTAGCCTCACAAATAAACCTAAGTATTTCATTAAATAAGTTATAAGTATACAATGATAATAATTCACCCATCGATCGCTTCTCTCGCTCTTCCCTCTCTGAACACAGCTTTTTCTTCTGTTTTGTGGTAGTAGATGGTAGATGATTCATATTTTCAATTTCTGATCCGGGCTTATCAATCCTGTTAATCACTCGTAACACTTTATCTTATCCATTGTGTAACTCAATTTAGCCAATGCTTATTTGGATTTTTCAAATATATATATATATAGTTCATTTTCACCTTGCGGGAATAAAATGTCTTTAAACATTTTTGTCCTTTTACTTTTCACTGTATTTTTATTATTTTCCCTTTGCTTTCCTTGTTTTTATTGTAATGTTATTTCATTTTGCATGCAGTTTTCTGCTTCTGTTAATTTAAGTTATTTAAGTTATTAAGTTAATTTAAGTCAACTTTAAGTACTTATCTATATTTAATTTTAATTTTTTTTTTTTGTGTTTTTGGTTTTTTTTTTTCATTCATTCATGCTCTTGCATGTTTAATGCGCGCTGGCAGGATCGCCATGTAATAATAACAATAACCATGAAATAATAACATCTTGTTTTTATTATTACTTTGAATGTTTCTTTATTAATTTGAATGTTTCTTTATTAATTTGAATGTTTCTTTATTAATTTGAATGGCCGCTTGTGCGACCACTCTTGTTCGTTTGCTTTTTATTATTGAATGTTTACATATTTCTTAAACCTAACTTACGCTACACACAAAATACTTACACTAATACTTAAACACTAAAAGTGTGGGATAATGCACATTCAGCAGTATACATGCTGGAATGTTTTAAGTGTGGACTGTGGATTCATAAACAATGTATGAATCTCGTGTTACATACAGAAGGTATGGTAACGACGACTAGTCAAACACACTACAGTAGTCTATTAAGCCCGGGCAAATTCTTTGACCCGGCATACGGGAATTTAACAACATATTCAACGATTCTGCAATAAATTCTCACCAGGAGCTATCAGACCTCTTTACAAAATTAATATGCGAGTTAATCCCAGCCAAATAAATAATAAGAATTTGACCATGAATATCCTTTGACGAGTCTTAAGCATCTTTTAACTTGCTGTAAGGTGGTTGATACATCTTATTGTCATTACATCCACAACCTATTTACAGATATTGAATTTTTGCGAAATCGGGAAGATAAAATTCCGAGAGCTGTACTTACAAATTGTTTGTTTATTAAGATTAATGAATTTTAAGACGCACTCACCTCTATCATTAATCTCGCTGCTTCCACAGCTACTATATCTAGCATTTACATCGAATACGAGGCCAATATAATTGCCATATTTGCAGTATAAGCGTAGATCCATCATAACTCTTCATTACATTGAAAAAGATATACACACCAAACACTTTTATATAATGAATGCAATTTTTCGAAAAACTAAATCGGAAAAAAGTTTTAAATTACGGCTAAACCTTTTTTTCTGTGTAATTTTATTTATTGATGTTTTCTTTTATTTTCGCAGAAAAGATCTTCGAATTCTCATTTAATTTTGACCATTTTTGATTTTTTTACGATTTTATCAATCAGCATACCAGAAGAGGAAGAGTTTCTTCGAACAAACCATATTCTGATAAATTATTGTAAAAAAGTAATTTTTCGTCATTTTTTGTATTTGGATCATTCACACGTTGAGGTAGAACCACTACATTATTCCTCTTATTTTTCTCTCTATATTCAGAAGGCAAAGTATTTATAAGCCAGAATTTCGAATCAATAACTTGTGAAAAATTATTTTTAGAAATAGAAATTTTAAAAGATCCAATAGAACTCGAATTTGAGAATTTGAACTTATGAATATTGACAACAGCCCCACTAAGTCGAGATTGTATGTATATAAAGGGTGTTTTTTATAGACGTATAGAACTTTAAATTGCAACAAAACAACGATGGATTATTCGATTGACATGAATTTTATTTATCCGAAAGATAATCTTGTGGCATTACATTTTAAATATGTTTCTGGCATATGACCGCCACGGCTGGCTCGGATGTAGTCCAATCTGAACGTCCAACTTTCGATGACTTTTTCCAACATAACACGGCGAATGTTGTCTTCCAAATGGTCAAGCGTTTGTGGCTTATCCGCATAGACCAATGACTTTACATAGCCCCACAGAGAGTAGTCTAGCGGTGTTAAATCACAAGATCTTGGAGGCCAATTCACAGGTCCAAAACGTGAAATTAGGCGGTCACCAAACGTCTTTCAATAAATCGATTGTAGCACGAGCTGTGGGACATGCTGCGCCGTCTTGTTGGAACCACAGCTCCTGAACATCATGGTTGTTCAATTCAGGAATGAAAAAGTTAGTAATCATGGCTCTATACTGGCGGATAGACTCATTCGGGTCTTCGTCAATGCTACGCTCTACAACAGCAATAGCTTCTTCTGTACGCACCGTACGGCGTCTCCGGGGATGCGAGTTATCAATAAGAGTAAACGTGGTGCGAAAACGTTCCATGGTTAATCGAATTAACTGCTCTGATGGACGATTTTGTCGACGTTAAAATGGACTCAGTACGCGATACGTATTCCGCACAGAACCATTATTTTCGAAATAAAATTGCACTATTTGCAAGCCTTGTTCAGGCGTGAGTCTATTCATGATGAATTGCCAAACCAAACTGAGAATAAATCACTTGACAGCTGTTAAATCGGTCGCCATCTTGAACAGTAATGCCAACTTAAAGTTCTATACGTCTATAAAAAACACCCTTTAGTATTCAATATCATTTACAGACCTATCACTTTCCAACCATGAAAAAAATTGGTTTTTTAGGTGGTTAATGGACGATTTGGTTAACTACTGCATTAGTATTAATAGTATTTGAAGTCGACAAAAGATTTGTATTTAAAGGCTTTGGAGAATAATATGTAAGCTTTATATTATTTTTCTTTGTTTTACATTAGTAGTTTTCCAACTTGAATTGTATATCGTCATCTAAAATGCAAAATAATGTATTCATATGTGTACGAAATTTTAATTTTTTAACATAAAAAGTAATCAAGTTATAATAATAAAACATATGTTTTCTTTGATACCTTAAATACATAGCTTCCATATTAAATAGTTTTTTGCTTCTCCTGTAAACTTATGAAAAGTGATGTTATGTTATGTTATTTGGCATTTTAGATGACGATATGCTATAACATTCGTCATGTACACACGAATTTTGTGTTTTTTTTAGTTTATGTTTGGTACCTGCTCAACTGTAGTAATATTAAAAATAACTTTACATCTGTACATTTAAATTTTTAATTAATATTTCTCAAAGAAAATTTTGGTTTTTGGAAAAAAAATTCCATAATTTATAGACTCCTGGGGAATTTTTATTTATAATTGTTCTGATTATAACGGACCACTTGTAATTACTTGAATTTCTTTCAATTGTATTGTAATCCAGAATAATAAGGTTAAATAGGAGTGTTGTAAAATTAGGGTACAGTTGAAAGTAAGACTTCGAACAATAAATATCAAACTGAATTTTTTTCCTGCTTTTTAATTAAAATTAAGCTTTAATTTTAAATGCAATAAAATATCATGAATAATTTTTGCCTCGTAGTTTTACCCATTTGCAATCATGAATAACTCCGATAAAAAATAAGCTTTGATTGACAACATGAAAAAATTTTTAGTTTAAAAAATTTTCCCTTATCGTAAATAATTTTTTTTATTACATTTTTTCACTTTTCCCTAATATTTGTTCACTTCATATTTGCTGAGGAATTGTTTTCCTTCTAGGCTACAATATTAATGTGGGTACCATCAATACATCACAAATTTACGATCAGCTAAATCGTAAATATTCTCCAGTTATTTTTTATTTCAAAATTTCAGTTTTGGTTTTTCGTTTTTGAAAAAAAATACCCTAAATCAGAGAGCTTTCTATTTTAAAAACGACAAATATTTTATTAATGATAAGAGAAAGGAAAAATAAAAAAAACTACCGGCGAATTTTTATTCATAATTGGGTTAAATAATTCTTTGGACAGGAACTTTTTTTTTAAAACATTCAATATTTATGAGAGCATTATGTTGATGGTGCCATATTAATTTCATAATCTCTTGCTACTCTCTTTTAGTATAATCCTTCTGAAAAAAATCCCAAGCTTGACTATCGTTGGAATACCAAATGACTTTTTAGAAAACGCTTCCTTATTAACACTATAATGTTGTTTAAATCCAATACAAAAATTAGTTCAAAGCAACTTTATTTATTAAATTTGTCAATTACAGGCATCAGGTAACTCCAAGGGGTGATATGAATAGCGCAAACGTAGGCCCCCAATTTCTTGCTCCTATAATAACATTCCAAACATTATTTTACTAAATTTTTTGTTTATAAAATAATTTGTTATAAAAATTTCAAGGGAGATTCATGATAGCATTTTTCACTTCGAGAGAAATAAAAATCCCATGGGGAAAAATATTTCACATGTTATTGCCGATAGGGGTGGTTATTTAAATTAATGTATAATGACGTGGTGGGAAGCGACACAATATCACTTACATCACCCAAATGCAATGCACTTAACTTAGTTATATTATTTTTGTGCAGCATATATTAAGATAACGATACAATATTCCCCTTAAATTTTTCCTGATATCATTTAATGCACATCCCATGGTTAAAGAAAACCAATAATATTATCATTTTGTTCAATAATTTTGAAAGGAGTATTGAAAACTATTTTTAAAATATTCAACGTATTTAAGAGGCAGTGTAAAAAATATATTTTCATTTTTAAATTTGTCAGAATTATATTCAGTTAATTAAATAGTTTAGCAAAGAAACATGAATATAAATTATTTTCAAGAAGGGCTCGACAGCCTTATGTATTGCGGCATAAAGCTAAGCCCAGAACAAAAAATTTTAATTGAAAATTCTCTCATAATTTTGCAAAATGAAAACCATTTTGCAGATGTCTATTTTTGGGGCCGCATAAATGGCATTGCAAAGGATTATTATATAGCTTTTGGTTATAAGAGAGATTGCTTAAGGGAACGGAAATACTTCTTCAGTATAGATGGTTATCAATGGTTAATGTTACCATTTGTACAAAATGCAAAGGTTTTTCAAGCTACAATGTTGTGTCAGGAATCATTTTCTGGTGATCCCAGCCTAATGACAACTGTCAAATTAGTAAGAATACTTTAAATCATTAAACGACAATAAGCATTTAATTATAATTTTCAAGGATCCCATTTTTGATATTGATTCAAATCAAGTAATTTCCACTAGTTTTGCCGAAAAAATTCATCTTAAAGAAGAGGAACGACTTGCCGCAATTGTATTTATTATAACTGAAGAATGTGCTATTTGTCCGCGAGGATCTATGTACAAACTCACAGATGGCTGTGTTGTTCCAAATCAAATGTTTCGCGGATTAAATGACTTGCAATGTGCAGATATTGCTTATTATCAAATTTATCGATTGCCACGAAATGATATGAAAATCAATTTATCTAAACGTGCTGATTATAATTATGCTACTGACTTTCTGGATTGCATTGACTGTATTATTCCTGAGGGACAGGCATTTTCTTTGAATTTACAGCGCAGTGAACGTTTGGTTATTATTAAATCTTGCATTTGGTTAGGGATGACTTTCTTTCATAAAATCAACTCTCCAAAATATGGTTTCCTTTATATTGGTGATGGAAAGAAAAATTACGATTTATTATTCATGTTTTGAATGATATTTTTTTTGACAAGTGCCAAATAAAATATAGTTTTGTATCCCGGAATTATCTTTTGTACTCTATTCCACCTTTTACAGCTGTAAAAACAAGAAGACATGTAGTTGGATGCTGAATGAATGAATAAGATTGCTAAAATTGCTGAAACAAAACTTTTGTCTGGGCACAGCCTAATTTAAAAAAAAGAATTAAGAAAAAGTGTGTAACTAAAACTGCTGATGAACAAAAAAATTTGATTTCAGAAATAAAATCCGGAAATACACAGAGTAATTTAAGTTACGCAACTTTCCTGATTCTCTTTTAAAATTGCTGTTGTATCCACGCACAAAAATTTTATTTATGCAATTTTAGCATTCTTATTCATTTATTCATTCAGCATTCAAGCCATAGTTTATGATTTAAGCTACTCGTCTTCTTTTTTGAGGAGCATGCAGATAGCTCTGTCAGTTAGCTTCATTTTCACTTTTTATTTAACATTTCTTTTACAAAGACTGGAAAACTAACAGAATTAACGCACATAAAAAAAAGTAAAGTAAACTAAAATGTGCATTATGTATACACATAAACGTCTGACAAAATTTTGAAAAGTTCGCTGAAAACCTCTTACCTGCGTCGTAATCACTCTTTTGATATGGTCTACGACATGTTTCACCTTGCAATTCGGGGGTCTGCAGTTTTTGTCGTTTAGCAGAAAGTTCACTTACAGCTTCCGCTGGAAGATTTGCTTCACTCATATTCATAATTTCGGAAATACTTTTGTCCAGATCACTTTTTAATTTGTTGTCATTGTCCTCGCAACTAGCCACATCTGTAGTATCTACAACATCACCATTCACAGTGTCATCCAAACAGTCTGCTGTTTTTAGTGACAGACCAGTATAATTTTTAATAATTTTATGGCGATCCATACATGAACCGCATATCATTTCACTGCACGTTTCAAAAAGTTTAGAACCATTAACTGGTGCATTTAAGTGTTGGAAGTGGAACCAGTCTTCACAAATAACACACTGTATCATCATTTCATTAGTTGTACGTTCTGGGTCTGGATAAGGGCGATTGCATATACAATACAGGCCCCGAAAATTTTGGTTGTAAAAATTATCCGAGTTAGATTTTTGTGGTTGTTTAAGACCAACATTTAAAGCGCAAAGATTTGCTCCTGTTTTTTCTGTTGGGCAATCGCAACGAAAATCTCTTTTTGTATACAATTCAACCAATTCATGATTCTCATGACAGTGATAAGAACAAGCTAGACAGATGCCTGCGCAATTTTCAAAATTGCTGCGTCCTTCTGGACAACAAGTTAGACAGGAGTATAATGCTTGACGTTTTATTTTGCCTGAAATATATGTGCAACTTTTTTCATCTGATGCGCCAAGTACAGCAGCATACTCCTCTTCCAGTTCTTTTTCTTCTTGAAGAATATCTAACATAGTGACGCTAGAATCTTCCAAGATGTTCGAAGTCATATTGTCGACAGTACCTCCTGTGTTGCTTTCATTATTTACACCCTCCATTTTAAAACCTTTAATTTTACAAATATTTTACAACCGACAACAAACAAATTTTGTGAAATCAAATCATTAACAAATTTCTTATTTCATAAAATTTAAGTATAATTTTCGTGTTCAGCCTTCGCTACTAGTTTTGGGTAGAAAACGAGCAACCTATTCCTATTGCACAATTCATTTCTTTTCATGTGAACTGAGCAACTCTAACAGAACTATGAATCTCTTAGTTCATATATATCTCTTTTAAATTGAAGGAGATGGTAGAAAAACAACAGGCAAAATCTTCCGTACAATTGCATACAACAAACACATGGTGTAATTCTCCCCAGCTGACTTATCCCAACTTGTAAAAATTGATTTCGATTTGTATTTAATTAATTTTAACTTATCTCCAAACATGAAGTATATATTATATAAATATTATATTATTTATATATAAAGTTAAGAAAAATTCTTTAAAATTTTAATAACTTGATAGAAAATAAATTCGCCTTTGTTATGATTTTCGAGATGCACACACCTGTATAATTTTACCATGTGTGCGCTTATAAAGGGTATTTTTTATAGACGTATAGAACTTTAAATTGCAATAAAACAACCATGGATTATTCGATTGACATGAATTTTATTTATCCGAAAGATAATCTTGTGGCATTACATTTTAAATATGATTTCTGGCATATGACCGCCACGGCTGGCTCGGATGTAGTCCAATCTGGACGTCCAATTTTCGATGACTTTTTCCAACATTTGTGGCCGTATATCGGCAATAACACGGCGAATGTTGTCTTCCAAATGGTCAAGCGTTTGTGGCTTATCCGCATAGACCAATGACTTTACATAACCCCACAGAAAGTAGTCTAGCGGTGTTAAATCACAAGATCTTGGAGGCCAATTCACAGTTCCAAAACGTGCAATTAGGCAGTCACCAAACGTGTCTTTCAATAAATCGATTGTGGCACGAGCTGTGTGACATGTTGCGCCGTCTTGTTGGAACCACAGCTCCTGGACATCATGGTTGTTCAATTCAGGAATGAAAAAGTTAGTAATCATGGCCATTGACTGTACAGACCAATGATTCCACCAGCCCATAAAGCGCACCAAACAGTCAGTTTTTCTGGATGTAACGGTGTTTCGACATACACTTGAGGATTAGCTTCACTCCAAATGTGGCAGTTTTGTTTGTTGACGTAGCCATTCAACCAGAAGTGCGCTTCATCGCTAAACAAAATTCGCTTATGAAAATCAGGAACAACGGCAATCTCGTTTTCGAAATAAAATTGCACTATTTGCAAGCGTTGTTCAGGCGTGAGTCTATTCATGATGAATTGCCGAACCAAACTGAGAATAAATCACTTGACAGCTGTTAAATCGGTCGCCATCTTGAACAGTAATGCCAACTTAAAATTCTATACGTCTATAAAAAACACCCTTTACTTCTCCAGGGTAAAATTATACAAGTGTGTGCATCCCAAAATCATAAAGGTAAAGTTGTCAAAATTGTTTTGTATACTCTTCACTGTAAGTAAGAAGGGTATATATAACTTTGTGATTCCGTTTGTAATTTCTACACCGTGCATGGGACACCCTATAAAGTATATATATTATGGATCCTTATAAGTAGCAGAGTCGATTTAGCGATGTTCGTCTGTATGTCCGTGTAGTCGTTGAAATCAACTTTCAGAAGAATCTAGACAACATACAGAAAAGTATAGCATACCAAACGGTCAGTTGTTGCTGTACGACTATTGCTATTGAAATTCAGCCAGATCGGTCTATAAATGGTGGAGCTATGAGTCAAAAATCGCAACTACCTCTATTTTGATTTGCAAAAAATGACAGCAATAGGTCCACAAATGGCCGAGAAATATTAAAAATATAACCCAAATTTTAGATTTTCATTCATTTCTGCTGTTTTTTGCATTCTTTATATAAAGTAAAAAAAAATAGTAAACAATTTTTTCAGATATCATGTTCATAGTATCTAGACCAAAACTCACCTGGATCGGTCCATAAATGAAGCAGCTATAAGTCAAAAATAGCGACTACCTCTATTTTTTGACCATTTTTGATGCGTTTTTTGCGTAATTTATCGAAACGGTCAAAAAAGTGTTTTAACGGTTTTAACAAAAATGGTATTCGTAATGTCTCTAGAAAAAAAAGCAATCGGTCAGCAAATGGCAGAGAAATATTAAAAATACAACCGACATTTCACATTTTCATTAATTTTTGTTTTGCTTTGATTTTTTATGGAAATTTTTAAGCAGTTAAGTGCGTGTGGTTTTTAATGCCATGAAAGTAATAGCATTACGAATACATACATCTCTATGAAAGAGAATTTTTTCGATTTTTGTCGTTAGTTAAATATTTAATTAAATATGCTTGGCTTAAATTTTTTTTTAAATGTTTGCAAAATTAAATTAAATTATACATAATTTTCCTTCCTATTTAATATCTTTCTTAGAATTTCTTTTTTTTATTAATTTCAAAATTTAGTGCCTGCAGACATTTTATTGCTTTTAAAAATGAGGTTCTCAGAAAGGACTGTTTCTCAGAACTCGTTAATTTTAGTTTCTTGAAATAAAATTAATTATTTATTTAAGATTATTAAAAAATAGGTATTCGAAGAAAATTTTTTTATCAATGTTTGTCATTTCTTTTTTTATTTTTTGTTGAAATACAAATAGTTTAAAATAAATTATAGCAATCGTTGTAACTTATGTATATATATTATAGCTTTTATAATATATATTTTTTCATTCTAAATTGAACATTCGTACAATAAATACTTATTATACCAGAAGTCAATAGGTTATGGGCGAAAATAAGGAATTGGCAAACGGTATACCACAATTTAATGGTTGTGGGTATGATAATTGGCAATTTAGAGTCAAGATTCATTTAGACTCTCTAAACATTTTGGACGTTCTAACCGATGATCCACCAGAAGAAGCCAATGCGAAGGCAGAATTTTTAAAACGAGACAAGAAGGTTAAAGATCGTTTAGTAAGGTATATACATGCTGATTGTTTGACTTATGTTCGAGATAAGCAAACTGCAAAAGAAATGTGGAAGAGTTTGGAGCTGGCATTTGCTCAGAAGTCGTTAGTGAACCAGTTATTACTTAGACGGCAGCTGGTAACTCTACGTATGAAGCCTGGAGATTCAATAAAAATTCATTTGGAACTTTTTGAAAATATAATTAGACAATTGAAATTGTCTGGAGCAAATGTAGAAGATGCTGATTTAATAACTCAAATTTTTCTTTCTCTACCTGAAAAATTTGATCCTTTGGTGACAGCATTACAAAATCTAGATGATAGCAAATTAACAATTAGCTTTGTTAAAGAACGACTGATTGCTGAAGAAATTAAACTAAATAATCGGGCTGACACAGAATCTGGCGAAAAGATTGCATTTTCAAGTAAGAAGTATTTTAAAAAGAAGTTTAATGGTAAGTGCTACAAATGTAACAAGTTTGGACATCAAGCTAAAGATTGTAAGAGCCGTGAAGCTTGTGTATCAGATAAAAAGTTTTGCTTTATGACTGGATGCAATTCTAATAAACGTAGTGAAAGTTCAAAGATACGTTTCATATTAGATTCAGGTGCTAGCGACCATCTCGTAAATGAGGTTTGGTATATTTCCGAGCTCAACAAACTAAAGGTTCCTTTTGAAATAAATATTGCCAAGGATAATATATCAGTAAAAGCTGAATCGATAGGAAAAATACATTGTAGAACAGATTCTGGTTATGATATAACAATGAAGGATGTTTTGTACGCACCAGAAATACGAGATAATCTTATGTCAGTTCGAAAATTAGCTAGTGCTGGGGCTGAGGTAAAATTTGTTGGTAATCGAGCATTAATTATTAAAGGCAAAGAAGTACTAGGTACCGCTTACATGCATGGTAACTTGTATGAAATTGAAGTTTTTATTGGAAAGAGTTGTACTTTTGTGAGTAATAAGAATGACGTAAATTTATGGCATCGTCGTCTTGGTCACATTGGAAAGCTAGGATTAAATTCTCTAATGAAAAGCAACTTGGTTCCAAAATTAAATAACATAGAAAATGATTATTTTTGTGATATATGCATTAAAGCAAAGCATGCTCGAGATCCCTTTGATGGCACTCGAAATAGAGCTACTCGAATGTTACAAAGAATACATTCTGATGTGTGTGGTCCTATAGATCCAATTGCTTTAGATGGATCTCGTTATATTGTAACATTTATTGATGATTTTAGTCATTTTACAATGATTTATTTGGTACAGAAAAAGTCGCAAGTATTTAATGTTTTTAAAGAACATGAGGCAATGGTGACAGCAATGTTTGGTTCAAAAATCTCTAAAGTTACTACTGATCAGGGTCGTGAATATATATCCAACGAACAATGTGAATGGTATAAGCAAAAAGGTATTGAAATCGAGTCCACAATTGCATATAGTCCTCAACAAAATGGAGTTGCAGAGCGATTTAATCGCACATTAATGGAAAAGATGAGGTCTATGATTTTTGAGTCCCATATCTCTAAACGTATGTGGCATGAAGCGGCGAGAGCAGCAACGTATGTCATAAATAGATGTCCAACAAGTACTCTGAGAAATTTTCAAACTCCTGCAGAAGTTTGGTATGGAAATAAATCTGACTTATTTAAGTTACGCGTGTTTGGTTGCAAAGCATATGCATGGATTCCTAGTCAACTCAGAAAGAAACTTGATCCTAGAAGTCATAAGGCAATAATGATAGGTTATACGCCAAATGGGTACAGACTTTTTGATATAGAAAAACGAAAAGTGTTTTACTCACGTGATGTTAAGTTTGATGAAACGAATTTTCCTTACAAAGATTTTTCGGAAGTAAATAAAAACTGTATTGTAGTGAGTCATCAGCAAGAAGAGTGTAGTGATGATGATAAAGTTGCTGATGAACAATTATGTACTGATGAAATTAGAATTATTGATAATGATTTAAGTGAAACGTCCTCTAGAGAGAAACCACAGAGTAATAATGGGATAGGCAATGAATCAATCTTTGTTGAAGCTGAACCAAATTCTAGTATTTTAACTGATGATGATGCTAATGAGAACGAAATAGAAATTAATGCTTCTAGTGACATGGCCAAAGCGCTCCCATTGCAGGAAGAAAACAATATTCGGCGTAGCGGCCGGGAGCGCCGTTTTCCAAGTAAGTTACTTGATTACATTACTAGTTTACAAGCGAATTCTGCCGTTGATAATTTTAAGCTTGTTCCTGAAAATTATAATGAAATATTTGGGAGATCTGATACTGATAAATGGAAGAATGCTATATCTCAAGAGCTGGTATCAATGGAAGCTAACAATGTTTGGGCAGTTATCAAGAAACCTGAAAATGCAAAACTTTTACAGTTCAAATGGGTTTTTCGTATAAAAGAAGATGAAACAGGCAAACCTTTAAAATATAAAGCACGTCTGGTAGCAAAGGGATATTTGCAAAAGTATGGCGTTGACTACTATGAAACATATGCCCCAGTAGCCAAGCTAAGCACAATACGTGTAATAATTGCTGTTGGATTACACCGAGGATACAAATTTCACCAATTAGATGTCAAGACTGCCTTTCTACATGGAAGTCTTAATGAAGATTTATATCTTGTTCCACCTGATGGTATTAAATTAAGAGAGGGAATGGTTCTTAAACTAAATAAGTCATTGTATGGACTTAAGCAAGCACCTCGTAACTGGAATAGTAAATTTAATGATTTTTTATTATCACTTGGATTTGAAAGATCGAGGAGAGATTACTGCTTGTACATAATGTTTCAAAAAGAAACTACTTTGATTGTGATTTTGTACGTAGATGATTTACTAGTTGCTGGAAATGATGAAAAATCTATAGAAGAACTTAAAAAAAATCTGTCAACAAAATTCGAAATGAGTGATTGTGGTATTTTGAAATATTTTCTTGGAGTAAAAATAGAATATGAAAAAGATAAAATAAAACTATCACAAGAAGCCAGTATTGAAAAGGTTTTAAATAAGTTTGGAATGGCTGATTGTAATCCTGTTAAAACTCCCATGGAAAAAGGACTTCAACTCTCACCTGAAAATTGTGAAAAAGAAAAAGTAAATGAGCCATATCGTGAATTACTTGGCAGTTTGATGTACACAATGCTCAGTTGTAGACCTGATATTTGTTTTTGTGTTGCTTATATGGGAAGATTTCAGCAAAATCCAAATAAGTTACACTGGCAACATCTAAAAAGGGTTGTACGTTATTTAAAAGGGACCAAGAATATCAAACTTGTTTATCTAAAAAGAATGCTGCAAAACTTATTGGATTTGCCGATGCTGACTGGGCAAATGATAGAGATGATCGCAAATCAGTCACTGGTTACATATTTAAAGTTTACGGTTGTTGTGTATCATGGTCTTCAAAGAAACAACAATGTGTGGCAACTTCATCTAGCGAAGCAGAATATGCTGCTTTAAGTGCTGCAGTTTCTGAAGCTTTATGGCTTCGTGGTATAATGCAAGATTTGAAAGAAATAAAAAATGAATGTGTAACAATATATGAAGATAATAGAGGTTGCATTGGTATGGCAAACACTTCCGAGAGCAAACGAGCTAAACATATAGATGTGAAACATCACTTTATACGTGATAATGTTGAAAAAGGCTTTATTAAAATTGAACCAATTAAATCTAAGGATCAAGAGGCTGATATTTTCACAAAGTCCTTGGACACTGTGCAATTTAATGAACTTCGTTCTAAATTGGGAATAAACGATTGAGAGAGGGTGTTGAAATACAAATAGTTTAAAATAAATTATAGCAATCGTTGTAACTTATGTATATATATTATAGCTTTTATAATATATATTTTTTCATTCTAAATTGAACATTCATACAATAAATACTTATTATACCAGAAGTCAATATTTTTGTATAACTCTTTAATTGTAAGTTTATGACTTTTTTATTGAAAGGCTAGTTTATTAAGTTGAGGTCGTATTATAAACATTTATTTTTTTATTGATATTTCTTTCCAATAAGAAATAAAAAAATTTTTATATTTAAAATGACCTCAAGCTTAATAAACTAAGTGTTTCAGTTACATAATTTTTTGAAGTGAATGAAGATAAATATGGTTAGTTAAATATGTTTTCACATAATTCCTTATGTTTTTTTAGTATTTGTAAATATCTTTTCAGCATTTATGACATACTTATAAATATGTTTAGGAGACATATAAGTACATACATAGACACAAAAGTGCATAAATACGTTGATTTCTCTAAGAGATTGCAAACGAACCATAGAATATTACACATATCATTTTAAACAAGAGGTCGTTAGACTTATAATCAATCGTCCAAGTACTCTGAAAAAATTTTGCATTATTTTAAAAAAAAAATTTTAAATTCCCTCCTATGCCAGTACTCTTTTTCTGAGGGATTTTTACCATTCCCCATTTTGCCGAGGTACCAAAACCAAAAAAGAATTTAATCTGTAGGCTCTGAAACTTCAGGAAGTGTTTTAACATTTCCGGAATAATTTATAGTTTTTGTTTTATGATTCGAAACGGAAACGGTCAAAATCCTTGAGAACAACAGTAAAAAAATTGAAAATAGTCCAAAGTAACTTCTAAGTATTTTGGCGGTAAATTACAAATCTAGACAGTCTCCTCTTTAAAATGATGTGTCTCATCTCACAATCTTTGATGGTTCGTCAACAAGTTGCTAAAATCACTTAGAGCAACAGCACTCGGTATATGTAAATTTCAAAATAATCCAAAGTAGCTTCCGAATGAACCAAAGATTACGAGGTGGAACATATATCACTTTAAAGGGGAGGTCGTCTAGATTGGTAATTTATTGTCCAAGCACTTAGAAAAAATTTTGCATTATTTTAAAAAAATTTTTTAAATTCCCTCCTCTTCCTCTGAGGGATTTTTATCATTCCTCATTTTGGCGAGGTACCATTCCCGTTTTTGCAACAGAAGCTTACTGAAACCAAACTGGAATGAAATTTGTAAGTTCTAGGTTTTCTAGAACTGTTTTAATATTTACGGGAAATTTCATAGTTTTTATTCTATGATGCAAAACGGAAATTGCCAAAGCCCAACAGCGCTGGAGTTTAGGAAAATTAAAAAATTTTTTTTTAATTATTCAAATTTATTTCTGAGTATTCATGCGGTAGATTACAAATGTAGACGATCTCCCCTTTAAAATGATGTGTGTCCCATCGCGAAATAATTTATGGTTCTTCTCGTAACTCAGAGCAACAGCACTGCGGTATATGAAAATTAAAAAAAAATAAATTTTAAATATCCAAAGTAATATCTGAATATTTAGTTGGTTAGATGATCTCCGCTAAACTACTACTAAAAACATGTAATATTTAATGACTAAGACGTATTTGATAAAAATGCCATTAATACTGAAAATATATTTACAAATACCTAAAAACATAATGGGTTACGTTAAAACATATTTAACGCGGCATATTTATCTTTACTCATTTCAATTTTTCTATGGTATTGATATTATAGAACAATGTGGAAAGTGAAAAATATTAATATTTCGCTAACACAGTGAAGGGTATATAAGACTCGGCACAGCCGAATTTAACTTGTTTTTAATTCTTTTATGTACATTTTTATTTATTTAACCCTTGAATGTATTTAGTTGCCATTTTGCAACAAAGTCTTTAGACTTTATATTTATAAATACTGTTGTGATATGGATACACATCGTCTATAGTCTATAAGATTTAGTTAATTTACACATATTTTTTGTCAAAGCCAGACATTTTTTGAGCATTTTAAACGGTAGCTCTGACTTTGTCAGGAACGCCTAAAGTTGAACATTGACTCATAAATTTCTGCATATAAAAAAAATTCAATGCAAATGTCCCAGACGTCAGGGTTTAAGCCGCACAAATGTGGCATTGCATAATGCTTGAACAAAAAAAAAACAATTGTTTTAAAAACTTTCATTTTATTTGAAATAAATAGTTTGAAAACATTATGTAGCCATTTGGCAACAAGCCCTTATCCTTACAAATAAAGGACAATTTTGAGATAAAAAATGTTTTTATTATTTTTCTGTGACTGTGAACCGTTAACTATTCTTATAACTAAAATTTTTCCCAAAAAAAAGAAAGAAACATTTAAGGGTTAAATAATGTAATAAAAATAGAATAAATTTTAAGTCTGATACAGAAAATATAGCTCAAAATTATAGACACTTAATAAACAAATATAAATTTTGTTAAATATTTTTGTTAATATGCACATATTATTTATATACAAATAAGTGTGTCCATGTACAAATATATAATTTTATATATTTATTTGAGCATATTAACAAAATTATGTTAATATTTTTATAAAAAAAAAAAAAAAAAAAAATAGGTTAATTGTTACTTGTTACATACATACATAATTCATTTAACACATACATTTTTATAACAATTGTTTTATATATACATTTTTAACATATTACTTTCAAATATTTTTCAAATTTTGTTTGGGATTACGTTATTATTGAACTACCTAATTTAATTTTGTCAAGAAAATTTTTGAAATATGTATTTTTAATAATTTGATTAATTTATAATTATATCCTGAAGAAGCTACAAAAATTGGATCGAAATATCGAAATAAAAATAAATAAATAAAAAATCTCATGATTGATTATTATAAATACTTTTTTTTTAATCAAAGAATACTCTATGGCTTAGGGAATTTTTTCCCAATAACCGAAATTTTCTTTGGAAGAAAATTATGGAGCATATTCATAATTGACCTACGAGTCTTAACTAGAATTTTTCAATGATGAGTTCACAAAATCTTTAGGTTAAAAATCTTAATGTAGCTGCTAATTTATTATTTTTTTTAGAAATGAACGTGAGTCTAACTCTTTATATCACATGCTATGGCCTTCAGAACATGTTTAAAAGCTGCTTTACCCAGTCTGTAGATAAAGCAGCAAATAGTTAATTTGGAAGGATTTAGTTTCGATACTTTCCATTTGATAACTTGAATATATCGGAATTCTCCTTCTAAGTTTTCTTTCTAATACTAGATTATCATCGGCAATTTAAACATTTCTCTATATTTTTATGTCTGAATACAAGTATTTTTTGAAATCTTTTATTATGTTTATTTACGTAGTAATTTTTATTACTTAAAATTTTTTATTTCTTAGCAAACAGCTCACTAGCAGATTGTTGGAAGGTTTAGCACCTAATTAGCGAGAGTTTAAAATGTGAATTGTGAATAAACTCTGTGCAAACGAGCAGCAATCGTATTATTATGAATAAAGTTGTAAGTAGGTAGGTCTTATAATTACATATTTTACAATAACATAACAGTTATGACTAATAATTTTCAATTAATTTTATATAAGTGGTGACCTATAATTATTTGACCAAAACTCCATCTTTCTCTGATGTAAAACTAATCGCTTGCCAGAATTTTTATAGTATTCCAAGTTCTCTTTGTAACTGTTCAGCTTTTAGAGTTCCATCAATACTTTCACAATTTTTGTTGAAAACACTGTATGCACTAATTTCATTAGACATCTTTGGTCCTGTACGCGTGTTTAAAAAAATTCCAATTAGCACTGAAAACATAAGAAAGACTATTCCAAACTGCAGCTCAATTGCAATAATATACAAAGTAACCCAAAACGTAATATACATTACTCGAAGGGCATACTTGAGAAAATTACTTTCACCATTAGATCTAAAGTCTAAGCTATTTTCAGGCACAACCTTCAATGTTTTTAGTTCTGAACTTTCGTCACACAAATCATGTACACCATTTAAATGCAATGGGATTTTCTCTTCTATCTCAGATTCCTTCTAATATTGAATGAAAGATACATACATATAACGAAAACAGAATAACACCAATGTAAATACATATACATACGTGAGAACTTGAAGCTTGCTCTTCACTTTTATCTCTACTTCCTAACATTAAAACTCCATTAATCCTCTTCCTAAAACGTAGAAATTTTTCTGAACGTGTTTTCCGTTGACGATATGTTTTTAGTTTATCTTCAACATTGAAAGGCTCCATTACTGCTAGAGTTTTCCATTACATTTAGAGCTTATAGCTCATGAAAGAATTAGTTCAATTTGATTCTATATA
Organism: Thelaira solivaga; assembly: GCA_947397855.1. Lineage (NCBI taxonomy): Eukaryota > Metazoa > Arthropoda > Insecta > Diptera > Tachinidae > Thelaira > Thelaira solivaga. The sequence continues at coordinate 45,522,949 of OX377611.1, read as the reverse complement.
GCTAGTCGCATGACGAAACCAATGCGAATTCATATCAAATAATGAATCAGGTAATTCAGTCCCTACAACATTACAAGAAACAACAGGGTTTTTTTCATGTTTTGAGGTTGTCAAAAACATGTGACTAAAAAGCAAAAAAAAAAAAGGTTTTTTTATGGTTTTATACCATGGAGATAAACAATTAAGTTACTTAATATATTGAACAATTTAAATTAATAAAATAAAATATTATTTTGCTGAAGTGACATCAATTAGACACAGAAAATAAAATGCAACACGATTATTTATTGCTTTTAAAATACTGCCAGCAGAAAGTAGTTGGTTTTAAATATAAAGGTTCTAATGTTTGCAAGAAACGTTGGGAGTAACCTACTGAGGATTCAGAGTAGCGTCTGATGAAATGGTCCATATAGGTATGCTCTCCCCTTCAGTACTTATTGTACTGAATAAATAACTCATGAGAATATCATGAGTAAAAGAATAAATTTTAAAACCAACACAATTTCTGGAATTAAGCACAAATAAAGATTAATATTTTGTTAAACTTTTAAATTCCAAATAGAAATTATTACATACAATAAATTTTTAGTTGAAAAAATTAATATGGCGCCTTAAAAATGTAAATAAATTTTGACAGTCGGAGAACTCAAAACGAATTCTTAAATTCGCCTTGGGAGAACTGAACAGACATAAGAGCAAAAAAATTACTACCAGTGAATTATATATTATATACATACATATATACTTATATTTATGTAATTAAACTCCTATACTTATATAATATTTGTCATTAATAGGTTAAATCTTTACTTGTTCATGTTTATATATAATAATATATCTAGTATGTACAATTTAAGTAATTTATTTTTTCATAATTTAAAAAAAAAGAAATCAATCAATTATTGAATTTCAAACAAAAAAGAAATAAAAACAAAATTATTAAGAAAATAATATAAAAATAGAATTTATTTGAGATTTAATATTAAACATATAATTCGAGGTCTATACCTGATGTATTTCTATCATGCTCAATGTCAAATTCATATGATAGAAAATCAGCAGGTTAGACTCCATTTATTAGTATTATCGAAGCGTTATGATAGAAAAAGCTTGCTATGCGGTATGCTATCTTCATATCAAATGTCATTTTAGTTATGAATTTGATTTTGAAGCTATATCTGTGGTGTGGTCCTACCAAGTTCAGTTGAGCAATTCTTCTTCAATCAAGAAAGCAGCTGTTGGCTTCACGTTTTTCTTGACTTGTCAAAATTGTTGTAGCATGTTCACACGAGACAAGATTCGCTATCTTTTGAGGGTTCACAATCCAATCTCGAATGAAAGAGGAAGATTCGCGATACAAAATTAAGTGAGCGAATCTGCAGGTTTCATTTTGAAACTCTTGCCGAAACCATGAAAATTTAGTATCATCCCTAGTCTCTATCGCTAGTTTATCTTAACTAGCTGTCAAACAAAACAAATTGTAAACAAATAAATATTATTGTTTTGCAAGCATTTCATTGTATTAGTAAGAAACAAAGGAAAGAGTGTTAAATTGCTTGGTTATAAAAATAAACATAATAAATAACACAACATATTAAATTTTTTGAAATAATAAATTAATTTTTTATAAATTATTATTTTTTCTAAGTATACATATATTTATATTTTAAAATTTACCTTTTTTATCTATTTCAATACTAAAAAACATATGTGCAACAACAAAAAACAAAACAAAGCAACTGTCAAATGAAACTCATTATGTGTCGTCTGAACGCAAATTTTCACAATCGAGGTTCAGAAAGCGAAACCAGCATTGAAACTCGTCGTGTGAACATGCTATTACTTTTATATAGTTGCAGTATATAAGCCATGTCTGTCTTTTTTGACAAATCAAGAAAATTAAAAAAAACAGATGCTTCATGATTTCACCTCATATGAATTAGCCTTGCATGCAGCTTAGTGGTGATCATGGTGAAATTATATAGGTGTGTGCAGCCAGGAAATCATACCAAAGGCGTATTTTTTTTCTACCAAGTTGTCAAAATGGTTAAAAAAATTTTATTTTAACAAACCTTTTTATTTATATAAATGATAAAATAAAAATTAATAATATGTACTTCATGATTAAAAAATCATCGGAGGTAAGTTCAAATTAATGAATTGTAAATGAAAATCAATTTTGACAACTCAGGAGAAATCAGCTGTGGGCCGAATTGGCTAAAGTACACACCAGTATAATTTCACCATATTGGTGATTGGAACCACTTTAAATAACAGTGGTGACCCTGTAATTTGAGTTTTCCATCTCTGTGCCACTAAATTTTGTTACCATCATAAACATTTTATATAAAATTAATACTTTGTAGTATAATTAACTATTAAAAATGAATGCTCCACCAACATTCGAATCTTTTTTATTATACGAAGGTGAAAAGAAGTAAGTAATGCAATAAATATGTATATGTTTGTTTTCAAAGATATTTATTTCTTCTAAACAATTTCTATAGAATAATTAAAGAATTGGATACCAAAGTGACAAATGCAGCAATATTTACGGTCAATAAAGAGGATCACACGTTGGGAAACCTGATTAGAAAGTAAGTTTAGTTGAGTAAATAATAAAATTCGTATGGTAAAATGTTTATTATAGCCAGTTGTTGAAGGACCCGAATGTATTATTTGCCGGCTACAAAGTACCTCATCCTTTAGAACATAAATTCGTGATACGCATTCAAACAACAGCAGAATATTCACCGCATGAAGCTTTCATGAATGCGATTACTGATCTTTTGTCTGAGCTTTCTCTTATAGATGAGCGATTTAAGGTTAATTCTAAGTGGAGATTTATACTAATATGAGAATATATACTTAAAATTTAATTATATTTTCTATTTTAGGAAGCTATAAAAGAAAAAAAGGAAGGTGGAGACTAATAAAGTATGAATATATTTCTAGTTTTTTCTTAACATTTCATTTGTAAAACTAAATATAAAAGCCATATTAATTAAAATTTATTTGTTTAAGTTAATGACACAACGGATATAATGGCACATTTAGTTTTAGCTCTCTGTATTTCCTCGGTAAATTAAGTGTGATAAAAAAAGAATAATGGGTAGCGGGTCTCTTCGAAAAGCTCCTTAATGACTTCAGAAATAGAGATTTCAATATTTAAGGTAGTGAATTAATTTTTAACTACATATAGTATTCGATTTTAAATCATTAACTTTTTTTTCAACAATTTCGTTACAATTATAGCTAAATAACTATTCAAAATTAAACATAACCTATACAATGTAAACAAAAATTTCAAAAAGTATTGCAATTTATAGCTTCTTAGAAGTGCATTTTATTCAGCGAAATGTTAAAAAAGAACTACTGCCTTCCAATAACACGCTAATGTTAAATTCATTGGTTTTTCTTCAGAAGTACTTCTAGGCTACAGTTGTAGTGATTTGTGCACTTCTTTTTGCTGATATGCCATTAGTTTGTGATAAAAACACTTGGTGGTTGTGTTAATACATTTTCCATAAAATCGAATGAAATTCTGAATAGCTGAGAAGAAAACGAAAATATTAACTGCTGGGTGTGGTGATAAACACATTGTTGAAGAAAAGGTAGTGATTGAAAATCGCATACCGTATGTGGTTAAAGATAGTATAAAGATGACCCCAGTTTTTTCTTAATTATTTTAGTGATAAATACGTTATTTTTTATTAATAATACTACCTATATCAAAAAATGTCAACGATTTGTATGAGTATTTATTATTCAAAAACATTTTGAAAAAAACATTTTTTTTTCAAAAACCATTTATTTCTCAACATAGTTTCCTTTTAGCTCAATACACTTAGTAAGACGATATTCCAACTTTTTTATAGCATCTGAATAATACGATTTTGGGAACTCCTCAAAATACGCGTTAGTTTCGGTAATCACTTCTTCGTTTGAGATGAATCTTTTTCATGCGAGCCTTTTTTTCAAGTTTTGAAACAGGAAAAAGTCAATAGGATCTAAATCTGGACTATAAGGTGGATGATATACCAATTCGAAGTGTATTTCACGTAATTTTAGCATCGTATCTAATGCTGTGTGAACCGATGGGTTGTCTTGAAGAAAGAGCAAAAGCAACACCCATCTTGCCGATAGCTTTTTCATATGCAAATGTTCATGCAAAATGTTGAACACACGTTCATATGATATGTTTACCATTTCAACAATCGCATGTAACTTGACTCGGCGATCATTCATACCGATATCGAGGATTTTCTTGATATTTTCTTCAGTAACCACCTCTTTTGGCCTTCCTGTTGATGGTATTGTTGCAGTGCTTGTTCGACCGCGTTTAAATTCAGCAATCGAATATTTTACCATGTAATCTGAGCACTCACCGTAATGTTTATCGAGCTTTTCTTTTGTCTCTTTCGCCGTTTTTCCTTTCAAATAATAGTGTTTAATCACTGCACGAAATTTACTTTTTTCCATTTTTCAAGAAACACAAAAGTTGCTTACTTCAAACGACTACATCAAATAAACTAATTGATGAATTTCAGTGAAATTTTAACAGCTGACGTTTGACAGATCGCAATTTCTAAAAAAAAAAAGTTTTTGTGTTTGTGCTGCCATCCCCGCGCAAATTGAGCTTGGCCGATTTTAGAACATATAGTGATCATTCTTGGAATATACAGGGCTGTCATAGAATCCAATGTTGTCGGTATTGGATTTGAAACCGACAAAAAAATTACTTTGGCGTCATGAAATCCAATGTTGTTGGTTTCATTTTCGAACTAGAATTAATGTCGGTTTTAGGTGTCACAAAAACAAATTTTATCGGTTTTGTATTGGATTCAAACCAATCAGTTGACAGTTGTTGGTTTGTTTAATTTCATATAAAGCAAGTGACTAAAACGGACTCTTGTCTTTAAAAATTCACCTGCAGTTAGATATTTAGTACAAATTTAAGTAAATTAATATTAATTCTACAAAAATAAATTTTTACTCATAATTTTTTTTTCTCTACCAAAAAAAAAAAAAAAAAAATAGCACTTAAAACTCAATAATTATGCATTTTATAGAAAAATATCCTGACATTGCGAAGGGATTTACAAAACGTGATAAGCCAACTGTATGACCTCTTTGACAACAGTTGGCTGAATCAATAAAAAGCGCAGGTTCACGGCAAAAGGATGTAACCGATAATTTATGAATATTCTTTTTACTTTCTGTGAGCGTTCTTCTTCTAATAATAAAAATCCTACAACGAAAAAGTAATTTTATTTCACTGACACTAATTATATATTTTATATTAAAAATTTAAAAATACACGTTTTTATTTTTATTTAAACGAAAACACTACGATTTATCAAAATTGCTATTAGTGTTTTTACACTAGAGCACATTTAACATCTACCATCTATTCGGCGAGATGACAACATCCTCCAACATCTTTACAAGATGTTCCTATCTCTTTTTGTTTCACTCAACATCTTTCGATAATTTTCGTGCCATCACTAGAAAAATGGCAATATTTTCGATTTTAGTGGCATCACTTATAAGTAACATTTATTTATACATACATAACATAAGTATGTATACATATTAAACAAAATAAAAATTCTAATTTTGAAGCCTAATGGATTTGATCTTGCAAAGCAACAATAATGAATGATTTTTCTAAATTTATTTTAAGATATTTTTTGTTTTCGAAAATTATGCGTCTTCTTTTCTTTTATTTTTCGACAGTTTAGTTGATGGTAGATGTTGAGAGTGTAAACAACTTTTTTTCATTTTCAACATCTTACACGCATTCCTCTAAGATGTGCTGTAGTGTAAAAACACTATTACATAAACAATTTCATACAAATAAACTAATGTATAGAACAAGTGATTCGAACATCGGTTTTATTTGTCTTCGAAAATAACAGAAACGACTTGGTTTCATGACACCAAATAAAACCATTATTGGTTTGCCAAACCGGCAATTAGCAAAAAAAACTTGGATTCTATGACAGCCCTGATTATTAGTATAGACAAACAAACTGAAACTTCTATTAATTTCATCAATATTGAATACAACAATTTGAATCTAGGCCTGTCGCAAATTGAGGCTCGGCTAGTAGAATCGGTTTCAGGAATTAAACATTTTAACCCTTAAATGCATGACTTTCTTTTTTTGAAAAATTTTTAGTTATAAGAATAGTTTACGGTTCAGTCAAAAAATATTTTATCTCAAAATTGTCCTTCATTTGTAAGGATAAGGGTTTGTTGCCAAATGGCTACATAGTGTTTTCAAACTATTTATTTCAATTTAAATGAAAGCTTTTAAAAAAATAGTTTTTTTTTCAAACATAATGCAATGCCACATTTCTCGCATATTGTGCGGCTAAAACCCTGACATCCGGAATATTTGCATCGAATTTTCGCGTCCACATGCTCAGGCCAATGGCCAATTTGGTCCTTACGAATATCTTGTGGTGGTACATGTTGTGCTGGTCCTTTTTTCTTTTTTGCCTGAATGGCAGGTTCAATAATGCTTAGCCTACCTCTATTCGAAAATGCATTTGTATAAGTCAACCATGCGTAGACCATTATGAGATCAAGCAAGTGGTAAAAATTCTCATATACCACTTTCTGCTTTTCATCGAAATTTTATATCGTCCCATTGGGCTATCTAGCAGATCCACACCGCCCATATGACGATCATATTGTTGAATTATATTGGGACGTTTCAGATCTATGGTTTTCTGTTGTTTCCTATCATATCTTTTCACTAATACCTCTTCGTTGTTGCTTCTGTGGGCAGTTTACAATTTGAAAGTCTATTTCTTCGAACTGTTCCCAATGAACCATTAGTAGAATGACAATATAAAAATTGTCATGATACAGACGGTAGTTTTTTTTTTTTATTTGGCTTTGAGTTTGAAAAACAGCACGAGAACACGATGGTAAATGTGACAATAACATACCCTACCATAACACGGGTACAATATTTCTTTCATTAAAAGAATTTTACTGGAAGAGTAGCGGCAAATTTTTTACTGTTCATTACCAACTGGAGCCATTATAGCTGGTTCTATCAGTACTGTTTCTGTTTCACCTTCTTCACCAAAATCCTGCAGAGAATTTGGTACAAAATCTGAGTCTTCCAAGCTATCATCATCAAAAGCATCATCCTCATCTTCGCTTTCCTCACTATTATATTCCAACAATTATTGCGTCAGCTCTTCCATTGATTTAAAAGACTTATTCATATTGAAAACCCTTTACTTTCTTGGAAAGGTAGTACTAAAATAACAAAGCCAACTATTACGAACGTTGAAAAAATTTACTATGTTCATTCGCGCAATGTATCCAATTGGTATCAAAGCTATCCATAGAAATTTTATCGATATAAAAAGAACTAAAATATTATCAACCTTTTATTTCACAAATACTTACACTTTTTAAGACCACAACAAAAAAAATTAGATATAAAACTTGTATTTATATGCGGAAAATTATGAGTCAATGTTAACACTTTAGGCGTTCTTGACAAAGTGAGAGCTACTGTTAAAAAAATGCTCAAAAAATGTCTGGATTTGCCAAAAAATACGTGTAAATTAACTAAATCTTATAGACGGTATGTATCCACATAACAACGCGATGTGAATTAGCAGTCATTTTTTTTTTATCAATAGTAATAAAAGCGCTTTAAAGACTTTGTTGCTAAATGGCATTTAAGGGTTAAAGTATGAGCTCATCTATCTGTACTTGGCTTAGTATAGATAAAAACAACAGTTTGTTTAAATTTTTATCGATTAAATTGTATTTAAATTATAAAATATTCTTTCTGGGCCTTTTTAATTTATACTAACAATTAATTAGATTTAATTATGCTAATAGACCAAAATAAATTTCATTTAAAAGTAAATTGATTTTTTATAGAAATGAAAGCAAAATGAATAACATATAAGTATTTAAATAGAAACGAAATATTTAACGAACAGTTAGTTTATAGTTACATACAAGCACACATAAAGATAATACAGTTAGTCCTAAAGAAAATAAGGCTCCTTTCTTTCAAGGTTGTAAAGGAAACGTTATATTATACAATATTTTAATAATCACAATAAATATCTTTAGAATGAAAGCTTAGTTTTTGACAAAACATTATATATAATAAATTAATAGATAACGGATAAAATCAAATAAATTAGAACATAAATATAAATCACTCGTTATTCATTCGCATTTCATTAATAACATTCATCATCACATTCTCCAGCTTCATGGCCAAAGACTACAAAAGAATACGGGGGGGAAATAATAAATAAGTTTACCGTAAGTTGTTTATTATTTTTGTAAAAATAGAATAAACAAACCTTCACAGGATTCACAATATTTTCTAGGTTCTGGAAGTTTACGTTCCTTACGATTTACAGAGTCGTCTCTGGGTGGTGGTGAATAGTCTCGATCGTCAGATGCCTGCAGGGGACAATCTTCGGTTTCGTGTTTGTCGAACTCATCACAGATATCACAAAATACTCGAGCTGCTGGCTTTCTTTTAGCAATTAATTCAAAAGCCGCTGGCCTTTTATATTATAAAAGAAAAATTGCAACATTAGCTCCTTTCATATATATATGTTAGAAATAATAATGTTTATAAAACACTTTAACTACAATGTAAATTCTACATCAAGTTTGCTTTATAATATGCTTTGTATTACATGTCAGAAGTTTTTCAGTTAGTTCGATAAAATACATTGTACTGAATAAAAGAGAATTTTATTATTTAAACAAAATAATTCATTATAATTTTATAACATTGGTTATGGGCCCAGGATTGCTGATAAGATTTTAAAAAGAATTAAGTGAACAGTTTATAATCCTGTTAATCATCATGTCGAACTCAAATTTTCAAATTGAAAAGCTGAATGCTGAAAATTTTGTTTCTTGGTCAATACAGATGCGAAGTCTATTGATAACGCAAGATTATTGGGAAGTTATTGAAAAAAATTTAACTGATTCTGCAACTATACAAGAAAAATCAGCTTGGAAAATAAAAGACAATAAAGCTTTAGCATATATAACTTTATCGGTGAGAACAACCGAATTAATTCATATAAAAAATTGCAAAACTGCTAAAGAAGCTTGGGTACAGCTTGAAAGTATATATAGAGCAAAGGATCCCGCAAGGAAAGTACATTTATTTAAGAAAGTTGTGCGATTTAAGTTTTTGTCAAATGAAAAATATAGTACACAAATAAATGAATTTTGTTCAATAGCTGAAGAATTAAAAGAATCAGATATTTGTATTCCAAATGAATTGCTTTCTATATTTTTATTATGCAGTTTGCCTTCTCAATTAGAAAATTTTGTAATTGCAATTGAAAGTCGTGATATATTGCCAAATTTGGAACAACTCAAGAATAAAATATTAGAGGAAGAACAAAGAAGAAATGAAAATTACCATGAAGACAAAGATCAAGTACTTGCAATCAAGAGCAAAAATAAAAATTTTAACAGCAAAAGTATAAATACATTTAATCAAAATAAATTCCAAAATGTGCAGTGTTTTGAATGTGGTAAGAAAGGACATTTTAGATCACAGTGTCAATACAAAAGTAAGTCAAGTAAAAGGCAAGATAGTGCGATGTTTATACTCAGTTCTTGCATTAATGAAAATAATGTTAACGAATGGTTGTTGGACAGCGGAGCATCATCACATGTATGTCGAGAAAAAAATTTGTTCACAGGTATGAAACAATATAGTAGTAACGTAGTACTAGCTTCTGGTGATAAATTTAATATATTGGGAATTGGTGAAGTCAAAGTAAAATTTAACAATAAAAGTTACAATTTAAAGGAAGTTTTATATGTTCCCAACATGAAATCCAATTTTTTGTCTGTGAGTAAGATGACTGAAAAGGGATATACTTTAAAATTTCATCACAACAATGTACAAATATTTAAAGAAAAAGAATTTCAGTTCAGTACAAAGATTTTTAATGGAATTTACAAAATAAAATCAACATCTGATAATAATTTCATTAATAATATTGAGAATAATGACAGAGCTCTTTGGTACAAACGCTTTGGTCATATTAATTTTAATGATTTAAGAAAATTAATGAAAAATGAAATGGTTCGAGGTCTAATAGGAAATATAAAAGAGTTTGATTGTGTTACATGTTTTTTATGCAAAATGTCATCAAAACCTTTTAAAACAATTGGTACAACAATTTCTCATGAAATACTAGAACTTATTCATACAGACATTTGTGGGCCAATGAGAATTAAATCTTATGGCGGTGCTTTTTATTTTATAACATTCATTGACGACTATTCAAGATATATTACAGTATATATGTTAAAAAGTAAATCTGATGCATTTAGTGCATTTAAGGAATATTTAAATGTAGTTGAGAAACAAACTGGTAAAAAGGAGTGATAACGGTCGAGAATATATTAATTCAAATTTTAATAATTTTTTAAAAGATCATGGAATAATACATGAAACAACGGTTAGCTATACACCTCAACAAAATGGAATTTCTGAGAGAGCTAACAGAACATTAGTCGAGATGAGTAGATGTTTGTTAGAAGAATCAAAATTGCCTAAAGAATTATGGGCAGAGGCTATTTCTACAAGTGTTTACATTAAAAATAGATCACCTACAAAAATTTTGGAAAGTGAAACTCCATTTGAGCGTTGGACAAAAAGAAAACCAAGTGTTTCTTATTTTAAAACTTTTGGATGTAAAGCTGTAGTTTTAAATAAAAAACCAGGTCGGTCAAAATTAGAACCAAAAGGTAAAATTTATACTTTTGTTGGATATCAACCATATACAAAAGGTTATAGATTGATAGATCTCAAGACAAGAAAAATAATTATTGCAAGAGACGTTAAATTTTTTGAAAATAAATTTGAAAAAAATGCAGTAGATATGGAGAATAATTTTTATGATAACATATTTGAATATTCTGAAAATAAAAACATTAATCAAGAAAAAGATAATATAAATTATTCAAATGAAAACGTAGCAGTTGAAACAGATAATTCAGATCAACATATAATTGATGATTTATATTTAAGTGAAGATACCGAATTTTTAGGATTTGATGATTCTAATCAAGAGAATGAAGGAAATATAATTAGAAAACGGAAAAGAGGTAGACCTAAAATAGTAAGAAATGGAAAACCTGGTAGACCTAAAAAAATTTTTAAAATGGACACAGAAAGCGAAGTGAATATGGTAAATAATTTTAATTTTGATATTTTAAATGTGAAACAAGCTATGGGAAGCAAAGAAGAGAGAGTGGCTAGAAGCAATGAATAAGGAATATTCATCACTTATAAATAATAATACATGGGAATTAGTTGAAAAACCATCAAATAAAAACATTATTGGTTGTAAATGGATTTTTACAAAAAAACGAACTGCAGAAGGATTAATTGCAAAATATAAGGCTCGATTAGTAGCACAGGGATGCTTCCAAAAATATAAACAAGATTATTCTGAAACGTATGCACCAGTTATACGTCATCCCACAATTCGTTTAATATTATCATTAGCTGTAAAATATAATTTATTAATTAAACATGTTGATGTTGTTGCAGCATATCTTAACGGAGATCTAAAGGAAGAAGTCTACATGAAACAGCCTGAAATGTTTATTAAGAAAGATCAAGAAAATTTAGTGTGCAAGCTAAAAAAATCTTTATATGGACTCAAACAAGCTGGAAGAGAGTGGAATCACAAAATAAATGAAATTTTAAAAAATATTGGGTTTATGCAGTGCAAAACAGATAGTTGTGTTTTTGTTAAAAATCATAAAAACGATTTTAATATAATTGCTCTATATGTCGACGACATTTTATTAGCTTGTAGTTCCAATAAATCTATGGAATCTATTTTGAAAAAGTTAAAAGAACACGTAGAAATTGTTGATCGTGGTGAAGCAAATTTTTATTTAGGAATGGAAATTGTAAGAAAAGAACCAACAGGAAATATTGAAGTACATCAAAAGAATTTTGTAAAAGAACTATTAAAGCAATGGAACTTGCAAGATTGTAAGCCATCTAAAACCCCTTGTGTAACTGGAAATGTTTTATTAAAATGTCAAAAGGAAAACTGTAGTGAAATGGTTGATGTAAAGAAATATCAATCACTAATTGGAAGTTTAATGTATTTATCAACTATTTCAAGACCTGATATTGCACATACAATTTCAAGTTTAGCACAGTTTAGTTCTCATCCGCACAAAGAACACTTTATAGCTGCAAAGCATGTCTTACGTTATTTAAAATACAAAGATTTTTCTATGATTTATTCAAAAAATGAAAATGATTTAATATGTTACTCTGATGCAGATTGGGGATCTAATGTAAATGATAGAAAATCGTACAGTGGATATGTTCTGTTTTTCGCTGGCGGGCCAGTCTCATGGGAATCGAAAAAACAAAATATTGTTGCTTTAAGTTCAATGGAGGCTGAATATATTGCAATGTGTCAAGCAGTTAAAGAAATTAGTTTTTATCGAAGTCTTTTGAATGAGCTAGGATTCGAAAACTTGTTGAAGAAACCTACTGTTTTATGTTGTGATAATCAAGGTGCCCAATTTCTAACGAAAAGCCATATAACTATGAAAAGGAGTAAGCATATTGACATACGGTATCATTACATAAAGGATAAGTATGAACAGAATGAAGTGGATCTTAAATATATCCCTACTGATGTAAATGTAGCAGATATATTAACTAAATGTTTACCTAATCAGAATCATTTAAAATGCTGTAATTTATTGAATTTGAAATGTTAAATTATATATACATATATATATATTATTATTATTATTATTATTATTATTTAATATAGAATTAACATTGAGGAGGTGTTTGTTAGAAATAATAATGTTTATAAAACACTTTAACTACAATGTAAATTCTACATCAAGTTTGCTTTATAATATGCTTTGTATTACATGTCAGAAGTTTTTCAGTTAGTTCGATAAAATACATTGTACTGAATAAAAGAGAATTTTATTATTTAAATAAAATAATTCATTATAATTTTATAACAATATAATTAATTATTATTAAGCTTTAGTCTTTTTATAAGAATTATTTATTATTAAATAATAATAATTATATATATAAAATCAATAGTCTAAATAAATAATTATTAAAAAAACAAAGCCAAATTACAATGTACAACATAAAATAAAATGCCACTGATTATGGTTGTGGGGACCGAAAAAAAACACGTGTATTATTAGTGTTTTCTTGAAATTTTACATTTAGATATTTTGATAAATTGGGGGTTAAAGTTTTCACATTTTTTTTTTCAAATTTCAATTGCGAATAGGCAAATTCCCCATTTAGATTTATGAAATGTTGAGCAAACTTATGTAAAACCCTTAGAGGAATATTTTTGTCTAACCTTTTATTTAATTAATGGCACCTTTTGGATTCCAATTTAAACAAGCCCAAAAAATAGCAACAAGTTAAAGAGTCAACATGTTCTAAATATTCCTCGTGAAATTTTATTATATAAGTCACCTTACTGTAGATATAAAAACTATTAATTAAAGGATGACACACTTAAGATACTCCAAAATGATGTTATTTATTCCTTTTTCTTAACTAGATCCACAATTCAAAATAAATTAAGATAGTGTTATAAATTTACATCCTTAAAATGGAAACAAGTTAAATTCGGCTGTGCCTAGTCTTATATACCCTTCACTGTGTTAGACAAATATTCATATTTTTAATTTACCACATTCTTCCTTAAATATTTAACTCAACAAAAATATAAGAAGATTTATCAGGACATGGCAAACATTTATTTAAATAATTTTCATTCGCCACCTTTTTTTGTTAATCCTATTATAAAATAAATAATTAATTTAAGTTAAAAAAATTCAAACATTCATGACAAAAATCCGTTTTGGCATTCTTATTTTTGAATGCAATAAAATGTCTGTAGGGCTAAATTTTTACATAAAAAAAGAAATTTTAAGATATAAAATAAGAATGCATATTTAGGATGCCCTGTAGATTGATGGGTAGCGTGCTAACTAATCAATCTGTGTATGGCAGGCTCGATTCCTGCCTAGACCCTGGGAGCCGACTGTCAGAGTTACCAGTGCTCGTTAAAAAATTTAATCTTAGAATTAATTGCTAATATTAAATATCAATAATAGATAATAATACGAATGCAAAATAAATTTAATTTCATTTCATTTAACATGTTTTTAAGCTTATGTTTAATTTTACTTTGAGAAGAGATAGTTGTCCTCCCATCACGATATATTGTACAAGGTGGCGCAAAAATAACCTTCCGATGTTTTTTGGCTGTAATTTAAAAAAAAAATGAAAAACTTTGATTCTTCTTGTGGATTATTTTTATTTGGTCTTTTAATTTTTTTATATCAAGTCGAGAATATGATGTCATGTAAATAGCCGCCGCCACAGTTGATTGTCATTTGAGCCCTTTTTATGGCATTTTCCATCACTTTGGCCAAAACTTACGGCGATAGGTCCGCACATTCTTGACGGATATTGTGTTTAAGAGCTGCAAGAGTCTGAGGCTTGTTGACATAAGCCCGCGACTTCAAAAAGCCCTACAAAAAGAAGTCTGCAGCGGTCAAATCAGGCGATCTTGCTGGCCTGTGCAAATCTCCAAAACGGGAGATTAGGCGCCCGGGAAATGCATCATTCAGCATATCGGTTGTGGCACGTGCAGTGTGTGCCGTTGCACCGTCCTGTTGGAACCACATGTTTTCCAATCCCAATTCATCAAGTTGCGGCAAAAAGAACTCGTTGATCATTGCTCTGTAGCGCTCATCATTCACAGTAACCGTTTGGCCCGCAACGTCTTCGAAGAAAAAAGGTCCGATGACTCCTCCAGCGAAAACAGCACACCATACAGTGACTTTGAGCGGGTGTAATGGCCCTTCGTGGGTTACACGCGGATTTTCAGTGCCCCAGAAGCGAAAATTTTGCTTATTTACGTACCCGCTAAGATTAAAATGGGCCTCATCACTCATGATTATTTTTGATGAAAAATCATCTTCTTCTTGGTGGTGATTAAGGATGGCTTGAGCATATGTTAAACGCGATTGGCGGTCAGCAACTAAAAGCTGATGCACCGTCTGGACTTTGTACGGAAACATCTTCAAATCTTGTACCAAAATTCGCTGTAAAGACCGTCGACTGATACCCATTTGCGTGGCACGTCGTCTGGTCGATGTCGACGGCTCTTCCATGACATCCTCGGCTACAGCAGCAATATTCTCTGCAGAACGGCTACTCCGGGGTCTGCCACGCCTGGCAGCACAGCGTGTTGTGTCAGTCTCTTCAAGGCGAGCGGCTAAACGTCGCAGTGTTTCACCAATAGGCGTTGGACGGCCAGGAAATCTGCGACGAGATTCACGTTGTGCCAAAGTCACCGACCGATTATTGGTCAAATAAATAGTCACCAATATTCCGCGTTCTGGACCAGTGTAGCATAACATTGTTTATTAACGCAAATGTCAAAACAGAACTGACATTAGGGGCCAATCGCAAAATTTATAGCATTCCTGTTATTATATACAATACCAGAGGACAACCACGTGAAATATTTTGGTAATCTTCTTGATAGGCGCAGCTCTACTGCGTCAAATGTTACAAAATTACAAAGAAGAAAGTCGAAAATTTTACGAATAATCACAAGCAGATTAAAAATGCAAACATTCACAAGGACCTAAATATTCCTTAAATCGGCGAGGAAATCAAGAAAGTCAGTACAAAATACGTGATGAATATCATGGTGCATTCCACTTCACTTGCTAGAGACTTGTTTGTTTTTGAGGGCCACAGAAGACTGAATAGGATCCAGACATTTGATCTGATTGGATGAATATTCCATCAAGTTGAAATTGTAGTGGCAATGGAAACTAAGTCCTTAATTTTTTTATGTGTAATTTTTATAAATATAAAAGAAAGATTAAAAATTAAAACAAAATTAAAAAAAATCCTTTTTGGTGTGCAAAATGCAAGAGGAGAGGAATAAAAATAAATTAAATATTTCTATTCTTTTGCAACATGTTGGTTGGGAAATTTTGTTTCTTTAGTTCAATGCCTACTTTCTTAGTGTTTTAAAAGGTGGTTAAATTTTTAGAGCCGATGTTGAATGTGAACCACACCTAAACGTCAAGTTTTTTTCGGCATTTCATTTGACATTTCTCAATTTCAACTAACTCAATTTGAACCATGGAAAGATACACAATCGAACAACGTGTTAAAGTTATTCAGGCTTATTATGAAAATGGGCGTTCAAATCAAAATGCATATCGTGCACTTCATCTTCAGTGATGAGGCACATTTTCACCTCAGTGGATTCGTCAATAAGCAGAATTGCCGCATTTGAATTGCCGAATGATAATCCAAGAGTGATTGTCGAAAAACCAATGCACCCACAAAGAGTGACTTTTTGGTGAGGTTTATGGGCTGGCGGCAGCATCGGGCCGTATTTTTTCCAAAATTAGGCAGTTACTGTGAATGGTGTTCGCTATCGTGAGATGATAACGAACTTTTTATGCCCCGAATTGGAAGATATGGGTGTGGACGATATGGGGTTTCAACGGGTCGGTGCCACTTGCCACACAGCTAACGAAACAATGGCTCTTTTGCGCGACAAATTCAATGGCCGTGTTATCTCACGTGGTGGCGATGTCAATTGGCCACCAAGATCATGTGATTTGACACTGTTGGACTTCTTTCTGTGGGGTTATTTGAAAGAAAAGGTGTACGTCGATAAGCCAGCAACATTAACGGCCCTTAAAATTTAACCACCCTTTATTTTCTTATTTGATATTTTTTAAACTTTTTGTTTGCCTATTGACTAAAATGCTCATTTGGTCGATTGGTATAATAAAATAAGTTTTCAAATGTTTGGACAAGAATTTAGCAAGACTTGCGAGTAATCCACTGATGATTCAGAAGAGCGTCTGATGAAATAGCTATATGGATATTTCCCTTTTAGTATTTATCATACTGGGTAAACAAATATTTTTAAAAGTTTTCCATGAGAATATTATGGAAAATAATGCACCAACACAAATTGGAATTAAGCACGAATTAGTCTTGGGTAGTACATGAAGGAACTATTCCTATTGTAACATTCACTCATTTGAACTGCACGAACTAGTCCATATTTTAAATTCCCATAGTTCATTTGTTTGCTCTTCATTTAAAATGAACGAATGAACTAAACTTAAACGATGATAAAGACAAAGAAACGAAACTGCTCCTTTTTTTCTTTTACAAAAATTGTATTGAAGACAAACTAATTGAAAAAAAGAATTATGTATAATTTGACTATTAAATTCTGTTATAAAAAGTATTATGCACGCTAAAAACGGAATTTTAACTTATTTGAACATAAAGCCTTACATCGTTTTAGCCATTGTCGCTTAAGTATATGTAGTTTGAATTAAATTATTATATTAAAAAAAACCGAAAAACAAATTAAAACATTTTTAGAATTTTGTTTCACATATTTACTTTTTATTTTCGTAAACAATTCCTTTCAACCCCGATATCATTTTACACAATAAAAAACATTCAATGACAATCAAGAGTATTTGAACTAAGTATAAAAGTGAAAAGAGACAAAGATCAAATGAACTAAATGAACGAACTATTCTTTTTTAATTTTTGAATTAAAAAGAGCGCTCACTAAAATGAACTATGGAGCACAAGCATCGAGCAACCAGAAGTGTCAGAGTGCAGATATATTTAGTATACATTTTCTTTTTGTCTTTTTTGCACAAACTCAAAATTCTTATTTTGCTTTGCTCGGGTATTTCTAAAAAAATTTACACTTTCATTATTTACATTTCGTAAACATGAAATTTAAAACATGAAAATTTGTGTTTGTTATCCATATTTAATAACAAGAAACGTATAGTCGTATATAAGAATTTCCGGCATGTGCATTTTCATTACGGAAATAACTTTTTAATTAACGTTTTTTAAAACAAAAAATTTTTAATTTCTTTTATACGTAATATTAAAACACTATATCTGTCTCTTACATGCAAACCTCAAATAAAACGCTGAGTTTTTCAACATTCTAACCTCAAAAGTTTCATCTCTGGTTGCTTAGTGGCACAAATCTAGCACGAATAAAGATAAAATTTTATTAAAAGTTATGATATCAAATAATTTAATATGTTGTACAAAATTAAAAAAAAAAATAATGGGTCTGTGGTGTAAACGCAGCTAGCTGTCAAACACAATTTCACTGATCAACACTCAACTTACATTTTTAAAAGAAAACGATTTTTTATTATTTTAATGTTAACTAACACTAGAATATCTGACAATTATTCTTTGCTTTTCCTCGTTTTCTTGTTGTAACACATTCAATTAATTTTTCCTAATCTTTTCATTATAATTAAATTTAGAACTACAAAAGTACAAAATAAATATAAGCCTTGGAATTGAAAGTAGTTAATTTGTATTATTTTCACCGAACACGAATCCCACAGGTCTAATTATTCATTCTGTTCCGGCGATTGAAGAAAGAATTTTTTGTGCGGAAGCAAAATTTGCAATTATTCATTTCGTTGCTGCGGTATCATCTCTACCATGGCGCTATTACCTTATTATCAATTCCGCAATATAGATAAATTTCTACGTTTTGCTTACGCTAAAATTTTCTTATGGAAAGATCAAAAATCTAAGAAAAAATAAAAAAATTCGCAAAAATAAAGTGTGTTATATTTTTATTTTATTTTGTAACGTGACCGTTATAAACGAGCCGATAGAACGTACAAACTGACGTATAATAAGTAGCATACTTGTATACCTTATATACAACATCATCATCACGAATAAAGGACCAAACATTAATATACCAACCCACTGTGTGTAGCGCACATGTAAACACCACATCAGTGTGTTACCATACACAACATCGACATCAGTGTGTTACAATTCTCAAACGGTAGATGTGAGAATGGGCATAGTAGACAAGGTTTGGCAGCGAAAGGGGGGAACAATTACCGACGTTGTACGAATTATAGTTACAAGCAAGCTACTTGAACTATGGTACGAAGTTGATATTAGCGATTGTTCCCGTAGTTAGCCGAGTGTAAGGTCTTTGGAAATCACCTACATTCGTTTATTTTATTTCGTATATAGCCGAGTGTAATGTCTCTAGAAATTACCTACATTCGTCCTGAATTCTGATGCTAATATTATAATTGTAGTTAGCCGAACACATATTGTGTACGTAACACAAATATACAAATTCAGGGTTCCGAGCTATTCATTTGCTGCGAACCCTTTAACCTAAGCATTACTTTACTTCCACAGCACGGCCAAGCCGAGTGCCTCGACCGAGCAGTACACGAACGAAGTGGGAGTCACGCCGAGTCTCAGCATATAGAACTGGTCCGCCGTGTGAGCGAGGAGTTAAATCCCGAGCGACTGGAAGGTGTCGTCTTAAGCTACTCTTCGTTAATAAAATTATACTGTGTTAACACGGATACATCTGCGTGTTTCAATTCATCTGCGTGTTTCAAGCAGACCTTTGGTAAGGTCCCTGGGTTAACTGAGTCATACCCCAGCTGGAAAAGTAAACTGCGTTACAATTTAGTTTTATTTAATAAAAATTAACTTTGTTTTTGTTTATATAAAAATTATTTTGATGTTCTTGTCACTTACAGCGAAAAATTAAACAATTCATTCACAAAAGATAACTTTATAAATGAAACAATTCAAAATAATAAGATAATTCGGTAGGAATGAATAATAGTAATTTACATATCGATCGATATTTGTTTCCCAGAAACTTTCCTTTCCGTGCGGAATCAATAATACGACCCAATATGTCGAACAATTTCATTAGATTTCATCTCTACATAAGAAACGCATTAACCCTTAAACACATTTTTAGTTTTGTCTCATTTCTAGAGTTTAGGTTAAATTTTCATCATTAATGTGGTAGAATTTTACGAGCAATATTTTTGTAGAATATTTTAACCCTCTATGTCTATAACTTAGGGGTCTTTATTGTCCTTTTTCAAATTGAAGTCAACAAAAACCTATTTATTGAAGAGTTAGAAGGTTAAACGATTCTGCAAAATAATTCTTCTTACTGTTTTACATAAGTTTGCTGAACATTTCATGTACCTAAAAAGGAGGATTTGCATGGTTATCTACGCCGATTTACAATTAAAAATGAGGGGAGACTTTGAACAAACAGGGTATTGTAATTAAGAACATTATTATTTAAAAAAAAATCGATTTTGTTGTACAGTGTTATAAAACTATTTAATGTTTACTTACTTGGTAAAATCTGTTGGCAATGCCTCCAAAGCTTCTACTCTTGCTTTTAAAGTGTCGTTCTTCTTTTGCATGTCGACAATTATAGAGTTAAGAAAATTTATTTGGGCCTCGCTGTCATCCGCAGATACGATCTATTATATGAATGATATTTTAATAATGATATGATATTTTAATAATAAAGAAAACAACCTAATTTTTCTATAAAGAAAATAAAACGAAAAATGTACATTTTTAAATTAAAAATTTTTTTTAAATATAAAAAAATTAATTTTGAAAAAGAAAAAAAAAATTTAACTCCAAAAAATTTCACATGAGTTTTTAAAAAACTTTAATATACAGGGTGGGCCAATAGAAACCAAGGGGTGTAAAAGTTTAATAACTTTTTGTTTATTAATTTTTTTTTATTTTTTCTTTCAGATTATATAGACAACACTTGGAGAATTTATAATGGAGAGGTTCACAACTGAACAGAGAACCAGAACAATAGAATTTTATTATTTAAACCAGAGATCAATTATTTTAACGCAAAGAACATATCGTCGACATTTTAACGTCAGAATTTCGCCCTCTGAAGCGATGATTCGTTGCTTAGTTAAGTCGCACTGCGGAAAATATTGAACGAGTACAGCAAAGTGTTAACGAAGCACCAGAAACATCTGGCAGAAGGCGTTCTGCTCAGCTAGAAATGTCTCGTACGTCACTACGGCGCATTTTAAAAAAAGATTTACAGTTATAGGTATTGATTTTGTGTCAGCGTGTTCAAACTCTAACAACACTTTCGATTTGTTATTGAATATATTCCAAAAGATTATCGAAATATTGGAAAAGAAAATTATAAGATTTACTAGAATATATGTACTCGTACATATCAAGGCATATCCATATACATACTTACATGAATGTGCCTTGATACATATGTACCTTAAGCGTGAATAAATTGTCATTAATTTTAATAATTGTAAATTTTTTAAATTGTTTATTTGTAATACTGAAATAATACCTCTAATCCAGAATTATCTGATGTGGCACCATTTTGTTTTAGTTTGCTTATAGATTGTAAATCGCTAATGCGTTGCTTTAATGAGACAATTTCCTTTGTTTTTTCCATTTCCGCTAGTTCAAGTTTACGCTGCAAACTTGTGTATTCAGTTCTTAAGGCCTGTTCATTTTCCCTTGATTTTGTGTTTTCTTGTGTTAGTTGGCTAATTTGAGTTTGTAGTTCACGAAGCTGTATGGATTTTTCAGACGACGCTTCATCTAGCTCATCTATTATTCTTTTATATTCATCAAGTTGTAGCTCTAGATCTTTGTATTGTTTCATTTGTTCTTCTGATTTTTGTTGCAAACTTTTAAACTCTTCATTGGCTTGCTGTACTTCCGTAAGTTGAGATTTTAATTCGAGAAGGGTGTTTTGGCTTTCGTTAAAGGCAGTTTGAGTATTTTGAAGGGCCGAATCAGTTATTTCAAACTGATGTTGCTTTTCTTCAATCTGTTTTTCTTTTGTGCGTACTTGTTCCTGAGCGATGGTGAGTTCTTGTTTTAGACTGGATATTTTTTCTCCCAAATTTTCTGTATTCTGATCAGATTCCATTTCGAAGAGTTCAAATATGTTTGCCATCTCACATTTTTCTTTTTCTAAAATATCTAAAGCTTCGGCCAGCTCGCCATTGGTTTTAGATATTTGCTCGTTGGACAGTTTAAGAGCTTCTAGCATGGCTTTTAGGTCATCGATTTTCTTCTTGTTTTCCGCAATCAATTTTGTTTTGTGTTCACAATCAGCATTTGTAAGCTCATGAGCATTCTGTAGTTTTTGCAGTTGCAATTCAAGTTCGGATTTGGTGTTTGATTGCATAATACGCAGTTGTTCCGTCTCACTTTGAGCTTTAACAAATAAGCTTTCTTTATATTCGAGCTTTTGTTGTAGTTCATTAATATTTTCTAAAAGTTTTGAATTTTCTCCTTTTATATACGTCATAGCTGTTGATCCTTCGTTTTGTGTCTTCTCTAAACTTGAATGCAATTGCAACTTTTCGAGTTTATAAGCCTCGATTTGTTTTTGCATATCGGTTTCTTTAGTCTTGAAGTTCAACTGCGATTTAAGCAGTTCATCCTGCAGAAGTTGAATTTGTTTTTGCAAACTGCTTATCGCTTCGTCTAGAGCAGTTTTGGATTGCTCTGAGTTTTTAAGTTGAGCTTCGAAGCTTTCGATAATTGTTTGCTGCTTTCTACTTTCATTATTTTTAAGTTCTTTTATTTCAGTTTGAGATTTAGCTTCGAGTTCTTTCTTTGCCAATTCAAAATCTGCCAGCTGCTCTTTCCTAGCTTCTTCAGCAGTAGTTAGTGCACTACGTAAGCTTTCCATTTCTAATTCATACGATTGTAGGTTCTGCTTAAGTTCTTCCAATTGACTTTCTAATATTAAACGTTCGTCATTAGATTTATCTGTGAGCTGCTGCAAAAGCTTGTGTTTATTGGCCAGTTCTTCTGTAAGCTTAACAATTTCAGCATTGGAACCAGCCGATCCTTGACGTAAAGCATTGAGATCATTCTGCAAAGTTTTATTTTGTGCTTCCAAGCTGTTGCACTTGATACCGAAACTCTCTAGTTTTCTATGCAAGTCTGCCAACTCCAAATCTAGTTTGTCACACTTCTCTTGCTCTTGTTTGAGAAGTTCAAATCTAGTAAAGCTTTCTTGTGTGACATTTTTGACCTCATTTGTAAGAGCTTCCACTTGATTGCATAGCACTTCTACACGTTGTTGTCTGGCCTGCAACTGGCTCTCTAAAGAGGCCCGTTCCGCATTGGATTTATCTGTAAGTTCTTCAATTGTTTTCTGTTTGTTGGCAATTTCTTGGGAAAGCTTAATGAGTTCTGCATTTGAATCAGTACTGGAAGAACGAAGAGCGGTCAAGTCTTGTTGCAGTGATTCGTTTTGCTTGATTATGCTCTCATACTGGTTTTGTAAGTTTTCTTTGTGTCTTTGGTTGTCACTGAGTAAAAGTTCCTGCTTTATTGTTTTCTCCTCTAGTTCTGTGATTTGTTGCATCTTTTTACCGATTTCTTCTTTTGATCTCTTAACATCATCTTTAAGTTCATTGCAATCTTTGATGGTATTTGTTAGTTTTTGTTGCAGTTCTTCTAATTCTGCCGTCATTTTAATACGCTCCTTATCATGGTTGCTGATTAAATCGGAAATTTCAGTTTGCTTTTTTTGAATTTCTTCATTTAGTGTTTTAACTTCGTTGTGGAGGGTCGAACTGGATGTGCGGGCCACTATTATCTCCTGCTGTAAAGAGTCATTTTGTGCTGTTAGATTTTCACATTTAGTGTTTGCACTTTCCAATTTACGAGATAGATCTCCCACATCTAATTGCTGTTGTGTATTTTGTTCTTTCATTTTCTTTAGCTCATCTTCCAGCTCTTGGTTTTTAATCAATGCTGCCTCATGTTCATCCTTGAGTTTTTCCATTAGTTTTGATGCAGTTTGTAAGGCTGTAGTTGTTGATTTGAGTTTCGATATTTTTGAAGCGATTTCTTCATCCTGTTGGATGGACTTTTGACGTTGATCTTCGATTGTACGTGTGCTGCTGCTTAAATTTTGTTCAAGTCTTTTATTTTGGCTTTCTAATTCGTTAATTTTGGCACTCATTTGTTGAAATGCAATTGATGACTCGCCTTCGAATGCTGCTACTTTTCCTTGCAAGTTTTCTAACTCTTTTTTCAAAGTTTGAATCTCATTTGTTTTATCATTAATAACTTGATGGTGATTGTGTGAAGTTTCTTCCAACTCTTTACGTAGTTTCTCGACAGTTTCCTGAGCAATTTGTAAGTTTTCATTGCGTTCAGACAACAAGAATTCTTTTTCAGATACTGCTTTTATGGCTGCTTCCTTAGAGTTCTTCTCTTTTTCTAAATCAATTTGCAATTTTAAAATCTTTTCATTTAGAACTTTTTTTTCGGCTTGAACTGCATCAATTTTCAGATGCAAGTCTTTAATTGAAGCTTCTAAGGCTACTATTAAATCACTTTTTACGTGGTTTTCATCTAGGGTTTCTTTAAATTTCGATTCAATGCTGGCTTGAAGTTCAGTAAGCTTTGCCACTTCTTCTTTGAATGTTTTTAGATCTGTTTCTGATGCAGCTTTAATTTCATTTACTTTGTCAAACTCGGTTTTTAGTTCAGACATTTCTTCCATCACTTTCTTCAATTTAGTTTGTTCTTCTTCCTTTCCAACCTGTTGGGTTTTAACAAGCTCATCCAATGTAACACATTCAGCATGTTTAATCGCCAATTCGGCGGTTATTTTCGCCAACTGATTGTTAATGTCATCCACTTGAGAATTGCGAGTTTCGCATTCCTCTCTCAGTATTCGACATTTATCTTCCAAGTTACTTTGTTCAGTCTCAAAAGTTGCTAGGGATTTTTTAAATGTGTTGTTTTCTTCCAGTAAATACTTAATTTCTTGCAATTTCTCTTCCAATCTTGAGTTGAAGTCGGACTGCATTTGTTGACGCTCCTTCTCATATTCCTCTTTAACGAAGTTAAGCTCTTTGCGCATATTTTCAATACCACTCTCCGATAGAGAAAACTTTTCCAGACTTTCATCCTTTTCCACCAATTCTTTATGCAATGACTCATTTTGATCTTTAATATACTTGATATTGTCCTGTAATCGTTTTAGTTCATCCTGTTGTTCGGCAATTTGCACCTCTAACGAATGCGTTTTATCCCTTAATTCACTATTTTCAGCAGTAGCTGTCACATTTAGCTCTTCCGATGTTATTTTTCCTAAAAATCGAAAGCAATTATTTGGAATTACTTTTTACTATCTACATGAAATTAGATTTACCGGATGTAATATCTCTTATTTTTGCCTCTAACTCATGAATTTTCTCTTTGTACACTTGGGTCTGGGCCTAAAGAACAAAATAAAATGTAATTTTAAATATTTACATAAATAACACTGTGCGACAAAGAAATACTTGGGAAGTGATATTATTTTTCTGGTACTCGTAGATGCTGTCGATGGAGAAATGTTTTCTTTCTAAATCTGCTGAGAAATTTAAAATCGCCTGATATTCAACAAAGCATAAAGGTATGAAAACCGGTTTTTTACTTGAGTTACGAGTTTCGGAGGAAAATAATATCACTTCCGAGGTATTTGCACTTCATTCTTTTTTATCACTGTGTAATATAGCGTATTACTGTGTATTATAGTGTATTAAAGTATAGCTAAGATGTATATTCATAGATACAACAGATATTTTATTTCTTTTTGGTTTTTCACAGGGTTGGGGTTGGGGTTTTAGTGATCTCTCTCTCACAAAGAGAAAGCTTAAACTACGTATAACAAAAATTTTCTCCAGTACGAATGGCTGAATTTAGCTTAAATTTCAACATTTACTGAATCAATATAGTCCCGCTGACTTTTGCAAACAAATAGGGCCTGAATCGGTTATACACATTGTTATGTTTACCAACATTGAAAAGATAAATAAATCTAAAAAGCTTACAGTTCTTTGGAGTGAGTTTGGGCACTGGCTTGTTCGGTCAGTGTGTGTTTCTGTGTTTGAAGTCAAAAATTTTATTCACACGTTTTCTCTCGCTAGACTTAATTTTTCGTAAACAGAGAAATGCTCTGTATGTACATATCGTCATATGATTAAAAAAAAAACAACTCCAAAATACACAGAATTCAAATTATACTTTTTGATTGATTATTAGGCACCCTATCAATTAAAATTTTTCTGCAAAATTTTATACCCCTACAATTAAAAGTAGCATTTTCAAATGAGTAAATAACTTAAGCTAAAAAATTACTTTTAAAGACTTGGTTAAAATTTTTGCTTCTTCTGCAAAGTTAAGCTTTTTTGAATTTGCTGAAGAAAAGAGCTGCCTCACATAAAAATGCAATAAAATGTGGTGTGTGTCTAAAAGTCCTTGGGCCGAATCACGATACCCCTTAATGCAAGTAATGTTGTCTATGTTTTTACTTTGGCAAAAAGCCTATTGAACTTTTTGCAAACTACACACACAAGATACTTTGTGCTTTCACGTCATTCATAACACTAAAGCATGTCGTTTATTTAGTTCAAGAGTGTTATACTCAAAAAGTTTTTTTTTTTTTGTTATAAAAGGCAACACAAAGAATCTTTAGTACAGTTAAACATCCAGGCAGAAATCGAACATGCAACTTCCAGATTTATTTTCTGTAAGAATATTTGAAAAAAAATTAAGCGCTCTTCTTTTCGGAATAAAATATTTGAAATCTTTGTCAGAAGAGTGTTAGCAAAGGCCAAACTTTAAGTGGCTCTCTTGTAAAATCATGATTTTTAATTAGAATTAGAATGAGGATAGTGTCTGTTATGTGTGTCTCTATTTAGTTCTTCTCTTAGACAGAAGTATGACTGAGTTGTCTCGAGCCATACTGACAAATAAGCTTCTTCTGAAGTTTCGATCAAATAGCCCTGCTCCAACACCTTCATCTGCGTACTATACATATGACCCGGCAACGGGTTTGGGTCCGTTCTGTTCCCAATTAACCCTATATGGAAATGTGACCCTGAAACTGCGCGTGAAGTTTTATTTGGTTTGACAGTGATATCATACTATTAAATTAAATGGGCGATATGTTTTACGGATTGGTATAGCTACAATCATACATAGCAGGTATGAAGTACTGAGGTCAGGGCTCGCTTCATTTTGTCATCATAGAGAAATTAAAATTTTATTAAGTTCGTTCAAAATATTTACCTCTACACATGCTGTATAAGCAAAACTTATAGATAATAAATAGCACAAGTGCGTTTTCCTTCACAACCACTATACGGAACCGGTTAAAGTATACATAAATCAATGTTAATCGCGGATTCAAGTAATTGAGCTTTTAGAATGAAATTTTATTGGAAATGTTGTGGTTTTGCGCTAATGAAAATGTTTAAATTCATGTAGTTTGGCATGTTACCGACCCTTTCCATATACAATTTACAATTTAGGAATACGTGTGGGCTATATGCATCTTGACGTAAAGCATCTCTTGTACATCCCAGGGTATACACAGAAAATAATATTTGTAGGTATGACAAATACTTTTAACAGTTAAAGCCTAGGACTCACTATCCTACTTAGTCGTACGATCTGTCTAAAAACCCATGTGTGCTAAAAAAGTATGATAGTGTGTATTGAAAAAGCATGTGTGTGACAGAATTTTTGACAGGTCTGTCCGATTTTTTAATGCTATGAAAATTTTCATAAAATAAATTTTATTTGTACGATCAGAGTTGCATTTTCTATGTTCAAGGCAGAAAAATAGCAACAATACCAAGCTTGTGTTTTGTTTATATTTACAAACATTTAAGTTATTTTTCATTGTACATATTTGTAAAAAAGATATTTTGCGGCAAAGAAGAAAATGAATACTTTTAAAAGTATTAAGGTGAGTAAACATATGTTTTTACATCTTTTTTTGTAAATATAATAGTGTGGCATAAAGTTCGCCATTTTAAAGCGATTTCTTCAAGTAGGACCGAATTCTGTCACACATTATTTTGAAATAATCGTACGATCGTGTAGGATAGTCAGTCAGTACCTTAAGCGATTAGTATTTGTCGCAAATGAAAAGTAGTGATTCATATGATATTTTATTTGCCGCAGAACGTTTCTGCAAAAGCACTGTAGTTATCGCAGCAAAACAATAATATAAAATTATTTACGTCAAATGAAAATTGTTGTTATTTCAAATTCAATACGCAGTTAATTTAGTTGTTGTTTGACAGCGCTGTCTCTATTTCATATATTTTAGTTTGTGAAAGAAAAATTAATGAGCAACACAGCTCAATAGAAAGTGTTCAATTGAATGTTACCGAAATACAAACCCATTGGAAAGCTACGTCAATCCTTGCGTATGAAGCAAAACCAAGAAATTATACCAACTTTTCTGAATGATTAGCCTAGATACAAAGATCCTAATGGTTTCTTGTTGATTGACATCGATTTTAAGGTTATGTATCCAGGCCAAGGTAATCTCATGTTTGACCTCATGGCAGCTCTTGAAAACGTGATATTGAACCAAATTCTACCAACTTATATAAAAGAGAAGCTCAACATATTTTATCCAGAAAAAATTAAAATAATAATTTTGTTCACATTTCTTTTACTTTTTTTACTTGTACATTCAGTAATTCTTCTATCTTGAGCTAAAAAAAAGTTGAAAGCCGTCAAAAACCAATGCTCACATGTTTAATATTAATGATTTTATGCAAAAATAGGACAAGCAACTAGAAAGAACTGCCTTGCACGAGTAGTCGAATATTATCAAATTAACAGATTTTATGTTACATTATTTATTAATTGTATTATTTTTTCATTCCATTTATTACAAATAAAAATTAAATAAAAAAAAAATATATAGTATTTTCATTTCCCGTATTGTATTTGGACTAAAGACAATTGCGTTTAGCAAAACAGTTCTTTGGATTTGGTAAATTGTATTTGGGGTAACAGGACTCTTGTAGATGGGACAAATAGCAACTGCTATTGGGAACGATCCGAATGCAAATTCTATTTAGGGTAAGGTTAAAATAATTTGT
Source organism: Thelaira solivaga (assembly GCA_947397855.1). NCBI lineage: Eukaryota > Metazoa > Arthropoda > Insecta > Diptera > Tachinidae > Thelaira > Thelaira solivaga. The sequence goes on along the minus strand of OX377611.1, from coordinate 45,494,038 downwards.
CATTAATACGTTTTTTTTTCTGTGTAGGTTGATAAGTTAATACACTATCCATTAACCTACGGGGGCGCAGATCAAGATGTTACAATTTTATGCCCATAAATATTTTAACTCTAATGACTAAGATTGAAGAGATCCGTATAAAGAAACATTAATTTTTCTTTATTTGTATGTCTCTTCAAATATCTGAAAGTTTAAAGTAATTCAGAATATTCAACTAAAATTGCTGCTACGGGAAATTTTTTTACATACGAGTGGATGGATGATACGGTTGAAGGGCTAACCTTGTATGGGTATGCCTTTTGTAAATACTGAGTAACACATACAAAGGTGCGAGTGCCGGGAACAACTTGCGTTATTTAATATTTAGAATGAAACATATCTTCGTTACATATCTACACAGCGATTATACTCAAGCGAATCAACAGAGGTACCGACAAATACATTAGCCCTTTAATACAAGCGACTGAATGACTTTAAAATAGAACAAAGAATATCTACAGCATTTGAAAAATCTGAGCTCATAGCTAAAAATTCTGAATTTATAAGCGCTGAAACCGATACTACTAGCATAAGCCTCAATGTTCGACAGGCCTGCATTAAAATGGTTGCATTCAATATTGCATGAAATTAATAGAAGTTTCTTGCTTGTCTATACTAAAAATATTACAAATAGTTTTTTTTTTATTTGTAATGGATAAACTTTAAAATGACGCAATTGGTTTTAAAAATTCTTTCACCGATTTTATATCGGTGAGTAAAGTACTAATAGACGACATGCAGCTTGACATGAATGCCGCTTCTGTCTGCTAATGAATGGAAGTATAAGAAGATATATCGAAAAGAGTTTTGCTGTATTTATGATTTAATCTTGGACTTGTGATCCATTAATATGTAAATAAGAAATTAAATTGAAATTCAAAAGTTAAAAAAAATAATATATATGTAGTTGTTCCAAAAATTCTGTTGGGTTATTGTAGGCTCCGAATATGGTTCACAACACAAAACTGTGAAGTTGAAAGAAATCAATATTAAAAAAAAAAAAAGAAAAACGAAGTGCACTAAAATAAATCTATTTTGCTGAAGTTAAATAAAAAAAATGTTTCTATTTTAATAATTTTTTTAATGAGTACACAGCAAACAGATATGGCACGAGTTCACAAAAAAATTCAAAACAGTTCCACCCCATGAGAACTGCCATATACAATGTTAGTAAACATTTTCTGGAATTAAATTTTTTTAAATCGTTTCACATAAGCAAGGATGGTTTTGCTGCTAAAACAGATTAATTTTTTAAAACCATCAATCCGCTGATTGCTATTTTTTTGCTGATGGTAGTTATAAGGAAGTAGAGGCAATGATATGATACAGTTTACTTAAAAATTGTTCAGCATTTTCATTTTTAAACCTACAAAAAACTAATCGCAACAATGAGACAACACCTAAATAATAACCAGTTGTCTATTTTTATCTGTTTTTACAACACATGTTGTGAACGATAATCGCCGAAAATTAACATACACAACTGAAAAGACAACACAACAGATAAGTGTTGTAAACTGTATTCGCATTTTCCTTAATAAGTCCAGAAAAGAATAGCATATTCCTAATTAAACCAAGAGACAACCTAAGCGAAGGAGCCAGAGAACTCTTGAGAAATTTTATTAAGAGACTATGGAAGAAAGTATCTCTTTCTGAATTTGAGTTGCTGTGCTTTGATTTATAATTTAACACACATTAAGTCACACAGATGTAGCAACAAAATAGTTAAAGTTGGCTAGCACGTTTTTTGATTAACGTTTGAATGTGGCCTAATAAATTTCAAAAATTACTCTTTGCATCTGACAGTTAAATTAATTAAAAAGTTAAAATGTCAAACTAATGTTAACAAAAATCATGGAAATAAAATATAAATAAGCCAAGAAAAAAATGTTCTATTTTTATAAAAAAATTATATAGAATTTTATTTCCATAAATAGGCATTCCCTTCCTTAAACCTAAATAAAACAAAGTATGTATGTATATGTATGTATGTAAGAACTTTTTTATTTTTTGCTCGGGGTCGAACTGTCATATTTTTCAGGACTGAATTTTGCTGATGTTGTGGTTTTTGACTTATTTGCAAGCCTCCAAGATAAAATTTTACAGGGAACAAATCGTAAAATCTAGTTGGCCAGTTCAAATCATACCTATTTATTTGGGCTAACCATGAAGTAATTACGCTACCGCAGAGCACATCACAGTATGTCCTCAATAAGAATGAGCTCATACTCTTAAAGAGATGGTTTACACAGCGCTGACGAAACCTCAAAATATGTACTTTCTGCGGCAAAACATCTTTGAGGCTTCGTGTTAGCTCCCACAGATGTTGGAAAGCTTTCACTTAGCAAAGCAATTGGCTTCACTCGAGGACTAGCGCTGTAACAGTGAACGAATTTGCTGTACAAGAGATTCTGTGAGTTGTGGTACACATGGTTTTGTGATATTTATAATAATAATACAAGCCTACTGAAGAATATCGCTTAACGTAACATTAATTTTTTTTTAAATGGTTTCAAGTGCAACCAGGTTTGTTCGCATTGCACGTAACAATAACGCCATGAAGATTAAGGGTATTTAAAGCTTAGGAGGTGAAGGTTAATATGCAAAAACACTTGATGTGTCTACTTTTAACATCGGTCGAATATTTAAAAAATTAACTACAATGTGAGGACTGTACAAAAAATTATGACGGTCTAGGCCTAGTACTAATACTATTAATAATTTGTAACTGATACAAATAAAAACTAATTTCCAAATGTGTTGGTAAATGCAAAATCAGATAAGGACTCAACTAATTTGGCTAATATTTATTAGTAAGCGTAAAAACTGCGAGGGATAGATTGAAAACCTAACTTTTAAATTAAATTAATTAATAATCGTATGCCAGACACACCTGGCAATGTAAATAAAATGCATTTTCAGAATTTTGTGCATGTTAGATTTGTTTGTTCGCTATAAAAATTTTTGTTTTCCAACGGATTTGTCTGAAGGACGCTATATACTTTTCAATCGGCCACGCCCATTTTTATGTTCAACAAGATGTGTGCCCATACTTAATTTAAGCCTGAAGGTATGCTCTGAAATATTTTATTTACCACTGATAATCTCTGATAGTCAGGTCTGTCATAAAATTCAATGTTGTCGGTATTGGATTTGAAACCGACAAAAAAATTACTTTGGTGTCATGAAATCCAATGTTGTCGGTTTCATTTTCGAGCTAGAATTAATGTCGGTTTTAGGTGTCACAGTAACCAATTTTATCGGTTTTGTATTGGATTTAAATCAATCAGTTGACAGTTGTTGGTTTGTTTAATTTCAAATAAAGCAAGTGACTAAAACGGACTCTTGTCATTAAAAATTCACATGCAGTTAGATATTTAATAAAAATTGAAGTAAATTAATATTAATTCTACAAAAATAAATTTTTACCAAAACAAAAAAATAGCACTTAAAACTCAATAATTATGCATTTTATAGAAAAATATCCTGTCATTGCTAAGGGATTGTGACAACAGTTGGTTCAGGGCAAAGGGATATAACCGATAATTTATGAATAGTCTTTTTACTTTCTGTGAGCGTTCTTCTTCTAATAATAAAAATCCTACAACGAAAAAGTAAATTTATTTCACTGACACTAATTACATATTTTATATTAACAATTTTTAATAAAAAAACACGTTTTTATTTTATACAAATAAACTAATGTATAGAAGAACTGATTCGAACATCTTCGAAAATAACAAAAACGACTGGATTTCATGACACCAAATGAAACCAATATTGGTTTGCAAAACCGACCTGAATAATGCTAGCAAAAACATGAGCTTCTTTATCAGTAATGAATGGCTGTATTTATTTGAATGGGTTTTTTAAAATCAAAATCTTATTCGTAAACGAATTTCTTTAAAAATTGGTACATACGCTGTATAAGGACTCACGTAATAAAGGACCGGGCCGGGCGAGACTTGGCAAAAAACATCTAGTATACATAAATTATTCAAGGAAGGTCGACATACACTTTTGCATAAGGCAATATAACAAGTTGGATGGAATTTTTTATAATTAAAATTCCATTTTTAACTGATTTCTCTAAAATTGTATTCTCAGTTTGATAATTCTTTGTGGCTTCTTCAAGTATGGTCAGGTCATTCCTACTTTTATGAGCACAGCTCAATTGTGTGAATGTGATAAACAAAATTTGGAATTAATTAAAAGTACTACGAGTATGTACGCCAAGAAATAAAATATCTGTGTATGATGTCTTCGTAAGAAACAAAAGGTATGAAAATAATTTATTGGGTACAAATCTTACATTCAATTCGTCACCACAAAATGTGGCTTCATCAATTGAGAACTGCAAATCTTCGGTTTTCTTACGTTCTTCCGTCAACTGGCGCTCCAGCAGAGCAATATACGTTTTAAGCTAGAGACAGTGGTCACAAAAAAAAAAAACACAAATAACACAATTAGAATACTCATTTCTTTTTTTTAGGAAATAAAACAACATTTGGGGTTTTTATATGTTTGTAAGTTAAAATAAAATGTATTTTTCTTTTTCTTATTCTTTTTAACAATTTACATTTTTAAACTCGTAATAATTAAAACATAAATAGTAAATATGCGTTTATGAATTAAAAATAAGAAGAAAAAATATTTATAAGTAATTGCAAAGTACAAGTATAACAGAAGCAATAAAAAATCGCTTGTGTTGCTTAAAAATAATTAAAATTTGTATATTTTTTGTTTTTAAATTATATTTGTAGCAAAGTTTGAATAAAGAATTTCAATGGTCTGCTCTCAGAACAGTAACATTTTTCTTTTAATTTAAATTTTTTTCTACAAAGAAAAAACGAAAATTAAAAATGGAAAAATAAGAAATAATTTCGTTTGATAGCGATTTAGTGAAATGGAAGATTTTGGTTTTTTTTATTTTAATATTTTTTTTGGTTGATTTGTGCGACGGCCAGTAACTGCAACTTCATCGCTTATCGTAGATAAGGACTTTTTGTAAAGAGCTCAAAGGCGGCAGGTAAATAACTACTTGAAGAATTATCTAAAATCGCTTTTATACCCTTATTATTTGAATATTATTTTGTGCACTACGAGGTACAGGATCGGTCTCCTTCGTTTTTGTTTTCTTCTGTTTATTCTTACTAATCTTATAAAAACATCAACAATATTAAAAGAAATTTAAAGCCAGCTAATTATCCAGTTATAAAGTCTTTGTGCAATCGTTTATTTAATGCGTAAAGGCGATAGCACACTGTGTAGAATGCAATGTTTCTCATGGTTTCCACTCCAGCCACGAAACTCTCGTCTTAGATCAGCCAAACGAAAGCTACGACGTGCAATAAGTCTGGCCCAACGATCAGCATCACTAAGTACTTTCTATGAAAATGAAAATTAACAAAAACAACCAATTACGAAAAGATAACGATTATTAATTATTACGATACAATGATAGCAAAAGAAAGAAAATTTAGTTTTGCGGTTTTTCTTCGACTTTTTCTTCTCTTGTTCACTTTCTCAACTGCTTATAATTTGTTTACGCAAAAAAAATTTGTGAAAACTTTGCTTCTTGTACTCGTATCGTTGTTGTTATTAAACGAACCATGAAAGTTATTCTCATTGATTTTTTTCTCTTTTATTTAATTAAAATTAATTTAGCTATTTTTTGCAGCACCTACCTATTCATGTTTCACAGTTTAATGCACACGATTTTTCACTTTATTCTTCATTCAATAAAATCTTCAAGTTAAAAAAAATTAAAAAAAAAAAATAACTGAAAAATAGAAACGCACATTCACACCCTTAGGCAATCAGCACTAGCCATTCAAAAAACAAAAAACAAAAAAAGCAAATTTACAATTGCATTTATGTATGTACGAGTATTTGTGCAATATTGCTTTTCAACATATCAACCCAAAACTGCCTAAAACGACTAAGTGCCATAATTATCGATTTTCTATTGATTCAATTAATTAACAAAAATTGATAGATCTCGCAACTGTGCTTACTTCTATAAACTAATTCTAGATAATATTTAAACCTGAACCAAAGATTTTGCATGAAAACCTTAATTTGCAAAATTGATGTTTTTTTTGGCGTTTATGTTTTTTTTTGGCAGTTATGGCTTCTTATGTGTATATAATTGCATGTAAATATGTACATATGTATGTAATAATAATAATAAACATTTTAAGCATAAAACAAAATTTATTAAAAATAATATATTTAACAAACTCGTACATTAATTTTTCTTCTGTGTATTTTTTTAAACAAATTTTTATTATACATAAATTAAAAGAAAATACTCTTGACAAAAAAATCAATAATAAATTCCAAATAACTCAAGCACAATAAGCAATTAATAACTAATTAATAATTACAAAAATAAAATTCTATGCAAAACATAAAAAAATTAATAAAATCGGTCATTTACAAAAAACGAAACGTTAATACATACAGAACTAAAAATATTAAAAAAATTTAAAAGCTTAGCAGAACCCACAAATTGTTGTTAAAGGCCGTAATGCAGTATCCTATTTAGTCATTGGCTTTGTATGTCTGTTCAAATTACATACATACTCGTATTGCCATTATCAAGCGATTTTTTTAAGTTGGAAAAAACCTGTCAGATTTTCTTGTAAGATTTTGTAGGATAGTGAATTATTAGGAGAGTACAATTTGTTATTATTTATTCCAAAACCCGGATGAGGAGCGGGGTTACACTGTATTTCGATTCGAAAAAAATTTATTTGTGTGCCTAAGGCAGGCATAGTCGCTAATATTATCTGCGGTGCGGATATTTTCATTTACTTTAATACAGAGCTGCTACAAAGCTTAGGTATTCATTAAAATCTCCGAAAAATATACACTCGTATTTTGATAATAGATTTCAACGAATTGGGCTGTTGCAGATATTTTACTAAAATATATAATTTTGTGGGTGTACACTGTTCAAATATATTTCTCTGAGTCAGAGGATGTTATTTACTCTTTTTCAATCCCGTTTTCTCTATTTGTCCATGTCTGGTTTAAAAACTCAATAGTTTTATTTATCAAAAATCAATTTTAGTTTTGTTTTTTAAAAAAGATAATTTTCTAAGCGATTCAGCTCTAATTTTGATTAGTTTTTGCTTACATTAGCAACACAAACAAAAAATAAATAAAAAACAAAAAAGAGGGAAAAGAAGTATAAAATCCCCAGAGCTACAACCTAGAAGTACTTCTACTTTTGAATAAAAATGAATTAATTTGTCATTGGCGTATCATTGGAAGAAAATTGTTCTTTTTACTCCATGCGATAAATAATCGGTGTATTTTTGTTAACAGTGTACAGGTTATTTATAATTTTGGATAATTGTGGTGCAAATATAGTTGTTGGTTAAAAATGAGTTCCTCAGCACCAATTGTTTGATTTTTCAAGTTATTAAAATGCTCTTCCTAGAGACTGACTTCCATTATTTTTCGCTAAGATGTCCAGATCTATTAACTAAAAAAGTTGGCAGCTCGCTACCCCAGAGTTTATTCATAAATTGCCGCCGTCAGTGCTATCAACTCAAATAAACCATAAAAATTATTAAATAAAGAAATTTTGTATAGCAAAACTGAATATATTAACAAATAAAATATAAAAAAAGGTTTCAAACAAAATACACAAAATTGTAGAGAAATGTTTAAAGCGCATCAATTAATTTCAGAGTTTAATTTTGTTCGAAGCTGAAATGTTTTAAAAATATATTATGACAGCGAACTGCAAAAGACAAATCGGCATTTTAGCTAGCAACTCGTTAGTCCTCGTTCGTTTTGTTATGAATACGATTATGTAAGTTAGAAACACAATCGGCCAGGCTCCGTAAAAGCGAACGAAACTATAGTTTTCGAAAATTTTAGCTTTCGAATTCAAATACAGAGGTTTTACTTTTAATCCAACTGTTGTTAGTATTAATTCACAAAACCAATAAATAAAATCACAGAAAATTAAATTTTAACACTTCAAATGGTTTCGTTATTGCTATTATAATTGATTTAATTAAACATTTGATAATTTTCGTTAAAAAATTAAATTAATGTGTAATTTTCTCTGTATTTCATGCATTTCTTTTTTGTCCATTATTAAACCAAAATATACTCGTATTCATTCAAGCTTGATCAAAATTTCCTTTAAGAAATTGTCTCTTCTCCAATTTTTATAGTTTAAAAAGGAGTACTCCAGAAATTTAAAAATAGTTTCAAGCGTTTGCTTTCCTATATAAAAACTTTAAAATGAACTGTTATTTTTGAAGGTGGCACAAGTCCACTTAAATTATCGCTAACTTTTTTTTTAAATAGCGAACTTATACCACTTTCAAAAATAATAGTTCATATAAAGAAAAAAAAATTAAAATTAAATTTTGAAAACATGCAAAAAGTGCTATAAAAAAGTGGTTAATAAATAAATCGGTTATCGTTTAATCAAAATTAAAAAAAACATGAAAAATCGTGTACAAAAACAAAATGAAAAAGAAAGCAAAGAAACAATAACAGAAGTATTGAAATAAATAAGGGATTAATGGAATTAGCCACAATATAAAACTTACTAAAATCTCGTAAGTTAAACTTAAAAACAAAAAAAAAAAAAGTGAGTTAAAATTAACAAAACAAAAAAAGAGAAAAAAAAACATTCAATCAACAACACACAATTAATTGTGACAAATTAATGCTAATAAAGAAGTAAATGAAACAATTATAAAATGAATAAGTTTCTTAAAGACTTTGTAGAATCCAAAATCGGTCGTTGTTATCAATTAAAAACTATATAATTTTTGTTTATCGCAAAACCAAACTTTCTTTTTTGATCCAGTTGCTATCGGTGGTGTTGGTGAACGTTCGACCAACGTTGATCGTTTCGCAATCGGTTGTTGCAAAAATGTTGTGGAGAGCAGACCAAAAGGCCGTCTACGATCGGCGCTTACTGTAGCTTGTTGCAGTGATTGGGAAAATAATGATGCCGCTGGTGGAAGATATGTAATATCGCTGTATATATTTACCTCGTTTATATTTTTCTGAAACTGCAAAGCTGTATTCTGTGAATCCTCACGATCCAAATCGCGCTCAATCATAAGTTGTTCAATATGTTGTTGTTTTTCACGTAATAAATCCTGTTTACAAATAATATATAACATAAAATAAAAATAAATTTTATATGCACATAAATGAACTGCATACATACATAAGTATTCAATATTTTAGTTATAAATTCAATAGATTTAAAAATAAACCCCGATATAAAGAAATAAATAAAACATTGATAGTAATTACGAGTATATAAAGCTTTTGTTTACTTACTTACAAGTATTTTAATCAACATAATGTTTTTGAATATCACACTATTTATTTTTTTAATATTAAAAAAAAAAAAAAATATATATATATCATAAAAGGGTTTCGAGTAGAAATGATTTACAGATCCGAAATAAATTTTATTTAATTCCGGTTCACACTTTGCAATTTTTATTGCTACAATTCTGAATTAGTCTGAGAGAAAGTGGAAAGAATATTGGAAAGTCGTGCAATTCTCAATTATTTACCGTTCGCTACTTTTAGGACTAAACTGCGATACATTTCAATTTATATGTTACGTTTTTCTAGTGCTGAGCAAGTTTTGCTGAAGCAAAAACTACGAATACAATTTTAAATGACTTACTGACTGACAATTTTTAAGATTACTTTTTTCATAATATTATTTCTTGTAGTTTTTTTTTAACACAAAACGCAACAAAATTATAAATACAACTTCTTGGACTAAAATAGTTTCGTTTATTAGATTTGCACGCACTCTATGCTACCTCATTCCTAATTCACAATTAATTGCAAATAAAAATTCGTAGTTTTTGAATTTATGGTGATTCCGTTGCTGTACAAAGAAAGTATTGCGCTATTTTACTTTAAAATATATGCATCTTACTATATGTACTTAAGGGGGTTTTACTCTATAATACTGAGTACAACGTTTGGTCAAAAATGTAATTAAAACAATACGCATAAAAAGTGACAGTCGCTCTCACTATTTTTAGAAAATTTTCATTGTATCAGGATTACATTTTTGCATATCTACGCACAAAGAAATGATAAGAAAATTTTAACGCTTGTATTATAGTGTAAAACCCGCATCAAAAACTACTGTACAAGCCTAAATAATTAATTAGAAAATACAAACACATACTCGTATACCTGCCAATTATGAATATTCCCAAGGATTTTTTTCCTGGGAAAATTTTGGTTTTTGGCATTAAATTCCCTAAATCAGATGACTTGCAATGTTCAAAATTGGTGAAATTTTTTTTATAAGAAGAAAGGGAAAAGTGAAAAAACTCCCGGGAAACTTTTATTCATAATTGGGCTGATAAATATATTTTTTAAAACAGTTCAAAAACTGCAGCATCTTTTTCGAGAAATGAAAGGCCATTAGTTTCGTTCGAAAAACATTTTATTGTTGGTATATTCTTAGAAAAATTGGCAGGTATATTAAAAACTTTTAGTTTTTAGATAAAATAGTCAGCATTGTTTATAAAGACGACATAAAAGAGAATAAAACCACTAGGTATGTTGGCCTCAGGTTAAAAAAATTTGGGGCTATACTGTTATCTCGTAAGTGGAATAAATGATAAAACATATACGTACTAAATAGTATAGTAGGGGAGTTAAACTTGTTGTAAACGGAAAAAGGGTTTACCTAGTTATTACTTAAATTTGAATGAGTCCTCCGAATCAAAATGTACAACTTTATTTCAATAAACTGCATTACATTTCCAACAAATTAATTAGTACAATTTAATATTTAATTATAAATTGAAGTTTTTATAAATCTTACATTTTAGTGCAATAGCCAAGAATGTGCGTAAGCCTTGTTTCTTACGTTGTAAGATTTCTCTATTCATATTCTTTTATGTATAGTTTTTGCAAAATTATACTTTCTCATTTGTTTTGATTTTTTGACAAGTCTTTTTACGCAGTATTACAGTACGAAGCCCTTAAATATTACTTGAAAACGGTTTGTAACAATTGAGTAAAAACAAAAACCCGAAATTAAGCAATAAAATTTCCTTAAAGTCGTACAACAGAATCGGAGAAAAAATCATTTCTTATGCAAAGTTAAAAAAATTTTTTTATATACAAAGTATTATTTAAATTAGAAACTGACAAATAATTAGTTTTGAGAGTAAATTAAAAAAAAACCAAAAACTAAAATATTTATTGAACTGAATTTTTAAGAGTATGACAACCATCATTAATGACTTGATAGAAACAATGTCATCTCAAACCTTTTTGGATGCTTAAGCCTTTTATAGTTATGACTACAGCTTTATCAATATTTGCCTGTTGCCGATTATAAATGCTGCTGTCAGTTTTTATGAATTTGACTGTGAAAATGAATGATTTTTTTCAGGAATGCAATTAATTTACGTGGAATTTTGGGGAAAACTTATCTCTAATGAAAAAAAAAACAAAATTTAACTACGGGCACAATTACAAAAATATTTTTCTAAATAAGCGTAACCACTACTTTTTGGAAAATATTTTTATAGTCTAACATGACTTGTAAACAATAATTTAAGTAATAAATAATGCAAGTATGTTTGTTGTAATAAAAAATTAAGCTAATCTACTCGCATATTTCTTCAAAATATATAAACGTATATGTATATTATTTGTTTAATGTGACCGTAGCTTTATACACAAATTAATCGCTTTAATTAAAAAAAATAATGTTCATATTGATTACATATTTAATTTAATTAATCAGAAATTTTACAGCTTTGACAAGTTTTTAAATTGAAATATTTTGGGCATCGTTTTAGTGGCGACAATAGTGATAAGGAACAACACAGGCTATATATTCTATAAAACTATAAGAACGACTTTTGTAATAAGGCTAAAGCCAAATGGTCGGACTCGATATCAAACAACTTCTATTAAAATTTGTAATTTATTTCATACAGAAAGACTAGAGTTTCGAACAATTTCATTCGATATCGAGTGTGACAATTTGGCCCCCGACTGATTATTAGTTTAGAATTGTCATGTTACCTCTGATTTATCCAAAACATTATGTTGATTGGGTCAATCTTCCACGTTTATTAAAAAATAAAATAGACATTTTAGACTTACTTTAATTAGCATTCACATGCAAAATACAGGAGATAGAAGAAAATATGAAAAATGAGGATAAGAGAAGCGTCCAAATAAAAAAGCAGAAAACCAAAATAAACAAAAAATTTTATAAAATTAAAGAATACAAATAATAATTATTATAAACACAACCAATTAAATATAAAATAAACAATAAAACAAAAGCGTGCACATTATTTGGAACATTTGAGAATTGCATTAAACTGCGCTTTATTTACATAAAAAGTTTTTTGTTTTATTTTTAAATTCAGTATAACCATAAAACAATTAAAATAATATATTGATAATTTAAAATATTCATGTATGTAAAAATAAGTAAAACAATTAAAAATAAATTAAAAAAACACACATAACCATTTTGTATATAAAAATGAGAGGGATTATTAATTTTTAGCAACTCAGAATAACAGATAGATTCTTAAAGCCTTTAAACGAGATATCTTCGTTTGATAACTTGTCACGCTAAAAGGACATGTCGCTCGCTCAATTACTTCAAAAGTGTAACAATTAAAAAAAAAATATAAGATTTTACGGGATGTTAAAGACAATTAAAGTTTATAGTTTGCTAGCACTCTTATGAAAAAATATTCAAATGTTTTGTTTCGAAAAGAGGAGAGATTTTGGTTTGATATTTATACAGAATATAAAAAATTATCTTATTAACTTGAGAAAAATAAATTTATTTTAGTTATGACGCTTTTGAAGTAAATGAGACAGCGATATGTGCTTGTTAAGTTAATTATTCTACTTGAGCTTTATTATGTCAGAATTCCACCGTTCATGTGAATTTACATCTAACATCACTTCTGCGACAAAATAATGAAATTAAAAATATAAACAGAAGAAAAACTCGGGTGACAAGCTTTGTGAGATGAAAAGACAAATGCAAATTTGTCATATCAGTTTTACATATGCCATTCATTTCACACTCGAAACGTTTTAAATCGTTTAAGCAGCATTATATGCTAAAAATATTTCGCTTAAAGCCACTTTTTATTGGGTTAATCTTTAAAAGAAAAATACAATTATGAAAAAACAAAGTTCTAAAATTGCCGAAATTACTGAAATTTTAATCACATTTTGTCAATTAAATTTACAACATATGATTCTAGTTCTTCAAAGAAAATGTATGGTATTAGTGCGCTGGTATCATCTAGACCTTCAGCAGGCATTTCTTGTACTGACTTTGTAATACTTTTTCATGGGAATATGAGCTTTTAATTTTGAAAGTGGTATAAATCCATTTTTTTTTTAAATATGATTAAGCGGTAATTTTAGTATTAAATGGTGTCTATATCTTACTCAAATTAGCGTTAACTTATTTTTTTTAATAGACTTATATCACTTTCTAAAATATCTGTTCATATCATAATAAGATAAACCCATATGGTTAAATGAAATAAATATTCACTAGAGCAATAAAATATTACATTACATCACTACAAATGTATGGCTGTCAAGTATGTTTGAGCAGTGCTCAAGTATTCAAGAGGTACACACCTGATCAAATTAGTTGTATTATTATGAAATTAAAATTATATTTTACTTCATTAAAAAAAATGATTTTATATTTTTCCTTAAGCTAAATACATATGTATTTTTCAAGATATAAGAGTATTTACACAAGAAAAATATATTTTTTAATCTTTTGCTATAATGAGTCTGCTCAAAATAATAGATACACTTGAGATCTGCGAAATAAAAACTAGTTTAAAACTTGTAATTTTTAGTTCTTGTGGATTTTCATCTAGTCTCCACTGTAGCTACCCTTATTTTGAACTACTTTTGTCACCCTCCTAGGCATGCTACTTATTAAATTGCGGCACGTTTCTTTCAGTATTTCATACCAAGTTTTTTGCACGAATTGTTAGAGTTGTTGCTTACTACTAAATGTTTTCTTGCTCAACTTTTTTTTTTTAAGACACTCCATAAATTTTCTATTGGATTAAGATCCGGGCATTGACTTGGCCACGGAAGCAGAATAACATTGTTGTTGGTAAACCATATTTTTACTACACCTGCTGTATGCTTTAGAGCATTATCCAATACCCAAACTAATGGCATATTCTCCTCCGCATACGGTAGCATAATTCTTTCCAATATTTCCTTATAATCAAATATTGGTCAAACACCTTTCCATAAAAAAGACCCTCAAAAGATGATGTTTCCAAATCCATGCTTCACGGTTGTTTTCGTGAATCTTGCATGGAATTCTCTACCTTTGGGGCGTCTTACATTCCTTTCGGAGTCTTTTCCGAACAAATTAATTTTAGTTTCATTGCTCCATAAAATGTTTCTCCATTTTTTTTCCCCCATTAAAGGGACTTTTCTAGCAATTAATCTTGGAAGATTGGCCATTTATAAACGTCATCTAATTGTTGGAGCGCTAACCGCATTTCCAATTTCTGCAGAAATTTGTCTGGATGACTTAAATGGATCTTTTTTGATATTGTAACAATATAGCGGTCAAGTGCCGCAATGGCTTACCACGGCTACCTTTCTGTAAACAACTTGTTTATGCATTCTGAACAAAATGAAGTGATCTCTGAAGAGATCTAAAGATTTTTCGTAAAGATTTTCCCTTTTTACGAAGTTAAGCAACAAGCCTCCGTTCTTCTGAAGTACAGTGCGTATTTCGACCCATCTGCACAATAATTAGAGGATACAATCACTTCCTTTTTTTTCTAGTAACAATTACTTACCACGTTCTTTAAAAATATTACAGAAAAAAATAATTTTAACTGTAAAATTGCACGTGTATCTATTATTTTCATTTATTTGGATGACATTTCGAAATAGGCACAGATGTGCTAGAATATATAATTGCGAACAAGCAATTTGGAAAACAGTAGGGACTGCATGCGAAATTCAATGAAAATGTCTTTTGAGAAAATTTGGCTAGAAATTGCTCAATTTCAAGTGTAGCTCTACATACAAGGTGGTCGTATTAGGGAAATCCTCAGCAGCAGTTATATTCAAAATTGTTAAAATTTATTTCAATTTATAATTTGAATGGGAAATATTAGTTAATTCTATACCAACAAATAAAAATGGACAACTTTCATGCACCAAAAAATTAATGCCCTTTTATGGTTCAAAACTCAATTCTACTTTAGTTATAATTTTGATATTACAACTTATTTGCGTTATTACTCATTACAACTCTGTGTTGGTGCAGTTGAGAAACACATACAAAAATGACAACTCATCAGTAGCAGTTGTTTCAATTACAACTAAGAATTTTGACAATTTGAAAGAAAATGATGAGCGAATTACTAATGTGATTATCTTGTATAGACTCGCCTTGTATTTAATAATGGTTTACTGAGCCTCTTGCTCACAAAAGAAAAAATATGGTTGAGGCAAAACATTATTGCTTATCCAAAAAAAGTTGACGTAGACTTTAAAGTAAAATTAATGAAAAAAATTATATGAAAGATTTCGATAAAGTCTACGTTAATTTTTTTTGTATAAGGGGGTAAATGCAAAAAAAAAAACTTATGCAGACTTTAAAATAAAATATATGAGGAAAATTATATGAAAAAATTTTTTTTTTTGTTTTGGATAAGGGGGTATATTTTTAAATGAAACATATTCAGGGGGGGTTACTCTCTATTGCGATGCGAAAGAAAACGCATCGCAACCCAATGTAAAAATCATACAGATGCGAATGGTTTTTCTTTCGCATCGCAATAGAGAGTAACCCCCCAGGGCTGTCATAGAATCCAAGTCGGTTTTGATAATTGTCGGTTTTGCAAACCAATTTTCATTCTTTTTTTCTCTAACAAAAAAACAATATAGCACTTAAAACTCAATACTTATGCATTTTATAGAAAAATATCCTGACATTGCTAAGGAATTTACAAAACGTGATAAGCCAACGGTATTACCTCTTTGACAACAGTTGGATGAATCAATAAAAAGCGCAGGTTCAGCAAAAGGATGTAACCGATAATTTATGAATATTCTTTTTTACTTTCTGTAAGCGTTCTTCTTCTAATAATAAAAATCCTACAACGGCAAAGTAATTTTATTTCACTGACACTAATTACATATTTTATATTAACAATTTTTAATAAAAAAACACGTTTTTATTTTTATTTAAACGAAAACACTACGATTTATCAAAATTGTTATCAAACATTTACATAAACAATTTCATACAAATAAACTAATGTATAGAAGAACTGATTCGAACATCGGTTTTATTTGTCTTCGAAAATAACAAAAACGACTTGGTTTCATGACACCAAATGAAACCAATATTGGTTTGCAAAACCGACTTGGATTCTATGACAGCCCTGAATATTTTTGCGGAGAACAAACTATGCTTGCGGTGAGCATATTCAACTTTGCGTGTGTTTTAGAAAGAACTCTTTTTCACAAACAAGTAGAGATGACATTCTTGGTAGGAATTCGATATTGAAAGAAAACAAAGGTAATTTTAATCTTTTTTTAGTGAAATGATTTAAAAATTTAGATAGAAATTATTTGACATCCAGTATCAAGTATCAAGAGTAGATTTTTCGTAATTGGTCAAGCATTTCCCTTTTTGTGAAATTGGTCTGACAGTTATTGGCGGTAGGGTCCAAATAAACTAATCCAATTTAGACTTTTTCTCTGCACCAATATTTATTAACATTTTGAACATTTTTAACAAAAGATTTCCCAAATATTTGCATTGTGCGAAACACAAAATAGAAATAGAAATAATAATAACAAATACATAAATAGACATAAGACATATAGATATGTATATAGCTAGATATATGAATGTACGTATTTACATATGTGTATATGTATGTGTATGTATGTATAAATAAATTTATGTGGATAAGGCAAGAACACAAAGATAATTAATAAAATAAATAAGAAAAATTAACTGTAGCATATTATGGGTAGTGGGGGCTGCTAAAATTTTTGTTATACAATAATTTAATTTAATTAAACGAAGGGCTTTAGCGTACCTGCATAGAAAATTGGCTTTTTGGCGTTGTAACAGTAACGGGTTTTAAAGACGACGATTTGCGCTGCTTAAAAAACAATTCAATTCATTAATGGTTAATAGGGAAGTGTTGGTTAGTTGAATACAAAATTCATTAAATGTTTTTATGCTTAAATTCATAATTAAAATTACAAGTATAATTAGCTCATTTCAACAAAACATAAAGTTTAAATTAAGCAAATGAAAATAAAAACAAACAAAAAAAATTATTAAAAAAATTTTTTTTAAAGAAAGCAAGAGCAGCACCGTATTTTATTTTCTGTTTGACAAATCAAAAGATGGGTTCTTATACCTGAGCATTCAAGCGCAAACGTGATGTATTTGTCGTGGCAATACTGTTCATGGTGCCTATAGAAGTAAGAGACTCACGGGATCCAGTGCGTGAAAGGCGAGATTTTTTAGATGAAGGTGATAGAGAAACTTTTGCAATAGGCACAAATACACCGTATTTGGGTTTACATTCAAAATATCTAAAGTAATTGTAATTAGATATTTGAAAAGTTTAGATTTATGCTTTTTTTAATATTTCAAATTTTTCACAAACCTAATGCCATCCACCGATCCATCGTTTTTACCGCTAGCTTCATCAAGTTCAATGCCACACCAATTTCCAGATGCAAATTGTGTTTCACCTAAATAACGCAGAATTCCAGGACGACTACCAAAGCCAGATGACACAATAACACGATCACCCACCGTTAAACCATTTTCTTATGAATTCATTAAAAAAAACAAATGTTGTTTGCATTAACAAAAACAAAAAAAATCTAAAAAATTTTTAAGTTTTTTTTTTTTTTTAATTAGCGTACGATTCCACTTTTAATTGTGACAATGGCGCAGACACATAAATAGTGAAATACTTAATTAATTTGATTTAATTTTATTTTCATAAATTTAAAAATTGAAAAAATAACGGCCGTATAAAACTCTTGTAACATCTTAGAAGGCCCTGGCACTGCTTTAGCGGAGATGTGACTTTTGATATCATCAATGTAAAATAGAAAATACTCAACACAGCCGCAGTAGTCTCACAACAAGTGTATTGTTTGTCCACAAATAAAATAATTGGGCTAATTCGAGGCCTAGATCTTGAACTGTGCACTGCACAAAAGATTTTCTATATGAAATAAAAATTTCACTTTGTGCCTATTTGGCAATATTTCGCTTTATGTTGCAACTAGCTTGTTTGCATTTACATCGTAAAAGTAAATGCTATAAATTTGTTAATTTGGTAGTCGACGGCAATAATATTTCTGTACATATGTGTCTGTCACACCTGCCCTCTATAGAATTGGAATCATGGATATGACTAAAGTTATAACAATTTTTAATAGGGTTTTGAAAATATTGCACAACTAAATATGGATTGAAAACTTTCTTAACTATTCGTTATTGTAATTTTTTAATGTTCTAGTCTTTATTTTTACTTATTCATTAGCATTTAACCCGCTGCTTCGTAAAACTCATATGACACTTACTCTTTCTTGCATTGATCAATTTTTGAACAACAGCACAAATATATTGTAATAGGAGAATTTGCCAGGTTCAAAGAGTGCAACTATATCAAGATAAGTACGAAAATGTCAAATATATAATATATTCAGTGTTATCGATAAAAAATGAATGTCTGTTAACCAAAAATTTACAAATTTTCAACTTGAAATTGACGTTTCCAACTAGAGATGCCAAACGGGACTGGTTTTTACATATCCCGGAAAACGGGATTTTAAACTGAATCCTGAAATTCCAAGTGGGATTTTCGGGATTTTCAAATAAACATAAAAAACATAGCAAATGACTCCAAACTGAACTTTTATCTTTATTTTTTGTTTTGTGGTCTTTAAAGCTATTTTTTTTTAATTTTACGCAAAAAAAACTAGATTTTTTATTTGTTTTCATTTTTTTTACATTTTAATAGAGATATGCAGCAAGTTTTGTTAATACTTATTTTAAAGTGGTTGTGTTGATTTTCTTCAACAAGTCGTTTCAAATAATAAGTTTTTGTTTTTAATAAGGAGACACAGAAAAATATTTCTTTATGACAATAAAAATTTAACTAAAACGGGAGTAATAAAATCCCGAAATTCCCGGAAAACCCGGAATTTAAAAAGTAAAAAATCCCGAATATCGGGATTTCGCTTTTCCCGAAAATACCGGGATTTTCAGAAACGGGATTTCCCGTTTGGCATCTCTATTTCCAACTTAAAATCTTTTAAATGTCGCCCACTTTTTGGTTTATGCACTTAATTAATCTTTTAATGAAACAATTTCATTAAGACATTGAAAATATTTCATTATTTACATAATTTACGAAATATTTCATTTAATCAATGCCAATCGTTTCATTGGCATTATGCCCCATTTTTGTTGCAGTGTAGACTAAACATTTTGTGCTGGTTAAACTAAATATTTCCAAAAAAAAGTTGACGTAGACTTTAAAGTAAAATTTTTGAAAAAATTATATGAAAAATTTCGATATCGTTGACTTTAAAGTCTACCTTAATTTTTTTGGATAAGGGGGTAAATGATTACTTGTATTTTGAATAATAGCTTATTACAAGCAAATGAATATGTTAACTAAAAGATTCTACTATCTTCGCTTAACTTTGATAGTCTAATAACTGGGTGCTACCTCCAGCTATAATTGTGTATACGTATGTATGTGTGGCGTGTCTTATTGATTGGTATAACAAAATGGAACAAGTTTTCAAAAACTTAAAAGTCATAAATGGTTCCACTAGCAGTAAGGAATTTTAAAGAAGCTTTCGAAAGTTAAATTCTGAACTTGAGCGCAAAAAATAATCTATACATTTAAAAGAGCCAACCTCAACTGCTAAAACAACACCTCTCTCTCTCTCTCTCTCTCTCTCTCTTTTCAATCCGTATTTAGTGATCATCATATTATTAAGCGAGATATAATTAATTATTATTTTTTATTTATATGAAACATTTTTCATTTCGCAAATATTTTTGTGTGACTTACTTCCTGGACTGCGTAAGAAAGAGCTGCGTATACTGGCTGTGGGTGATACAGTACGTGAGCGATCTGGTGAATGTTTTGATAGAGGTGATGTTGGCGTTTGAGCTCCCGGTAAGGGTGAGAAGGTAAGCCGTGTTAAACGAGAAAATATACCTCTTTTCGGTTCACACTGAAAATAACGCTTACCAGCAACACAACCATCATTTTTACCTTTTATTTTTGCGATTATTGTTAATTTAAAGAATTTATAAATTTTTAATATTTTTTTCAGCAATAAAATAAGTTTAATGTGTGTGTACTTACCACTTGGATCATCCAATACCACACCCGCCCATTCACCAGGTGCAAAATGTGTCTCACCAATGTAGGCTATTTGTCCTGAACGTATGCCACCAACCCAAACTCTCTGACCGATTATAAATTGTTCTGTATCGTGTGTCAAAATAGATCCATGATCTAAAAATAAAAATAAAAAAAAATAAAAACAATTAAAATATTTATTTCAAAATTGCTACACACTAATTTATGCTAGTATTTATTAGAAGAGTTACTACCGATAAAATACCCATGGTAATTGCACTTTATAAAAGTGTCATAGTAAGTATTTAGTTCAGCCTTTTTCCCATACATAAACAAATGAGCACTCGGGTAGATTGCATGTTGAAAACACAAAATTGAAATTGTAATAAATTTTTGCTATTTTTTCCATGATGTTATTTTTAAATGCCGGATAAATAATTTTGTATTTATTTAAGAAAAAATAAAGCAACAATGATGTCATTCTAATTGAGCAACTTTTATCTATAGAGTCGCAAATACTCGTAAATACAACTCAATATGTAGAAATGTAAATTACAAATATTAAATAACTCAAGTTTAATATTTGAAAATCAATAATTAAAAAAAATATGTTTCTTTACAAGTACATAAATACATACTCGTACATAAGATTTACATAGAAAGTAGTTTGTTTATAGCACTTCCGGTTCAAATAGTAGGTGGAGAAAAAACATACGATAACTATCGCGGAATAACAGGTTGAGTGTGAAACACACTGCCAGTCTCTTTGTAAGTTCGAAGAAAACCAATTTATTAACCTATTGTTATTAATTACACAGTGCGACATTTCTGAACTCACCAAGTACAAATTCCTTCTCTCGTGTATAATTTTTCAAAGCCTCATGAACATTTTGGCTAAAACTAGATTTTTCCGAAGAACATGCAATTTTTCTCATGACTTTATCTCGCAAATGAATTGGAAGTTGTTTGTTTAGCTTCGCTGCTATAGACTAGGAGAACAAACTAACCTGAAAAAACTGCATATACTTCCTCCAAAATAATAAAGTATCGAAAAAAACTTAATTTTTTTCACTCCTGCTGTTGTTATTGTTTAATTCATTGTAGTTGTTATTTTTTTATTTTTATTTTATTGATTTCATGACAACAAATAAAAAAATTAACTTTTTCAATATTTTAGCATTTTTGAACCACTAGATGCAGTTTTTTCAAGATAATTTGTTTTACGTTTTCTATTTCTAGTCTATAACTACAATTGTGACAAAGAAAATTGCATTTTCTTGGGAAAAATCAAGTTTTAGTCAAAATTTTCGCGAGGCCATAAAATTCGAACCGAAACTAAACTAGCAAAACATACAGTGCTATTCTGTATTCCGAACTTGATTAAAAAATGTGAAATTACAATTTTTTCTTCTTATTAAATAAACTTTTTTTAGTGTTTTAATTTTGCCCACAATAAAGCAAGAAATAATAAAGAAAAGCCGTAAATGGCAAACGAGGTTTTTCTGAGGTGTTGAAATTTTCAACTCCGAATGAAATATTTGGATTCGGAATACAGCAATTGCTGCTAAAGCGAGTTTCACATTATAATACAGAGTATTAACATTTGTATTAGACCGAGTGAGACCGAAATTAGATGCAAATCAAATTGACTGTCAAAAAATCTAAAGGAAAATAGTTTCTATTTTCATACCATCACACTTCAAATAAAATACAAAACGAAAGTCAACAGCCGATCATAAAAAGAATAAAAAAAATTATTATTTTCGTCTTCAAACATAATTTTTTTCCTATTCGTATAAAACTTTTTAAGTTTTATTTTCATTTAGTTTATAGCGGCAAATAATTTCACAGCTGATTTCTAGTTTTTTCTTTGGTTCCTTGTACAAAAGCAACCCTGATAAAATGAGCAGTGTGATAGCTTAGAAAAAATTAAGTATTTCACCACACTTGCTTATCATTTTGTTTTCACACTATTGGATTTTTACTTAATACACGAATTTTTGACATGTATTAATACTAAATAAAATAGTCTGAAGCCCGCTTAAATAGGGTTGTGTTACTCTCAATAATTTTTTCAAGAAATTCCTAAACAAGGAGTTTGCATTATATATGTTGCATAGTGTTACCGACAATAATAGTATTGTGACCTGAAAAATCTATTGTGCAGATCAGTGCTCAGCTCTGCATAGGGTATTTTTTATATGCTTTGCTTTTAGTATAAAGATCGATTTCTTAGAAATTTATCATTCCCTTTAAAATTTTTATAATATTGTTTTTTTTTTTTTTAAACGGTATAAGTCCATTTTAGCAAAAAAAGTTTGTTAATGATAAAAATCTGTTAAAATTTTCCAAATTAATGAAATTAAAAATATTTTATTCAAGTGCAAGACCTTAAACATCTACATATTTCACTTTCATACAAAACGGTTCATACACTGAAATAATTATATTAAAAAACAAAACAAGAATGCAACAATTTCATTAAAGTAAATTAAATTTTTGCAATATAGTCCAGTTGTCGCATTCAATAGACAACGACGTCGTTTATTGTCGACGGCTTTAAATTAGTATTCCAGTTGTCGAGTATTTATCGAGATATTCAGCTTTATTACGAGTGTCGTTGTCGTAGTCGCATTCACAACAAGTCCATATAAAACACATAGCCGGCGTTACCACATATCAGTGCTTTCGCCACGACAACGACACTCATAATCAGGCCTATTGTATTGAAACGATTATGATTTTATCGTCACCATTATAGGTAACGACTAAAAAGTAATAAAAAAAAAATAATAAAAAAGAAAAATTTTAAAAATAAAGGGACAAATATAAACGAATTGGAAAAAGTCCCTCCCTTGCAGTAGGAGGTATCATTTTATTTAATTTCAAAGCATATTGAAAATTAATTGCTATAAAATAAATTCACTTTTCTAGTAAAATCAAACAGCCCTATTATGAATTAAAATTCCCCGGAATTTTTTCTCTTTTCGCTTTACTCTTATTATAAATACTTTTTTTGTCAAAGAATATTCTGCAGCTGACAATTTAATTTTTTTTAGAAATGAATGTAAATTTAACTTCATTCTATAAATCACATACTATTAGCTTAAAAGCTGTTTTATTCAGTCTGTAGATAAAGTAGCAAAGAGTTATTTTGAAAGGGTTTGGTTTTGATACATACTTTCCATCGGAATTCTCCTTATGAGTTTCTTTCTAATACTAGATTATATTTTTTCCTCATCACTTCAATTTATACTTAAATTACAAGTGAACAAATTTTTGTTACAAAAATTCAAAACAAAATAAACCAGCTGAATGAAATGCTAGAGATGTGTTTTTGTCGTCGTCGCAGTAAGACTGTTAATCCATACTAAATCAGTGTCGAAGTGATGACGACGAACACGAAGTTTAAGGCGACAACTGGAATAGGGGTGATTATTTTTAATTGTAGGAGAGAAAAAGTTTAAAGTTTTGTTAATTTTTCATATTATCGATTTTTTTTCTGGCTTCTCTTCTAAAATTCTTTACAGTCCAACCTAAATTGGAGCGGTAAGCGGAGTTTTTTTTAGAACCCTCTAGTTATAGTGCAACGTATTTAATACAGTAGTGTCAGTAATCTTGTTTAATAAAACTCACTAAAGACAAACAAAAATAGAGTTAAAAACGCTAAATTTCATAAAAAAGAGCTAACATGCCATAACTGGTCATAAATAACAAAACAAAAGTAAAAAAATAATTGTTTTGCAGCCAACTTCACTACAAAAGTATTGTAAAATTTGGATTTTCTAATAGAGCTCGTCACATGCCCAATATGACATCTAAATAAATTATAATTATAAAATAATTAATAAAAATAATAGTTTTACGCTACATAATGATCCAAATTTTACAAACCCAACACAATTGCAATTAAGCAATAAAAAAGATTAATATTTTAGAAAACATTTTCATAATTTTAATTCATGATTACAATGAAATTTTTCATTTGATTTCATTAGATGAAAATAGTACTCAAAAAATATATTTAAAAAAAAAATTCATTCAGCAAGAGAAATAATAACTTTCTAATGAAACATAATCATTTCATATATTTTAGAAAAGCTTTTATCAATCTAATAAAGCGTCAACTACACAAAGTAGATGAAAGTTTCAACAAATGCTGTCGACAGGTCGTTATTTAAATTCAGTTTGATCGGTCCATAAATGGGTGAGCTATGAACTTAAAGCAAATACTTTATTTTTGCGTACTTTTCATACTACATATTTTTGTTTTTAATATAAAATGGAGTTGACAGAAATCATTAATTTGGTTCAGACAAGAAGTCTATGAACAAAAACATAATTATAAATCATTGAATACCACTCAATGATTCTGCACGGAAAGGACAATGTAACGGAAAGAAAATCACGCGATATGCAAATTGCTATTATTCATTCCTGAGGAATTATCTTATTATTTTGAATTGTTTCATTTAATTGTGAATTAAAAAGTTGTGTTCGTGAATGAATTGTTGGTGATAAGCAAAATATTGAATTTTTTAACATAAATATAAATTTTAAATAAACAAAAAGAAAAATAAAACAAATTAAACTAAAACTCATCTTTCTTTTGCGAAATTTTGTATTATTTCTTGAATTTTTAATCTTTTCGTGAGAAAATAATATGACGGGATGGTAGAGATAATGATGATGATACCGCAACTACGAAAGAATACCGCAGCAACGGAAGGAATAATTGCAAATTTTGCTGCTTCACAAAAATTTTTTACCGCAATCCTAGAATGGACTAAATAATTAGACCCAATAACTGAATTTTTTAGCTATTGCTTTAGCGGTTGATTTAGATTTTTTTGTCTTTTTTTATACGGAAAAAATGATGCGCTTTTTGAACATTTTTAATAAAAAAAAATTGACATCTTGATTATTCGAAAAAATTTTAATATTGATTAAATGTTTAATTAATTCCATCAGTATGACAGTTTTTTTTACCATAAATATCTAATTTTAAGATTTGGCACGACCAAATTAACTGCACTGTAGCATATAAAGCCTTATCTACTTATATAAACAATAATTTGAAAATAATTTATGAATAAAATAATTAAAAAATATCACGGTCAACATACACAAATGTTGGTTGGAAATTGCGTTTTTTACAAGCAACAAATACTTTTGCAGTTCTCATGTGGGGGAGTTTTTCTATTTAGAAAAAATAAAACAGACTAACACAAAGGCAACAATGATGTTATTGTTTATGGAAAAACTAGTTTCTTGTTTTTGTCAATATCTGAAATCTATTTTTATATTTACATGCACTCAGGCATTTTTTTCTTTTGTTTTCGTGTTAAATATAAAACTTAATTATTTTGAAAAATTTATAATAAATTTTAAATGAAAAAAAGTGTTTAGAAAATGTTACACAACTTCAGATTTTTTTTTTTTTTAATTTAATTAAATTTTAAATTAGAAAATTTTCAAATTGTTGTTGTTCAAATTGTGAAATTTCTGAATCTTTTTATTTGAAAAATTGCTGCTTTTGTTCGGTTTCTCTCTGTCTTCCGACATCCCCCCGTGTATAGGAATTCTTAAAATAAGCAGATTTTATAAATAAAATCTGGTTTTTCATTAGCCAGTACGAATTGGCGAAGTTGGCGTGGCCGATCATAGAATATATAGTGACCATTCTTGGAATATATTGATTTTTTTTTTAATTAAAAAAAAATAAAATCGTTGAAAAATAGAATTTTAATTGCTAACAAATTGAATAATGGACGTAAACGTAGGCGTGGCGTTATGTTATTTAGCATATGTTACTCGCTGAGTATGTTGGTGAAAGAATTTTTAAAATCAGTTAGTTAATCTGAGAGTTTATTCATTACAAATCTCCTTCCTGTTTATAATATTAGTATAGATATCGCTTTAAGGTAAGCCTAAATAACCGTAACTCATATTTTAGCAAAAATTTTAACAATTCAACAAATTATATTAAATACGAGATTTGCAGATTCCTGGGACATAACCTTAAATGGCAAAAATCCAAAATTTTTGAAAGATTTTTGTTTTGCATTTTATTTTAAGCTTTTGGAAAGATTTAAGAGAACAGCTAAATAGAATGAGCACCGAAATCTTTAATTTTTTTCATTTTTAACCGTTCTGTACTTCTTTCAAAAGATCATTTGGAAACGTGAGCACAGATCTTATGGAAGAAGGTCTTTTTAAGAAGGCAGACTGAAATGGATATCACATATTATGAAATACCTTAGAAGTAAAGACCGTGATTAAATATCCTATTTAGTCGATCCCATTGTGAATATCTGTAACAGATTTTTTGACAGATCTGTAAGATTTTCTCATTTTATGAAATGTTTTATAAAATAATAGTTTCTGTGCGATCAGACTTTTTTTCAGTTGCTTTGCAACTATTTTTTATTGTAGTGCGTTATAATAGCCATTTTGAGCATAATTTTCGAAGTAGGATAAAATACTTTTAGATTTTCTTACCATAAAATAGTACAATTGCATCAATCATAGAAGGTGATTAAAGATACAAAAAAAAATTAAAATTTTTCGACGTTTTAGCATTTTTGAGACACTAGATGTAGTTTTTTTTGGGTTAGTTTGCTGTTCTATACTTTGTCTTCTAGTCTACAACATACAAATATGATTGTATGTATGTTCATCATCTATATTAATTAAAGCAATTAAAAATAAATAAAACTCCTACTGCTATTAGATGACACATTAGTTGTTATCTAGATTGTACTCGTAGGTTGCATGTAATAAGTAAATGTTAAATATTAAAAAGCGATTAGTTGTCAAGTCAATTAAAATTATTATAATTATAGATACAATGTATGCGTGCATACAGACATGCACACGTAGATATATTTTTGTTTAATAAATTCAATTCAATTTTTTTTGGGAGCCACTGCATTAGTTTATCTGCATAAAGTAACGAGTCTTTCAATAAAACGTTAAGAGTTGGTGGAGGCAATATTGTTGCAGCTACATTTTTACGAGATGGCTGTCAATATCTGTTTTGCCAAATGACCATGGACAGATATACCGGACAACAATATGTGCATATGATGTGCAATGAAGAACAATTCTGATAGAATTGTGCAGTTGGTAGCAATACCAATCCATATGAGATGCAAGAGCAAAAAAAAGTAAGTTTTTAGATGCGGATTTTAGGCTCACTTGGGTCGTCTTGGCGTGGTCTCTTTTTGATACATGTGTAAGAGGAAAGACGGAATAACAATACAGATGGAAGAATGAATGACGAGTCCGTCATTTATGCGAGTTGCTAGTCCTAATGAAGACATATAGCATGTTGACTCCTATAGTCGGCAGTGCAAAGAGGTAGCGCTCTGGTCTGCCAAGGCAGGGAAGAGGCAGAGAAGGTTTCCTCATCTCCTTCGTTTTAACAACTTCTACAATAGTCATTTGATTGTAAAGAGTTTCTCCTTGCATGGTTACTAAAACTGCAATGGCCTGTTATTGGTGCCACCATATTTCTAAATTGGGCTCTCTAGAGTTATAGTAAGCCCCTACTGTGATTACTGTCGAGCCAGATCATAATCCGTTCGTCCTTCCATCTGGGCTGTGACTTACGCAAAAACATATCATCGATCAGCTGTTTGCAGACCGAGAAGAGGATGCCGCAGGGCGTGTCGGTATTCTTCGTACCTTCCCTTGCCAAGCTATCCGCCCTATAGTGGTTTCATGTCTACGCACCCAGATGAAGGTGACCACCGAATGTCCTGCTATGCTATTTAAGGATGTCCGGCATTCTCGCACTATATTGAATGTCGAATAGACATTCGCCAAGAAGCTAATTGTAGTTCGACTGTCGATTTAAATGCGAATTCAGCCAGTCTGCTGTATTGATCGGGCAGTCCCAGACTCGTCAATATAGACTACAAAACTATTCTGCCGATTCGTCTGAAATCGTGAATTCGAAGTCATTTTTTAGGAATGGTCTTGGAGTGATGTATCCAATGATATTAGGGATCTAGCTTCAGATACCAATTATGTACGAATGGCCCCATGATTTTGATTCCATTTCCACGCCACATGTAATCGCACATACGCACCCAATGCCAATTTTTCAACTTAAAGATCAAGTGGAAGCCAATCGGAAACTATTGACAAACGTATTTAGTGTGTTTCATCACACTACGACTCTTACATATCCAGTGAATGTTTTGGGGGCTTAAGCGATATAAGTCAATTATTACCCACTTATTTTGGCTAGCATTGGATGATATAAGCAAAAACGACATTTGGTTTCGTTCAATAAACACTCTGTAGGAGGGTTTAAAGGCAGGGTTATCTCATGAGGAGATAAACGAAACTAGCCCCTATGATGCCGTTAGCCTTTTTCTTGTGGCATTTTCTTAAGACGCAGGTCTAATAAGGCTTAATTTTTAAGCCAGTCGTGAAAAACTGCACATTTTGGATGACCATTCATAATGTCATCAAAGGGTTTTTCAAATAAATAAAAAAATTAAAATTTATTTTCAGACAGAAACTGTGTTTTGTTTAAATTTTAAAATAGGAAGCGCTTAAAGAAAGCCCCGTTATTGTTGCACATACACAGAAATTGTCCAGTTAGCATCGAATAAAACTCACGTCTTGTCAATTCAAATAAAGATAAAAAAATTTTTTTTAGCTAAAAATAATTAATGTTCATGTCAAAGAAATTCTCTATTTATACTTTTTGGTATCAGAACATATAAAACACATACTCGTACGAGTACATACATAAATGTCAAGCAAATGCAGTTGGAAGTTTTGCCGACAATGACTTTTACGTGCAGATGTACGGTTGTACAGATGTATGTATGTATGACTCGTATAAATAAAAAAATATTTTGTCATTGTCACTATTTAAGGCAAAATCAAGTGACACAGATTCAATGAAAACAAAACAAAAGTATCCAATAGAGAAGAGGAAACCACCTGCGCAAATAGGCGCCTTTACATTTTGATGACAATAAACGACTGGCAATTAGTTGATTAATATTGCAACACAACAATAATAATAATGACAGCAACAATATCAAACTGTTATGATTGTAAAAAATTCAAGTTAGAACGTGTTAGAATACAACAACAATTAAAATTAATATTAATTACATAATTGAATTAGTTTCTTTCATTTTATAATAGTTGTATCATCTCTTTTAAAGAGAGAGAAATAGAGAGATATTAGATTTGTATTAAACAAGTTAGTTGATTTCACTTTGTTAGTGCCAAGTGTAAAACTTCTTAAAGGTGGGTCTTACCTGAACTCCTTCGTCGGCCTGTGGCCTCTAAATACAAATCGTCTTTATATTTTTTCAAAACAAAACAAACATTTTAACAAACAATTCGAAACAAAAAACAAATTAAAACAAAACAAACAAAGCACATTTTAAAACTTACAAGATTGTCTTCGACTTGAATCCGAATTTGCAAATGGAGAGTTCGACTTGAAAGAGTAACGTGACGGTGAAAATCTGTCCATATCGGGTGATAAAGACGAACGTGTAAAACGTTTAACTGTCTCTTGGTATAAATCTGGTTGCAAAGTATTATTTGTGTGGGTTTTTTTTTGAAAAAAGATTAAAGATTTTTGTTAAAAACATTCAAATTAAAAATTTTTATTTATTTGTTTGTGATTACAAAATGTGCGTTTTGTTAGTTACGAACAATTACGAGTACATACATTCATTCTAAATATTAAATGGTACGAGCGTATTATTTAGACTGAGGCTCTCTACTCGTAAGTCATAAATAGCCGGTGGTTAGCTAAAGATTGTGCATTGGAGCCTAAGTAGAGAAAATGCTTTTTAAATCAATGACTGAATGAATGATAAGTACGAGTAAATGATTAATTAAAAAGTTGTAATGGAAATAAGATGAAAGATGGGAATGTTTTACATTGTGCGACAAAAAAAATACGTCGGAAGTAATATTATATTTCTGTCGCGTACAACAAGAATCTGTTTTTGAAATTTGCCAAGCCCCCCAAAAATTTTGATTTACGGGTAAAACACCGGTTTTCTATACCTTTATGCTTTAGTTGAATATCAACCGATTTGAAGTTTCTCAGCGGATTTAGAAAGAAAACATTGAGGCCGCATAAGCATACTTGAAAGCCACACATTACTACAAACATGTGCAATATTTTATAATAAAAAGTGCTTGTAACCCATTTCAAGTATGCTTGTGCAGCCCTTTAGTATATATATCATTTAGTAAACTTGAGAAATCTGTATGTATTTTTCCACCAAACAACTTTTTTTTTATTTTTTTCGCTATTTTTCAACTTTGGAGACGTTTTTGCACAGTATTTTATAAAGGAATCGTACAACTTTTGAATTTATTCAAAAACAGATTCTTGTTTTACTCGACAGCACCTACCAGAAAAATAATATCACTTCCCACGTATTTGCACTTCATTCGTTTTTGTATCACTGTGTTATTTAATTAAGTTAACCAACCTTATAAGATTTTTATTTAAAAAGAAAATAATCAAAAAAGATGAGAATCAGAGAGCTTAAACAGACGTGTGTGATTTATTCAGCTCAAAAAAATTTTTGAGCAACATTTGATTAAATTATGTTCGCGGCACGATTAAAAATTGATTTTTTAAGCAAAATGAAAACATTTAAAAAGACAAATATGCAAAAAAGCATTAAATCAACGATCACACACATTTGAATAAACTACTGTATAGTAAAATAGGGATGTTTTTTTTGTTTGTGTGCATTGTTGAATGTTGAATGAAGGCATATGCAGGCTAATACTTTTGTTTGAATTTCCTTCTTAAATTCCACCGTTTCGAACAGCATAAAAAAGAATCAGTTCCTAATCGTGCCTCGAACATGATTTAATCCATTTTGTACACGATTGTTACTCAATTTGTTCATTTGTGCGGTTTTATTGATTATACGTGAAAATGTTTAATCATGCACAGTCAGAAACTTCAAAGGCACATAAATCTACTGATACAGTCTTAAGCCCAGATCAAGCTGTTGCTTATCCAACTAAATTTTTTAAATAAAGAAACCCACACGGCATTCCTCTGCATGAATTAACTTTAAGAGTTGACTTCTATTAAATATTGATTCCGCAAAACTTTGTAATGATAAATATATTTTTCATCATGCACAATCAACTAAAAATGCGAATTCTGTAGTTCTCTGATGGGAATATATTTTCGTATAAATATAAGATTGATTAAAGATTGTATTTATATTTTTATGATTGTGATAGCTTGTTAGCAGCTGGTTGCCAATAGTTTAGCAAATGAAATTTATGCTGTTTTATTAAATTATTATTTACTAAATTCAGTTCAAAACTAATTTAAAAACTTTAGTATTTCAGGTACCTTTCAAATACTCTTAATATGACTTTCTCTTATCTCATTAATTAGTGGCTAATTTTCAACTAATTAATATACAATTTATGAATCATTTTGTTATTTAAGTTTAAATTTAGTCTAAACGTAATTTACAAAAAAAACCTAAAAAATAGACAGAATCTGTCTGCGAACTAAAATACATGTAAAAGCAGAAAATAAATCACTTAAGATATACTAGTATTAATGTATATGCGTGTGTCCTATAAAACAAGCGTTCCCATAAATCATTTACCTCTCTCAACATTAAAAAAAAAAAAAAAAAAAACTTTAACAAGCACGATCACAGTAGAAGACCATAAAAGTTTGACCCTCTCCAGTCTTTCAAGTAACAGAGGCAAAGTTATTTAATTAAAAACTTAATAAAACTACAAAACACCAAAAATAAATTAATAACATGAATACTATTTCCTGATTGGAATTAAAAAAAAATAATCATCTTTTTTAATTATATTTTTAACCTCAGACAAAATGAGGGAACTATTTTTTTTAGCTAAAAGTAAATGTGATTTTAACTTTATTTCAAGTAAATTTTTTTACCCAAAAAAATTAAGTTTCACACAATTGCCTTTTTCAAGTACTTAGAAACAAGCGCTCTGTAAATAACTGCTACTGTCCAAGTCAATGTAGTGCAGGCAGGTTCAAGCTTAAATAATTCATCCTTTAAATACCGAGTTGCTTTAAGACAAAATTAATTGATACCTTTTACATACTTGGGGATAGGGGATATGCCACAAAACTAATTAAAAATTTTAATTAATTTTAAATATAAACATTAAATGATGAAAGCGGGTTTATTATTTGTGGGCTAAAAGACTACAG
The DNA here is from genome assembly GCA_947397855.1 of Thelaira solivaga. Taxonomy (NCBI): domain Eukaryota; kingdom Metazoa; phylum Arthropoda; class Insecta; order Diptera; family Tachinidae; genus Thelaira; species Thelaira solivaga. The sequence goes on along the minus strand of OX377611.1, from coordinate 45,461,308 downwards.
TTCATTTTACGTTCCATTTTATTTAGATTTTTTGGGTTAAGTATCCCACCTGCCTGTATACTTCATTCTGCGTCTTCTAACCGCTAGCAAACGTACACAATTCGTTCCAACCAATCTTACTCATGTGATAATTTCATCTACTATATCTTTTACAGCTCAGTGTAGAGTTTAATACTATTTCTGCTGATGTTCAGAATAGGCTTGGCCGTAGTATGTTTGCCATATATCTATCTATCTGTCTAACTATGATATCAAAAATCTGTACCCATTTTTGCTACTTTTCTCATAAAAAGTAGGGAAATATTTTTTTTTAATCTTTCTATAAGAAAATTACAATAAGTATCGAAATCTTAAATATAAAAAAAGAAAAAACTTAAATAATTATTACCAATGTGATAAGTAGTTTCTTGTACTCAAATCTTAGGAATAAACGAAATATTCTACATTTAAATAAAACGTTACATGTCTCTTCTCACTAGGCGCAAGGTATCACTTCTCTTAAGCCTCCTGTGTCCCTCGAACTGTAACAGGTCCCTGGCGAGGGCGTTTGGCTGTGTCATCAGTTTGTGAAAGTACTTAGTACAATATCTCCCAATTTAGGAAATATGGAATTTCTTTAATATTAGAAATTAATTACACTGGTTCTTTTTAGCATCGGCTCCCAGGGTCGAGGCAGGAATCGAATCTGCGACACCCAGGTTGATAGGTTAGTACACTACACTACAATCTATTAGGTACTCATGATGTTATTTCAAAGCTTAGAACTTTAAAACTAGAGTCTAGCAATCCGGAACAAAATAAGAAATCGTAAAAAGGACAATATCGTACTTTTTTTAGTGGTATTTTTTAATATAATATAAACGTATAAAACTTAAAATAATGAAGCTGAAATCAAGGTATAAAATCAGGAAAGTAAAAAAATGGTACTTTTTATTTATTTTAATGGTACTTTTTAATTTTTTGATATAAACAGTTTCACCTCAAACAGTCCCGAACGATTTTGTTTATTTAATTGTACTTTTCATATAATTTTTGGTAAATACTTTTACATTTTTTAATACAAACTAACCCAGAGCTAACTAAACTAACTCAAAAGGTCTTGAACGAAATAAACAATTAAAATGAGTGCCTTGTAGATAGGTGGATAACAGTAGCGCGCTAATTTACAATCTGGGGGTCGCAGGTTAAAAAATTTAATTTTAGAATTAATTTCTAATATCAAATAATAAATAATAAAAATTTATAAAATGGACAATATGGTACTTTTTATTTTTTATAAAAGTACTTTTTTTATTTTCTTAACAGTAACAATTCTACAATTGTAAAGCCTGACTGACAGGTTCCTGAGCAATGTGAGAAATCATAAAAGGGACAAAATATGTACTACCTTTTATTTATTTTATTTGTACTTTTCATTTATTTCGATTATATATCAAAAAAGATACCAAAACAGTACTTTTGCTATAACTACGAAACAATTTGCTATAACTACGAATAAATTTGATATCTTAGTTATATTTTATGGTATTATTAGGCCCATTTAAGCAATAACTAGTGGCAGGATGTTATCGGAGAGATAACTAGTTTTTCGTTATTACAAGTAAACTTTAATGAAAAGTGCATGATAACCTAACGATTATAGATATGGCAACTTCAACCACCATAGATATCGCAGTTTTTTTTATATCAATATCGGTCTTGATCGAGTAATTCCTCCTACTTTTCATCTTCAAACGCAAGAACGTTCTTTATCCTCAAGTTCAAAATCATTATTTTTAAAGCGTCGAAGCCAGTCTCTGCATGTCGTATCTGACAAAACCATTGTCACCATAATAAAGTAGTGCAATAAAATTCCCCGCAAATACACTTTATTTATCACAAAAGTAGGCATTTTTAGAACTAATTAAGATTAGATACACTACTGCCTTGCATGTGTGTTATCATTCGAAATTCCACGAACGGGGTACTGCTACTGCCATCTTTGTAAAAACAGCGAGAACTTATTCTAGAAGCTAATATTTATAACAACGAAAAGTAATCGATATTTGCAGCAACGGGGTAACATTATAGATATTTTTTTATATTTATCTTATTTGGCAGTTGTAATAAAGGAAAAAAGTTAAAGCTCACCTTATTGGCAAGTTGTAATAATGGCCCTTAAAATAACTCTTTTTGAATGTCTCTTTATTTATCTATTTAGTTATTTTAGGCTTTCTTGTTTTTATTCGCTTGCTTGTTATTTCTTTAGTTTTGATTTTTATTTATTATTTTTGTTTTTTTGGCTTTGATCTTTGTTGTAGCCTGTGGTCAATAAAGAAACACAGTGTGAACAAAATCTAATGACTTGAATTTTGGTTTTGGCTTCTGAATAATTTTGATATATTTTTTTTTTGTGCGAGTATACTTTGTGTACGGTAATTTAGTCATATAGAAATACATAAGATACAAATAAAGAGCTGCAGATATGAAATACAAATTGTATTTTAGTTTTCTTGTTATGATTGCGTCTCTGTGAAATATGATCGTCTATTTATAAATGCGAGTCTTAACAAGAAAATAGAAAACTTAAATTGACGCAAAATTTAAGGTAAACTATCGCTTATATGGTCAAACTCGTTACATTTAGGCTTTACTGTTGGCTAAGTAGTAAACGTTTTTAACGTTGAGTAAAATAAAGAACAATACAGTTTAATACAGTTTCTTTGATCCATTTTTTGAAATAGTAAAAAATCGAAGAGTACACTAAAAGACGACTAACTGGCAAAAACAAACTGACAATTCAAAATGGCTGATATTGTCAACATAAATAACAGACATGTGTACCAACATAAAAAAAAAATGCGAAAATCGAACATACGCACCTCACGAAAATTGAAAATAACGGTTATTTTTTGATCATACCTCGTATACTGAAAGTAGAAAACAGTTTACTTTCAACCATGTGTTTCTCACTTAATTAAACATTTTCGTATCATGTTAATTGTTACCATCACTTATTTGCTTATAAACTTATTGTGGTTGCAGCTAAAGTTTTATCAAAAATAATATAATAAATTCAACCATATCTATGACGGTAAGCAAAGCAAATGTTAAAAATATCTAGAAACGTGCTTGTCGTGACTTTAATGATGTTTAGGTTTTTCAAATCAACAATAAACTTTTTTAGAAGCACAAACTATGTTTGCGGTAACCATATTTTTTTCTTTGCTACTGCTTAAATGAGGACAAAAATGTTTTTACCCGAATCTACTATTTCCTCAAGTTTATGGTTTTCCTTTTGAAATACAATTTGCAATTTGTGTATTAAACACACAAGTAACAATTTACCTTTAAATACACAAACACACGCTCTTTATTAAATAATATTAGTATTTGTATGTATGTACTTTAAACGTTTTTAAGGCCAATACCACTTGCAAACGCCTCATAAAACTATAATGACCAATTTTCAAGTGAATAAAAAAGTAGAGTACTTGGCTGGTAATTAAAAATACCACCATTGAATTGTATTCATCTAATTATTTCTATTTTCAAATGGTTGCTATTCATACATTTAACATTGCGCAAGATTAATGTTGTGTCGTCCAAGTCTGGAAATGAAATGACACAAGAAAACAAATATATATTTTTTTTAATATTGTTATTACGCATACTTTAGAGTTTATTATCATTTCTGGTCATCTGGAATCTAGATGTTGAATCTGTTTAGTGTTTGGTTAACAATAATAAGTTTTTATCTCGTTGAACTTTTCGCAAAATGTACAGAAAGAATTTTTATATCGAAGATGTGAAGCAAATGTGTGTTTGCTTTCATTTATTTCCATGAAAATATTAAAACTTTTTATGAATGTGAAACTTGAATAATGAATAAATTTATAGATTGATTTAAGATTGCAACATTGCCTTTGCCCCATACTGTTTGTAATTGTTAATGCGCATTCAATTGGGTTGGTTTGTATATTTTAAATGGAAGCCTTGTGTTTTATTTTTTCAACAATAAATACATTTTTTGTTTTCTGTTTGTGCAAAACAGAAATTCAAAAATGAAATGTAATAAAATTCATAGCAAAAACGCAATGAGTTGAATGATTGCTCAAATATTTTGAAATATTTATGTGCAAGTACATAAATTTACAATTGAATAATAACAATTTGAATTGGTCTTACTAAGTATTTTAATAAGTTTTGCTAAAGCCTAAACTAAGCCATACATACACGTGTACGGACTGAAAATTAATGGAACGCTTTTCGTTTTTAAATTTACAAAGAATTATTATATTTATAACGAACAATTTAGTTATATAAAGAACGCATAATACAAAAACTTCAGATTACTTTTTTTTAACAGCGAACAGCTAACTATTTTCTGTGCATTATATTTTGAGACATCCTGTAATTGTACAGATTTTTTTATTTTTTATAAATATTCAACTTACTTTTGTATTTAATATTTCAACACGCCTTTGTGTGTTTTCGTCAAGAAAAATATACGAAATTACATCTATCTTCTGTCTATATAAATGAAAGTCATTTTCTGTTTGTTTGTCTGCTTAAAGCAAATATCTGAATACCGATTTATTCAACGCAAAAAAATATCGTGCACAACATTTGAGGTATGATTAGAACCATACCGCATTGGATATCGAATAAAATTGATCGAAATTTCTTAATATGTTATCATGTCACTCGATATCGGGTAAAATGTACAGTAATTTGAGATGATAGCATTCGATAGCGAGTATTCGATCGAGTGTAATCTTAGTAAATGTCATTCAATAGCAAACTCGCTATCGTAACCAAAACAAATTACTTTTCCAATGAGCATCATCAACAAAAAGTTTAAAAAAGGTTAAAACAATTTTTAATAAATTTTCATCTTTTGAAATTGAAGAAAAAGATGTCAAAAGAAGCAATTGTTCATCCATATTATCAAAAATTCTTTTTGCAAAATTGTTGCCTGAATTCATGCTACCGTTCTTTTTTATTTACTTTCATTTGATGAACATTTGTGTATAAATCTATTACAATTTGAAGAAAACTACGATTCGGTAGATATTGTATGGGGTGATTTGCTTACTCGACATGTATCGGAATATAATCCGATAGTCTACTCGCTTTTTATAAGTTGAATTGAAAAAGCAAAATGCAAACATTCAAAAGAACAAATATACAAAAAGACATTAAATCAACGATCGCACATATTTGAGTAAACTACTGCTTAGTAATATAGGGCTGGTTTTTGTTTGTTTGAGTGTGCTTGTATTACGGAATGTTTTAATCAAGACATATGCATGCTAATGCCTGTGTTTGCATTTTGTTTTTTAAAGTTCAATAGTGTCCAGTTTCTAATCGTGCATCGAACATTAACTTGTGTAAAAATATTTAATCAGGCACAGTCAACTAAAAATGCGTTCTTTGGACCGATCTAAAAAAATAATTCAAATTGGCCATTATACTCGTATGATGGAAATCCTATTTTCAAACGGATTATTTGAAATTTTAGTACATACCGTGTCTATACTTTAAAAAAAAGTTGTCATATAATTTTTCAAAACAATATTTGTACAGGGTGGGCCAAAAGAAACCAAGGGGTGTAAAAGTTTAATAACTTTTTTGTTTATTAATTTTTTTTTTATTTTTTCTTTCAGATTATATAGACAACACTTGGAGAATTTATAATGGAGAGGTTCACAACTGAACAGAGAACCAGAACAATAGAATTTTATTATTTAAACCAGAGATCAATTATTTTAACGCAAAGAGCATATCGTCGACATTTTAACGTCAGAATTTCGCCCTCTGAAGCGATGATTCGTTGCTTAGTTAATCGTCATCACCAACATGGCAGCGTAAGAGATTTGCCTCGAACCGGTAGACCACGTTTAAGTCGCACTGCGGAAAATATTGAACGAGTACAGCAAAGTGTTAACGAAGCACCAGAAACATCTGGCAGAAGGTGTTCTGCTCAGCTAGAAATGTCTCGTACGTCACTACGGCGCATTTTAAAAAAAGATTTACAGTTATACCCATATAAGGTGCAATTGGTCCAAGAATTAAAACCCGCAGATCATCGGCAACGTCTAAATTTTGCAGTTAAATTTCAAGAGTTGGCCAGAAATGAAATCAACTTTATTGAAAATTTGATTATGAGTGATGAAGCTCATTTTCATTTGAATGGCTTTGTTAATAAGCAGAACTGTAGGTTCTGGGGTTCTCAAAATCCAAGAGCCATTCATCAACGCCAATTGCACCCCATCAGGTGTACAGTATGGTGTGGGACCACATCTGAAAATGTCATTGGGCCCTACTTCTTCGAGAATGAAGATGGAAGTGCTGTAACCGTAAATGGAGAGCGGTATCGTTTTATGATAGAAAATTTTTTACGTCCTGCTCTTGAAAACAGACCTGGTATGTGGTTTCAGCAGGACGGAGCCACTGCCCATACTGCCCGAGACACAATGGCACTTTTAAGTCAAATTTTTGGAGAGCGAATAATTTATCGAAATTCGGAAATTATTTGGCCAGCGCGATCGACCCGACTATTTTCTTTGGGGTTTTTTGAAGGAGCGAGTGTATGTGAACAAGCCAGAGACAATCCTTGAACTCAAGACAAACATTGTTGCAGAAATTCGAACGCTACAGCCACAAGTTTTGAAAGATGTTATGGAAAATGCTCTAAAAAGAGCCCATCAGTGCGAAGCTGAAAACGGTGGTCATTTAAGAGACATCATTTTTCATACTTAGTGTAAAAAAATTTCCATTTTGTATATTATATAATCTGAAAGAAAAAATAAAAAAAAGTTAATAAACAAAAAAGTTATTAAACTTTTACACCCCTTGGTTTTATTTGGCCCACCCTGTATAAAGGTAAATCTAGCGATTTACGCATGATTAAAAAAGTAATTTATTGCGGTTGACACGCAAAGTGACCATAAAACCTCAGGCACTATAAACAAAATTTCATTTTGTAGGACTGTGTAATAAGGGCATAAAATATTTTATGGCTGTTTATTTTTTCTTTTTTTGTTGGTGCTAAACAGCCTTTTTTTATTCATAAAAATATATTTTTAGTTTGTCAGATAGCCAAGGAGCTCTAAATGGATTACCAAACTATTCCTTGCGATCAAGGTTGGTTCAAAAGAGCTATAGACTTCTCTATGCTCTGACAGGGAGGAATTCTGTTACTTCGGTGTGGATAGTACAACATGAAGAACATGGTGAACCATAACTTCATTCATGTCCTGCTACGCAAAGGGGAAAACGAAGCGTACAGGATTGCTGGAGAGACGCAGCAAAGAACTCCATTAACATCCGAACGTATTACAGCAGAAGTTATTCTGAACCTTAGCAGAAATCTAGGCTGAACTAATGAACTAATGGCAGGACATTGTAGACTCAATTGCCACATGAATAAAATTGTTGTGATACATGATAACTGCTGTCGTTCTTGTTACACATTCTGCACTTTTGCTCACCAGCAGTGGAATACTTTGTCACAGAAGAATAACTGGTAGATTCGTAAGGAGTCTTGCAAATTTGGCTTACAGTTCGCGGTTCATTATATTAAAAACTAAATTTTTAGTTTTACTTAAAAATCTGTTTATTTAATTTTTTTTTTTTTTTTTTGTTTTATTTTGTTTTTAGTGTTTGTTTTTGTCGGTTTGTTTTTTAATGCTTAATAAATTAAAACAATTTAAAAATAATTTTTAATATTCCGCTTTTTGCAAACTTTCGCCAACGTTAAAGATGGAATTAAGGAAATTATGCCACAAATATCTGCTTCTTTTGTACATTCAATGTGTTTTGTTTGGATTGTTATTTTGTTTAGCTGTTGTTGTTGTTATTGGCTGTTGAAGTAATTCAAGTTTTCTATTTGATTAAGTCAAAATTACAGTAATGGGAAATCCATTAAAGTTACACAAGAAAAGAAAAAAAAATGAAGTAAAAGATTGTTTTGTAATAAATAAACACAATTTTGAATTTTTTAAATAATTTAGCAAAACAACAAAAAATATTCATTTAATAATTGGAAATTTTTTAATATTCAATATTAAGAAAAACTCGTAAAGAATTAATAGCAAAATATTTGTTTTTGTTGTGCAATTACATACAAGCGTTTGCGGTAATTTTATACTAATTAAACTTATTAGGGGTACTTAAATGTGATTATTTATTAAGGTCGCGGCCCTTGTAAAAAGGGAAAGTTGTCTGGTGATTCAGAGCATAATTTTTCTTGTAGCTTAAAGAATTAATCGCAGCTGCATTTACTGGGAGTGTGCAAAAAGCACACAAAAATAAACATTTTGTGAAAGTGATAAATTGCTTAGCGTAGCAGTTATTCAGTGTTGTTATGTATTCCAAATCTGAATATTTTAGGAGCGAGAACAAATCACCTGGTTATTGAGGTCAAAATAGACCTATTATAATACTACTCAGCAGTTACAAATTCTCCCTGAGTCTAGTATTCATTAGGAATTCAAAGACTTTCCTGGGTGATTTGACAAGCATGTTTCTTCATATTCGTTACATAACCTGCAGAACCTCATTGTTGCCAAGTGCTTCAATACTCTGCAATATCCAGTCATGAATCGTGTGACAATGCGCATCAGACCAAGTAATTAATTCGCTCTCTCTGTTTAGCTCGAGATGGCATGCATGTTTTCGCTGCCCTGATACGTTTTGTTTCCAACCAGCATTGTTGCGATTCTCTTTTCACTCCACTACAACTGACCTTAGTAGAGGTTCAAGACAGTACGCAGAATGGTTAGTTGTACCTTTTCTTGCGAGTTCGTCTGTCTTCTCATTGCCTATTGCCCATATCAAGTGAACCCTGTTATTATATGCTAGTCTTTTTAGAAGTATTAGACAGTTCCAGACTAGTTTTGATTCCATCTCAAAGGCACTGAATGAATATAGATGTGATTATTATTCGCAAGCAGCGTTGCCATTTTAGCCTTTTTAAGGTTAGATTTAGCTTTTTTTCTAGTATTTAGCCTTAAAATTTATTACTTAGTCTCTAGCTTTTTTCCTAGCCTTTTTTGTTTCTCAAAATAGCCTTAAATAGCCTTTTTTGGAAAAATGAAAACAAATCATACATAAACAAACTGAGACTGAAATCCAATTAGCTAAAGTAATATTTTCGAGAAAACTTTGATATGGAAAGTGAAAAATTGTTCGAACGAAGGTAATTTCATAAGTAAAGAAAAGTATTGCGCTTCTAACTTGTAAACTAAAAATGCACTTTATTCTTAATTGATTAATTAATTGTTCAATTTAGTACTTAGTAATGCTGAGGTTTATCACTTTTGAGTACGATTAAGCAAGCGAAATATCACAATAGAAATCACATTCAAAATCAAAAAATAAATTGTTACTAAAAGAAATTTTGAATATTATTTTTTAATATTGAAAAATAATTGAATTCGCTTATAAGTATTTAAAGCCATGTGGAAAACGACATTATTTTTTTCACTTTTTGGGTTTTTTTATAAAAATTATAATTAACGTTCTTAATGGAATAAAGAATTAAGAAAATTTTTAATTTTAAGCTGTAGCTTTTTAACTTTTTTTTCGGCGTGATTCAAATTTTTCTAGCGTTTTTTTTTAGGATATATCTATAGCTTATTTTTTTTCTAGCTCCTGGCAACGCTATTTGCAAGTAATAACTTCAGCATCTCATAACTACTCAGTGCTTTTTCATTTGCGTATTTTTTTTTTTGCTTTTTTGATGTGGTGGAAAAAGTGAAAGTAAGAAACTTAATTCCACTAGTTCCGATAGGAACATAGAACAGCGCTAAATTTTTGTCGAACGTGAGTGTAGAAAAAGTTGCCAGAAAATTTAAAAATATTTTCTAGCAGCTTGTAGTTCTAGCTGTCGTATTGTCGTGGTGTGTTTGTCAATGCATATTCAAATAAACTTGTATGCACGGAAACGAGAACGAGTACATTTGTTTAGGTGTGTTCGCACAAATGATAAATGATAAATGATTCATCAAACAACAATTACCGACTGTAAACAAAAAAAAAATATATTTTGTCTGGCAATTTCTATTGTGATCTTGTGTTGTGAACAATTTTGATGATTTTTTTTTTAATTTTCGTAGCAGTATTTGGTTTGTGGCGCCGTTTTACTTTGCTTTTCTAAAAACAAAGTTAACAAGACAACATCCTTAAATGTATTTTATACGACCTCATTGTTGTTGTTGTTTTATTTTTCTAATAGCAACAAAAGTCAACATCTAGTTGTTAAGCTCAGCAGTTTTTCATTTAATCCACTAGTTGATTAATCACTTTAACACGATTGTTGTGAGTAACTCTTGCCGGCCAGAGTAGTCAAACCTTATTTTTTGTCATCACAATTAGTATTATTAATGATAAAATGAAACTTTTGATTTTAAGTTTATTTAGGATTTCATTAGACAGAAACAAAGGCTGTCTTCCTAAACAAACTAACACGCAAAGTTATGAATAATTAACGAAAAAATTAAAATACACAAAATTTTACAGTTCATCAAGTTTTCTACATTTTTAATATGAACGAGCACATACTTGTGTATGTGCAAACAAACAAACAAACTACTTAAAAATCCTTCAAAAAAATAGTTTATTCAACTTGTGTGCGTTTTCATTTACTACATTTTAGTGGAACTATTTAAATGCGACTACAATAAACTTGTTATCTGTTGAGGTGATGATGGAATAGGATGATATAAATAAATAAAATCATCTCATTGTAAATTGTAAAAGAAAACTTAAATAAAAACACTTCAACCAAATTAAGTATCTAAAATAAAAACTCGTTAATGCTAATCATACAGAATTTGAATTTGCAGGTAATTTCAAGTCGTTTATCAGTTTTTTTTTTTTTAAATAGATTAAGTTAAATAGAAAACAATTAATGTATTAAAGAGTACTCCTCTTCTGTTTACATTTTTTTTTTGCAGAAAATTATTAAATTCCTTAGAAGTTGGCGTCAGACCATTCAACTTTAGCCCACCTTTATTGACAGGGTTAATGTTTCTAAAAGCAGAGACAAGTTTTTTTTAACAGCTGTTTTCTGTTTGTTGAGCTTCTTCTTTTAAATCCCCGTAGAAGAATGGGACGACACATGACTGTAAACCGCTAGAATGTGAATATTTTTTATTAAGAGGATTAACAAAATTAATATAACAAAGAGGTAAGGCGGTATTGCTGAAAGCAATAACATATCAGACTGATGAACGATCAAGGGGTCTGTTACGAACTGCAAACGTAATTCACTGAAAATCAGTGGATATTACTTGGTGGAAGCAATGATAGTGATGGCCATGCCCTTGACGAATTTCGGATTAGCACGTTAAAGGGGTTTTAGAGAGTAATACTGCGTAAAACGATTTTCCAAAAATTGAAATGAAATGAAAAAGTATAACAGTGTGAAAACGATACATCAAAAAATGCGGATAAAAATTTGACAGTCGTAGATATAACTCTCGTTATTTTAACACAATTTTCTAAACGTTTACACTTTTCATTGTATCAGGGCTGCATTTTTGTATACGAACAAAGAAATAACAAAAGCAGCTTACCAAATCCAATGAAAATCTTAAAGCTTGTATTATAGTGTAAAAGCGCCTTATGATTTTTCGACAATCGTATCAAATACCATTTGATTTTGATCTTTCAACATCCAATGAAAATTTTAACTCTTTTATTAGATACAGTGTAGAACCCACATTAAGAATAATTAACAGCAGCACTGGCACAAACAGACAATATATAAAAAAGGAATTCATATTTCTCTTGATCACGGCATCACGCATGAACAGCTGGGCCAATTTCGTTAGTATTTGTTGTTGTGTTTGTTATTGGCAGAAAAAGGTTCTTATTAAAGAAAAAAAAATTGTGAGGAAAGTAGAAAAACACTACTTTTCTGTTGATATGGCAACGTATGAGTGGGACATACGAGTTAATTAAATTAAATAACAATCATATGCCAGAGATGGCTGCATAATTAATTATGAACTTATTTATATCTCTAGCAGAAAACCCACATCTTCTCTATAAAAAGAATTCATTCAATGTTTGTTTGTTTATATATTTTCTGTTTACAAATTTTTATGTTTCAACGAATTTTTCTTAAATTTGCCGCGTATGATCTCTTTAGTTTTCAACGGGCCATACCCACTTTAACGCCCACATGAGTAAGATTTATATATATTTTTTTAATTTTAAGTTTTCTCGTTTTTGTTTCATAGCAAATTCTCTGATTGAGGAATTTATTTTTTTTTTAATTTGGCCTGAGACAAATGCAACGCATAAAATGCAAACTCCTTCTTGTTTAGACCTTCTTCATCGTAATCGTAATCGTGCTTAGTGTCTCAAAAACGCTAAGATTTTGAAAAAGTTTAAATTTTTCTATATTTCCTTTTTCTATCACTTATCTAAACTCGACAGAAAATTTAAAGGGATTTCTGAAGGATTATTGCATTAGTAAAATCGGTATGATGCAAAGCGACTCTTGTCATTTCTGTCGGGTAGAACGGAAATCGTCGCAACAGGTTCTGTGAGAGTGCTAAGCGCTGGCAAGATGTAGAATGAGCTGCTTAGGTAGTGGGACATTGGTTCCAGAAAACCTAGGGCTGCACAATGTATATTAAAGGTAGCGGTGCGATTATAGCCATTGCTGATAATAATAATAATACTGATTATTCCAGTTAATTATATTAAAACTTTGTATTTTTACTTCAAAAATTTACTTACAGTTTAAATAGAATTTTATTTTGTGATTACATATTAAATTACAGAAAAGGAAAAAAGCATTTAATGATTTCACATTCAAGATAGCAATTTTTCACAATATTAAATTGAAGCACTAATAATTGATGATCAACGATGCATAAAATTGTAATTAAGAAAAATAAGAAAAACTTAAACTGTAAGATCCAAAAACAGAATTTAAAAATCAACCAAAAATTAATTATATTAGCAGCATTTATATTTTGCAAAAAATAATAAACTCTGATTACTGAATAACAACCAACTACGAGTACAGATCAATGACCATTTTATTTACTCGTATTACAAAAAAAAAAAAATTATGTAGGCATGAAACGCATTCGCATGTTTATTTATTTTATTCGTAGTACCTACGAGTGTATGCTAATATTAATTTAATATATAAAACACTCGTAATTAAATAGTAACTCAAATTAAGTGTGTTGTTAACCGCTTACAGTTACACAATCAACTTGTCACTGAACTGTCACAACAATAACGAAAGAAAATATCAAGTCGACTCGTTTGTGTTTCTCATCTTAGATACAACAACAACAAAAATCATTTTCTTTAATTGATTCAATTAAACAACATTTAATTAATATTAAACAGATACAACGAGTTATTACAACAAGAACTACGACATGTTTAGATTTGTAATTAATTAAGAATTTAAGCGATAAACTAAATAACAAGAAACAAAAACAAAAACAAAAATAAAAATAAAGTAAAGTGACGTATGCACACTTTGTAAACACTATGTGGGTACTTTTAGTTACGAAGTTTATTTGTTACGAATTCTAAAAATTTTAAACTTGAATAAATTGTGTCTAATTTGGAGGTGCTCAACATTTTCATGGCATCTTACAACTTATTCGTATTAAAGAAAGACAAATTCTATTCGGAATCAGGCTTGGTGGCGTTCATGTATGATATAGTTAAAAAGAAGGATTCAATAAATCGAACGATTCGGAAACTTCAATCTTAAAAATGTTCTGGTCATTATTCACTACGTTTCGTACTGTTCACCGTCTACTGAACCTTACTATTTATATCGTGTTCAACAATGATTTTTAAATAATAATTAGTTATAAACTTTAAAAAATAAAATACTATCACAAGAGACATCGACCAGTGTTCGAAAGTAACGACTTTGTTTTTTTTAAAAGAATAAAAAATATAAGCGATTCAGTAAAATGGACAACAATGCCAAAGTATATAGAGAATGACACAGCCTATTGGTCAAGAGAGAGTCAAGTTTTTATTACTTGTATAGTGGTTTATCTCGAGTATGCATGTTTTAGAATACACAGTGATTCGCCGAACATTAATTAGAACGTTTTCTGTAATAAATAATTCTTAGCTAGAGTATTACTGAGAGTTGCGGGGTATTTTTGGCAGTTCTTCATGTTACAGTTATGAAGGTTCAAAATTTTCCTATTGGGTGCGCCAAATGTTTTCTTATAAGATGGTAATTTCAGTGAACAGTTGATCCGAAAGTTCTTTGAAAAAAAAAAACAAAAAGGGTGGTGTCCATAACAGGCGTCCTTCAAAGAGAAAGCGTTTTTCAAAACGGCTGTGTGTTGAATAAGTAAATAAGTTGCGAAAGAATTATCAAAATTGCATTAATATTTTGTACAAAAGGAAAACTGGTTACTATTTTTATCATTAGATATATCACAACCCAGACTCTTCTAGGTACAGGCTTTGGTTTCCAGCTTTATGTATTTATTCTCTTAGAAGTTTTGCATTACAAGACCATAAGACGGTATAAAATCACAAATTTTGAGGTTTCGTCATACTATCTACAGAAGGTAAATCGGCTGATTCTAATAAAATGTTTGCGCGGCGGCCTATACGGCCCTCAATTAGAGTCGCAAGACACCGGTTTGATTCTAATACTAACTTCCCTTTTTACACTGTGAATATTTGAAACCGCAGCGGTGGTAAGATGGTAAGCCATTTTATTTGGAGTCTTAGGTCACTCTTGTTGAGCGCCATTGCTTTTGTTGATGTGCTCCGATTCGTTAAAATTCATTTGTAATAAATAGCGAAGCCGTTGCCGAGCGGTCTGCTAGTTGGAAAAAAATGTAGCTATTTTTGTTTAAAGTAGTATAAGTCCAATTAAAAAAAAAATTAGTTAGATATGGACACCTCTTTCGGTCTGCAAACAGCAGACCTGCTAGGAGAATGTGTTTGCCATTAAACGAATACTGTAGAAGCTGTCTGCCGGTGTTCAGACCTGGAGGAGCGGCGCATGCTTCACTTTGGAGAGCGCCGCCTGCAGGGTCTAACTCCATTGTCGAATTTAAGGGTCGACATGCTATATGGCTTCGTTAGAAGTAGCAATTGGTTTAAGTGACGGACTCACATTCTCTATCTGTCTTCTTATTTATTTCCTTTTCTTTCACTCTTAAATTTCTAGTGCTATCCTTTTTCACTTCCTTCTGTACAGGTATCACAAAGTGATCACATCAGAGGACCCAAATGAGCCCAGCTCCTGTTTTTCTTATTTGGACACCCTGTGTAACCTAACCTATTAAAATTACCGTGTACCACTTTCCAAAATAGCAGCTCAAATTATGGGTGCTTGGATGAATGCTTTCAAAATTGTTAAAAATAAGTATTTTGAATTTCAATATGATGTGAAGACAAATATTGAAAACACAACGAAATATAAGAAGTCGATTGTAGTTCTTTGCATCTTCGCATGGAACTGTAGTTACTGCAAAACAGATTGTTTGTATGCGTGTATTTTTTACTTCTTAGTAAGAGTTTCTGATAAAGAACTTTAAGAAATATTTTCAACATGTTGCGCACAAATAGGAAGTACAAAAGTTTTGCTGTTACCACCAGTTAATGATTTTTTTTTACAACTTAAAAAGGATTCATAATTTTAGCTGTGGGCGACATGTTAACATTTTTAAAATTTATGTAAAACTAATCAATAACCAAAAATAATGCAGATAAGCAACCAGTTTTTATTTTTATTTTTTGCTTTTATAAATGCGGTTGTCAGGGTGGTGCTGGTGTTTACAAAAATGTGCCAGCATTTAGGCCCACATGAGTTTTATTTAGTAATTTTTGCTATTGTAAAAACACAATTTTATTTAAAAAAAATCAATGCAAATTATTATCTAGCTTGCAAGATTATGTACGTGTAAGTGCAAAATTCTAAATCACCGGCGGAAATGGTTTGTTCATTTATTTTTCTTTTGTGATTTTCCACCTGAATAATTTTCTAAATTAAAAAGATTATCTTGAAAATGCATTAAATCCAGTAGAATGTATAAGAAAAGGTTCGCTATTATATTTAATGCATTTTCAGTGATGTTCATAATTAAATTAAAAAACAAAAAGGATGCAAATAGTTTGATTTAATTTGTTTTAACTGCAATTAATTTTTTTAACTTTAAAAGGTTATTTCCGTTTTAAAATTTCATCATGATTAAAAATTCTTTTTAATTTTTTCTATTCAATATTTTATGACACGTTTGTCGTTCTATAAGAAACATTTTTAAAATCAACAAAATTTTGCATCGTAAAAATTTATTTATAAAAGCTAAAATGCACTTACGCTTAACAAATATAATTTAAAAACAGGAGGAAACTCTAAGTTGACATAAAGCCGGACGTAAGCTTGTAAAACCCTGATACACATTTCATAATATCAAAAATTATAATTTCATATTTGCAATGGATTCAGATTAAGTTTATTTTGATTAATAACGTTTTAATTAAATTAACATGCATGTTCTGCATTCACGGTGGTTTTAAACCACAAAAGATTTTTAAATCACGTAAGAGATTTTTTAGTGTTCTGGAAATCTAGAACTTTTTAGCTTTTTACTATTCCAAAATACGAGCTTAAAGCTCTTATGCTTTGTTTACAACAAAATTTTGCTTAGAAAAAGAAGAACAAGAAATAAAAATCACGAAAAAATTTTCAACAAAATTAAAGGGTGTTTTTTAAATTCTTAAATTTAACGATTCCGTTTTGTAAAATAATTAATATTTTTGACAAAAACTAATAACAGCAATACAAAGTAAGTGTATTTAATAATTTTTTTAACGATTAAAAGCAAAATGCTTAAAATGCTCCCAGTGGTTTGATATCGTAAGGCAGTTAGCTGGCACGTGATTTCAAGTGATATTGAGCGCAGAACACTTTTTTCGTGATTTTAAATCACTTTAAGAAAAGTGTTTTTACCGTAGCTTTTTTAGTTTTTTTTTTTTTTAATTATTATTAATCGTCAATTTTAAGATTCACTATCGACATTCTGCTAATTATAGAGGATGTGAAGTATTCGAGAGGATAAAAAAATCGAATCAACCTCGAAGTCGAGCAAATGCGAAATATCGCGAATTGGACTACCCGAGCCTTCATACTGAAGCTACTGCAATACCTAATGGTGTACATGTGGATAGAGTGAACTATGCACAACAACACTTCGATGGCTTACCATCTTCAAATAGGCCCAACGTGAAAAATCTTTCATATGCCCAAGTACTAAGGAGCAGCCCTCAGGTCTTCAACGATACCAGCTCTAGTTCAATCGACAAGCTGACGGAGACAATGAACAATTTCATGACCAACATGAACAGTTTTATGAATAATATGCAGGGCATGTTTCAGGAGATGATGCGGAATCAGAACATGATTCTGCAGACACTTCTTAGACAAAAATAAAATGACGCAGTTGCGTATTTGCTACTGGAATGCGAACGGGTTATCCCAACATAGGTTCGAGGTAGAAGATTTCCTACACAGGCAGGAAATAGACATCTTTTTGGTATCCGAAACACACTTTACTGTAAAGAATTGCTTTAGAATTGACGGGTTCATTATATATGACACTAAACATCCAAGTGGAAAAGCATGTGGTGGCACGGCCGTCATTGGGAAGGATTTTATTCAGGCAACCTCTATAAGTCTTACTGATTTTCATACCACAATTTCATGTGTATATTGTGCTCCAAGACACATAATTGATAGCGACAATTTCAAAAGTTTCTTCGCAACATTGGGACACAAGTTCCTGGCAGCAGGAGACTACAATGCTAAACATACCCACTGGGGCTCTAGACTTATTAGCCCAAGAGGTAGGCAGCTGTACAATGCTATTGCTCAAAATAGTCTAGATGTCGTATCTGGCGGTGAGCCCACATACTGGCCTACAGACTGTATGAAAAAGTCAGACCTTATTGACTTCACTGTTATAAAAAATATTAAACGTGACCAACTTCTGATTAGTCCCCTAGACGACTTATCATCTGATCATTCGCCAACTATAATTACACTACGTAATAGTTTTATAAACTCTGAAGTATCTCCTACGTTCTATCCGAACCGGTATACGAACTGGCTAAAGTATAAAATGTATGTGAGCTCTCATCTCTCCCAGAACATCCCTCTAAGGAACTCGTCTGATATACAATGTGCTGTGAACCACCTTACAGACGTTATTACTTGTGCAGCTAGGAATGCAACTCCAATGAGAAAAACATAGGAGGAAACCATTCAAGTCATCAGCTGATACTGAAGCCCTCATCCGACAAAAAAGAAAATTGAGAAGGGAATGGCAGAGAAATCGTTCTCCAGCTTTAAAGACCCAATTGAATTTGTGTCAAAAATTACTTAAAGAAAAGCTGCGCTTACAGCATGAGTCAGCGCTTGCAAATTATTTAAGTAACTTGGATCCGACAACAAAAACCGACCACAGCCTATGGAAAGCTGTGAAGCATATGAAGTGCCCTACTTCCTCCGAACCTCCACTAAGACTTGAGGACCTTAGTTGGGCTAAAAATTCTAGTGAACGAGCAAATGCTTTTGCTATCCATCTGGAAAACGTTTTCACTCCACATGAAATAAATAGTGATATTAATCCTCCATACATCAGCGATTCCATAGAAAATCATATAAAGATGCGGTTGCCCTCAATTAAAATGGCAATCAAAAATCTTGATGCGAAAAAATCGCCCGGCGCTGATCGAATTACTAGTTCAATGCTGATGAACTTGCCAGATTGCGCTGTGAGAATTATGTTATTCATTTTTAATGCCATCTTAGGAGTGGGGGTTTTTCCGTCCTCTTGGAAAATTTCAGAAATAGTCATGATTCAAAAACCGGGTAAAGACGCTACTCAAATTACGTCATACAGACCTATCAGTTTATTATCCATCCTTTCAAAGCTGTTCGAAAAGGTCCTCCTCCAGAAAATAACGCCCCATCTAGCAGAGCGAAATATTATTCCAGAACATCAGTTCGGCTTCCGGGCTGGTCATGGAACTACAGAGCAGGTTCACAGAATTGTTACTGCTATTAGGTCGTCCTTCGAGAAAAAGCTGTTTTGTTCAGCATTGTTTATTGATGTCTCCCAAGCATTTGACAAAGTTTGGCATGATGGTCTCCTCACAAAAGTAACACGACTTCTTCCTGCTAACACCCACAAGCTGATTAAAAGTTACTTGACTGATAGAACATTTAAGGTACGGTCAAAAAATGTATTTTCACCAGTTAAGGAGATTTCTGCAGGCGTCTCCCAAGGAAGTATACTTGGCTATTATACATCGTCTATACATCCGATATGCCTACAAATCGACATACTATCACGTCAACGTTCGCAGACGACACGGCATTTTTAAGTGTGAACAAAGATCCAGGAACTGCATCTGAGCACACACTTACTTACATATAAACCAGCTGGAAGGTTGGCTAAATATATGGAAAATCAAAGTAAGTCCATCAAAATGTGCCCATGTGACTTTCACACTAAGAAAGGCTAATTGTACGCCAATAAAAATAAATAACGTCATTGTTCCGGTGGAAACCCAAACTAAATATCTAGGAATCCATCTTGACAGACGTCTAACATGGTCACGACACATTGAGGCCAAAATCTCAGCTATGAAACTAAAAACAGCTCGACTAATGTGGCTGATAGGTCCATTTTCATCTCTATCTTTGGAATATAAAGTTCTGTTATATAAAGCCATTATTAAACCAATCTGGACATATGGCATTCAGCTTTGGGGAACTGCGTGTGCATCTAACATCCAAAAGTTACAAAGAAGACAGTCGAGTATTTTACGAACAATAGTCTGCGCCCCCTGGTATATAAGAAATGAGAATATCCACAGAGATCTAGAAATTCCAACGGTTCGGGAGGAAATTGAAAAATATTGTACCACTTAACCATAAGATTCTCTTCTTAATTTTTTTAAGTCATAATATGACGATATGTAAGCAATAATGATTACGACTGATAGAATTAGACTCATTCTTTCAAGTGAGTTAAATTGAGAGTAGTTTCAAAGGTGACCTCTTTTACATTTTAGCAATACGAAATGATTCAGATTCCAATTGTTTTTAGAAAAAATTTTAATCTTAAATCCTTTAAATCATTTTTATTATTCAGTTATTCAGCCTTATTACGAGTGTCGTTGTCATAGTCGAATTCACGACAAACGTATATAAAATATATGACCGCCGTTGCTACATATCACTGATTTCGTCACGACAATGACACTCATAATCAGGCCTATTGTGTTGATTGACATTAATCAATGATAAATATTTATGTATGTGTTTACAATCACAACAAAAATAACTTTATCTATTGATTACACCTCACTGGCATATCAAGTGATATTTTTTTTATCAATTATTTTACAATAAAATATTTGGTTGCTTGTAAATTTATTATCGAATGCATTCCTGAAACATTTCCAAAATTATATAATAAAGTATTTCCAAAATCCTCAGAAAACATAACATTTGCTGCGGTCGTTGAAAAAAAATAATTTCTATTTGGAATTTAAAAGTTTAACAAAATATTAATATTTTTTTAGAAACTTCAGCTCTAGGCTAGAGAAACATTGAGGTGTTTTACTAATTCGCTTTGAAATTGTTTATGTTGTGATATGTGTATCCCATGTTGTCACTGGAACTCATTAGTAATAGTGGTTTCAGAAAATCGTTTAAATTATTTTATTCATATTAAGAAATGAAATATACAAGAAGAACAGCTACAGCAAAAAATAAAGCACTAATTAAAGGTTTTTTTATAAAAAAAAATTGTTGTATTAATTAAAATTTTAGTTAATCAAAATTACAATTCTTTAGTTCAGCTTAAAAATTGTAATATTGATAACATTATTAATTGAATAAGCCCATTATTACAACTTTCGATGGTTAAAGTTAGGATTTTGTGAGACAAACCAAATTTTAGTGGATAGTGTATCCGATAATTAACTCATCTATATTTTTAATTTAATGTCCAATTACAAGCTTGACATTTCACTTATAAAATCTTAACTTTAACTATCGGAAAGTTGTAATGATGGCCCTAATTTATATATTTAAACAACTTCTCTCCTTTATTTCTAAGGATCCTCATTCCCAACAAAAATATATTTTTTTTAATTTTAATGAAAAAGTTAAAGTAAACATTTCTTGTATTCGCGAGTTAAATAAGTGACATGAATATTTTAGTAGCATCGGCCGTTTTTTTTTTTAAGTTTTAATTTTATTCTTGTCATAAAAACAATTAACAAAATTTTAAGCAATTAAACTGCCTTTTTTGATTAAACTACGAAAGCAATCGAAATAAAAATAAGAACCAGAATTCGTACAAAAATATATAAAAATAAATAGGAAAATTAATTATATTAAATGGAAAGAAAATTAATTAAACGATTCCATAATTAGACTGCGTTACATAATAAACCCAAACAAATAAAATGAGATGATTTGAGTTAAATAAAGAAAAATATAAAAATACGAGTGTGTTCTTTTCTTTAATCTCATTCACGTGTGAAATAAAATTGTAAAATAAATAAAAAAGAAAGATCAAGTAAATGGGGTTTCTTTCTTACCTGTATACTGAGAATTGATGGAACTCAAGTTGTCATCGCTTTCACGACTCATGCTGATTGTATCTGAAAGATGCAAAAAAACAGAACGCAAAAATGCAAAAAATAAAAACACAGTAAGCAAACCAGAAATAAAACAGCAAAAATAAAGAAAAAAAAAGTATAAAAAAAATAATTTAATTAACAGACATGCAAAAATTTTTTAAATAAATAAAAAAACAAAATTTAACATTAAAAATAAAAGTCATAACCGCTGCAGAGTTTTAAGTTTAAAATGTATGAAAAAGAAATGTTCTAAAATTTTATTTTTCTTTCTTTTTAGTTTCTTTTGTGGTATTGAAGTGTTGCAATGGAGAACGTACATAACAGGGATGGAAAAGTGAAAACAAACTCATGGATAATCAAAGACCGGGATTTGGCTGTATTTACATTTTATAATAAACAAACATATTTTGCAGTATTGATTCTATAAAACTAATCAAAATTAAATTTGATAAGTTGGTAACTTCTCGGCTATAGAAGATGAATTCTGGCGGGAGTTCAGTGAATTATTAAAGCTACTAAACTAAGTACACCTATAGCTTTTAATCAATTATGGAAAACTATTTTACCAGAGTAGATCGGTTGTAGTTACACAAACTGAGATATTAAAACTATTTTATTTCACAACTATGTGGTCATATTGACACCATCTCGTTGTCTATTTTATTACCAACGAGTGTTTTCAATTTTTTAACAAGCGTGTACGAGGGTTGCCTTTTATATTTCGGGTTTAGAGAACAAAAACAAATATTAATCATCGAAAATCACTTTATTGCTTTATTGTTTTTCAAAATATTCCCCATGAAGATCTGAACACTTTTGCGTGCGTTTGAATCAATTGTCGAAGTACTTTTGCCACTCTGATTGAGGTATCTCAAAAACATGCATTCTGAATGCAGCTCATATGCGTAAATCCACGATTCATCACCTATCACGATGTCATAGACGTGTTTCGAAGCACCACGATCGTATTTTTGGAGCATTTTTTTTTCGACCAATCGACACGAGCCATTTTTTGAGCGATTGACAAATTGTGTGGGATCCAACGCGAACAAATTTTTTTTTTAGTCAAATGTTTATGCAATATCAATCTCACGATAGGTCACATCACGATCTTGCAATATCAGTTCGCGCACAGCATCAATGGTTTTCGGAACAACAACCGATGTTGGGCGACCTTCACGAAATTCGTCGTGGAGTGAACTCACCATACCATCGATAAACACTGGTCCTTGATGCAGCTTCATCGCCAAAAATTAAATTAAGTTGTTGCTGAGTTAATCCACGTCGAAAGTTGTAAAAAATAATCGCACGAAAATGTTCACGATTTAATTCCATATTTGGGCCGAGATGAATTTTTTAAGTTACTGTAAACAACACAAATAGCGCTCGTATGTCAAAACGTTCTGAGTACGTATAACCTCAAAAATGTCCAACTTTACTGTCAGTTGCCTGGTTGCAACACCAGGGTAGCCAAATCCCGAAATATAAAAGGCAACCCTCGTACAAATCGACAACGTTTGGTTGTTCGATTTATCGCCGGCATGGTGTCATTTCGACACTGCATTGGTGTCACTTGGACACCATTCATTGTTAATTCTGCAAAGCTATGTTGTCAATAATGCATTGTTAAAATGACACCATAAGTTGTCAAAGTGAGCACAAACGTGGTTGATGCACTATTAACACTATTTCTGCTTATTTTGCTTATTCTGCTCACTTTTAACTTTTTTTGTATTTTTTTTTTATTTTGTGCAAATGGCAGCTCTGAAATTAAGAAGTTAAAATGGAGCGCTTTACGAAAGAAGGCCTTATAATTGTGATGAAGCAAATTTAAGCCAATGGCAACTTTTAAAAAAAAATTATTTATTCCGAGAAAGTATATTTCCATCTAAATGTCTTCGTGAATACACAAGAATGTCGAATTTGGGAATCAGAAAATCCACATGCAATCCATGCAAAACAAATGGACCCACAACAAGCAACGGATTCACTTTTTTGAAAATGGTATTTGCCTTGTGCGCCATGAAAGTTAAAGTTCACTATTACTACGACACCCTTTATAATTTAATGTTAATGTTCATTCGGTCTTATAAAAAGATTTTCTCTAGCAGGTTTTATTCACCGCTTAACAAGAAGCAGCTTATCTTATTATCGAATGTCTAATAATAGAAACTCTCTTGTTACTGATAAACTAATTTTATTTAAAATATTTTTTTTATCTGAACTATAGTCAAAACTATATTTTTTTTTTTGGCCTGGTAAAAACTTTAGTTCTTCTTCGCCTGTTTATCAAACGCTTTTGAGAAGAATTATACTTTTTCAAAGATGGTTAGTTACACGTACAGAAAACAGCTTCGGTTGTGAGAATTAAATTTGCTACCAGTAAAAAATTTCCTTTTCAAAATTGAATAGCTAGTAAAAATTTAAAAATACTTGTAATTTAGGCTGTATTGCCGAATTTCTATTGGTGACATTAGAAAATCGATTAGCATAATCGAGTTTCAGGATGTTAAAAAATTCGATAGTCACTACCAAAATTGTTTTCCTTCGAGTAGGAAGTAGGTCAGGAAAACTATGGGTTTGATTATGTCCGACAATGCAAGAAGTCTTTAGAAAGCGAAGTCGATATTCAAAGAAAAAAAGTTATTGACCACTACCAAGCGTAGATAGTGCTAAACACTAAGTGAAACGAGGCATACCAATGTCGTATACTGGCACAACCGATCTGTGACTAGAATTAAGGCCGTGATTTAGTATTCTACACAATCGCACGATTTTTCTCCAACTTCAACATGGCTACGCATATGACACAGTGTTATACAAAAAGGGTGCAAAAAGCAACACAGTGTTGCTTTTGTGCAATTCTGATAACACAGAAACTGTTATTTGAGGAAACTTTTTATAAAATGAGAAAATCGTTCAGAACTGTTAAAAAAACTGTATTAAATACTCACAATAGGCATTCACTATCCTACTTATTTTGCACACATGCTTTTTGTGACAGGTCGAACGAGTAAATAGGATAGTTAATCACGGCCTTCAATAGTTTTCTCTACGAGGTTTTGTTTTATGTAAGCTTCACTTAATATCAACTTCCCAAATAATTTTGAGAGGAAAAAGTCTTTCTATAGAAAAGAAAATAAAGGGTGTTTTTTTATAGAAGTATAAAACTTTAAATTGCAATAAAACAACGATGGATTATTCGATTGACATGAATTTTATTTATCCGAAAGATAATCTTGTGGCATTACATTTTAAATATGATTTCTGGCATATGACCGCCACGGCTGGCTCGGATGTAGTCCAATCTGGACGTCCAATTTTCGATGACTTTTTCCAACATTTGTCTTCCAAATGGTCAAGCGTTTGTGGCTTATCCGCATAGATCAATGACTTTACATAGCCCCACAGAAAGTAGTCTAGCGTTGTTAAATCACAAGATCTTGGAGGCCAATTCACAGGTCCAAAACGTGAAATTAGGCGGTCACCAAACGTGTCTTTCAATAAATCGATTCTGGCACGAGCTGTGTGACATGTTGCGCCGTCTTGTTGGAACCACAGCTCCTGGACATCATGGTTGTTCAATTCAGGAATGAAAAAGTTAGTAATCATGGCTCTATACCGATCACCATTGACTGTAACGTTCTGGCCATCATCGTTTTTGAAGAAGTACGGACCAATGATTCCACCAGCCCATAAAGCGCACCAAACAGTCAGTTTTTCTAGATGTAACGGTGTTTCGACATACACTTGAGGATTAGCTTCACTCCAAATGCGGCAGTTTTGTTTGTTGACGTAGCCATTCAACCAGAAGTGCGGTTCATCGCTAAACAAAATTCGTAAAATACGTATTTCGCACAGAACCATTATTTTCGAAATAAAATTGCACTATTTGCAAGCGTTGTTCAGGCGTGAATGTATTCATGATGAATTGCCAAACCAAACTGCCATCTTGAACAGTAATGCCAACTTAAAATTCTATACGTCTATAAAAAACACCCTTTACTTGAATGAATTGGAATATATTTTAATTGGCAAGTAAAAGAAAATAACAAAGCCAGTAGTGAACATACGAAAGAAGATTTTTTGCCTATATTTACATATAGTAATAGTTTTCTCTTTGATATTAGATCCTAAGTCTAGTGAAGGGTATTAAAAATGTCGACTTAAATGAAATGAAATGGAGCGACAATTTACATGTTTCGCTTGAACAGTGTCAACATTTAACTTAAATTGAGCAGATTTATTTCTCAAAGCAAATATTACAAAAAAACAAGCAAAATTCTTGAATTTGAAGAATGAGTGAATTTAAAGCAAATAAAAAAAGTTTTCTTGCTTAAGCAAAAAAACAATATTAATAAATCCGCTTTAATGCCACAAAAGCTGCTTAAATATTTAAGAAAAAAATATTAAATTAAATTATCAAATTAACGCTTAAAAATGTCAAATGCTGCAGCAAATTAGAAACGACAAAAATTGTATTTTTCAATTCATTTCAAAACTTACCGTTCACAAGTAGAATACAATTTAAAGTAAAATATTTCAATTGAAATTTTATAAGTGATTGAGCAACAATTTTTTCATAACAAAATAATCCTGTACATTTTGTAAGAAATGAATTTTGTGTTAATAAATTTAAGACGTATTAATTATGGAATCAAAGCTGACATTATAAAAATTTTAACTTTTTTTAATTTTTTTTTATATTTTTAGGTCTTTTGCCTTTTGTAAACAAACAAAAAAAAAATTATTTTACTGTAGGGTAAATCAATATGATGTGTGTGGGTTGCAAAAAATGGCATAATTGGTCATGTTAATGGGTGTAATGAATAACGAAACATTTCTAGAATTTTAATAATGAAAACGATGATTTCAATACAATCACGAGTACCTTACCAAAATGGAAAATCAGCGGTGACAATTTGTCTCTGTTTATAATTTTTTTTATTAGATTTGCAAAGAAAACAAATAAAAATAATAGATAAAATTTTATTATGTATTAAAAATAGAAATTAAATAAATAAAACAAGATCACAAAATTGTTACAGAGAATTAAAACAAAAACGCAGTAGAGCTTTTGATCATCTCATATCTTTTTTTTTTTTAACTTTTACTCCCACCAGTCAAATAACGCTTCATTATTAATTTTCAATATTTCGCGTATACGGCAGTTATTTATCTTATTTTACATGTAAATTTTACACTGTACAACAAAATTAATTTCTTTCTTTAAATAAAACGTTTTACAAAAATTGCAAGTTTGCCGAATACTTCACATGAACCCGATTTATAAGGAAATTTTGCAAAAATGTCAAAAGTAAACTTTCAATACTGAAAAAATATATGCGCCAATAAAAAGTTTTAACTAGAACAATTGATTAAATTTTTATTTAAAGTTTAGGTAAATATGTTATGTTAGGTTCATTCTGTTTTTTTTTTTTTTTTCACCATGTGGGGAATTTTAAAACTAACAGGACATTGTTATTTTAATTTAATTATAATTCTAAGTGCATATTAATTGAACTGTAAATTTACTTGAATGAGTAATTTATTGTTTACGATTTAATTAATTTTTTGACTTATTCAATAATCCCATAATAATTCCTTCACTTTGTTTGATATATATAATATATAAAATGTTAATTATAGTGATAAATATTTTAATTGAAAAATTAGTACATAAGCCAACAATAAATTTCTCTTAATAAAAAAGATTTAATTTTCGTATAACAAGAATTTTACAACGAAAATGTTTTCTCTATGTGTGTTAAAAAACGTAAACGAAACAATAAAATAGGCCCAACATATAAATACAAAATACATTACTGCCGAATAATTATGAGAGATTTCCTGTTGCGATTGGCACTTTCAACTAGTGTTGATCATGCACACCGGAACCATGCAGCCAATTCGTGTTATAAAAACAAAGTGTTATTGAGTTCATTTGCATACTTTTAAATAAATTTATTGGAAATTTAATAGCGGGTCATTAAATATTTATTCGTAGCAATAACTGGTTTGTTTCTTAACCCAAATAAAGTTCAAAGAATAAATATGAATATAAAAGTTTATTTAATTGCTGCTGCTGCTATTTATATCACACTGCAAATTTTACACGACACACTTAATTCTCCACAAGTGGTTTTATTGGAGACAAAGTGAAAGTAAGTGTGAAACATAATACTTTTGTGGTTGTGCGATTTTTGTTATTTTCTATTTTAAATAATTAATTTAGATCAAAAGAAAAACTCTAAAAGAAATAATCGATTAATTTATGTTTGTTTTCTTTGTTATTAATTTCGAAAAAAAAAATATTTTTTTTTCAAGAAATATTTAAATGAAATTGAAGTTTTTGCTTTCAGAAAAAAAAATAAAAAAATAAAAAAATATCAAGCAATAATTTACGTAATAACTGACTTGCTGGACAATATAATAGACAATTAACGACATGCCAAAAAACACAACTGTTTAGTGAAATCGAAATAATTTTATAAAAAAAATTTTTAAGGCTTTTAAAACAGTTGTTCTCTATAATGACTAAATAAGACATAGGCGGTATTTCCCTATTGCCACAGATTTATTTAACATATCATCAACTTTAAATCGAACGGGAAAAATGAAAATTATGCATCATTTGTAATTGAATAAATTAAATAAAAAGAAAGTGTTTGGTAGTTGAATTAATATATTCTTTATTGAGTGACATCCAAAAAAAAATTTTTTTTTTGTTTAACAACACAAAACCCGAGAAGCTTCTTGGCTTGTATACAAAAAACACCCAGGGTCTAGACAGGAATCGAATGTGCTACCCCCAGATCTATAGGTGAGTACTCTACCCACTTATATACTGGGCTAAAAATATTTAATTGATTTAAATAAATATTTAATTTAAATGAAAACGTTTTTAATTACTTAATTGATGCATAATTTTTACGGTGTATCAAACATGTCGCAAATTAACTGACGTTTTATAGACAAAATAAAAACAAATTTCAGCTGTTTTGTTTAGCATATAAAGTAACATTTCGTTGGCCCCGATATTATATTTATTATCTTGTCTATTAATATATTTAATAAAATTAATTTCTTGTTTGTTTGTTCGCTATACAGATTTTTGTTTTCCAACGGATCTGTCTGAAACATAGTGCATATAGTCCTTATACCCCAAGAAAGGTCGCGATATACTTTTGGATTAACCACTCCCATTTTACGCCCACTTTTAAACTCACCACGGTTCATACAAATTTTTTTTCCGTACTTAATTCAAGCCTAAAGTTATGCTTTGAAATATTTTATTTGCCACTTTAGTTGGCGCTTCTGCTTATAATACTAGCAAAGGTATGAGCCACTTTATAAAGTTATGAATATATTTGTGTGAGGTTTTTAACAATTATAATGCTATTTGTAAACGGATTTCTTTCAAACATCGGTACATAATAAGGGACCGGGCCTAGCGAGACCGCGCAGAAACAGAGTGTCAGTACACTTATCAATTGTACGGCACCAATGATCAAAAATAAAATTTAAGTGTCGAATTTTAGGTTTACCAAAGTATTAATATATTCTTTTTTAATATTACAGTTAGTTATTTTTTGCTTTTAACCGCGTTGACTTATCAACATCTTTTTTTATGTGTTTGTGTTTTAAACAGCCTCAAAATTTGTTGACAGTATTAATAAACAAGCAAAAAATTAAACCACATCGTTATTGTTATTATTTTTCAACAATTCTTTTTATTAAAGGAAAAAAAATAAAAGAAAGAGAATTAAACGAAAATAAAATAATATTTTTTTAATAAGACAAACAAACAAAAAGCTTTCAAGTCAATTAGTAACGCTACACGCAATTTAAGAAAACAAATTTTTATTTAAATTATAAATAAACAAAAAAATTAAAAAAATAATTTATGTGTTAATTTATTATCTTGCGTAATAAGCGCAATAATTATTATGTAACAAAATTTAAATTTCCGAAGTGCAATTTGCCGTATTGCGTATTTTTTTTTTTAATTTCTTTTAATTTAAATCATATATTATAATCGTAAGCATAAAATCTTATCAAAAAACACAAACTATAATTTCATTATTTATATGAATACTTTCTTTTTGATATTTCATCAGTTTCTTATTAATTTTGAACTATAAATGACGAAAATTAAACAAGTTGCATTCTGCAAGCGACGACTTTTCAATACCTCTTATCATTTATACTCGTACCGAGTAGATTCACATTTTTGAAGTTTTCTGTTATATTACTTTTTGCAAATCTATGGCATGACGATATGTCTGTCTCGTGTCTCTTACTTCTTAATATCTCTTAGAACTTTTTCGTTTGCGCGAACAGCAACTCGACAAAATTTCGGCCAAATTCGGTTAAAATGTTACAGGTACTTTAAACAAACAAGCCATACGCAATGGGTTAATAACCGTATATTTATCGAAATTTGTCCACCGATTTTAATAAAAATATTTTTTTTTTCATTTATGTTTTTATTGAATCTTTCTATAAGAAAATTACAATAGGTATCCAAATCTTAACTATAAAAAAAAGAAAAAAAAATATTTTTATTAAAATCGGTGGACAAAATTTCGAAATTTTTTTTTTTTTAAATAAAAATATGACTCATTTTTTATTTAACTCTTTCAGGCTAAGTGGTTGGTTTTCTCCCCACATATTTTTTATGCCTTAAAATATGTTTTTGTGATATTTATTGAAATTTTCTTTATTAATTACGGCAATGCAACATTTGCAAAGTTCCTCTGTGCATCCACAAAGATAAAACCTGGTTTTATGATTATCATCAAAAATTATTTTATTTGGGATATTTTTCTGGGTATGGCAAACTTTACTTAACTAACACAAAACTCTAGAAAAATAATTAAATGTGTTCTTCTTTTTTATAATATTTTATAATTTTTTTATTTAATTAAGGGTTATTAAATAAAAAAATGCAATTGTTTTATTTGTTAACTTCCATATGTAAAACTATTGCTGAAAGGGTTAAAACTTATGGAGCTTCAGGCTTGCGACAAAATAACGGTAGATTTGTGTGTCCACATATTTTTTTATATTAAATATTAAAATATTAAAAATTTTTAAGTTTTGGAAAACAAATTTCAATGCGTAATTTCGGACTTTATTTTTAATTAATGTGTGTCGTATCCACCAACTGAAATCAGCAGCAAAAAATATTTTGTAAACAGTTTTTCATTGATTTGGTTCAGGGTGCCTTGTACATTTATGGGCAGCGTGCTAACCTATCAATCTGGGGATCGCAGTTTCGATTCCTGTCAAACCCTGGGAGCCGATAATCAAAGTTACACCAGTACTCGTTAACAAATTTATTTTTAGAATAATTTCTATATTAAATATTAACAATAAAAAGTCTACTTGAACTTTTAAACTTGTGATTTGTGAGAGGTGTTTAATGGTGGAGCAGTTTCATCATGTCTGTGTATCAACAACAACCAATATTGTTGCTTTGTTGTGTCATGTTATTAGCAAACTGGATGTAGTTTTTGTAATTGTTGTAGAATAGTTAGAAATAACCAGTAGCACATTGCAGAGTTTGTCATTTTATGAAATGATTTTAAAATTACCGCCCGCTTCTAAAAATTTTCTTCCGTATTTCTCTTTTACTCAACACAGTTTGTGTATACTCTTTAGCATTTCTGCCATTCTACACAATTTTCTGTTGAATCTTATTATTTTTCTTTATAATGTAAAACTAACTTTCTAATGGGGGGTTCTACCCTGTAGTACTGAATAACAAGACCTGTCTGAAAATCAAATTAAATGGAAAAGTAGATATTTTACAGTCGTACGGATGTCATTAGTTTTTGAAAATTTTCTAAAAGTTTAGAGTTTTCATGTATCACAGCTGTATTTTTGTGTATACGAAAAAAATATAACAAAAGCAGCTGACAAACCACCTGAAAGTCTTAACACTTGTATTACAGTGTAAAACCAATAACTATTCAATTTCGCATGCAGGTTCGTTGTTAAAAAAATTATATTGTAAATTAATTTATGGTGAATTATTTATATTTTTCTATTGCAATAACAACAATAAACACATAAATTTAATGTAAATACAAACAAATTTCATTTAAAAGATTGTGAAAGTGTTTTATTTTTTAATCAAATACGTTAATACTGAATAAGACTGAATTACTTTTATTTAAAATATTTATGTGTTGGTTGTTTCACAATTGGTTTTCTTTATTTTTAGAATTTAGTTTTTAAACTTTCTTTAATTTAATTTAGATTTAAGAAATAAGAAGATTTCATTGAATTTAATAAAAAATAAAAAATAAAATTTATATTTGAAAAAGGGTGCCCTGTTGCCAGTTTAAGTGAGAAAAGAAAAATGTATTTGAACTAAAAAATAATCAACAAGTAGCTGATGATTGATGAGAAATTGAGAAGCAACATTTTTATTCTTTTCTCGCCTCTCAATTTCTAATTTTCTTTAGCTACAAATTAATTTTTAGTTTATAGCTAAATGAACATTAAAAGCATTAATGATAAATTCATTATTACAAATAATTAATAATACAAATTAGAAAAATCTTTATTAGGTATTTTCCAAGTGAACTTGGACAAATACACTATCTGATGACGACTCAGATGATCTCAACCCATACCTGAGAAATTAAATGTTTTAAACACAGTGTAATATTAAATCGTTAATTTACAACAACATAAAGTTAAATTTCGCGAAAGTAATTGACAACAGGTAATCAGCATTAAAATCACAAATTAAATATCAAAAATACATGTACGTATGTATGTATTTATGTACGAATATATACATACATACTTATATCATTTCGGGTCGTATTTTAATTTAAAACAAATTATTTTCTCTTATAAAACTTTTCTTGGCATACATAGGTATAAAGCAGAGTTTAACGCCTACAAATATACCCATAAAACACATACGAGTACATACATACATACACATGTACTTATTTTATTAGCAAATTAAGTGACAACTTACACAAAAATATTTAAATAAAAATAAAATTCACAAAAAAGAAAGACGCAAAAATATTTTAGACCTGTACGATGTATGAGTACATACATACATACATACATACATACATTTGTTGTTATTTTTATATGTATTTATTCGTAATATATAAAAGGTTTTTCAGAATGAAACAAACAAAATTTCTTATCTTGAATAAAATTGAGGCGATTACAAATAAGAAATTGTCAAACCGCAAAACAAAATATAAAAAAAAATATTTAAGTAAATTAAAATATTTTTATCATTTAAAAAACTACATGAAACCCCCAAAAAAAAGGAAGAAGAAACTTAGGAAATTTTTTTGTAAGCAAAAAAAATTCAACTTTTACAAAGCACTTCAGTCAAAAATAGAACACAATTTGCTCAATATCGAGCGGTGTCTTGGTTTATAGTTTGTTTTGAAAAACCATTAAAACTTTCTCTTTTATTACTGCTTATGGGAGGCCTAAAGGCGAGTTTCCAATTTGAAGCATTGCATTCTAAACGCAAAAAGCTTTTTTTTTATAATTCATGGCCTGAACAATAACTTATTTCGTACTGAAAACAAAATACGAAAATAGAAAAGCCCAACTGAGAGTTAAATGCAAATGTCGTTGCAATATTAACTTAGAATAGAAGGTCAGAATGCTGCTCATTTGACGGCTATAAAAGCCAAGAAAAAAAAACATGCGAAAATAGAGAATCAGTCCCCATAGACTGGTATTAGAGTGCAGGTTCGATTTCTTTCCTGACCGGATTTGTGTTGTTAAAAAAAATTATTTTTAGTAAAGTGTTGTAACGCCTCTGATGTTGAAAAGACATAAAAAGGGTGTCCCAGTAAGAGTGATTTTTTTTTTTTTTTTTTAATTGCACTGTGTGGCTGAAACTACATGCCGTTCAGATCCATGTGGTCCAGTAGAACAAGAACTCTGTTATCATGTTCCTGTATCGAATGTCGCAATTTTGGCCTCATCTTCAAAAAAGGAAGGCCAGACCAAAATCCAAGCCAGACAGTTGCTCGTTGTGGGTGCACTTGTTTCTCATGGATTGCATGAAGATTTTCTAAGCCCCTTTTTTTCCTGAAGAACAACTTTGTGTATTTACGAAAATATGAAAATGAGTCGCATCAGATAAGATGAATGTTTTCCAAAAATTCGCATTGGGTGCCTTCATAAGACGTAACTGTTATGCAACTGTTGAGTGTTCATCTGAGAAACGCATCTCAACAGTTGCGTGTTTGCTGCCATTTTTTCCATCATAAAAAATATTTTAGCTACCTAAAGTCAACACGTTGTATGTTGTGTCAACTAAATTTAAAACAACTCCTTCAACATCGGTCCATTAACAATTCTGTATTATCCATACTTTTTGTTAAAGAAATTGGTTATTATTTTCCTTTTTTTCAATTAATTAGTAACATACTCATCAAACCGTTTGTAAGACGTAACTATTATGCTCCACTGTTACGTCTTATAAACTCATCCATTGACTCTACTTTAAAAATCGGAATAAACATATGTGACAGCTGATAAATTTCACAGTTGTCACTTGCACACAAAAAACGATCTACTGATACATCCATTACAGAATACTAAATATATATAGTTTACTTTGCTACATGTACTGTGTATAACTGTTATAATGAACTACGTCTCAGCGAACTAATTTCCACTCCGCAAAATTATGAAAAAATCTCCAACCCGAACCGAACATTTTCTACTGCAAAGTATGTTAGAGAAAATTTTAGTTCGCGAAACCGTTCTTGTACATAAAAAAAAGTAAAAAGTCATTGAGCTCAGCCGAGAGCTGGCGATGTAAGAAAAACTAAGTAAATAAAACACAAAGCGAAGACCTTTGCGTTGCCACTTTTGCCTGGATTTTATTTTTAAGAAAATACGTTAGGTGTAACTGTCAAAAACAGAATCAAAATTAAATTCGACTGTGTCGAGTCTTATGTACCTTTTACTGTGTTAGCCAAATATTCATATTTTTCACTTTCCGCATTTTTCATAAATATGTACTCGTATAATATAATTTAATTTCATTTTGCAAACATTTGCAACCAATTTTTAAACCAAACATATTAGCGGTTTTCACTCTTAAATGCATGAGTTAAACCAAATTTTAAGAAAGTTCATACAACTGGAGCTTATTTTGCATTGTAAATTTTAACAAGGGTGCGCCGCGTGCTCTCTCCTCTATACGCGTTCCATGTCATGGGTTCGAGTCTTTAATTTTTTTTTATTTTCTTTTTTTTTTCTAAAAGATGGCACGACTCTTGTTTCTAATTGCGTTATGCCATCAAAACTCGGGGATTTCCTTTCTAATTGAAAATCAACGCAATTTTAATACAGTTTTATCTCCACTTTGTTTTGCTAATTTTAAAGTTCAATTTCAATTATTGTGTTGTGCTTTTTTTTTTTTTGTTAAAAAAAAATAAATGTTTGCGGGTTCCTTCTGATCACAAAAAAGGTAAATATTTTAGCATATTATATATTTTTGTTTTTTAAATGTTTACTTTGTTCAATTTTCTTTTTAAAAAGTAGTATTATCGTAAACCTGAAACCTATCTTCCTTTTATCTACATGGTTTGCTATAGAAAATCATAATTCACTTTGCGTCATGCTTTTTTGGAAGGTAACCACGACGCAAAGTGAGGTAGGTATTGGTGTATGGGTGCAACCTGTTAGAAAATGAGTTGGTGAAATGTGTGACCGAAAATTTTACCAAAAGTGTGATTAAGTTTTGCTACGAAAAATGTTACTAAAAATGTGTGACCAAAGTGTGACAAAATTGTGATGAAAATATTTTTTTTTATTTTGATTTTTTTTGTACCCTTGAATTTAAAAAAAAAAAAATAAAACTTTTTATTAAATTCAAAGACACGTTCGAAATAATAATTTTTTTATATTAAAATTCGCTGAAAATTAAAGACGAACATTTGAGAGCTTATTGGAAAATCTGCATCTGGTTCTTGTAGTATGTGTGTCCATATATTTCATATACAAAAGTCGAAAAATAAGTGTTACTAATTAACTGTACACGGTTTTTGTTTTAAATATCGTAAATTTTTTGCATTGAATAACAAAACTCAAAACGTTAAGCAGTTTAAGTTTCTATTGTGTGAATAGCACAACCCAAATTCACAAATTAACTCGTGAAATACAAAAACAAAGAATAATAAATAACACCTGTGCAAACTCATTCATTGTGAGGTGGTAAAATACGGATAAAAATTACATACGATGTTGCCTTTTAAAGCTCATAATGATATCAATTTATATAATTTTAACACAGACTTGAAATTCACAAATGAAACAACTACAACAATGTTTACATTGTTATTTTTAAATAATATTTTAATTTTGTTTTTTGTTTGCAATTCAAAAAAAAATTACTATAATTTTTTATTTTTTTGAGAAAAACAATTCCAAGAGCATAAATTATTTCAGTCGTTAATCAAATGATTTTTGAGTTAACAAACCACAAAAGTACATAAAGAAAAAACAGCAGCAATTAAAACAAATAGATGAAATAATCAAAAATAAAGAACAGAAATGGTAAAACCACATAAGGAAAGAAAGAATGAAATAA
The DNA here is from genome assembly GCA_947397855.1 of Thelaira solivaga. NCBI lineage: Eukaryota > Metazoa > Arthropoda > Insecta > Diptera > Tachinidae > Thelaira > Thelaira solivaga. The sequence continues at coordinate 45,425,028 of OX377611.1, read as the reverse complement.
ATTAATTAGTTGGCATCTTGCTGTGTGTTCTGCACTGTGGGAACGAAAACTGTTTAAAAAAAATTTATTGTTTTTAGGATTTATTAAAACCATAATTGTATAGAAACAAAACAAAAAAAAAACATACAAAAATAATAGTAAATAATTGACTGTTAAAATGATCAAATTAAGAATTAAACCCACAAATTATCAATTAATAAAACAATTTCGTTTGTGTCAAACGAACTCCGATATAATGAAACCAGCTGTTTGTTTTTTATTTCGCAACAAAATTATGACTTACAAATGAGTGGGCGTTTTAAATGCTGATCACTAAATAACCACGAATTACAATTTAATTATTAAATTAATTAAAATTGGCACGCGTTATTATTTGTAAATATCTGGTTAACGGGCTTTAACAACGGCTAAGCAGGAATGGGTTTTTTCAGTGTATGAAAACAAAAGAAACTTTTTCAGAAGCGTTTGCTACAAACTCTTATATCGTTTTCTACATCAGCAAAGCCAAAAGGTCACCGTTTTCAGCAACAATTAGCACACGGTTACATTCGCACATTTGCCAACAAAACAGAAGCAGAAATGTATTTCTTTGACTGATTGCATTAGTTCATAGTTTACTAGCGAGAGCACATCACAATTCATCGTCCGAAAATGATTTCTTATTTTTAGAATGGAAGTGATGAAGAACATTATTTGCTAGTAAATTCGAATTCAGATTTTAATTAAGATTAATCACCCCTATTCCAGTTGTCGCAATTAATAGATAACGACCTTGTTTATTGTTGACGGCTTTATATAATTATTCCAGTGTCGCAATCGTTATTTATCGATAAGTATTTGTTTATAAATGGTATTTTATAAGAAAATCCGACTTCGATATTGTATTGAAACGACTTCATAGTCGTTTTGTCGTCACCATTATCGGTAAAGACTAAAAAGTGCTAAAAAAAATAATAAAAAAGAAAATTTTTTAAATTTTTAAATAAAGGGACAAATATAAACGAATTGGAAAAAGTCCTTCCCTTGCAGTAGGAGGCAATATTCCATTTAATTTCAAAGCAAATTAAAAATAAATTGCTATAAAATAAATTATGATTAAAAATTCCCCGGACGTTTTTTTCTTTTTTATCAAAGAATACTCTGTTTAGGGAATTGTTTTTCCAAAAAACAGAAATTTTATTTTCGAAATTCATAATTGATCTAAGAGTCTTAACCAGAATTTTTCAAATAATTGGCTACCAGAGTTCAAAATTAAGCTCGTTTTACACGTTGGATAAATAAAATCCCTGCGTTTAAATTCTAAATTTCATTTTTTTTCTATATATACTTTCCATTCCGGAACTTGGGAATTCTCCTGATAAGTTTTCTTTCTAATACTAAAACACATATGAAAAAATTTTATCACAAAAATTCAACAAAATAAACCAGCTGAATGAAATACTAAATGTTTTTGTTTTATTAAAAAAAAAACGATAAACTGTCCTCTTCGTAGTAAGACTGTTATAGAATACCAAATCAGTGATGACGACGACCATGAAGAGCGAAGTTGAAATAAAAACGATGACGAAGTTTACGGCGACAACTAGAATGGAGGTTAATATTTTTAGTTTTAGTTCTTTTTTAATTTTGAAATTTATTGTTCTCCTTTGGAAAAAATTTTATTTTGTTATTTTCGCAAGGCGAACTTATAAAAGCGTAACATTAAAGAGTGATTCGCTTATTGATTTATCATCGCCCGGCTTAAAACCTAAAGCTAAACATTTGAAATTCGGTTTATACTTGAATAGCCTTTGCTACATTGTAACGAGAAAAATAATTTCCATGTTGTTTATTTTCCTACTCTGGTTTTTGTTTAATGTTCACTAAAACCCTTGTAAAAGCTATGAAAACAAACGTTTAGCCATAAACTATCAAATAACATTAATTTTGATTATTTTCTTATTTCAGAAGGTAACACAGAATTCAGAATGCAACACATAAATTCTATTATTTTATTTAAAAATATGCATGTGTGAATGTATTTAAGTATTTCGAGTTTTAAATGAACTTGAATAAAAAAATTTTTAAATGTAAAATAATTACATCTAAAGCGCCATTAGGTAAACTTTTCAATTTATTTATGTATGTCAAATAACATCATGAGATTTATTCGATTAATTAGCGGTAAACCGCAAATCATGAATGAATTTAAATTTAAAATATATAAAGAGAAAAAAATCAGTAAACGTATTCGCGGTTCGATACAAATGAACTTGCGAAAGTTTGTCTTTTTTTATGTAAATTATTCATTCAATTATTTGAATTCAAAGCGTTGCACTTTAAACTGATTGACATTAATAAACAAAAGTGCGAGTACATTTTCATGCCCATACAAAATAACTTAACGGCAACGCTGAGCGGTTCGAAAATCCGATTTTGACAGCGCGTTTTGTGGTGGTGGCTGCAAAATAATTATTTTTTTTTTATTTATGTTTTGTTATTGTTGACCAGTAAAGATATTTTAGTTAGTTTTTTTTAGTCTAGCGTTTTTAACTCTATTTTTGTTTGTCTTTAGTGGGTTTTATTAAACAAGATGATTAACACTACTGTAGAGAATATGCATCATCAGCGCTCTTATTTACATTTACTATCAATCAATAATTTTCTAAAGCACATTTCCTTTTAAACAAACTAAAATGCCTTTAATATTATTCTACAGTAATAAGTACAGACTTGCTCATACTCTGAATTCTCTTTGGTTTTATTTTGCCCCCTTAAAAACTATCATAAGGGAAAAGAAGACGATTAAGATCCACGAGTAAAAGCAATTTAGATACTTGACGCAATAAAAATTGCAGAGGGAAACGGTAATTTGAAACTTTAAATTTTTTTTAAAGGACGATTATTGATGTGATAACTTTAATGCTGGTCTTCAACTGTTAAAATTTTTTTTTTTTTTAATATTTACTTCAAATTGAAGTTGCAAGTAAAGTTTTTAATGGCATAATGTAAACCAGCAAAATAACTAGCTGAATTTTACGATCCCACCTATAAATGTCATCAAGTTAAAGCATGGAGGATTGATATTGTTTACAAACAAAATACAGAGCAGAAACTCGAAAGAATAATGCTTCTCAAATAATAAAAATGAAACTTGTTTTAGCAATTTGATTTCATTTATACTTTCCAAAGTTATGAAAATTCATGAAGTACATTTTTTTAATACTCGTACATGCAAGGGTACAACGAGTCCGTCTTGTATATTATTTTTACTCAATTGTAACGAGGTTCACACGATATATTTTAATACACGTACACACACATACACACAAGTGCAAACTCGTCTAAATCAAATTTCAATTTGAGTTCGTTTCAATGTTAGAAGTTTTTTTTTCGCTCTGGAGAAATGAGAAGAAATAGTAAAATCAAAAAAAAAATTAAATTTCAAGCAGAAATTACTTAAGCAACCAAAAAAAGTAGCAAATATAAAAACAAAAGTCAAGGTTTAAAATACATTTCGAGAATTCAATTAAAAAAAAAATAAAAATGTCACATAAAATAAAACTGGAAATGAAGACACATGAAAGAAGAAGAATAAGCAACAACTCGGTGCGGTACCTATAGAAATAATTGCAAAACAAACGTAAATTTATGATCAAATAATAAAAAAAAATAACAACGAAATCAACAGCAACTATAGCAATAACAATTTAACGGCCACTTCAGCAAGTACTTGTTTGTGTATGCACGTATGAACTTCATTAAGGAAAATTGTTATTTTGCAAACAACAACAATAGCATAAGTTTCTATGAATATCAATTTTTGAAAAAATTGTGAAATAATTTCAAAAGTTGTCCCTAGATTAAAATTTATATATCGTATCAATGTAAAATAAGACAACAATCAGGTTTCGGTTGAGTTTTAATAAACTTTTTAAATTATTTCATACTAAAGAAAAAAATTGATCGAATTCCTTCGATATGGCCTGAGATCCGAATCAAGTAAATTTTTTATACTAAAAAATAGAAAAAAAAATCAGTGTTTATCAACTTTGTACTTAGACCGACCGCATCTAAGAATAAATTATTGTCATTGCAGAAAAAATCTGAGACCATTGTGTGCTTAACTTGTATGAAAATCACCAGTACCAGTTCACAATCTGAAACTTTACTATACCAAATTAAAAATCAAATAAGCGTTGTCTGTGTCAAATAAAACCACAGCATGCGATAGTGAGTAGACTATCGTATCGAAGAGTATTTCGATACGTGCAGAGTAAGCAAATCACGGCATACGATATCTGCCGAATCGTAATTTTTTTCAAATTGTAATAGATTTATACAAAAATGTTGATGAAATGCAAGTACGTAAAAAACTGAACCATGAATTTAGGCAACAATTGTGCAAAAAGAATTTTTCATAATATGAATGAACAATTGATTTTTCTGAAATTTTTTTTCTTCAATTTCAAAAGATGAAAATGTATTACAAATTGTAATAACTAATTGTTTTAACCTAAAACTAAATAAAACTTAAATATTTTTATTTTTTTGTTGATGATGCTCGTTAGCGGACCTTCTCAGATATCTAAATGTCACGGGGTGGATGATCCAGGTCACTTTACGGCTACACAGTCTTAGCGAGTAGGTGGTTCAAAACGGAGTGTTGCGACTCTAATTGAGGGCCGTTAGGCGCCACGTAAACCAACCAAGTTATTTTGTATAGAACAATTTCTTAGAGTTGGAAATAAAGAAACAAAATTTTTTTAAATATTTCAGCGATCCCATGTAAAATCGTTATTTCGTTACACAAAAATTCTATTAATCTGGATATGGTGTTCCTTGCTATTTCAAGTACTGGTAGTATTCTGTTACTACTTTTCTGTAAATATTTCAACCCTGATATCGTACCTATTTTGCGTATGCTTAGCTTTATTCTAATGTTATCTTCTTTTCAAATAACGTTAAATTAAATACTTTTTTTATTTTTTATAAATTTTTTGTAAAATTAACTGTTTTGAGATAAAGCGATTGTATTGTAAATTAAAAAATTATATATATTGTAAAACAATTCTTTTAAAATATTATATGTAAGATGAGTGCAAGTGACACATAAACAAGTTGTTCTCATAACCAATCTGACCTCTAATTTAAATGCAACTAGACCAATAAAACAAACACCAAAGAATATTATTTATAATTGGCCGACAAGGCACGAATGACTGTGGTTGCTTGGTATTTGTGAAAGTTTATTGACTACTATTTGTTTTTTACCCGGTCGCAATTAGCAATGTAAATTAATTTATTTCAAAGTAGACATGCCCGACATAAAAGTACATAGTGGTCTTTCTTTCGAGTGGAAAAACAGTATTTCAAGATAGATTTAGAGTACGACGTTAGAGCCATATACAGCATTTAAGGTTTTTCCTTGCTGCATATAATAAAAGACGGGCTTCCAACACTGGAGCAGGCGACATATACACTCCGGTTCACTTATTTAAAGGCACTAAAAATTCCATATTCAGCAACTTGTATCTTTTACAATTTTTAGCCGATTGCAGAATTTTAAAAATGAAATAGAAGCTAGACACATCGAAATATAAAAAAATCATGACAATAGTTTCTTTACTTAAGAACTTTTTTTAAGCAATTTATCAAAAAAAATCCAAAAATGTGCTGTAAAGGCACTTTATTATTTTTAAAGCAAGCGATGATTTTTTGTAAAGAGCATTTGTTTATTGCAATTTATTAATTCTTAATCATTTTACGAGTCAAAATGGCTAAACAAAAAATTTTAAGTCTATCGGAAAAATGTAAAATCGATGTTTATCGTTCTGAGCGATATTCTAACCGAGCAATAGCTAAAAAATTGGACGTAAAGTTGGACATTTTTGAGGTTATACGTACTCAGAACGTTTTGACATACGAGCGCTATTTGTGTTGTTTACAGTAACTTAAAAAATTCATCTCGGCCCAAACATGGAATTAAATCGTGAACATTTTCGTGCGATTATTTTTTACAACTTTCGACGTGGATTAACTCAGCAACTGTGCATGGATGAACTTAATTCAATTTTTGGCGATGAAGCTGCATCAAGGACCAGTGCTTATCGATGGTATGGTGAATTCAATAGTGGGCGTAGTTCACTCCACGACGAATTTCGTGAAGGTCGTCCAACATCAGTTGTTGTTCCGAAAACCATTGATGCTGTGCGCGAACTGATATTGCAAGATCGTCATGTGACCTATCGTGAGATTGAGACAACCTTAGGCATTAGTGGGACCAGCATACATTCAATATTGCATAAACATTTGACTGTCAAAAAAATTTTTATCGCGTTGGATCCCACACAATTTGTCAATCGCTCAAAAAAAAGTTCGTGTCATAGTGGCAAAACTGCTTCGACAATTGGTTCAAGCGCATGCAAAAGTGTATAGATCTTCATGGAGAATATTTTGAAAAACAATAAAGTAATTTCCGATGATTAATATTTGGTTTTGTTCTCTAATCCCGAAATATAAAAGGCAACCCTCGTAAAAATATATCAATTGTGTGAAAAGTTTCTGTAACGCGTAAAATTGATTACTTCTCATATTTTTACAAGTTCATACTGTCTTTCGTTTGTAGAATATCATTTGTTAAAATAATTTAAATATGCAAAAATAGACTTATTCTAGAAAAGCTAAAAAAGTCTTTTTTTTTCCAGCAGTCAACACTCAACACCAATAAATAAGTAATCACATTAGCACATACATTTTCATCTTCAAAATCAAGTGATATGCACAACCGACAAAATTTTATTACACAAAAGAATATTTGGAAAATAAAAAACAATTCAAACAACTAAAGATCAAATTGCAATACCGAAATACGAGTAAAAACAAGTAATACAACTTTGTGTTGTTATGAATGATTTCGAAATCGATTTCATTTTGACTGAGCTTTTATTCTATTTTTAAACATTTTATGGATTTTTTTTATGTTTCAAAAGCACGATTTGTTGAGGAAAACCAATTTTGTTAAGGTTTTCCATAAACAAAACAAAAATTAAAAATGAATAGGGCATTCAATATTTGATGCAACTGGTATGGCAAATTTAAAAAAAAAAAATTATGCCTCAGTTTCCACAAGAAAGTTAATATAAAAAGCTACGTTAGTTGGCATTTGCACTTTCTCAAAACCATTGGCATCAAAAAATGAATACCTCAAATATTTCACAGACCGATTAAAAACAACAACAAAAATATATAAGTTAACAAACGAAACTCTGAATGTCTCATATAACAAGGACATGATTTTTTTTTAATTTATTTAATTTTTTTTTTTTTTTTTGTACATTTGAACTTGAAATTTTATTTATTTAATTTTTGTTTTCTTTGATAATGTTTTGGCTAAAAAAATATACGTCTTTATATGATAAGAGAAAATATATGTAGTATATATAGAAAACGGTTATAAATGTATCTAAAGGTAATTAATTAATACGTGTTTTTGCATTCACCTTTTTTATAAACAATTTTTATCTCTTATTCTGTATGTAAGTGTGTGCTATCTATTGGAAGAAATATTTAATCCGTTTTGTTGTTTCAAATCCGAAAATTTTGTTGTTTTATATTTTTATTTTAAAATTGTTGAATTTTTAAATGTACACTTTGTAATCAATTCAATTAAAAATTTAGTTAATTTTTTAGCGCGTCCACAACGTCCGTTTTGAAAAGTCTCGTTTCAGTAACTAAAATATTAAAGTGAACGTGCGCTACTTTGAAGCAGCATATAGAGAAATAAAGTAGTAAAACCACAGCCAGCAAAAAAAAAATATTCATTAATTTTGTACTCGTAAAACAACAAAATACACTTTAAATACGATAACATGGTAGAAGAAAGAAAAGTACTCAAGCTAATATCGTATAAACGAAAAGAAATGAAAACAAATATCTTCGTTAAGTCTTGTCAATGTTTTAACTCTCTATCAGCTTTTTGTGAGTATGAATTGTATTTGCATTGTTGTTAACATTAAAATTTTTTCAAATTATTTACGCTTTTTATTGAAGCTATTAATAGCATGTTCACACGACGAGTTTCAATGCTGGTTTCGCTGTCTGAACCTCGATTGTGAAAATTTGCGTTCAGACGACACATAATGAGTTTCATTTGACAGTTGCTTTGTTTTGTTTTTTGTTGTTTCGCATTTGCCCGCGTTTGTTTTTTAGTTTTGAAATGGATAAAAAAGGTAAATTTTAATATATAAATATATGTATTTTTAGAAAAAATAATAATTTATAAAAAATTTATTTATTATTTCAAATAATTTAATATGTTGTGTTATTTATTATGTTTATTTTTATATTTAAGCAATTTAACACTCTTTCCTTTGTTTCTTACTAATACATTGAAATGCTTGCAAAACAATAATATTTCTTTGTTTACAATTTGTTTTGTTGGACAGCTAGTTAAGATAAACTAGCGATAGAAACTAGGGATGATACTAAATTTTCATGGTTTCGGCAAGAGTTTCAAAATGAAACCTGCAGATTCGCTCACTTAATTTTGTATGGCGAATCTTCCTGTTTCATTCGAGATTGGGATGTGAACCCTCGAAAGAGAGCGAACCTTGTCTCGTCTGAACATACTATAAGGCTGAAACACACTATCGTTAGATGTGTCAAAAACTTTATGTGAGTTAAAAAAGTAGCACACGTTTTGCTATAGAAAAATCGTATCGTACAGCTTCGGGGCGTAGTTACTAAAAAAGTTTCAACGCAGTCACAAGTGTCAGCTGTTAATGTCTTGTAAACATTTTTATAAACTAATAAAAAATAACAAAATTAAAAATGCATTCCATTAATTCTATGTTTATTCATTTATGTGAAATGTATAAAGCTAGAAAACAAAATAAGCAACAACGAAGATGGCAGGTATGTCCAATTAATAAAAATTGGGCATAAACTGGATATTTCCAAAAAAAAGGTTACGGGAGTGGAGCAATGTGCGGCTTTAGAAATTGCATAATTTCAAAAAAATGCCATGTTGATCTCGTCGACGCACCACTTCCAGATGGCTCGATGGTTTGTCGACATTCTGTCGTGTATCATCTCGCGAAGAAGTCCACCTCCGGATCATTGTTCTTCTGTCAAAAACACGTTTATTTTTATAGAAACATTTCTATACAATACTTTTATTCAAATTTTTTACTATACACACCTGTTGTACCCATTCTTTGGCAATCTTTTGCCAAATTGCTTTCTTTCTATTTGGGAACTTTTAATACAGGTTGGCTTTATTAAAAATTTCTTCATTTTCTTTTATTAAATAAATAAGTTTACCGTCGTCCATTTTTATTTTGTTTTTTGAATGCAATAGATTTCTTTTTGTTTACCGCGTTTTTTTTTTTCTTGTCAAAGTTTGATGTTAGCAACGTAAACATCTATTTTCTGAAGATTTCTACGTTGAAAACGTTGCCACTACATTTTCTATAAGCACTAACATGGTTTATGTATGTGACGGATTTTATCAGCTGATCCGCAACCTCACGATACGATTTTGCTAATTCCACCATTACAGATTTTTTGGCAAGCCCATCCGTATAATAAAATTTATATGCGATCAGAGTTTTTTTCTACTTTAATAAAGAATGATCAACAACATTAATATTATTTTTTATTTTAATGCGAATTTTTTAAGTAAGATTAAATTCTATTAAATTTAAAATATATGAAATTTTCTGAAGAAGTAACTCTAATAGTAGCAACTTTGTACAATTTTGTAAGAAAAAAATATGAAATTAAATCAATTCAAGTCTAGATTTGTCCATTAGTTCTCCCTCCCATAAAAAGTAATGAAAACGAATTCAGCAATAAAGTTGGGAGTTCTTTCTAAAAACTAATTTTTTTATATTAAAAAAAAGAAATGTCAAATTGCCCTCAACAAAAAGGTGAATCTACTTTCAATTTTTAAGCAATATTCACATAATACATACCTACTTTCACTTACAAAACCATTTTAGGCTATCTCACTCCTAAAATATTTGTCGGCTATAACAACTATTATTTCCCTTAAAAAAGTTAAAGTTAAAAAAAATTAATTACTAATGATAACGAACACTATATACATAATTTACTAGCTGTACTTATTTAGCGATATTTCAAGTTGACATCACTGATGTTAACTGAAAATGTTAATCCAGAGAAACATGAGTATTTCTGAGAGTTGGCTTATAATTAAACAAAGTTTATTTGGAAAAATATATTTTACAAATATTAATCTCTTTCTCTTAATCTATACAAATGATTGTTCGTGTTTTTTGTATTTCATAAATTGCTTTTATTCAATAACTTTTTTTGTGTTATATTTTTATAAACCGGTAAATAAAGAGTGATTTTTTTGCTATTATCTTTTTGGCAACACTAGTTTTGACAGCTCACGCACGTTTTGTATCTTGTGTCACTGTCAAACATCTTCAGTTTGGTCTATAATTTAATCATGAATCGTCTTACAAACGAACAACGCTTGCAAATTATTGAATTTTATTACCAAAATGCGTGCTCTGTTAAGAAAGTTCATCGCGCGCTTCTTCCATTTTATGGTCAGTTTAATCGACCTACTGAGGCTTCTATTCGGGCTATTGTAACAAAATTTCGCACCAAATTTACATTGTTGGACATTAAACCACCAACACGCTTACGTAGAGTGCGAACTGAAGAAAATATCGCAGCCGTATCGGCCAGTGTTGGTGATAACCGTGAATTATCGATTCGGCGCCGTTCGCAGCAATTGGGCCTCTGTTACTAAACTACGTGGAAAATTTTGCCTAAGGATTTGGGTGTGAAGCCTTATAAGATACAACTGGTGCAAGAATTGAAGCCAAACGACCTACCACAACGCCAAATTTTTGGTGAATGGGCTCTTGAAAAGTTAGATGAAGATCCACTTTATTTATCGAAGAATTGTGTTCAGCGACGAGGCTCATTTCTGGTTGAATGGATACGTGAACAAGCAAAACTGCCGTATTTGGAGTGAAGAGCAGCCAGAAGCATTGCAAGAGCTACCAATGCATAAACAAAAAACAACCGTTTGGTGCGGATTATGGGCTGGCGGCATCATTGGGCCGTATTTCTTCAAAGATGATGCGAATCACAACGTTACTGTGAATGGTGAGCGCTACCGTGCGATGATAACAAACTTTTTTTTGCCCAAAATGGAAGAGCTTGACTTGCATGACATGTGGTTTCAACAAGACGGTGCCACATGCCACACAGCACGCGAAACAATGGACCAATTGAGAGGCGAATTCGGTGAACAGTTTATTTCACGCTTGGGACCAGTCAATTGGCCGCCCAGATCGTGCGATTTAACGCCTCTAGACTATTTTTTGTGGGGCTATGTTAAGGCTAATGTCTATAGGGACAAGCCCGCTTCGATTGACGCACTGGAAGCCAACATTGCCAACATTATTCGTGAGATACCGGCCGAAATGTTGGAAAGAGTATGCCAAAATTGGACTAAGCGGATGGACCATTTGAGGCGCAGCCGCGGCCAACATTTGCATGAAATAATCTTCAAACATTAAATTATATCGACCCAACTATCGATCCAAATAAATATTTCATGCATTTTTCTGAATTTTATGTGTTTTTTTTTTTTTTAAATTTCCGATAGTTCTTATAAAATCACCTTTTATCATTAAATGCATTTTCGAGTAAATTGTAGGTGTGGAGTATGGACGGCATTATTTTAAAAATATATTACATTCAAATATATATTTATATCTATATCTACGTACATATGTATGTGCATCAGAGAACTGCAAATGAAAAATGTGCATGATAAAAAATGTTTATGTGTAATAAATCAAGCCACACAAGCGAACAATTGGATTAAAAATCGTGTACATTTGATTAAATAATTAGGAACTAATTGTTTTTTATGCTGTTCCATAGGATTGTATCTAAAAAGCAAAATTCAAGGACAAGCATTAGCTTGCACATGTCTTGATTAAAACATTTAATAAAACAAAGCCGTGTTTCAATACAAATACACACAAACATAACAAATATATAATTTACTAGACAGTTGGTCTACGTGGCGGCATGATTTCGTTTTGAACTACTAGGCAGTAGTTTACTCAAATATGTGTGATCGTTGATTTAATGCCTTTTTGCATATTTGTGTTTTTGAATGTTTGCTTTTTAATTTGAAACGTGTCGAACAACATAAAAAACAATCAGTTTTTAATCATGCCGCGAACATGATTTCATCATATGTTGTGCATGATTTTTTGTGCGTTGAATAAATCACACACAACGGTTTCAGTTCTTTGATGTACATACATATACAAAAAATTTTCAGTAGGCACACTTTTATTTTCTTATATTTAATTTCTGTAAACATTTAAGTGCATTTCAGAGTTAACTTTTCATATTGGTTTCTAAAAAAATAAATATTTGATTGTGGTAAATTAATTTGGCAACCTTATTGAACTTTTGTCATATTTAATTATAATTGACTTTTACAATTGCTGTCAAATGACCACCCCCTTATACTCTTGACATTAGGTGCTTTAATACCAATTGTTATTACATTTTTATAATTTTTGCTGTTCATTAAAATTTTTTTAATTCATGCATTCATATTATTGATATAATTTTAATTATTGTAACAGTTTTTTTTGACTTAAACTTAACTTTAATTCTATTATAAATACCTAAATTGTCAATAAGATTATTTAAAGGAACAATAAAGCTGAACGAGTTACTAAGTTCGAGTTGTCAGTTTTTGTAAATGGAAATTAGCAATTAAACCGAAATCAATTAATATTTACGTGTTTTAAGAGTTAACAGGAGAAGTCTTTGATTTGAAAAATTTATTTTATAGCCCCGCTAAGGCCTGTTATTGCAATTTTTGATAGTTAAAGTTAGGTTTTTCTTTGGCAAATAACCGGTTTTTGGCTTAAGCTTTGCAACCAAATTTGGGTAATTAGTTAATAACATTTTTTATTTAATCTTTAATTTTATGTCCAACTAATATTTGACTTATAAAATCTTAACTTTAACTATCGGTAACTTGTAACAAAGGCCACAAGACACATTTTTTCATAAGCTTCATATTCTAGTTCAAAAAAAAATTTTATTGATTTAAACTTTCTTGCTTTTTGTAAATGGTGAGAGTCCACCAGCGCTAAAATACAGTGGCATATGTTAATTTTTTCATATATCGAGGTATTTATTATGAAATTTTGTGGTAATCCATATGTTGTTTTCATCTGAAGTCTTTTGATTCTGGGCGATATTCGAAGTTCATGTCCTGAGTCTTCTTTGTAAGCAAAATTGAAGCTTTTCTTCAAAGTTTATTTTTTAAGTCTTTTGATCCTATCGACAATGCAAATAATACTGCTTTTTTGGTTATAACAATTTTTTTTTTATTAAAAGTATAACTATAACAATAGCTGTTTTTAAATATGTTGCATATGTATAGGATATGGGACAGTCAGGACTCCTATAATGCGAATTAATTCAAAATCGGATATGCGTTCTATGGAAAAAACGTTTTGAGAACCATATAAATGTTGTAGCTCATAGGAACACAGGGTGGTTAAAGGGAAAATAAAAGCCAAAACAGAAAAAAGGAAAAAAGGGGAAAAAAGGGGAAAAAAAGGAGAAAAAAAAGAGAAAAAAAAAAGAGAAAAAAAAACCCTGATAAAAAACCGCTCAGAAAAATTAAAAAGTATTAACCCTGCGGTGTCGTCAAATCTAGGTGAACGAAGAATAGGAAGGAAGTGGTAATTCTGTCATTTCGATTGGGGACATCAAGACGGTAACACGTAGCGGCAAAGAAAAAAGAAAGCAATTGGACCTGTTTGGATTTTGGCTGCTGAATTTTATTATTAAATTCTTTTTTAAAGTGTTTTTAAATTAAATTGGCATATGAATTGTAAGCTCTAGAGTGCGATTAATCTGTTGAATTATTCAATTAATTCATTGGACTATTAATTCTGTTTTCCTGCTTTGTTATTTACAACAACAAGTAAGCTGGTTTGTGCTTTTTAATAATAACAACTTTGGGGATATAAGTAACTGCATACAGCATTACTTACATACATACATATATATTTACATATCGCCGTACCTGTGAGTATACTTTTCATCGATCATCTGTTTTGGTCTTGTCAAGTGGTGCCAAGTTTTAAATTACCCAACAGTATTGTAATCAAGGGTGTCCGATAAATAAATTATACCTGCCTAAATAAAAAGTGTTCTGTTGCTTCAGATGATGAAAGATTTATTGTATGTTGGTTATGCCATGGGCTTTGTCATTTCAAATGTAGTGGTCTTCCAACTTTAGTTGCTGAATCGTTAAATAAACATAAAGGTATTCACTGGTGCTGTCAGGATTGTAGCAGACTGGGTGTTGATTTTTTTATAGATTTTTCCAAAGTACAAAAACCGAATTTATCGTAATTCAAAATAAATTAACTGCATTGGCTGATAGTGTAGCATCATACGGAAATATTTTTGATAATTATAATTCTTTAAAAGCATTAAATTCTCCATCCAAACCCTCACCTAAACGCCGTAAATCGCCTAGAAATATTAATAAACAACTTTCCGTTCAGCCTAACGTAAGTCTTAATGTACCTGATACTTTATTGGCTAATTGTCCTATATCTGCTGATAGTGAAAGTACTCAGTCGGAAAATATTACTCGACCTGTACGACCAAAAACTTATCAATCAATTTCCAACTCAACTGAAACTGTACCTGCTATTATGCCATCAACTTCTGGCCATATATCACATACTGCTCTCCGCACCACTTCTAATATAAATAATACTACTGGCTCAAATACATTGGATCTAGGTGACCTAAGTGAAATTGCACCCATTCCCACCACGTCATTAAATACTAATCCTTTGAATTTGAATTCGAATCTGTTGCCAGCGGCAAATGTCATTAATAATGATTTAGTGGTTAACCAAATTATTCATAAGCCACTTGTTGTTATTCCACCCAAAAAATCAATTTTTGTTTCATGATTGGAAGGTGATACTTCTGTAAATGATGTTGAATATTATATAAAATCTCGTCTTAGTGGAGCTGTTGTTAATATACATAAGTTTAAATTTTCTAATCCTAGATATATTTCATCTTTCAAAATATCTATTACTGAAAACAATTTTCAACAAATTCTTGATCGTAAATGCTGTCGATTCAATATCAGTCTTTTATCAAAATGTTCGTGACCTAAGAACAAAATTGTCAAATCTGTATGTGGAAAGTTTTACTTGTTTTTATGATATATTAGTTTTTACTGAAACTTGGCTTAATGATTCATATCTGAATACTGAAATTCATTGTGGGAGATACAACATTTAACATCGTGAGCATGGCAGTCTTGGTGGTGGTGTTCTCATTGCGGTTTCCAGTAATATGTCATCGGAGCGCTTCGAAGTTGACGTTAACATAGAATTTATATCAGTTGTTATTACATTGAAACACAAAAAGATATTTGTAACATGCTCCTACATTCCTCCGTTATCTCCACAATCTTTTTATGTACAACATGGAGAAGCTATTAAGTCAATAGCTCAAGCTGCTAATGAAAATGATTTGTTAGTAATCATGGGTGACTTTAATATGCCAACAATATTTTGGGAAAATCTGCCTGATGAATGTTATTATACTCATATTACAAATAATTATACTGTAAATGCTTTTTAAATACACTTCACGATATGGATTTTTCTCAAATAAATGGAATATCCAATATTATTGATAAAATTATTGACCTAGTATTTGTAAATGATAAAGATGATTGTTATATCAAGCGATCTGATCCCATTTCAGTCCCTGAAGATCGTTATCATCCCTCTATTGAGGTAATAATTGCTAACACAACTGATCATGTTATACCGTCAATGGGCAGTATGGATAGGTTATTTGTTTTTAATAAAACCAACTATGATGAATTAAATAAACTTATTGTTAATACAAACTGGAGCAAAATTTTGTCTCTTCTAATCAATTCAGCAGTAGCTATGCACCAGTCCTTTAATGCTTTCTACGATATAATGTATTCATTTATGGATTTGTGCATTCCAAAACAAAAATTCAAACCTTTATCTGGGTCGGCTTGGGGTAATAAAAATCTAGCTCAAGCAAAAAAAAAAAAAAAAAACAAAAACAAAAAAAAAAAAATACAAATGTTACAAAAAGTATAAATTTACGGGATCTGCTGTTGATTATATCAGATATTCGGTGAGCCGTGCGGAATATACTAGAATAAATAGACAGTGTTAAGTCTAGTGATAATACAACCATAGCCGACATGTTTGCTGGCTTCTTTTTGGCCACATACTCCAATTTAATTTATGATGATAGAGCAGGTTATTCATATCTTTTACATGAAAACCAATCTATAGCATTACAATTTTTTGATACTCATACAATTTCAAACGAAGCCAAGAAGCTAACATTTTCGTATAAGTCTGGCCCGGATAAAATTCCTAGTTAAAATGTTAATTGTGCTGATGCTTTAGCCATTCCATTAACTATTATGTTTAATACTTCTATAAAATATGGTTATCTACCGCATATTTGGAAAGAATCCTATATTATTCCATTGTTCAAATGTGGTATAGAGCCAATATCGAAAATTACCGAGGTATAGCTAAACTGACCGTTATTCCTAAATTATTCGAAAAATTAATTACAGACCAATTGTGGTCCAAAGTCACAAATCTGATATCCCCCTTTCAGCATGGATTTCAAAAGGGATGTTCTACTACAACAAACCTTCTCCATCTTACTACATTAATTAATCGGGTTTTTTTTTTCAAAGGAAACAAACTGATATCATCTACACTGATTTTAGTAAGGCTTTTGATAAAGTAAATCAATTCAAAAACTACGTATGCTTGGTTTTACTGATAATGCTGTTAATTGGATCCAGTCATACTTATCAAAGAGAACACAAAATGTTTATTTCAATAATATTATATCAAAAAGAATTAATGTTCTATCTGGGGTTAAGCAGGGGAGTCACCTCGGCCCTTTACTTTTCTCTTTATTTATTAATGACCTGCCACAAATAATACAATTTTCAAATATATTAATGTATGCAGACGATCTGAAAATATTCATTTCCCACAAACAAGTATTAGAACAACAACATCTTCAAACTGACCTCAACTCTTTCTACGAATGGTGTAACATTAATTTAATGGAGCTTAATATAAAAAAGTGTAAGCATATGCGATTTCAAGACAAAACTCAACTGTTGTGAACTACTTTCTAGGCAGCGATAAAGAGACTGTGGTTGACACTTTTCTGGATCTTGGTATATTATTTGATACAAAATTAAATTTTACACCCCACATCACAAGTACAGTCAATAAAGCTAGGAATTTAATGATCCTTATACTACAAAATTATTATATACATCACTTGTTCGGCCAATTTTAGAATATGGCTCAATAATTTGGGACCCATTATATCAAGTGCATTCCAACGCTATTGAGTCAGTGCAGAAACAGTTTTTGTTATTTTGTCTTCGTGGTTTTCAACTTGCCCTCATACTCAGCTCGACTTGCTCTTATTAAATTGCCAACATTAATGAGTCATAGAACAATGCTCAATGTTACATTTATTTTTAATGTTATTAGAGGCGACATATGTTCTGGAGACCGCGTTATAAGAAACTCAAAATTATTAAAATTAAAAGAATTCGTACTGTGTTATATGGAATCTCACAGAAATATTTTGCATAAATTTGTTTTAGCAAAAATTGGTTCTTTATAGATTAATAATATGGAAAGTTTTAGATATAAATATAATAAAGCATAGTCTATGACACTTGCAGTAAAAAAACAACAACATTTTTATTTATCAAATGCGTAATTTTTGCATCATAAAATTATTTTGCTTTTTAAAGATTAACGTTTTTTTGTTTTTTTTTTTATTCTTTACTCTTGCAATAGCGCTATAAAGAGACCGCGTTGTAGGAGAACTTGTCGTATATATCACACCTCGTTATAGGAGAATTGACTGCAATAAATCAGAAAAATATAGAGAAAAAAGGAGATGCACATATTCCACCTGTAATAACTGCTCTGATTGAAAAAGCTGATCTATCTGTTTATCTCAAAAAATCTTAAAATAAAATACAATAAAAAGATATAAAAAGTATTAAAATTTTAAATTTTATTGATTTATTCTAAATTTTTTAAACCAAAATGCTGAAAAAGTAATTAGAATACAATATGAAGTGGGATCAATTATGTAAATATAATTAATGTGTGATCTTTTCAAACAACAGCTAATACCGACTCAGCTTTTAGAAATTCAATAAAAAAAGTTACGAATACACAACAGAATATAAAATGTAGTGTTTTGTGACACCCACAGCAGGAACAGAAATAACAAAACAACAATGGCAGTAGCACAGCACACTTGTATCTGTGAACAGATCAATTATAAGCTGAATGAATTTAATTAAAATATTTATGCTTTTCTTAATCAATATTTACTTTATAATTGAGTTGAAGCCAATATCATGCGCCATTTTACATTTTTCCAGGAGAGAAAAAAATTTTAAATTAAATTTTAAGTAAACCGCAGCCAACCTTAATTCCAAAAAGTAACAAATAGAAACAAAAGGGAATTTCAGAATACATGCATGTCTGTGGTCTTTGCTATTCTTTTGCCAAATCATTGCATTCAAAATTTCCTTTTTTTTATGAAAATACAATTAAGATTTCGATTTGGTCTCAGCAACCAAGATTAAAACTTGTGCATTCGACATCGATCGATTTTAATGTATTTTTAGTGGAAATTTCGTTCGATATCGAATGCCGTAATGTGGCATTTGCGTTTAGACTGCTCATAACGTTAAACTTTCAAAACTGTGAAACAGACTTTTAGTTTTGAAGAGCAAAAATGTGTAACACCATGAACAAATGAATTCAATTGATTGATTGCCTTGTGTAGAGAAAATTTTATATTAAAAATATAAAAAATTAATTGTATGAGACAGATGTTTTTCTCTTTTACTTCACAGTAATATAACAATATATTCCCATACGATGGAATTGATTCTGTCTTACCTGAAATGTTTAAGAATCAAACAATTAGTTGGCTTCTTTAAATTAAATTTACATCATAACGTAAATTTAAAAAAAAAAAACATTCAACATACGATAAAAAAGCACAAAAGAAACGTTTTAGTATATTTTACATAGCACATATATACACATACGTAATCGTATAGACCTGTAAAATGCTATTTGTCACCCCATGAATAATTAATTGCATAAGAAATAATTATTATTAATATTCCGTGGGCTGATTGCTTCTTTTTGAACTGACAACGCCAATACCGAGCTCGCTGGACTACCATTAAAAACGAGGACCAGGAGTTATAGTAAACAAACAAAATTAATTTTGCCTAAAAATAAATTGGGCTTAAAAAACAACTCGCAAACACTTCTGAAAATTGTTTAAAACGCGACTGGTTACTAAGCAAAAATAACCAAAAAAAAAAAAAGAATATAAAGAATGAGTGCAATCATAAACTGATCATGGATTTACTAGAACTGTGACAGTTAGTTGCATTATTATTGCAAACTATATCGAAAATGAGTGACAAATGAGAGTTACAACAACTAGCTTGAGGGTCGTGGTGGCGAAAAGAAGTCATCCGATGTTGTTTGGCTCTCATTTTTTTTTCTAAATGAAAATAAAATGTGTGGCGTTGCTCCGTCCTGTTGGAACCACATGTCACCCAGTCCTAATTCGTTCAATTGCGGCAGAAAAAACCATATAGCGCTCACCGTCCACTGTTGTCATTTGACCAGCCCGATGACTCCTCCAGCGTGAACAGCGCACCATGCAGTCACTTTGAGCGGGTGTAATGGCTCCTCGTGCATCACTCGTGGATTTTCGGTGCCCCAGAAGCGATAGTTTTGCTTGTTCACGTTACCGCTGAGGTGGAAATGAGCTTCGTCGCTCATTATGATTTTGGTGGAAAAAACGTCCACTTCGATTATTCCGCGTTCTTAGGGAGTGTATCGCTCCATTGCTTGTTCACTTGCATTCTACATCTGTCTAGTTCACAAATGTCAAAACAGATTTGACATTGGCCGCCATTTACATAAATAAGAGCATTTTTCAAATAGGGTGATTTCTTTTAGCCCTCCTTGTACAAGTATCTCTCAGTGAAACTAGAAAGCTTTCCAGAAAGAAGTGCATAAACGATTATTTTATATGTTTAATAAAATACTGACTGAATTAGGAATACATACATATATGTAGCACGACATATTTTTGATTAAACCAACTAACTTTTGTATTGTAAAATAACTTTTGTATCAGGTATTGAAAACATTAATTTTGAAATGAATCAAACCAGATTTTTTATACCCATTTTTACAGGTTAGTAAAATTTAATATTAGAAATTTTGAATGCACAAAATTAGCTTTTGGTTAGATTTTATACTAAAAGTTAATTGTGTGTTTTAATGTGTCCTTGGCTTATTATGGCATTTCAGTTTTCTATTCTACCCAAAACCTAACAAAGTCTTAACTTTAACGATTGTAATAGTAGAGCTAAAAGTTGCAATAAAAACATTCCTAAATTTTTAAAATCTTGTTTATGAGGAAGTAAATAACAGATTTGATAATTAATTTTTTTTTTATAAATTTCATTAATTGTACAGAATTTTGTAATTATTTGAATAAAAGAAATGCAGAAGTAAGCAAACTATTCGTGTTGTGCTGTGTAATTGAACAGATTTTGCATAGTTTTCAAGAGAGAGAATATATTTTTTATGGTAAATAACGATTTTTATTTCTGTAAATTTATTGAAAATATTATAGTTACACTCGTAATGCATACACAGTTAGCTTGTTTGTTTGTTTACATAAAACAAAATTAATAAATGATTCACAAACTCCTACACAAATTAATTTATTGCCTTATTTTGTAAATCGTAAGGCATTTTATCTAATAAATATTATTTGTATGGAGAAAAAATTTTCAACTTTTTATTTACAATTTGTTACTGTTCCTAAGCGTTCCGTTTAGGCACATAAATTAAATAATTTGCCTTTTAAGTTTGTCTACACACATACAACTAACTATAACCAAGAGTTTTCAATTTCACAACACTGTATTTTGTCAATAAAAAAAGAAGTTGGCTTTTTAAAATTATCTAATCGTATTAGAACAAAATGTAACGTTACGATCTGAAAGATAAATTTGTCTGCTTTACTACAAGGCGAATCTATACAAAGTGGCCGCATTAGCAATTCGCTTATCATTTACTTTTAAATTATCAAACTTTTTAAAATAAACTTTCTTTTTTTAATTTTTTTGGTGCTAGTTTTCCAATTCAAATTGAAACGAATTTTGACAATTAGAAATATAACAGCTGCTGAGGAATTCCCTGATGCCGTCACCTTGTATACATTCGTCTTGTTCTACTCTAAAAGCTAAAATAAAATTGATTTGAAATGGTCTCAATAAAAAATTGTACGGAAAATTTTATTTAAATTAATTAAATTTTTTTTTCTTTGAGGATATACTTTTTAATGAAATTGTTTTATTAAAGAAGTTATAAGAGCTATGGAAAAATTTAAGAAAAAACCCCTGAACAATAGTGTTTTCAGGTCATGTTGCTATTACGGTCCATAACTCAAAATTAGAAGACTAATATGGGCTCAATAAATATCCTTCATGGCCAGCTGCCTGTTCAATATCTTTGTTTACTTGACTTTCTTTTCAATAAGAATTTAATTTTATTAATTTAAAGTCAAATAATACGATTTGCCAAAGTTTAAAACGAAGTGGTGATTACACTTTTTACTATAACAAAATATTAATCCTTATTTGCGCTTAATTCGAGAATTGTGTTGTTTTATTTTAAATTTATTGTTTTCCTCATGATATCCTCATGAGTTATTTATTCAGTACAATAAGTACCAAAGGGGATAGCATTTCAACAGACGCTACTATGAATCCTCAGTAAATTACTCCCAACATTTCTTTACTTTACTTTTTTACTTTTGCCAAGAAATGTTGGGAGTAATCTACTGAGAATTTAGAGTCATGACAAACTCTAAAAAAATTAGTCAAGTCAATCCAGCCGTTCTCCGTTTTAAATAAATGTAAAAAGTGAGTGAATTAATAGCTGTAGTCAATTTTCATTTCCATAAAACCTAAATTTAGTTATGAAGAACACACAACAAAAAAACAACAAATCTGTCCAGACGTTCTCCGTTTTTTATAAACTGGGCGTGGTATTGGGCATGGTAAATTTTTGCCTCAAGACAAATACGCAAGTTAACTTATGGCGAACATATAAACGAACAATTGCCAATTTGGTCTAGCCGTTCTTTGATTTTAAATAAATTTAAAAAGTATGCGTAGAATTGGGCGGTAAAATTATTTTTATAAAAATCTAAGTTGGGCTATGACGAATATATAAGAAAAAAATTAGCCATATCGGTCTAGCCGCTCTCACGTGATGCAATTACAAACGAACGACATTTGATTTTTATATATATAGACGAAATAAATAGTTTTGCTTTGATTTCAATAAAGTATAGCTCGTTGTCTTTGGTTTAATTATAGAAAAAATTTCCAATTTTTGTTTTGCTATACTTTAGACAATTTTAAAAAATGACAAATTAGAAATTTTGAATAAAATTTTTTTTCCGTCACAACTTACACCTACAATAGCTTTGAAACTGGTGAGCCAATTAAAAAAGCGTTGTAGGTTAGACTTAAAGCAAATGTTGGTGCGAAATTTCAGATTTTCTTAATAATCGAATTTAACAAATAACGGCATATCTGGGAAATTAAAACTAAAAAGCAAATAAAGGTATAAAACTAGTATTGTGGAATCAGAAGGAAAAAACGATACAAATTTAATAGTATCTAGTACAGCTATTATTATTTAATTACCGTGTATGTACCATTATATTCCAATAACAACTTTATTACAACAATCACTTTTTCTTTATTATCACAGATAAGCTCTTCTTTATTGTACCAACAAAAAGGAAATAAAAATCAGAGTTTTAATTGACTGTTGAATAGTTCATTTGTAAATACATACATTCATTTCAATTGCCATCTGTTAGTTTTATTTGGAAACCATAACGAAACCCCAACAAAAGTTGTTTTAAACAATTTAATTGTTTCATCAACAAATTAACAAAAAAAAAGCCAGCCCACTCATTTTATTTTCGTTTAACACAAAAAAAAATTACACCTCTTACAGCAAAACGATCATAACCTACAAATGACACATTTCGCAGAAAACAAGTGCTTTCGTAAATAAATAAATCTAACATGAATTATCAAGAATTTCAACAACTTCCTAGCAGTAAGCACTAAGAGGCCTTAGATAGCTAGGCCTTTTTAAGGCACTCTTTAAGATACATTTGTTGACATCACTTAAATAATACATCGCTGTGTATATAAATTCTAAGGCGAGGTCGATCAGCTGCTATATTTTAAAATAACGTCATTCGTCTTTTACTACCCGCAGAAGCAACAGCAAAGAAAACGAGCCACGCGACGTACAATAAGTCATATATATAATAATAGCCAAAGCGTCATTTACTTTATATTTTTTATTAATTACACTTTAAATTACAAATAAATCAAACTTGAATTCATTTTAAAATCTTTGTATTTGACGCAGTCACAACATTGCTCATTTTAACTTGCGATATGCACACTGTGAATGTATGTATGTTGTAGATAAATTTAAGCTGTTGATACTTGAAACCGCGTAGTTATTTATGATGGGTAAAAATGATTCAGTGTTATTTTTGTTGCAAAGTCTCTGAATGTCTATAGCAAACTGTTATGAATTTTTTAATTAAAATTGGAATTAAGCACGATTAAAGATTAATTTTTGTTAAAATTTGAAAATTCAAATATAACTAAAGTTTTACTATCATTTTTATTCCATTTCATTTTTATAAAATAAATTTTTAAAGAATGTCTCTCTCTTCTATTTATAAGCCTTCTAATTATAAATAGAAGAGAGTGTAGAAGGTATTCGTCCTTAATGACATCGGATGGGTTGCGACAAAATACGCATGACATTAAAATATTTTTGAGATTGAGAGTTGTAGGATTACTTTCATCTGCAGAATGGTCTAAATTATTTTCATAAGTGCTTTAATATAAATTTAATCAAACTAAATCCCTAAAAATAAAATATAAACGTCATTTTAATTCGATTTTATATGCTGAATAAGTCGAAATTAGAATCAGTAGGCACGTTTTCACGTGCGGGTGTCCGCGGGGAAGGTATACTACTTTGTTTGTTAACAATTTTTGATTAAATGAAAGAGAATGAATCTTATATTGATAAATGTTTTATTTAATGTTGGCAATTATGTATGGAATACAATATCAGATAAATGTCCGCCTCTGTTAGTCTCACAAATGCGAGCTCTTTTGAGCACATTTTTCATTACATTCTCACACATTTCACGCGGTATTTCATTAATTTCATCACGAATATTTTGTTTGAGTTGCTCAAGATTTTCTGGTCTGTTTGCATAAACCTTGCTTTTCAGACATCCCCAAAAAAGAAGTGCGAAGCAGTCAAATCAGGCGGCAGTGGAGGCCAATCAACATCACCATTTCTTGAAATAACTTGTTGTAGAAAGTGGTCTCGCAGCAATTCCATTGTAATCCTGGTTGTATGCGATGTGGCACCATCTTGTTGATACCACATGTTAATCAAGCAGTTGTGGCGTTAAAAAGTTTTCAATCATATCACGATATCGCTCCCCATTCACAGTTACCGTTACGCCGTTTTCATTTTCAAAGAAATCAGGGGGGTTACTCTCTATTGCGATGCGAAAGAAAACGCATCGCAACTCAATGTAAAAATCATACAGATGCGAATGGTTTTTCTTTCGCATCGCAATAGAGAGTAACCCCCCAGGTACAATGATTCCTCCTGACCAAATCGCACTCCATTCTGTCACTTTTAATGAATGCAAAGGTGACTGATGAATAATTTGAGGGTTTTCCATTGCCCAGAATCGAATATTCTGTTTATTCACATATCCATTCAAATGAAAATGTACCTCGTCACTCATTTCACGTAACTTTCTCATCATCACAGTAATCGATGATTGATTTTGGTAAAATGTTTTAACGATTAAAACACGTTGGTTTAGATATCGAATGTCTACTTCACGACTGCCAATTATAAACTGTCAAAACTAATGTTTACCAAAATGGCGGCAAAACAAAGTAGTATACCTTCTCGGCGGACACCCGTTACTATAATCTAATTGGATACGAAATTAAAATTTTTTCAACATTTTACAATGGCGGGGAGGATTTTATTAAATGCTGGTTAAAGAAATTTACATTTATATTATAAATACATAAGCTTATTAAGACCGATTCTAAAATATCAGGACATGTTCTGAAAATCACTTTTTCTCAAAGTGATTTTAAATCACGAAAAAGCTGTTTGAAATCTTGTAATTTAATCCTTTATCGGGCAACATACCATTTTTGGCTCTAACGTATGGTTTTCTATACTGGTTCGTTCCGAAATTTTTATATCGCTTAAAAAGCTATAAATATTTTATAAAATAAAGCCACTTTTCGAATAAAATGTATGGAAGACCATTCAAATTTTCGAGCTCAATTTTTTAACACTTTTTAGATACTGCCATTTTTTTCAACAATCAATGGAAAATATTTGATTTATTACTTTTTTTGCTTTTTTTATGGTACATAATTAGTTATGTTAAAATATTTACATCGGGTATGTGACATTACTGTCACATGGCCAGTTAAACGGTTAAAACCGGTCAACTAATTGGCTTACGACATCAAATCACCTGACCTTTGTTAAGCGTTTTGCCTTAAATTCGTAAACAAAATAATTACATACATTTAATTTTAACTGTTTTTTTTTATTATTTTTTGTAAAAAAAATTATTATTCTTAAACCTGAACAGTAAAATATAATAATTTAAAAAACCTATATAGTTTTTGTGAACCATTTTTTTGTTTCGTTTATTATTATTTGTTATTAGAATTTAATTCTAAGATTAAATTTTTTAACGACCGCGGGTGACTTTGTAAATTTGCTTCCAGGGTCTAGACAGCAATCGAAATTTGAGAGTGGTTAACGTTTATGCTTATCATTGTACATATCAAGGCTGCATTTTTGCATACGAAAAGAAGTCACAAAAACGGTTGACAAAATCCCAGAAAATCTTAGCTCTTGTATTATAATGTAAAAAGGATATAAAAACATGACTTTACACATAAAAAAAGAAAATAATGGTAGTCGAAACGACTAACATTGGTAAAAGTGTAATAATTATTTACCTTTTTTGCTAAAAATAAAACTTGTAACAGGTTATCTCTCTTGATTTTGATATATATGTATGCTTAGGTCATGAATCGTATATAAAAGCATAAAAATCAAGAAAAATAATAAATTTAAGGTCGATAAAATTAACAAAAAAAAAATTTAATGTTACAAGCTGTTCAGACATACACGTTAATTGAGCAATTAAGCATTTTACGCAATTATCGCCTTTATTGAGCTCAATTTACCATACAAATTTCCAATAAATAATTGCGCAATTAAAATTGATTGCGCGTTAATGAAGTCAAAAACAAAATGCAACTCTTTGTTGTGCCCTTAAATATCAACTCAAAAGTGAGAAAAGTTGATATTTTCAGTTTAAAAAAAGAAAACGTAAATAAATTTAAAAATAAATGTCATAAAAAGGAAATGCCAGCCGAAGTTACCGGTAAATAAATTTTATAAAATTTTTATTGAAAATAATTTTTAAATAACTAATTTCTTTTAATCAATAGCTTGCCTTCAAAACTGGATTGCACTGATAGAAGTAGTTCAATATTTTTAGTATAAGCTACCAACATTTTTTTTTAAATTTGACTTTTTTTTCAGTTTTTATTTTATAAATACTCAAACATATTTTCAAAAGAAAAATGTCACAATATTTTCAGTTGTCAAATGCTTAATTGCGTAAACTTAATTGAATATGTGTGAACACCCAAATCAGTCACACAATTTAAAACTTAATTGACTTTATTAACTTTTATGTCTGAACAGGGTATTAGTCGTTTCGACTACGTAACTTTTTCGAAACCTATTATGTCGATTAACTAAAGAACATAAAGCACCCGCTTTCAGCAGCATTAGCTTCTAAACTAAATCAGCTACTTTGATATGTATAGACACAACGACAGCTAACGGAATATAAAAGTTACGATAAAAAAAAGTAAACTGTGTTAGTCGAAGCGACTATATATTCCTTGTATACTTTTGCCATATTTGTAAGCATTCTTATGGGATATATTTTATTTCGGTCTTAAAAATAGAGAGTTTAAATATTTATTTGATATTTTTACAGAATATAAAGGCTGTTTAATTGCTGTTTAGTTTGGCAATTGTCTTAATATGTATGATTTTTGTTTTAATGTTTTAAACAGTTCATCGCTTAATATGTGGAGATTGTTTGTTTAAAATCAAAATTCTAAGGAAACAGTTTAAATTATATTTGTAAAAACATACCTCTTGGCGGTGGACCAGCTTTTGGAGCAGCATGTGAACACAGACGGCCAATTTTTGACACTGATGATGACGATCCGCCAAAATTTGTGGGTGCTTTTAATCGACTAACTGCGACTCCTGTAACTGAAGAGGTTGGTGTGGTGGCATTCGATTTTGATGGTAGTGGAGCATTGGTGAGCTCTTGTGATGTTGACGTCGAAGCTGGGTGACTAACGCTACTGGATTGAGTTTCTATTGGAGCATTTGTTGCATCACTCAAATTCTCATTATTTCTTTCACTCATTTTAATTTTTTTCTTTGGTAACACTTTTTTTATTTCACTATTACACACAACATTCAACTTTAGAAAAGTTGACTTGAACAAATTTTACTTATTAATTATTTATTTTTCTTTCCGGTATATGGGTAAATATTTGTCATTAATTGGAAGACTTTTTGACTTACCTCTTTTGTAGAATATATTTAGGGATACACATGTAAGTATATTTATCTTTAGTAGATATAACTGGAAAATCGTTTCAAATGGAAAGTATCGTCCAATAAGTAAGTACCTTTACAATTTGTGTAGGCACCTTTTCTTAATATATTTTTTTACTTATATGTATATGTCTGTATAGTTGTTATTTATTCGAAACTTTTTACAATTTATTTTGAGATTCACAATAAAATCAACTGATAAAAAAATAAATATATATTTTGTATATTGTTTCTATTAGAAACTTTATTTATAAATCATTTCCTTTCTTTTCTTTAGCTACTCAAAGCACTATATATGTACATTTGTATGTATATAGTATATGTATTTGTAAATGGACTGGCTGTCCCATAATATTTGCCACACAATAGAATGAATTTAGACTTCGGAAATAATTTTGTTGTGAGATTAGAAGGCTCAAATTTAAAATTTGAGACGACGTAGTAAATAAATGCAAAAATTTTATTATCCAGATCAAGTGACTTTTTTATAACTTCCTTTCTTTGTATTCGTATAGAAATAACACAAATAAAAGTGAAATTTTTGTTCCCTTGAAATTTTCATTCCCCTCGAAGGGAAAATTGCTATCGGGAATCTCACGTGAAATTTTGCTTACGCTATCAGTGCAGAGTGAATGCATAATAAAGAGGAATTTATTCACCCCTATCACGAATAACATGTGAAATTTCTGCTCCCACGAAATTTATTTTCCCCTTCATGTGAATATTGGTATCGTGAATTCGCCGTGAGATGTTTCTCTCATTCAAATTTGAGAAATAAGCAGCTGTTCAAAATAATGTAAGCTATCAATGCATACTGAATGTAAATAGGAAGAAGTTTTATAAACTTTTGTTAAAACTGAAGGGGATATCATATCTATATGGACCATTTCGTCAGACGCTACTCTGATTCCTCAGTAGATTACTCCCAAAGTTTCTTGCAAACATTAGAACCTTTATATTGTAAAAGCAATTGACTAAATAAGAATAATTAATCAATAGTTACAAAAAGATTCAAATATTTAAACAAAAAACTCAGTAAGCATTGAACTGAATAAATAAGTAAATTTCCCAACCAACATTTTAATATTGAAAACCTATATATTCTATTTTTATTTTTCTCTTCTCTTTTACATTCGAATGCCAGAGAGGAAATTGCAAGAGGCAGAAAGCAACCAACAGCGGATTGTTCATCGTGCTTTGCGAGATGCATCTAACCCCTTGGAATTACATGAAACACTGAAATCAACCGAATTCAATAAAAAATTTCTATAATTAAATGAGTATTTTTGTGTTAGATTTATGCAGCATTACAGGGTAAATAAACCTGCATTTATATATATTCTGGATGTGCTCAATAATTCCTTGTCATCGCCGAAATAATCCTTTGGAATTCTACTAATTTTAAAGCTAAGTGCTTGTCTGCGATTCTTTGCAGAGGTCGGTTACCAAAAGGGAGTAGCCAGAGACTATGAAGTGGTAATGGCACAGTTGACATTTTCTGAAGTGGTTTCAAAAGTTTTGGGTAATTTTTTAATTTACGAATGGTTCCTGTGGCGTCAATATTTATAGTTAAACAGTTTTCTGTGTCCAGTTCATGTAAGCCTTAATAAATATTAGCATATATAATTTCGGTACCAAGCAATTTGTGTAGCAAATAACTATGTAAGTATAAAGCAAGTTAGTCTGATTAAATTTTTGATGTACTTGCGTTATTGCACCCAATTATACAAATTTTAACATTTATAATGTATTTTCTTCTTATAGTACATAATAATAAACAGGGAGTTTAGAATTAATCCGTCTAAACCGCCTTTTAAATAATAAAGGTAGAAATATTACCGAACACTGAAAACACGTTTAAAATAGAGTATAGCTGTAAAAAATTTGACCAGTCAAGGACCTACCCTCTGACTAGCTCTTTTGAAGTATTTTTTACTGGATTCAGAATCAATCACGAATTATGTATTTTGTTTTTACAGAGGGGAAGCTTTTAGGAATTTTACATCAAATTAAAGAGATTAAAAACAAAAACATGTTAATTTATTAAAAGACAACTCAAGACTTACTTTAAATAATAATTAACTAAGTTGGGTATTATTAAATTATGACTATTAAAAAATTGCAAAAACTGTTTCAATATGAAATAGTAATCGATATATGCTAATGAAAAGTTTGTTCTGCTTGTTTGCGCTATTTTGCGTTAAGAAAACATGCTGGTAACACTTAAAAAAGCGGCACATGAGAAATTCATTCTGTATTCTCTTTCTTAAGCAAATCCACTCACAGCAACAGTAAACAAATCATTCGATTGTGTAGTAAACGGACAGCTGTTTCAAGAATACTGGACACAAGACAAAATTAAGAAAAATTTGGAATAATTGAATAATACTTTGTGATTTAAAACAATTTTGTCTGTTGAAAAAGAGCTCAAGGATAGGCTATATTTAAGTGACACTCTTTATTCCAAACACTTATAAAAAATATAGATCTAAATATTTCAAAAAATTTATATAAGCCGATACAATATTTGCACGCATAAAATGAATGCTCTTGAATTCTCAATAAATCAATTTCACTGTAGGATATTTTTTGCATTTATTCTTACATGGAGCGTGCTAAAAATTATATTAATGCATTTCTCAACCCGTAAAGTTCCAAGAATTTATACACGGTGTTCCAGCACAGCACAACAAATGTGCAAATGTACAGTAAAATTAAAAATGGAAGTTGTTTTGTCATCAAATAGTGTTCACAAGAAATTTTTTTTTTTTTAATTTACACACGTTATATCTATAATTAAGCACAACGACACGAGTGTAACAAATAGTGTTTGTTTGTTTTTGGAAGTATTTCAGAAATCAACATTTAAAGATAAATTTTTCGTTTCTTTACATAACACAGCGACATTTCGAGAATTAAATCTTTATTAGAAATATTAAAAAAAAAATTAAACGATTTACAGAATTAATAATCACAATGTAAGCTAAACAAACAATATTTCTCTTTAATAGAAATTCGTTGAATAAGCACGGTACAATCAAACAGAAACGTAAAGGAATGAAATGAAAATTCTTTGACTTTTTCATATTAATATTGCCACACGTAAAAGTTGTAGTCTTAATTTTGCCAAACTTTACATGAAAAATATAAATTTTTATTATTTTCCTTAATTTTGTATATATTTGGACTGAACTTAAATAAAATAATATATTATTAATGAAAAAATTTTTTATAACTAAAATAATAAGCATTTACGAAAATTAAAACGCTTGCGAACACATCAACATTGTGATAAAGCAGGGTGTTATCGACATAATAATAAATTACATATTTTATTATTAATTGTGTTCATAGCTTGAGTGCTGAGTACACACTTAGAAACATGCTCCGTAAACATTACATGTTTCGTGCTTCATGTTGCTTAGTGTGCTTCATTCCGTAGTGAGTAGTCGTGTTTATAGTTTATATTCGTGTTCCCTTCGAGGTTTCAAAATATAAATTTTTTTTTTATTTTCTGGTTGCATTGATGTTGGTTCCATAATCTTTATCGTTGTTTACTGTTTTTACTTGTTTAGTTCACCTAAAACAAGCAAGCTGTAAACATGTAGGATTTTGTCGACCGTTGAAAAAATTAATTCAAATAAAGAAAAAGAAAAATGGCAATTAAAAGAAATAAGAGTTGGGTAAATTTTATTAATTTATATAAAAATTTACCAGAATTATGGAATGTGAAAAGTGACAATTACAAAAATAAAAGTATATACTTTTTCAAATGTGTTTCACCCGTGATGTTCATGCTATAATACAAAATACAGAAAAGATGTTGCATTTGGATTTTACTTGTTGGTTCCAGTGTGTGTAAAAAACAATGGAACATGAGCGAAGAACGTGCTCCGTAAACATGTTTACAAGTGTGTACTCAGCATTGATATTGTTCATTTTAGTCGGGCTGAAAACCTTTACGTTTCATTATCTAACAGCCAAATCTTGGATAAATTTACAAAACACACCACTGCAGCGAACTGATGCTCTTTTCTTAACATTTTTAATTTCACATAAATAGTTGTTAGATATGGATTACACGATGATACTAAGTTAGAATCTAAAAAATTGTAAATTGCTGACAACAATGCTACATTTGCAAGTAAATATTATAAGTTGAATTTCTTCAAGTCAAATTTACAACTGCAATGAATTTGCCTTGCAGTTCTCTTTTCTACCCAATGAATTATAATTCGAACTCAAGGCAAATTCATACCATTTTTTGCCTTGTTCGAACTTTTTGTCTTTTGAATGTATTTTTCTAAACACACTGACGTAGTGCTGCCACGTTTTCACATGAATATAACCAACAATTTAAAAATTTTTATTTGTTATTTTAAAATGTTAATTAAACTTTAAAAATAAATAAATTTTGTATTACTTATTTGAATGGCATTAATATTTTAACAACAATAATAATAACAACATGAATTTAACGAAAGATATAGAATATGGCAGCTTTTATTTTATATATTTTTGTTTACTTTTCATAATGTTTCTTTTCGGTTTTTCCTGTTTCTTGTCAAGAATGTTTCAGTTTAATTTTTCTCTCGGATGGAAGCGTGTGTTTAGTGAATAAAGCGGAGATATTTTACTGTTCAAAATAAAATTCTTAGAAAATATTGTTTGTATAAATTATAAAAAAGCTAATTTATTTTTTCTAATGAACTCGTTAAGGTATGGAAAAATTTTAAATGAAAATAAGTGTGAAAGAAAAATGCAATTCAATTTCATTATAAGAAAATTTGAAATAAAATTTTAGGATATAATATTTGTATTGTATAAATTGTGGATAAATCAATTTAGTAGAACAATATACATATAAAAAATTGCCCAAATGAGGATGGCAGCCACAGCTGCCGTCTACAATCGGCTTCACAATACAAGTGTGGGTGTGGTTGCAGGCGGACAAGGCTCTAGCCTAGCAGGAGGTGGCGTTGGCGGAGTTCTCGGCCATCATCATCAGCTGGCACGTTCATTGGAACGTATTCTTGAGGAAGCACATCTCAGTGGAGAACTCATTTTGACCAACCGGAAATTGAAAGATTTCCCTAAAACTGGTACCAAGTACAATCTCAACGATACAGTAATTGCAGGTTTGTAAAGTTTTTGCTAAAGTTACTATCTGAAAGTATATTTCCTCATATGAAGGAAGCACAAATAATTTAAAGTGTCTGACAGCCTTGGGTGCGGTCGTATGACACATACTGTTGAGTTGCCTACGGTTAAATGCCTTTAAAGACAAATATGCTGACTTCTTGTAATGAAAAAAAGGCAACTTTGTTGTTGCTCTTATGACAAGGAAGTAGCAGAAACTGCTTACAAATTCAATTTTATGCTAAAATCATACACTAAGACGAAAGACACGTCGTGAAAGTAAAATAAAAATCGATATTTCATCCACCTTTTTTGTGGTTGATTGCCACAAAAAAGGAACAGAACATATGTATGTACTGTGTACGTATTTTTTGCAACCTCTTTAACGCTAAAATTTCTGTTGTTAAGCTTCTGATCAGCTGCTTATTTAAAGGGCAGGTTTTTCTTATTAAAAGGAAAGAATGTTCTGTGCTTTTTGCCACTATACCGCAGATCATTTGAAATAATGGCTGCTGTTGCATCTCTTTTGTGGAGTTAACAATAAATCAAATAGTGTGATTATCGCTACCTCCTTACAGTTTCTTGAAGGACATAAGTTTTTGTGGTCGATTAATTCATTTTTCATTTCAAAAGGAAAAATGAAAACATATCTTATTAAGGTACAATGTTTTGCAAATGTAGTCTATTTCCATTTATGTACTGTGTTGTGAGTTTAGTATGTGTTTCACCCTTATTTTTATATGCACGTTCTTATTATTTTTTCAAGTCTTATTTGCTGTTAGTTATTTGTTTTTTATTAAGAGTTTCTCGTTATATCTCCCACAAATAACTGTAAAAATTGAGTCTTTTTGTGGACAAAAAAAAAATCAAATAGAATCACGTCTTAAAGCACAACTACGGAGCAAATAATGATTTAGAACTCATAATCATTAGCCAGCATAATATTTTTGCTGAAACAAATGACAATTATATAAAAATAACTGATAGTAATTTAGAAAAAGCAATAAATATAGCTGCGATTGGAGTTTATGTATCGACTTGTTTGCATTCTACTTATTTTGTGTTCAAATTTGGTGAATACGACGGCCAACCATTATAGAATCCTGTAGAATATCACGATAAGTACCCAGGAAGAACAGCAACTCAAAATTAAATTACATATATTTAAACTTTATTCTTAGTCATTTTTGTAACTATTCGTTTATAACTTTTTCTTGAATGTTTTAGCATGCTTCCTTTTAAGTCATTACCATCGTACCATTGCTTCAATATTTGTCGCAGTTTATTAAATACAAATATATAAGAAAAGCTTCTATAGTTTTTTATCTTGTTCTCGAGAGAAATAACAGCATTTATTTTAAAGCTTATAATTACAAATGGCATATTATACATGTGAATCAATATAAGTGAATTATTTCCAGATATTTCTTGAAAAACAAAAATTATTAGCCCATAATCATAGTCGCACTAAAGTATCTTTTTAAAAACGACTTTATCGCGAATCTCAAGGGAATAAATTCGACGGAATAATTTGTTTATTCCCATGAACAATAAGTTGGTATCGCCAATTGTTAGGGAATAAAATACATTTTCGAAACATATGTGGCAAGTCGAACATACTATTGTGAATTGATGTAGTTTAATTGTTTGTGTTTTTTTTGTAAATTTCTTAATAAATTTTTATTATTCAATAAAATGCATAGTATTTCGCTCCGATTTATGTTATTAGAAGAAGAGAAGAAATTATTTGAGAAAATAAAAAGACGGAATTTAAGAGAATCATCAAATTCATTGTGCTTACCAGAAACAATGTAAATCAAAACATGAAGAATTGTTAACATTACAGTACATATAAATAAATTCTTTACAGGTTTTAACAACATGTTCTAGCTAACAAAGCAGCTTTTAAATGCCTTTTAGATATATTGAACAAGAACTGCCTACTAGAAAGTCGTGTTGTGTAGCTTACAACATATCTACGGTTTTTATAGGATACAAAAAATTAAAAAAGAAATATTCTTTAAGGTACTGACTCACTATCCTACTTAGTCGTACGATCTGTCTAAAAACCCATGTGTGCTAAAAAAGTATGTTAGTGTGTGTTGAACAAGCAGACTTTTTGACAGGTCTGTCCGATTTTTTAATGTTATGAAAATTTTCATAAAATAAATTTTATCTGTGCAATCAGAGTTGCATTTTCTATATTCAAGGCAGAAAAATAGCAACAATACCAAGCTTGTGTTTTGTTTATACAAACTTTTAGGTTATTTTTCATTGAACATATTTGTAAAAAAAATATTTTGCGGCAAAGAAGAAAATGAATACTTTTAAAAGTATTAAGCTGAGTAAACATATGTTTTTGCATCTTTTTTTGTATAATAGTGTGGCATAAATTTCGCCATTTTAAAGCGATTTCTTCAAGTATGACAGAATTTTGTCACACATTATTTTGACATAATCGTACGATCGTGTAGGATAGTGAGTCAGTACCTTTAGAAAGATACGAAATCTTAAATCTAAAAAACAATAAATCACATTTGTGTTATTTTTGGTTGTACTTCATGTATCACAAAAAATTTTAATAAACACACATATAAAGGCAACAAAAATTCTAATTCATAATTAATATACGTTTTTAAAACTAAAAAACTATCACATTCTTACATGTTTACAGTCCATCATTGCTATTAGATTGCTTGATTTTCAGTTCCTCTAATTTAATTTGCCGCTAGAACAATTAAAAATTTTATTCCCAAACAAAATGTTTGTGAAAAATGTCACAATACTTTTGGGAAAAAACTCACGGGAATAAAAATCGGCGATGCCAATTTTTTTTTCGAACATGCGAATTTTTTCCCATGAAAATAATTCACGATTGCAACTTTAGGGAAAAGCGAAATATTTCGAGGGAAAAAATATTCACGATAGGGGTGATTATGAACAAAAGTCCGCTCTTAATAAAAGTCTACTTTTTTTTGACTATGATTATGACCCATTATATTTTTATTTTTAGAATTATACTAACACTAGATATTTTTGTTCGGTCTCACCCGGCCCGGTCCTTAGAAAGCGTTTGTTTGTATCAATTTTTAGCGACATCCCTTTACAAATAGAATTTTAATTGTTGAAAAATCCAACCAAATAAATATAGTCATTAATTTTTTTTTGATTGATTTATTTAGTAGTATTTAATAATTTATAAAAAACATATACATAAAAATATTATGGCATCTTACAATTTGTTTATAAATTAAAATTATTACTTTTCAAAAATGTTAAATTTTTTCTTCTATATACATTCATATTTCCCTCATTTTTTATGTGATCTGGAAGTTTATTATAAAGGTTTAAACCTTTATAAAAAACCGATCTCTGTATTGCATTAGTTGTTACTCTGTAAATCCTGAAGCTTGTATGATTTCTCAAGTGATATGGTTGTACATCTCGCACTTAAACTAGTTGTTCGCTCAAGTATTCGGGGGCATATCCTATCTTTATTTTCTGTATAAAATTTAGTGTATTCAGCACCAGCCGTTGTTCAATATTCAGCCACTGAAGACAGTTCAGCATCGTATCTATAGCAGTATATCTATTACATCTCAATATCGAACGCATTGCTTTATTCTGGAGTTTTTGGAGTCTCATAACTTGTTGATTTGTGCAGCATGATTATAATACAGTCGACCCAAATTCAAAGTGTGGTTTTACTATCACGTTATATATATTTATTGCTGTGATTGTTGTTATTTTATGTCTAATTCTTTTTAAAAAAAAACCAATTTTTCTTGCAAATATAGTCTATGTGTTGTTTAAAATTTAAATCTCTGTCCAATATAAAACCAAGATATTTAAAGTTTTTCACTTTTTCGATTTCAACGTTATTTATTTTAATTGGTATTTCACTGTTCATCTTTATTTCCATACATTTTGTTTTGTTCACATTCAATTTTAATTTGTTCTTTTTTAACCATTCTGTTAATTTGTTTAAATCATATATAGGGTCCGTCATCGAACTTTTTTTTTCAACTAGTGCTTATTTCGTGAATGGTAACATGTCTGATTTGACGGATAATTAGTTTTATCTTTCCGGTGAAAGAATATGGTTGTGTTTTCGCTTTGCTAAGTGGGCCTGCGATCGACTTACAGAAGATACCGATTATGCCAAAAAAAATCATCTTTTCAGATGAAGCTCATTTTGATCTTAGCGGGTATGTAAACAAGCAAAATTGTCGCATTTGGGGCACAGAAAACCCGCACGCATACATTGAAAAGTCGACGCACCCAAAACGAGTCACTGTTTGGTGCGGATTTTGGTCCAGAGGCATAATTGAACCATTTTTCTTCGAAAATGAGCAAGGAGTGGCCGTTACAGTCAATGGCGTTATCGGGCCATGTTGAACGAATTTTTGTTCATAAAAATTTAGAGTATAATATTGGCAACATTTGGTTTCAA
This sequence comes from Thelaira solivaga, assembly GCA_947397855.1. Taxonomy (NCBI): domain Eukaryota; kingdom Metazoa; phylum Arthropoda; class Insecta; order Diptera; family Tachinidae; genus Thelaira; species Thelaira solivaga. The sequence goes on along the minus strand of OX377611.1, from coordinate 45,387,384 downwards.
CAGGACGGCGCTACGTGCCACACAGCCGAAGCTAGACTCGAAGTTTTTATAGCATTTTCAAAAAAAAAAGTTATTTGGCGGACCCTATATTATATTTTCATGACATTTTTGCTCCGATTCTGCTTCGGTGTATATCAGTGTATCATCTGCATGTAACACTACTTCACATTTTTCTTTAATTATATGTATGTATTGTATTTTGTTTTTGTTTTGCTTCGTAATTTTTTTTTTTTGTTTTATTCTAAGCGTGGATGATTTTATTTGTTAATTTAGATTTTGAAATTAATTTCTTCAATTGAAAACACATTTCTGGAGCGTGTCACATCATTAACATTAAACAATTTTGTATGTTCATGTGTATGTTGAATTCAATTTAATTTTTCTTTTCGCTTTTGTTTCCTTTTTTTTTTTAATTTAATGCGTGTGTGTTATTCTTGGTTTTTACATTTGTAATTCAGTTTTTGTATTTATTTCATTTTATTATCTGCCACTACTATTTTCATTTGTTATGTATTTTTTTAATTCTCATGCATTCAAGCGTTTCCTTTACATTTTATAAAGCTAAAAAATATGTATGTATGTAAATACGTGTACATACAAATACTTTGTAAGAATTTCTTGATACTACTTATATACAAGTATTTTTTTCATGTCCAATATGACTGTCTGTCAGTGTAAATTATACGTGTTTTTTACACAAGTAATTAAATTACATATTGCATACGAGGTCTGTCCCAAAAGTATGGGGCTTACGTTCATATCTTCACGCAGAGAGACTCAGGCAACCTCTGGAGGGTACGAACGTCACGTCACCAGCAACTCTTAACCTTCTCGTCAGTAGCCTGAGATACCGATGAAATGCCATGTGTGTGAAGATAAATACGTATTTAAATATGAAATTTTAGCAAAGACAAAAATCTTACAAATTAACATACCTAAATTTGCAATTTACAGAACTCAGTAAAGCACTTAACAGAGAGTAGTGAAATATTCAGGAGGAGAAAACAAGGACCTGGGGGCAAGGATTAACAAAAAAAAATATGCAAAAAAGTCTTCCAAGAGATTTATAATGTATCTATGTATTTCAGATATGTATAAATATAGCCGCAGAGTAGGAACATTGGATTTTGTTAAAAATGCTCCCTCGGGTCCATTATTGGCCATTGGACAAATATGAAATTATACACGTATCCCACTATATAGGTATGGTAGTCCAAAGGGTCTACTACAATTCACGCTTAGTCTCATTTCTGAAATAATAACTATATTTACATACATATGTAAATATAGTTATTTTCTGTCCTAACACTAGGCACATAAAACTACTTACACACAGTTCTGTGTATTAACCCTGAATCCTATTTTTAATGCGTTTATACCAATGTTAGTCATTTCGACTAACATGCACTTTAAATTGCATCTAAGAAAGCGGGAATGCACCAAGTACTTCAAAAATTTATTAAAAGCAAAATTCTATAGGTTTTAATACTTTTAAACTGTTTTTATAATTAAACTAGTTGACCCGGCAAACGTTGTCTTGCCTTAATATTTTTATATATTCGATCTTCTTACACTAAGAAATCGTACTCATAGAGTAAAGAACCGTGCGAGACCGGGTAAAAACAGGTAGTAGGCAAATAAGCCAGATACCGACAATAGCGCTACCTGCTGGGCGGATTTTTTACGTTAAACCTTCCAAGATTATATATATAAACCTTCCTCTTCAATCACTCTATCTATTAAAAAAAACCGCATCAAAATCCGTTGTGTGGCTTTAAAGATTTAAGCATACATAGGGATATAGGGACAGAGAAAGCGACTTTGTTTTATACTATGTAGTGAAACTCAATAAGAGAAGAAAATAATATTAGGCCAAACGACTAACATTGATAGAAGTGTAATAATTATTTACCTTTTTTGCTAAAAATACCTATAACTTGTAACAGGTTATCTCTTTTGATTTTGATATATACGTATGCTTAGGTCATGAATCGTATATAAAAGCAAGAAAAATAATAAATTTAAGGTCGATAAAATTAACAAAAAATAGTTACACTAAGTCTAATATTAGTCGTTGCGACTACGTAACTTTTTCAAAACCTATTATGTCGATTAACTAAAGAACATAAAGCACCCGCTTTCAGCAGCATTAGCTTCTAAATTAAATCAGCTACTTTCATATGTATAGACACAACGACAGCTAACCGCGGATATAAAAGTTACGATAAAAAAAGTAAACTGTATTAGTCGAAACGACCAACATTGGTTATGCAGGGTTACATTGTCCTTATGTGAAATAACGTATCATCAGAGATCTTTTATGCAACTTAGCGCAGTGTTTGAATTCCTACTTTACCTACCTTTTTTTTAATTACCCCTACGGCTACAGCTCCAACTTTTTCAAATAGAAGTAGCGGTAGACGATGTATTATTCCGAAGCATTTAAATGTTTTAGCTACAGCTACTTTTCAAAAAAATAAAGCTGCAAGTAGAAGTAGCCTCTTTGCTACTTAAACTAAGGTATTGGTATTAGGTATAATATTCTACCTAATTTTTTGCTTCAATTTGAAAAGTAGCCAAAAATGAAAACATTATTTCTGGCTACTTTCTAGCTACTTTATATTTATGCTTGGAGCCACGCAATACAAATATTTACGAAGAAAGAACGTGTGTTATTTTTTATCGTTTTTTCTTTTGTAATTTGTTTCACACACTCGACAATGGGGCAGAATAAAGTAAATTTGAAATAAATCTGGAACTATAAAAATCGTGATTATTTTTTTTGTCTTTCTAACTTTACTTGTAAAGGGTGTTTTTTATAGACGTATAGAACTTTAAGTTGGCATTACTGTTCAAGATGGCGACCGATTTAACAGCTGTCAAGTGATTTATTCTCAGTTTGGTTTGGCAATTCATCATGAATACACTCACGCCTGAACAACGCTTGCAAATAGTGCAATTTTATTTCGAAAATAATGGTTCTGTGCGGAATACGTATCGCGCGAATTTTGTTTAGCGATGAACCGCACTTCTGGTTGAATGGCTACGTCAACAAACAAAACTGCCGCATTTGAAGTGAAGCTAATCCTCAAGTGTATGTCGAAACACCGTTACTTCCAGAAAAACTGACTGTTTGGTGCGCTTTATGGGCTGGTGGAATCATTGGTCCGTACTTCTTCAAAAACGATGATGGCCAGAACGTTACAGTCAATGATGATCGGTATAGAGCCATGATTACTAACTTTTTCATTCCTGAATTGAACAACCATGATGTTCAGCAGCTGTGTTTCCAACAAGACGGCGCAACATGTCACACAGCTCGTGCCACAATCGATTTATTGAAAGACACGCTTGGTGACCGCCTAATTTCACGTTTTGGACCTGTGAATTGGCCTCCAAGATCTTGTGATTTAACACCGCTAGACTACTTTCTGTGGGGCTATGTAAAGTCATTGGTCTATGCGGATAAGCCACAAACGCTTGAACATTTGGAAGACAATATTCGCCGTGTTATTGCCGAAATACGGCCTCAAATGTTGGAAAAAGTCATCGAAAATTGGACGTCCAGATTGGACTACATCCGAGCCAGCCGTGGCGGTCATATGCCAGAAATCATATTTAAAATGTAATGCCACAAGATTATCTTTCGGATAAATAAAATTCATGTCAATCGAATAATCCATCGTTGTTTTATTGCAATTTAAAGTTCTATACGTCTATAAAAAACACCCTTTATAAATAAAAACTATATAAATTCATATGATAAATAATTAACAGCCGGGCGTTCTTTCTTCGTTCTTATTATTGTCGATAAGTAGCCAGAAGTAAATATTTGTATTGCGTGGCTCCAAGCATAAAGTATTCATATAAAGTAGCCAGAAAGTATGCTTATTCTCAACACAAAGTAGCCAGAAATAATGTTTTCATTTTTGGCTACTTTTCAAATTGAAGCAAAAAATTAGGTAGAATATTTTTGCTGTTTTCTACCGCTACCAATACCTTAGTTTAAGTAGCAAAGAGGCTACTTGTACTTGCGACTTTATTTTTTTGAAAAGTAGCTGTAGCTAAAAAAATTTAAATGCTTCGGAGTAATATAGCCTCTACCGCTACTTCTACTTGAAATAGTTGGAGCTGTAGCCGTATGCAATGGTTTTCTGTTTAAATGTGAATGTAGCAGTAGAAGTAGATGGATACTGACTACTATTTCTTAACAAATTTATGTCTTAAAAAGTAGGCTTATTTTCGTCGCTACGGCTACTTTTAGAGTAGCCGTTTAAACACACTTAGCGTTTATAGTCGTAAAAAAATTCAAGTCAAGTTTCCATCTTTAGCCTGATTTCCAGTAACTATTTTAAGGAAAGTAAACTATCACTAAAAAAATGCATTTTAAAAAAATATAGAGATACGTACATTTGTAACAAGCCAACGTAATTCATTATCAATAAAAATACTTGTTTAAATTATAAAAAGTAGATACGTTTTGTAAAAGAAAACTAAGTAAAGCTAGATAATAACGTTGAAAACTTTAAGAGCGTGACGATGTGTAATTCCCATTCCCTCTTCCATCCAACTATAATTAAATTTGTGTTAAAACATTTACTTCAAGTACTATTGACTCTGCTTATTTTGTTGCCCTTTGAGTTTGCTTAGCTGGGCTCAGGAAGTAGTTGTCATAATAATGACGAATAAGTTTTATTGTCTACCAAAGACAGAAGAGTATATAAACTATTCGCAGTATTTTTTATTCATATGCATAAATAAGTGGAATATGATTAAAAAAAGCTTTTTTATATGTAGTCAGAAATATGTGTGTGAAGATAAATACGTCTAGTTAAATACGTTTTTTTTAAATATCGCATGCGATAAAAAAAATTTTTCATACATATTCTTCACAAATGTACTGAATTTAAAGGGGTTCATAGAGAGCTGAAGCCATTCTGGCCAAACCCTTCTATCTCAATGAATGGGACCTAATGCAAAATAACCACAATGGATAGGGCTATCATCCTGGGAATACAGTTTCTCCCAATTGTATTTGTGAAATTTTTTAGAAAACGTTGAAAAGTTCACTTAGTACAAAAATAGCGTATATGTGGTGGTCTCTGAGGGATGAGGCTACTGTGGCCAAACCCTTCTATCTCAATGAATGGGACCTAATGCAAAACAACCACAATGGATAGGGCTATCATCCTGGGAATACAGTTTCTCCCAATTGTATTTGTGAAATTTTTTAGAAAACGTTGAAAAGTTCACTTAGTACAAAAATAGCGTATATGTGGTGGTCTCTGAGGGATGAGGCTACTGTGGCCAAACCCTTCTATCTCAATGAATGGGACCTAATGCAAAACAACCACAATGGATAGGGCTATCATCCTGGGAATACAGTTTCTCCCAATTGTATTTGAATTGTATACGAGTATACACATAATAAAAATGTAATGATATTTTTGTACTAAGTGAACTTTTCAACGTTTTCTAAAAAATTTCACAAATACAATTGGGAGAAACTGTATTCCCAGGATGATAGCCCTATCCATTGTGGTTGTTTTGCATTAGGTCCCATTCATTGAGATAGAAGGGTTTGGCCACAGTAGCCTCATCCCTCAGAGACCACCACATATACGCTATTTTTGTACTAAGTGAACTTTTCAACGTTTTCTAAAAAATTTCACAAATACAATTGGGAGAAACTGTATTCCCAGGATGATAGCCCTATCCATTGTGGTTATTTTGCATTAGGTCCCATTCATTGAGATAGAAGGGTTTGGCCAGAATGGCTTCAGCTCTCTATGAACCCCTTTAAATTCAGTACATTTGTGAAGAATATGTATGAAAATTTTTTTTTATCGCATGCGATATTTAAAAAAAACGTATTTAACTAGACGTATTTATCTTCACACACATGTCAGAAATTGGATATGCATACACTCGCATATAGATACAAGTACATATTTACGTCTGTAGAACTGCATTATATGTACAACTAACATACACACATAAGAGTATGTTCATAATTATACGCACTATGTTTCCTTTTGAGCTGTGTGGTTACATTGGTCGTTTTATAAATTTTTAGTATAAGAAATCAGATTTTAATAATTAAATTAATAAGTATGGTAAATGCGAACAATATAACTTCTTTCGTACGTATAATAGTTTTGTTTTCTACACTACAGCCTAATTAAAAAAGTGTAAGACAAAGTAAAGTTTATATAATACAGGGTGGGCCAAAAGAAACCAAGGGGTGTAAAAGTTTAATAACTTTTTTGTTTATTAATTTTTTTTTATTTTTTCTTTCAGATTATATAGACAACACTTGGAGAATTTATAATGGAGAGGTTCACAACTGAACAGAGAACCAGAACAATAGAATTTTATTATTTAAACCAGAGATCAATTATTTTAACGCAAAGAGCATATCGTCGACATTTTAACGTCAGAATTTCGCTTTGTTAACAAGCAGAACTGTAGGTTCTGGGGTTCTCAAAATCCAAGAGCCATTCATCAACGCCAATTGCACCCCATCAGGTGTACAGTATGGTGTGGGATCACATCTGAAAATGTCATTGGGCCCTACTTCTTCGAGAATGAAGATGGAAGTGCTGTAACGGTAAATGGAGAGCGGTATCGTTTTATGATAGAAAATTTTTTACGTCCTGCTCTTGAAAACAGACCTGGTATGTGGTTTCAGCAGAACGGAGCCACTGCCCATACTGCCCGAGACACAATGGCACTTTTAAGTCAAATTTTTGGAGAGCGAATAATTTCTCGAAATTCGGAAATTATTTGGCCAGCGCGATCGCCAGATTTGACAGCACCCGACTATTTTCTTTGGGGTTTTTTGAAGGAGCGAGTGTATGTGAACAAGCCAGAGACAATCCTTGAACTCAAGGCAAACATTGTTGCAGAAATTCGAACGCTACAGCCACAAGTTTTGAAAGATGTTATGGAAAATGCTCTATAAAGAGCCCATCAGTGCGAAGCTGAAAACGGTGGTCATTTAAGAGACATCATTTTTCATACTTAGTGTAAAAAAATTTCCATTTTGTATATTATATAATCTGAAAGAAAAAATAAAAAAAAGTTAATAAACAAAAAAGTTATTAAACTTTTACACCCCTTGGTTTCTTTTGGCCACCCTGTAGTGTGTTCACACTGAGGGGATTTAAATCCAACTCATAAATTCTGTAAGAAATGCTTTTGTTAAATCCATCTTAAATTCTATTTGCGAATTGAATTTATGAAATACCACACTTTTTCTTTGTTAAGTTCAGTTCTACCAAAGATGTATAAATTTGACTGTATGTGGACCTTTTTTTTTTTAATTATGAATGTTAAAATATTTTTGATTGTTGTGGTAAAAAACAAAATTGAAAACAAGAATATATGCACATAAATCAGATTAAAACATTAATAAATCTAAAATATGCAAAATTGTACTCACGGCCCATTGTTCACAAGCCTGAAATAATATTCTATATAAAAAAATTAATTTTCTGTTTTTTGTTTTCCACCGGATTTGCCAGAAATTTGACATATAATATAATTTCTACACTCCAAGGAATGTCGTCATATGTTTCTGAACCAGTCACGCCCATTTTTAGCCCATTTTCCAACGATTTTCACTTGTAGTGGTAACATTATACAGTGGCCACGTCTTTAAATGACATTCAAAAACACACAAATGGGCTACTTTAAATAATATGATTTTTTCCCGCTGACAGAAAAAAGTTCGGCTTAACTTTCCCATTCATTTTTGTATTCACACATTTTTCATATTTCGTATTTGTATTTTTATAGTTATCTTAAATTAAAGTAAAAGAACACTGTTTTAAGTTTGTTGTTTATTTTTATTGGGACGTAAGCAGCAAAACACTCACCACTGTTCATAAAGATGTATGTCCGTACTTAATTTAAGCCTGAAATTATGCTTTGAATTGTTTTCTTTACCACGTTAGTTGGCGCCTTTGCCAATAATGCTAGCGAAGGCATGAGTTACAATAGTTTATAAAGTAGTAAATGGCTTTTTTATTTCTTTGGAAGGAGTTTTTAACAATTAAAATTTTATTTTTAAACGGATTTTTCTAAACCTTGGTACATACGCTTTCTATACTCTAAGTATACTGAATCATGTAATGAAGAATCGGGCCTGCCGAGACCGGTGAAATGCGTCTAGTACATTATAAACACCAACAAGTATTGGATAGTAAATTATAGAACTGACACAGACAATTACACACACATATTTATCGATATTTAATAAACAAATATAATAACAAAATGATATAGTACATCTAATCTCTGCTAATACCCTGTTCAGACATAAAGTTAATAAAGTCAATTAAGTTTTAAATTGTGTGACTGATTTGAGTGTTCACACTTATTCAATTAAGTTTACGCAATTAAGCATTTGACAACTGAAAATATTGTGACATTTTTCTTTTGAAAATATGTTTGAGTATTTATAAAATAAAAACTGAAAAGAAAGTCAAATTTAAAAAAAAAATGTTGGTAACTTATACTAAAAATATTGAACTACTTCGATCAGCGCAATCCAGTTTTGAAGGCAAGCTATTGATTAAAAGAAATTAGTTATTTAAAAATTATTTTCAATAAAAATTTTATAAAATTTATTTACCGGTAACTTCGGCTGGCATTTCCTTTTTATGACATTTATTTTTAAATTTATTTACGTTTTCTTTTTTTAATACTGAAAATATCAACTTTTCTCACTTTTGAGTTGATATTTAAGGGCACAACAAAGAGTTGCATTTTGATTTTGACTTCATTAACGTGCAATCAATTTTGAATTGCGCAATTATTTAATGGAAATTTGTATGGTAAATTGAGCTCAATAAAGGCGATAATTGCGTAAAATGCCTAATTGCTCAATAAACGTGTATGTCTGAATAGCCTATAAGGATAAAGGTAGGCAATTGATTTAGTGCGAGTTTAAAAAAAAAAATATTTTATTATGGTAGTTTAATAAAAATGTTTCTTTGATGATAACCAAAAAAGTTGGTCGAAATTTTAAAATTAATAAAAAACAAATACAATTTTTATATAAAAATTGGCCGGAAAAATATTAGTGGGTAGTACAAAACCATACAATTTGCCACTTAAATGCAATATGATCCTTTGAAAAATAAAAAATGTAAAAGCCGATAAATTGTCACAAACTATCTGGGAATTTTTTTTTATTTCTCTTTCAGTAAACATCTTTTACAAGAAAAAGAAAAATTAATAAAAATCGGTAAAGTTATTTTGAAGTTATGGCGTAGCACACAACTTCATAGTCTATTAGACCATGAATAAAGTTATGGCGGAGCCAAAGTAATGATGCTGTTTAAAAAAGCAGATGTATAAAATTTTGTGGAATATTTCATGTGACACTGATAATTTAACTTTTTCATAAACTTCCCTTATTTTCAAATAAATACAACCTCCATCATTAAAAATATTACAGACTAGTTGATTTGAGTGTCTTTCAGGCGCCTACGTCCCATTTTTTGTATACCACGGAACTGCATTCGGTTTTTACTTTTTTGAATTTAAGTAAATTTTATAGTTATAAATTCTTTGAAAAGAAAAACAAAAACTATATACATAGTGGTTCAATACTTATCAAACAGCCTTTGTAATTTAAAACTAATAAAGTAACTTTACTATCAAACTCATACAATAAAGAGTAGAGGACGTGCGATAGCGTAGTGGCAGTAGTGAGTGTAAAACTAAAAAAAAAACAAGTATTTATACCTATTCAGCATTGGAAATAATGATAACGACTAACAAACAAGCCTTTTGTGGGAAGAGTTTTCGCTATGTGCGATGACATAAAGTTTTCGTGCTTTGAATGCAAATTAAAGTAGAAAAATATGTATAGCCTGTAATACATCAATCCATACATCCACACACATATGTATGTATCCATTCATACATCCGTCTACTCAATCATTCATTCCAACATTGAGAATTACATTTAAGCGTGCAAACTTATTAAATGGAAAATTTAAAATGTCGTTTTCATACACCATTTAAAGCACCCATTATGAAAATATTGAATTGTGTTTTTAAAAGGAATTGTGTTCAAAAAATACACCCAAAATGAAATGTTTTTATACCCTTCACTGAAACAAGGAATAGCTACGAAATATATTTGTGAACAACAAAATTTTTTTTTAAAATATCGTGAAAAATCGTAATTTTCGAAGAAAAAATTTACACTGAAAGAATTATGATTTCTAAATCGAATGAAACGATTTCATTAAAAATATTTCATTAGCCTATTAAATACTTCATTAATTATTTCTTAATTTCATTGTGAGGATGAAGAAGTTTCATTAGATTTCATAGTTTCCTAAATAAAAATTAATTAGGTGATTTTTGTTTTGCAAAATTGTTCTCTTTTTTTCTATCGTAATTCTATAAAACAAAAACTTAATCAGTAAAATTCAATTGAGCTTCGTGGTTGAGTGCCGAGTTAAAGATTCTTAATTGCATGTATCACAAGTTCGAATGCTGGCAGAATCAAATAAAATTTGAAAATAATTGAAACAAAAAGTAAATTTATCAAAGTGATGTGGACGCACCGGGGGTTGAAACTTGATTCATTGATCTAATGAAGCGGTCATTGGTTAAAAAATAATGAATTTTTGCATTGTATTAATGAAAAATTCATTGGATATGCCAGCAAAATAAACTTTTTAATCTTAAAAATGCCTACAATTTTAGTAGCTACAATTAGTCGTTCTGCCACCTTTCATAATATTCCAATATTTTCATTAATATATATTTAAAAAGTATATAAAAAGTAACGGTACTGATCACCCAGTCTAATCTAAACGGCTAAGCTAAAAATTTGAAATTCAGTGAATATGTTCCTCTGACAATGCGCTGATATTTCATTCCGAAGTGGTCTCTCGGTTTTTTCCTTAGCCAAAATAATTTTTATGTAATAATTTCTATTTGGAATTTAAAAGTTTAACAAAATATTAATCTTTATTTGTGATTAATTCCAGAAATTTTGTTGGTTTTTAAATTTAAAAGTCTGAGTAGCGTCTAACGAAATGGTCCATATAGATATGCTATCCTATTCAGTACTTATTGTACTGAATAAAAAACTCTTGAGAATATCATGAGTAAAAGAATAAATTTAAAAAACAATTAAGCACAAATAAAGATTAATATTTTGTCAAAATAATTTTTTTTAGAATACTGTAATTTCTTTGTGCTGTAGGCCAGTCTTCAGTGTATTCTACTTTCATCAAACGAACGTCAACGGCACCTTCTTTACTCTGGGTTTTCGAGCAGTTCTTGCACTCCATTTCGCTAGCTCGTTTTAGTTTTAGCGGTGACTCCTGAGACGCTTGACTTTTCACCCTTTTGTTGTTGTTATTTGCTGGAGAGATTAATCTGCTACTTGGCTTGGTACTCTGCAGTTTCGCTTTATATGGCCAACTTTACCACAATTGTAGCATTTCGCGTATTTCCTGTTTTGTCTCTCCTCCCGAAGCATTCGCATAACAGCCTCAACCATGTAGTCTATGGTGCTTCTTTCTTTGTCAGTACTCGCTTCTACCTTTCGCACTTTGTACGTTGGCGGCTTCGATATCAATTTTGCAGTTTCCTGTACAAGCGCAAACGACACTGTTGTGAAGCACACACTGCTTGCCGCACATCGAGATCACGAATACCGTTCACAAACGCATCAATTATTATTTGATCCAGCAATGGGTGATTTTCTCTAGGATACGTCAGCTGCACCAAGCGTTCTATCTCCATGGCGAAATCTTGGAGAGATTCACTTCTTTTTTATGTTCTAGTACGCAGCTCCATTCGGTAGATTTCTTTTTTATGTTCGCCACCGTACTTATGTTGAAGTATGACCATTAAAGCGGGTTTCACATTATAATACAGAGTATTAACATTTTCATTAGATCGAGTGAGACCGAAATCAGATGCAAATCAAATAGACTGTCAAAAAATCTAAAGGAAAATATTTTCTGTTTTCATACCATCACACTTCAAATAAAATACAAAAAGCGGCAAATAATTTCACAGCTGATTTCTAGTTTTTTCTTTGGTTGCTTGTACAAAAGCAACCCTGATAAAATGAGTCGTGTGATAGCTTAGGAAAATAATACTGCCAAAAAATACTTAAGTATTTCACCACACTCACCACACTTGCTTAACATTTTGTTTTCACACTATTGGATTTTTACTTAATACACGAATTTTTGACATGTATTAATACTAAATACAATAGTCTGAAACCCGCTTTAGTCGTCATAGTTCTTTCTTAAGCTGGCTGGCACACATTCCAGAACTTCTGCTGCTGTTCCTTTCAAGACCAAAATCAGCTCAATAGCTTTTTCTTCATTACTCCACATATTTTTGTCGGCCATTGTTTCGAACTGGAATTTGAAGACATTAAACGGTGTGCTACCATCAAACGTAGGCGTTTTTGCTCTACTTGCACTTTCTGGAACTATCCTCACAGGTCCGTATTGTATTTGAAGATTATTTACCTTATGTTCCAAATCGTGCAATTTTTCGTTAACGCCTTTTTCTAAATTGGATACCCATTCCACAATACCGTCTACTTGTTTGCTTACTGCCTCTGATACTCGTTGAACTTTTTCTAGAAGCTTTTCAATGTTCGCTTTAGACTCTTCTCTAACTTCTTCTAGAAGCTTCTTCTTGTTGGCTCTAGATTCCTCACGTACTTCCTGTAGCGTCTCCATCATAGCTGAGAACATTGAGTTGAGATTCACACTTGGTGATGACGTGCATGTACTTATTTCCAAGTCTTCCATTTCTTCGAATTCATGAGCATTGATGTCCATGCCATTCTTCCAATAGTCGCATCTGAAGTTCCGTTCTATTTCCAACCTTTGGAAGGTTCAGTTTGCTCAACGTTTTCTTCAACTGTTTCACTTTCAGCTCAATAAACTTCATGATAGTTTATTCAATTTTTTTTTCAATATTTACTTATTTTAATTTTATTTTACAATTTCACTTCTGACACCAATTGTTACGTTTTTATACTTTTTCGATGACTTTTTCCAACATTTGTGGCCGTATATCGGCAATAACACGGCGAATGTTGTCTTCCGAATGGTCAAGCGTTTGTGGCTTATCCGCATAGACCAATGACTTTACATAGCCCCACAGAAAGTAGTCTAGCGGAGGCCAATTCACAGGTTCAAAACGTGAAATTAGGCGGTCACCAAACGTGTCTTTCAATAAATCTATTGTGGCACGAGCTGTTTGACATGTTGCGCCGTCTTTTTGGAACCACAGCTCCTGGACATCATGGTTGTTCAATTCAGGAATGAAAAAGTTAGTAATCATGGCTCTATACCGATCACCATTGACTGTAACGTTCTGGCCATCATCGTTTTTGAAGAAGTACGGACCAATGATTCCACCAGCCCATAAAGCGCACCAAACAGTCAGTTTTTCTGGAAGTAACGGTGTTTCGACATACACTTGAGGATTAGCTTCACTCCAAATGCGGCAGTTTTGTTTGTTGACGTAGACATTCAACCAGAAGTGCGCTTCATCGCTAAACAAAATTCGCTTATGAAAATCGGCAACAACGCCAATCTCGTTTTCGAAATAAAATTGCACTATTTGCAAGCGTTGTTCAGGCGTGAGTCTATTCATGATAAATTGACAAGCCAAACTGAGAATAAATCACTTGACAGCTGTTAAATCGGTCGCCATCTTGAACAGTAATGTCAACTTAAAGTTCTATACGTCTATAAAAAACATCCTTTACAAGTTCACAATTACAAGTGTTTTTGACTGTAAAATTGTGAACTTGTGAATAATTGTGTTTCATAAAAATACAATTACAAATTTTTAGCTACAAGTGAATTGTACAAGCTACAAATCTACAAGTCATACTTCTACAAGTGGTTTTGTTTCACTAAACTAAATTTGCACTTGTACAATTGTAGAATTGTAGAAAAAAAAGTTACGAGTCGACGGAGACGCTCAGAAAAAATGTACAAGTTACAAGTGAATGATAAATTTAATTAAAATGTGATTTTTAACTATTTTTTAATAAAAATTAGTTCAAATAAGCACAAAATCAATCAATTTTAATATTAATTAGCATTTATTTATTTATTTTGTTTATTTTTAACTATTTATTTTTTTAAATATGTGATTATATGCAATAAAACAAACTATATCACATTGTTTGCTTATTAGAAATTATCGATAAGCGGCAACACCACTAATCATATGTTATAAATAAATAAACACACGTGCAAGTGAAACATACATATAAGATACTAAATTCTTCCATTTTCCACACATCGTTCTAAATGTAAAAAAAAGACTAGAAAGAATTTGCAATAGTATTTAATGGTGCTCACTTCTTTTTCGAGAGCTCTCAGGCATCGACACTAGCTCCTCCTCGTTCTTGGTAGGAGTCACTTCTGTGTCTTGCAGCAATGAGACAGTGTCATTGCAGTACTCTAAAGCGATACTCACTAACTCCTGCAATAACACTTCATCACCTTTAGGCTCCTGTGGTCGGATGCCATCACATGTTGGTGACTCCTTTCCAATAACCTCCAAGACCAGGGTGTCTACCTCTGTGAGCTTTTTGGACCTTCCGCCAGCCGCCCCTGTCTTTCGGGAGTTGTCTCTCTTGGCCTTAATTTAAAAAAATATTAAAATATAATGTTAACACTATAAAACCAGCTTACCAGTGTCGCCCTTTTGATGGTTGCCCAAAAAACATAACGCACGTATTTGGTGTCTTTTGCACTTGGCACCAGTCCAAGTGCAAGACACCGCATACGCACGTTCTCCCACTCTTCCATTTTTATCTCTTTGTTAAGCTTATCGCTAAACTTACCAAAGAGAACATCTTTGGCAGCTAGAATCTCCCGCACCACACTAATTTTATTTTGTAGATTTGCCATTACAAAACAAAAATTAAATTAAATTAAACACAAACTATATGTGTTTTGATTGATTACTGGTGTGATAACAGTCAAAACAAATTATCGATATACATTGGAGTACCCATAATTGCAAAAGTATTTAAAATAACTTTTGAAATTTTCATATAGTTCGTGGGTACTCTAAAATACATATATTCACACATATGTTTAATTACGTTTAATTATATTGCGTTTTTATATGATATTTGAGCATTTGAAGTAATAATAAATAAGAATTGTAAAATTAGTATCACAATATATTAAAAGAATTGTAATTGTAGAAATTGTAGTTTACAAGTGAAAAAAGCTACAAGTGTTGTGAAAATTTTAATGAAACACAATCCATCAGCACTTGTGAGAATGAGACTTGTGATTGTAACTTGTAAACTTGTAGAATTGTAGTTCAGTGAAACAGGCCCCAGAACTGAGCCTAACTGAACTCATCTGGCAATCTCAGCATTTCACTTAAAACGTTGTAACGGTCAATTCGCACCTTAGTCTAGAACCGTCTACAAACATCTAGACATTACTGCATACTTCTAGGTGTATCAAGTATAGCACAAAAATAGTAAATGAAAATTCTTAATCTAGCAATTTGTAGAACATTTAAACTATCATGAAGCTTATACACTAACACAGATACTAATAACACGCGCAAGCATTACACCATAAAATTCTACGCATTAACATAAACACCGAATTGCTACATTTGCAAATACATAAATACCACTTCTTATGAAATATAAAACACAGTCATTCAACAGAGTGATTTTTCTTAACAATATTTACACCGAAGTATATGTGTTTATTTATACAAACATATTTTGTATGAAAGTATTTACGTTTTTTTCCTTGTTGTCGTTCGCATGACCATTCGCGTAGAAGTAATCCAAATCAAATTTCTTTCGCTTAGCATGTCAATGAAGATGTTCTTTCGTAATCGCTGAACAGGCCCTGAAACTTTAGTGATATTTCCAAGCATTGAACATTAATTTTATTTGTACTTTTTGAATTTTTTAATTTAATATTATAATTGAACTAGAGCTACGAAATTGGGATCGAACGAAATAAAAAATCATAAAGTTAACAGTAAACCAAAGTCAAGTGTTGTTGAGCAGATTAAATAATAATAAAAATGAGAAGTTATTACTTTTTGTTGGTTTACATTGCACTTTTTTAATTTTAATAGTAACGAATCTAAAATTATGCAATTGAAAGACTATGAAAAAATGAAAAATCATAAAAGAGACAATATGATATTCCACTAAACAAGTAAAAATTTTTTCTCTCTAGCCCCCATTTACATTATGCACTTTTCTTGCCGCATATTTTTTCAATTCTCTTTTGTTCTTTCCTAAACCATTTACATTTCGGACATGAATGCCCAGATAGAAATTTTTTCAATTCTTCTTTAAATTTATTTTCGTGACGTGCTAAATTGATTTGTATGAAAATTAATTGAAAAGAACTTTTGAAGCAAACCAAATTGAATTAATAATAAATAAATACAGTTTAAAAATTGATTTCTATAAAAATATGGGCAAATTAATACTGTGTACAAAAATTAAATGAAGCAACAAGACAATTATTACGAAAAGTTGAAAAGCGAGACAAAAAAATGTCTAGTACAGACGGTCGTGTGCTACACATCTTGCGTCTGTTCGGAAAGAAATGTCCATAATGTAAATGGGGACTTACTTGCGATATCTTAATATTTAGTGTTAGAAAATATGCCGTTAGTGTCAAGTTTGCTTTTGAAAAAAAAAAACAAATTATTTAAGTATAAAATATATCAACTTTCAATTTGTCACTCAGTTGAACAATTTGACGAAATACCAGTAGACATACTCGTATACACATGTGTACATACATTTATGTACCTGCCATAACTTTTGACCTTAACAAACAAACAAACAGAAAAAATTATGTATTTATTTCAAGTAGTTGTACTTTTAAGGCTTCAAATGGATATTCTTACGATAATAAAAGAATCCGTTTATAACATTAATATGCATCTTTAAAGACAGGTTAAAAAACGCTTAAAAAACTGCTTAAGAAAAACTACAAGTTAAGTTATGACTAAAAAAAAGCAAAAATACTACACCCATCAATCCATTATGATAGCAAGAGTTTCTACCACTTGCAATATTTCTTGTTTCTTTTTGCCACTTGCACTAAAATGCAACTATACTCCTGTGCTAAAGTATAAAGAGAAACATCAGAATTAATATTGAAACAACAGCTGAAAGCTAAAAACGAAATAAAACTGGTTGAATAAACTTTGGCTGGCCATTGACGTCTTTGTTTCTGTGTGTGCTGTTCCAAGATGAAATTTAAGGAAACTCACTCATTCACTTCTTAAAATGTATACGAGTATTTCTAAATAATAATTTCTGAAAAAAGATGAGAATTATGCTCGTAGCTAAAAAAATGTAATTGAAACCTCTTTATATTGTAAGAGTGTTTGTGACTGAAAATACTAAAACATACATGCATATTCACCAGGTTTCCCAATAGAAACTTGTGAACTTTGACGTTTGACAGCAGCCACGTTTGCTAACTCTTTCAGAGTAGGTGGTTAGTTTTCTGACCGCATATTTTTTATGTCTTAAAATATGTTTTTGTTATATTTATTGAAAGTTTCTTTATTAATTACGGTTTTTAAAATAACAGTTAGTTGTTTGTTGAACATTTTTTGCGTTAGAAGGCTCTGGTTGCATTATTATCAGCCATTACGAAGATGTTCTAAATGCAGCACGAAAAAAAGTTCAAAGTTCCTCTTTGCATCCGCAAAGATAAAATCTGGTTTTATGATTATCATCAAAAATTATTTTTTGTGTGATAGGCTGCTTTCCTAAACGTCAGCATGCAATGTCAAGGCAGTGTTTAATAAAGCAGTATAACTTTGCAGCGCTGAAAATCAAATGCATTGTCATTTTGAACTTTGGCAATATTGCTGTCATTTAGGAACATATATTTGATTTGCATCAATAACAATGTGTAGTAAAAAAATTTGTTTGCAAAATTTTTGGACTTGTGCTGTGAAAATCGTTCCAGAAGTCAGATGCTGAATACATTTTTTATTTTAAAACGTAAACGTCAGGTATTGCTATTTAAACTTCTCGCATCTTCTGCAGTACCTGACCCCACAAAACAATACGCTTTTTGCGCTTGCCGGAAAATTCTTCCTCCATAGCCAGACGACAATTCACCAGCAACTTTTTTTGTTCATATGGCCCCTTTTTTAAAAAAAAAAAAAAATTTTGTAATTATATTAAATTAAAATGTTTTAATTATTTTACTTTAATTTAAATACTTACCTATCTTCTTTTTCATCCATTGTTTATTTTACTAAGTGAACAAATATGTAAACAAAAGCATTGCCATTTTAAATGCGATTATTTGCAATTTTGTTGCTCAAAGTATAGCTTTAGGAATGCAATACTTTGTCAAAGTTGCACAGTTGCGTTTAGGAATGTATGACGTTGTTACACTGCAAAGCAACTGACGTTTAGGAAGGCAGCCATAGTTTTTTAAGTATGACAAACTTTACTTTACAACCATGGGGCAGGTTACTTAACACAAAACTCTGGAAAAATAATTTTTTTATGTAATAAATAACCCTTAAATAAAAAATGTAATTGTTTTAAAGTTACATCTGTTCTACTCAGTTCTTATACATATGACCGGGCCACCACTGTCACCCCCCAACCACACGAGCAATATGTTTGGCAATTATTTCCGTGGCAACTGTCAAATTGAATTGTCATTTTTTGTGAAAAATTAAAAACGTATCATCTCACGTGGAAGTTATGTATAATGGCCACAGAGTTGGTCCAATTTAACTCCGTTGAATTTTTTTTATGAGGTTTTCCTACGTTGCAGCAAGACTCATTATTGGTATAAGTCACAAAACCACAGTAGCCCTCAAGGCCAACGTAGTAAAATTCAGGCTGATTTAGACGTTGTAGTCATTTGCATATTTTCATGATATTGTATTCCATTATTTTCTTTAATTTCTTAACGAGCTCATATATACCAAGACCTGAAGGATCTTTTTTACTGTCAAATACTTAAGGCCCAGGCAGTAATCGACCCTTAAGACCTCCAGTTTACGAGGTTGGTACACTATTTATTAATCTACGTAGAAACTTTGTTTTATTAAAATTGAAAAATAGGAGGCGCTTATTGAAAACCCGTCACATAAATAACTCAAGTAACTAATGCAGTTAGTGTTGAACAGACACTTAGCCCTAATGAATAAAAGAAAAATATGAGCTGTTATTTTTGATAGTGGTATAAGTCCACTTTCTTGCAAAAATTAATTAGCGGTAATTTCAGTACAGTATAGGCACTATCTAAATAAATATTTATAAGTAAGGCTGACTCTTTTTTAAATGTACTTATACCACTTTCAAAAATAACAGCTCATAATGTAGTATATGACAACTAATTTACAAACAAGTTTAATATTCCACTTTATCCTAATGGTAAAGCATTTTTATCATCACGTCGGTAATTTATTGGTCTTGTAAAACTATAACCTCGTTTTGGTACTAAAGGGTGTCTCAACAAGAACGCAAGATTTAAATTTTAAATAAAACACAGATATTTAAAAAGAAATCGTGAAACTTTATTATATCGTAAAGTAGACAGAATGAGGTTATGTATGGAACAACATATCGGGCAGATGGCCGCCGCGGCTTTGCTGGCACACACGCGATCTTTTAATGAAATTTTCAATGACCGTTTTGCATAAATTCTGCGGTATTTCATTAATGCAGCGTCCAATTTCCTCTTTTAAGGCTTGAGTCGTCGTCGGCTTATTCGCGTAAACCATCGACTTCAAAAAACCCCCAAAGAAAAAAGTCTAATGGTGTTAAATCGCACGATCTAGGCGGCCAATTCTGGTCTCCAAAACGCGAAATAACACGACCGGGAAATGACTGATGCAGCAATTAAATTGTTTATCTGGCTGTATGACATGTGGCGCCGTCTTGTTGAAACCACAAGCCCTCCACATTCATTTCTTCAATTCTAGGCAAGAAAAAACTGGTTCAAGTCCCAAACAATGACACTTCGAATGGCGCCAAATTTAAATCTTGCGTTCTTGTTGGGACACCCTTTAGTATGTAAGGAAACAAAACAGTATCCTCAACCCCATTATTTCTCATCAGCATGCTCAAGAGAGAATTCTAGCCACGAGATGCACTGTAAGTAAAATCTTACTGAAGTTGTATTGAATACGTCACTTAAAATGAAAAGTGCAATAAGGAAATTCATTTGCTTTGCTTTTAGAAACATCCGATATGCAAAAATTGAATAAAAAGAAGCCAACAACTAATTAAAGAAACTCATCAAGTTAATTATTTAGGCCAATATTCATATGCAAATTGAAAATTGTAAAATAAAGCTTAGCAAACTAGAAGTAATTTGTTCAACATTTAGCTTTCACCAGTAGTGGATCAAATAAGATTAACTTTGTATGCAAAACATAATGTTTTCATTTGGATTTCATGAAAAAACAAAAACAAATAAAAAACAGAAAATAAATTTCTACAAATCAAATTTCCCACGTTTCGTATATAAATAACATGACATTTTTAGATTAAAAAAAAAACGGATAAGAAGAACGCATTCGCACACAAGCCCCCATTAGAATAATCTGGCTAAATTCCAAAAATGATTTTCATTTCCATAGAGAAATAAACAGATTTATTATGTAAATTTTTTCTACATATAATAATAATTTTTTAATTAAAATACTAGTGGTTTAGTAAATGAGGATCAAATTTACATTCTCTCTATGAATACACACACTCTTTCATACACGTGTGCGTACGAGGTGTGTTTAAGTGAATATATCTAGGTTGTTTTGTTTGAAACTTATAAATCTAACTAATTTTGTATACGCTTATTGAACAAACAGCAGATGTTTTTGTTTTTTTAATTGAAAATATGTTTATTATGAATTCGCCTTCTCTTCAACAAACCAAAAAAATTATTATAAATTTAATTAATTAGATGCTAAAAATATTATTGCCAAGTAATTCCATTCACAAAAAATTATGCTTCTTTGAAAACAATACACTTGATAACACGTTGGTCTATTTAGTCATTATCAATTTTGTGTGCTCGCGATAACAAAAGCACGAGAAATTCTTAATTAAAAAATATATTTGTGAGTTTGCGTGTGTTTTATTTTCTAATCGCAAATTATTTATTACAGGTGCTGATTTTATCTGATAAACTAAAGTTGTGTTGCTTTTAAGCATTTTAAATAAAGTTTAATTAAAATTATGTACGAGTACACGTAAGTTTTTAAAATTTTTTACTGGAGCTTACTAGATTTTACTGGAAGTCGTTCGCGTACACAAAATCTAGTAAATGAGAACCATAATTGAGAGAGTAAAGTGACAGTTCTTTATTGAATATTTACTAGTTTTTACTGGACAAATTTTTACTAGTAAAATCCAGTAAAGTCCAGTAAAATGAAAAACATATGTTTCAAAAGGTAAACAAACAATTTATGCGGCAAATTTTTTTAAAATTTTTTCAAAGTGAAAAGAAAAGTGAAGTATAATTACTAAACGTGTTGTGTTGTGTATTTAAAAAAACACACACAATTGTTAAAAAGAAATAATTCCAATTTAAAAGTATTTATAAACGTTTTGGGTGAAATTATCTGTGGTTGTGAAAAAACTCGATGTCCACTGATAAAGAAATAGTACCATCTGTGTCGGACACTGGTACATGTTCATATATGGATGCTCCCAAGCTAAACTATATAGGTCAAGTCGACTTAGCATGGATTAAAGTTGTTTATATTTGAAGCATTTATAAGCTCCAACTTTGTGACCAACTTTGGTGCTAATCTGATAAAATGTTAAAAGCAATACAAATTGTAATTCCATAGCTTCTTACATTCAACAAGCAAACATCAAAAGCTTCTCCTGAAAAAGTAGCAATTTCGATTAGTATAGTTTAGTGTGGTAGCGTCGATATGTACTTAAATTATATATTAAGCATCCCATATACTTTTCAATCCAATTGGCAACTGATTGGTGTTTGTCCAAATCAAGGTGTGTATGGCTCTGTCAATTGATTAGTTTGCCAGTTGTCGAGTTGGTTGAAGATAAACAAAAGTTTTTGATTTTTTCAAGTTGCCTAGTAAGTCTGTGTGTGTTTAAGTCTCTTGATCAGCTTATGAAGTGTGTGGTCAAGAATGAATTAAATTAACAATTAAATTTAAATATGTATGAGTGCGTTACATACATACATTTATATTCAATTTAAAACTAATATTTATTTTAGGCGCAAGTGGAAGTATGCATTTGGACAGACGTAATGCTGTCATTTTAAGTGCAATAATGGTTTTGATGGATTCATCATCCGAAAGTGAGGATGAACATGAATTAGTCATTGTTAGAATGTTAAGGACGGACGATGACGTTTATCCTATGGAAATGCTTTCGGGAAATGAAAGGGTGACATCAAAAACTATTTTCACGAAAGAGATAATAGAACTGTTCAGTAGTCCGCTCGTACTATGCTTCTTGGAAGCGTATTTAAAAAGAAATCGTGAAACTTTATTATATCGTAAAGTAGACAGAATGAGGTTATGTATGGAACAACATATCGGGCAGATGGCCGCCGCGGCTTTGCTGGCACACACGCGATCTTTTAATGAAATTTTCAATGACCGTTTTGCATAAATTCTGCGGTATTTCATTAATGCAGCGTCCAATTTCCTCTTTTAAGGCTTGAGTCGTCGTCGGCTTATTCGCGTAAACCATCGACTTCAAAAAACCCCCAAAGAAAAAAGTCTAATGGTGTTAAATCGCACGATCTAGGCGGCCAATTCTGGTCTCCAAAACGCGAAATAACACGACCGGGAAATGACTGATGCAGCAATTAAATTGTTTATCTGGCTGTATGACATGTGGCGCCGTCTTGTTGAAACCACAAGCCCTCCACATTCATTTCTTCAATTCTAGGCAAGAAAAAACTGGTTCAAGTCCCAAACAATGACACTTCGAATGGCGCCAAATTTAAATCTTGCGTTCTTGTTGGGACACCCTTTAGTATGTAAGGAAACAAAACAGTATCCTCAACCCCATTATTTCTCATCAGCATGCTCAAGAGAGAATTCTAGCCACGAGATGCACTGTAAGTAAAATCTTACTGAAGTTGTATTGAATACGTCACTTAAAATGAAAAGTGCAATAAGGAAATTCATTTGCTTTGCTTTTAGAAACATCCGATATGCAAAAATTGAATAAAAAGAAGCGAACAACTAATTAAAGAAACTCATCAAGTTAATTATTTAGGCCAATATTCATATGCAAATTGAAAATTGTAAAATAAAGCTTAGCAAACTAGAAGTAATTTGTTCAACATTTAGCTTTCACCAGTAGTGGATCAAATAAGATTAACTTTGTATGCAAAACATAATGTTTTCATTTGGATTTCATGAAAAAACAAAAACAAATAAAAAACAGAAAATAAATTTCTACAAATCAAATTTCCCACGTTTCGTATATAAATAACATGACATTTTTAGATTAAAAAAAAACGGATAAGAAGAACGCATTCGCACACAAGCCCCCATTAGAATAATCTGGCTAAATTCCAAAAATGATTTTCATTTCCATAGAGAAATAAACAGATTTATTATGTAAATTTTTTCTACATATAATAATAATTTTTTAATTAAAATACTAGTGGTTTAGTAAATGAGGATCAAATTTACATTCTCTCTATGAATACACACACTCTTTCATACACGTGTGCGTACGAGGTGTGTTTAAGTGAATATATCTAGGTTGTTTTGTTTGAAACTTATAAATCTAACTAATTTTGTATACGCTTATTGAACAAACAGCAGATGTTTTTGTTTTTTTAATTGAAAATATGTTTATTATGAATTCGCCTTCTCTTCAACAAACCAAAAAAATTATTATAAATTTAATTAATTAGATGCTAAAAATATTATTGCCAAGTAATTCCATTCACAAAAAATTATGCTTCTTTGAAAACAATACACTTGATAACACGTTGGTCTATTTAGTCATTATCAATTTTGTGTGCTCGCGATAACAAAAGCACGAGAAATTCTTAATTAAAAAATATATTTGTGAGTTTGCGTGTGTTTTATTTTCTAATCGCAAATTATTTATTACAGGTGCTGATTTTATCTGATAAACTAAAGTTGTGTTGCTTTTAAGCATTTTAAATAAAGTTTAATTAAAATTATGTACGAGTACACGTAAGTTTTTAAAATTTTTTACTGGAGCTTACTAGATTTTACTGGAAGTCGTTCGCGTACACAAAATCTAGTAAATGAGAACCATAATTGAGAGAGTAAAGTGACAGTTCTTTATTGAATATTTACTAGTTTTTACTGGACAAATTTTTACTAGTAAAATCCAGTAAAGTCCAGTAAAATGAAAAACATATGTTTCAAAAGGTAAACAAACAATTTATGCGGCAAATTTTTTTAAAATTTTTTCAAAGTGAAAAGAAAAGTGAAGTATAATTACTAAACGTGTTGTGTTGTGTATTTAAAAAAACACACACAATTGTTAAAAAGAAATAATTCCAATTTAAAAGTATTTATAAACGTTTTGGGTGAAATTATCTGTGGTTGTGAAAAAACTCGATGTCCACTGATAAAGAAATAGTACCATCTGTGTCGGACACTGGTACATGTTCATATATGGATGCTCCCAAGCTAAACTATATAGGTCAAGTCGACTTAGCATGGATTAAAGTTGTTTATATTTGAAGCATTTATAAGCTCCAACTTTGTGACCAACTTTGGTGCTAATCTGATAAAATGTTAAAAGCAATACAAATTGTAATTCCATAGCTTCTTACATTCAACAAGCAAACATCAAAAGCTTCTCCTGAAAAAGTAGCAATTTCGATTAGTATAGTTTAGTGTGGTAGCGTCGATATGTACTTAAATTATATATTAAGCATCCCATATACTTTTCAATCCAATTGGCAACTGATTGGTGTTTGTCCAAATCAAGGTGTGTATGGCTCTGTCAATTGATTAGTTTGCCAGTTGTCGAGTTGGTTGAAGATAAACAAAAGTTTTTGATTTTTTCAAGTTGCCTAGTAAGTCTGTGTGTGTTTAAGTCTCTTGATCAGCTTATGAAGTGTGTGGTCAAGAATGAATTAAATTAACAATTAAATTTAAATATGTATGAGTGCGTTACATACATACATTTATATTCAATTTAAAACTAATATTTATTTTAGGCGCAAGTGGAAGTATGCATTTGGACAGACGTAATGCTGTCATTTTAAGTGCAATAATGGTTTTGATGGATTCATCATCCGAAAGTGAGGATGAACATGAATTAGTCATTGTTAGAATGTTAAGGACGGACGATGACGTTTATCCTATGGAAATGCTTTCGGGAAATGAAAGGGTGACATCAAAAACTATTTTCACGAAAGAGATAATAGAACTGTTCAGTAGTCCGCTCGTACTATGCTTCTTGGAAGCGGCTTAAATAAATTTCTTTGGCCTGAAGCTGCAAGAACAGCTCTCTATATATTAAAGTTTTTGGCAGTGAATGCATGGTTTATCAACCAAAACAGTATGGAAGAAAAAAGTGGGATGCAAAGGCAAAGAAAATGTATTTAGTAGGCTACGAACAAACAACAAAAAATTTTCGCTTGACTTTACATAGCCCCACAGAAAGTAGTCTAGCGGTGTTAAATCACAAGATCTTGGAGGCCAATTCACAGGTCCAAAACGTGAAATTAGGCGGTCACCAAACGTGTCTTTCAATAAATCGATTGTGGCACGAGCTGTGTGACATGTTGCGCCGTCTTGTCGGAACCACAGCTCCTGGACATCATGGTTGTTCAATTCAGGAATGAAAAAGTTAGTAATCATGGCTCTATACCGATCACCATTGACTGTAACGTTCTGGCCATCATCGTTTTTGAAGAAGTACGGACCAATGATTCCACCAGCCCATAAAGCGCACCAAACAGTCAGTTTTTCTGGAAGTAACGGTGTTTCGACATACACTTGAGGATTAGCTTCACTCCAAATGCGGCAGTTTTGTTTGTTGACGTAGACATTCAACCAGAAGTGCGCTTCATCGCTAAACAAAATTCGCTTATGAAAATCGGCAACAACGCCAATCTCGTTTTCGAAATAAAATTGCACTATTTGCAAGCGTTGTTCAGGCGTGAGTCTATTCATGATGAATTGCCAAACCAAACTGAGAATAAATCACTTGACAGCTGTTAAATCGGTCGCCATCTTGAACAGTAATGCCAACTTAAAGTTCTATACGTCTATAAAAAACACCCTTTATTAATACAGAAACCCCAAAAAGCTACACTAGTGCTGAACGTACAATTGAATCTAGAGATTGTGACAGATATGTTCTCCGCAAAGTAGTCAAACCACCTGAAAGGTATGGTTTTGATTATATGAGCTGTTTAGCTACCATTTTCCAACCGGAAACGTATGAAGAAGCTGTAAGTAGTGAAAACTGAAGCAATTGGATTCTTGCCATAAATGATGAACTTGATTAACTTGAAACGAACAGAGCTAGTAAAGAAACCAATCAACAAAACAATTGTTGGATGTAGATGGGTGTTTAAATTGAAGTCTAATCCCAATAGTAAACAACCAGTTTTTAAAGCCCGATTGGTAGCCAAAGGCTACACACAAGAAGCTGGAATTGACTATAAAGAAACTTATTCGCCCGTTGTCAGATATGACTCAGTAAGAACTGCTCTTGCAATAGTTGCTATTGAAGATACGGAAATAGTACAGTTCGACGTCAAAACAGCTTTTTTATACGGAAATCTTAGTGAGGAAGTGTATATGGAAATTCCAAAAAGTGTTAATGTCAGAAATGGTGAAGATTGTGTTTTTCGTCTCAAAAAGGGGCTTTACGGCCTTAAGCAGGCATCCAGAAATTGGAATTTTAAATTTACTGAATTGTTGAGTAATTTTAATATGAAACAATCAATTGCTGATTCTTGAGTTTTTTATGGAAGTATAGAAGACAGGAAAGTAATTTTACTTCTATATGTTGATGATGGTTTGATTATTTCGAAAAGCAAATTAGCAATTAAAATATTTATTGATAAATTGTCGCAAAATTATAAAATTACATATGGTGAACACAATTATAATGTGGGGCTTGAAATTCAACGCGACAGACAACAGAAAAGTATTCGCATAAGCCAGCAGCTATACAAAAAAAAATTATAAATAAATTCAACATGGATGATGCAAATCCAATATCAACACCGTTTGACCCAAATAAATTTTTATCAAAAACAAGTGAAGAAAGCAACGTACAATTTCCATTTAGGCAAGCTGTGGGCTCCTTAATGTTTGCTGCTACAGTATCAAGACCTGATATTTCGTATGCTGTAGGAGAGGTCAGCACATTCACTGAAAATCCGAAAAGAAGTCACATTTTAGCTGTAAAGAGAATATTTCGCTATTTGAAAGCAACTACTGACTGACTACGGGTAGTTGTTGATATTGTGATTTAATATCACAATATCAACAACCAAGCTACTTCAGCTAATGTGGACAATAATCAACTGAAAGCGGTGTGTTTGATTTATTCAATGCACAAAAAATCGTTCACAACATTTAATTAAATCTTGTTCGAGGCACGATTAAAAACTGATTGTTTTTTTAAATGATGTTAGACACGATTGCAATTAAAAAGCAAAATGCAAGCATTTAAAAAAAACAAATATGCCAAAAGGCATTAAATCAATGATCGCACATATTTGAGTATACTACTTCTTAGTAATATAGGGGTGGTTGTTTGTTTTGTGTGTATTTGTATTGAAATAAAGCTTTGCATTGTTGAATGTTTTAATCAATTCAAATGCATGCTAATCCATGTGTTTAAATTTTCCTTTTTAAATTCATTCGTGTCGAACAGCATAAAAAAACAATCAGTTTCTAATCGGGCCTCGAACATGATTTAATCGAATGTTGTGCACTATTTTTACTTAAATTATTCGTTTATGTGGTTTGATTGAGTACACTTGCCTACAAAATGAAATTTTTTTGGTGAAATAAAATTACTTTTTTAATCTTACTTATAGTACTTGAAATATACCATTACACATAAAAACTAGGAGGTTGCTCCATATGATTTGTAATAACTCTAGAACTACCTCTCTGATTAAATTTACAAAAACACCAAAACAATCACAGAAATGACGACTATATCGCAGTTGCTATTGACTTTTTAAGTGCGTACGGTGAAATGGACTGCAATATGTCCATAAAATTTCATATGCTGCATTCACATTTAGACTTCTTTCCAGATATGGAACCTGGGCCAGTTCAGCTATGAACAAGGCGAACATTTTCACCAAAAAATGGTTGCAAAAATAAAATAAAAATGATTTTTGTTCGCTTTAACAGGATACTGATGACGCTGCCAAGCAAATATTTTTCAGTGAAATGGCCGAAAATTTTATTTGTAAAGAAAATGTTTTGTTTTACGACAGCACCTACCAGAAACATACTATCACTCCACTCCCCAGGTATTTGCACTTCATTCTTTTTTGAATCATTGTGTTATTTATGCATCGATTTGGAGAAATTCCGCATTACATTGCAGTTTGTTTATGGTTGGATTATATAAGTTAGAAATGTGTTATTTTTGTGTCTATCTACATACAATATAGCTTGCAGGGTGTATTTATAATATAAACTGAACGACATGAAAATCACCACATTGAAAAGAAAACGCACACGAATAGTTAGTTATGGTTAGCATGTTGCTCGGTGGTGGTTAGCGTTTAAAATGAGACGGTCGTGATAAGCGGTAGTATGAAATAAAATAAATATTAAAAGTTCTAAATATGATGAATTGTTTTATATTAAATTTATACTATTAATAAAATAATAAACGATATATCCTAATACTACCGTGCTTAAAAGTTTTATTTGCTGCCATACTGTGTGTTATTAAAATTGAATAAAATTATAATATACCCACAACAAAATAAAAAGGTAATCAAACCACATATATAAAAGTTATTAATCAAAAAAAAAAAAAATAATAATAATAAACGATAGTATAGACGATTTCCAAGTACAGTAGAATCTTAAAAAGTTAACCGAAACTTTAAAAGGGCTATTAAGTGTTTTGAACTTTTAACTTTTCTAAACATCTTTTTTGTTAGATATATTCGTATGTAATATGTTAAATTTTTATCTATTGACCTACTTCCTTACCCAAAAAAAAAAATGAGTGTAGACTTAAAAGTCAACGTTATCGAAATTTTTCATATAATTTTTTTTCATAAATTTTACTTTAAAGTCTACGTATTTTTTTGATTTTGTACTGGCTGGTAAAAGTTGACAGTCACCATGAATATTAATTTGTACGATGTAGTCAAGACTTGTTTTTTTTTTTTTATTTTAGTAATAGGTCTTGATCATTTTTGTGCGCATATTGACAAAGTTTGCCACTTGATTTTCATCTTTATTATTTTTAAACTATTTTATCGCGGTATTAATGTTTTAATTGCTTTCGAAAAACTCACTTTAGATTGTTGAATATCTTCCTCTATTTTCAAATTAGGAAATTTCTAAATCATCGTTATCTTCTAAAATTTGATCATTACTCCAATTACCGAAATTATAACTGCTGATATTAATATTAGCCCCCACCTTTGACATCAGCAATTGAACTTCTCGAAGTGTATCGTTTTATGCACTATTTGATATAAACATTTCAGAGAGTAGAATTCTGTCTTTGCTTTGTACTGATCGTCATGCTTTTATAAGAACTTCTTGAGGCAATTCATCCCGTACGCACTAAAATTTTTACAGAAATGTTAACTTTTCAGAGCGACACGTTGATTATGATACACTTTAAGCTTATCCGATTGTGTAACTTTTTAAGATTCTACTTTACTTTAACAGAAAATTTCTTCAATATTCTTTTCTAAAAACAAAACTTCAATATTTTCAGTTAGAACGTTTTTACCTACATAGATATGGATGTTATTAACTTACCATTTATTTTTAAAATAAAATTTTTTAAAACCATTGAACGAAAACTATTTACAAACTACAGATAGGCAATATCATACCATATTTTTATGGAAATACTTTCAAATAAACAAGAAACTTTCTTAATTAACTTTGTGCATACTTTTTTTATTAGAAATAAATTTTTGAATTTTTTCTTATTTTTAGATTTGTCGCGTAACCGATTTTGTGAATTGCCTGAGGAAATTACATCATTTTCATTTCTTGAAACGCTCTTACTTTACCATAACACTATACGAAGTATACCAGAATCGGTAAAGCATTTAACATCTTTAACTTATTTGGATTTGCGTAGCAATCAATTGTCTTTATTGCCGCGCGAACTGTGCTTTTTACCACTACAAGTATTATTAGTGTCAAATAATCGCTTAACAGCATTACCGGATGAGTTGGGTCGTATGGATCGTTTGACGGATTTGGACGCATCCTATAACCAACTGACAACATTACCAGCACGCATTGGTGAACTACGTTCACTACGTTCATTTTCTTTGCGCAGCAATCAATTAATGTACTTACCTCGTGGTAAATATTTTGCATCAATCCTTTTTTTTTTGTGTTTTTTTTGTTTGTAATGAAATTTTTTTATTTATTTTAGAATTAACCTGTTTAACATTGGTTTCGTTGGATGTGTCAAATAACCGCATTTCTAGTCTACCTCTTGAAATCCGTCAAATGTCGACTTTAGTTGAAATAAATCTCGAAAATAATCCTATGACTTCACCGCCAGCTAGTGTAAGTTAATGAGTTATTTTTTTAGTTAGCTATTTAATTTAAGAAATTACCAACAATTGTGTTGAGTTCTGTCTGTTGTCTTGCAGTACGACAAGTCATACCTTCCTAAACGAAGTAAACTTTGACAAAGTCTACTGGTGCTAAGGCAACATGTAACTAAGGCAACATTAGTTCAAAACGAAATCTTGCGATTCCAATCGCTCCAAGGCTTCACTTAGATAGGCCACGTTTTTAGTTAATAATTTGTAATCTTTGTAATGCAAGTTTTTCACATAAAATTGTAAGCTAGTTCAGCTTTTTAGTATATAAAAAAATAATAATGCACACACACTCACATTAGCGGTATTCAGTGTTTGGTGCGTTTAAAAATTGCACACATTGCAATTGCATTGTTTTCGACTAAAATTGTGAGTGCTGTTTAACCAAACGTGGCAATATTCAGTGCAACATTTATTGCAACATATAAAACAGCTGACACCAGTTAATATTTTTTTAATTCAGTGAATTTCTTCTCTGGTCCACTTTTTATTATTTCTTTCCTTTTTTATTACAAGTTTGGCACAACCAGATTTTTAGATTTTATGTATTTTTTATTTTTTTTTTGTTGCTTACAAGTGTCAGCTCTGGTGTTAGTGATTTTAATGGAACTTGAGTACAATTTAGTTACGAGTAATAAATTTAGTTATAAAAAAATCGCTTTTTGAGACTCTGTCAAAAAGCTACTTTGTAAATTGTGCAAATCAACAACATTGGTAATGATATTGCAATACACGCAACATAAAGAGCTATACCATTTTGAGTATTGCACAAACGCAATAATGTAGCAAGTGCAACTGCGTGTATTTTGTTTTTGGGTAGCAAAGTAAAAGCTACGATATTTTGCATTTGCAATGACGCAAGACCATTTGCATCAAACACTAAGTACCGCTATTAATGATTTCAGTTCATTGAGTGGGTACCCCTCTCAGCTTTGACGCCATTTTTGAGAAGTTTAATCCTAAAAAGATAAAAAAATTGACATTATTATCTCTGGAACTAATGGAGGTAGAAGTAAAGTTCAAAATCTTCTTTAAATTATCCTTTTTATACCCTTCACAAAAAAGTGAAAAGGTTATATATTAGTTTGTCATTACGTGTGTAATTTTTACACCGTACATGGGACACCCTATAAAGTATATATATTCTGGATCCTTATAAGTAGCGGAGTCGTTTTAGTGATGTCCGCCTGTCCGTGTGTATGTTGAAAACAATTTTCTGAAGTCCCTAGAAGACCTACAGAAAATTTTAGCATGTCAATTTGTTGGAAGTTCCTGTTATAAGTTTCGTATTGAAATTCAGCCCAATTGATCCATAAATAGCTGAGGTTATTTTCGTAATTTGTGTGAACTACAAAACGGACATAAAACCTTTATATGCAATTTTGTACAAAAAACAGGTGCAATCGGTCCACAAATGGACGAGGAATATCAAAAATACAACCAAAATTTAACATTTTCATTAATTTTTGCTTTGTTTTTTTGGGTATTTTATCTAAACTAGAAAGATGTAGTACACAGTTTTTTCACACATCACATTCTTAGTATCTAGACCAACACTCAGCTTCATAAGTCTATAACACAAGACAAACCAAAAGACGTGGTACGTAGTTTTATTTGAAATATCAATCAAAACGATCGGAACAGGAAAATCAAAAATATAACCGAAATTTTAGATTTTCATAAATATTTGCTAAGCTAAAAAAAAGTAGTACGCAGTTTTCTTAAACGTCACATTCATAGTATCTGGACCAAAAATCGCGACTGCATCTATTTTTTTAAACATTTTTGTTGCTTTTTTTGCATACTTTGTCTAAATACAAAGCGGACAAAATAATGTGGTGTACAATTTTAACATAAACAACAGTCGTAATGTTTTTGCCAAAACTCAGAACGATCGGTCAACAAATGGCCGAGAAAAATGAAAAATATAACCGATATTTCACATTTTCATTAATATTTATTTGCTCTGCTTTTATTTTGTTGTTTTATGCTGTTATGTGCGTAATGTTTGTACACACACACACACGAAACCTAAAAAAGTGTATATGGGTGTGTGGTTTTTAATGCCTTACACTACAGTCACACGATCAAGTTTTTTTACAATTTCTCTTTCTAGAAATTTACACATACTGCTTGTCAAAACTCACAAAAATTTAAAGCTGTGACGTAGGCTGCATGCAATTTCAAAGCAAGTTTTTCAACAAGATGTTATCAAGAAAAAAAAAAAAATGTATGGCTTCCTTGAAATTATTGGAAGAAATAAAAAAAAACAATAGATTTTCAGTGGCGCATCTGGATTTTTTGCTGCTTTCAATTTTAGCTTTTTCGGCACAGTACGACGTTCGAAATGACTTTATTTTTTTTTCAACCTCTTCCACCGACAGTTTTGTTTCGGCGGCAATAGAGTTATATGCCTTAATTTTTAAATCATTCCTTCTATATGCAGGAATATTCATGTTCCACAGAACTTCATGCCTTCTGTATATCTCTATGAACTGCAAAACGTCGTTATATTTGTTTAATTTGTTCACAAACATATTTAAAAGAAAAAACAAAACAATACTGGCGGCAGAATAAGAATTCAAATTTGGAATAAAAAAACTGCAGTCAGCTGTTTTCTTGACTGTAATTTGAAACACTCAATTGAACGAAAAATTGAAAGCAAACTCTCAGCAAATTTTAAAAGTGTGAGTGTATTTGTAAAAAAATGAGAGAAATTTTAAAATTTGAATGAAAACTTGATCGTGTGACACCCAAGTTACCAATGAAGACATCTTTATGAAAAAGAATTTTTTCCAATTTTGTCGTTAATTAAATATGTTTGGCTTAAAAAATGCTTACAAAATTGCAAAATTAAAACAAATTATAAATAATTTGTATGCCTATTGGATATATTTCTTGGAATTTCTATTTCTATTAATTTAAAAATTGTGTGCCTGCAGACATTTTATTGCTTTTAAAAATGAGGTTCTCAGAAAGGATTGATTCTTAGAACTCGTTAATTTTAGTTTCTTGACCTGAAATTAATATTTATTTAGGACTAGTTGACCCGGCAAACGTTGTCTTGCCTTAAAATTTTTATATATTCGATCTTCTTACACAAAGAAATCGTACTCATAGAGTAAAGAACCGTGCGAGACCGAGTAAAAACAGGTAGTAGGCAAATAAACCAGATACCGACTATAGCGCTACCTGCCGGACGGATTTGTGACGTTAAACCTTCCAAGATTATACATATAAACCTTCCTCTTGAATCACTCTATCTTTAAAAAAAAAAAACTGCTTCAAAATCCGTTGTGTAGTTTTAAAAAATAAAGGGTGTCCCAACAAGAACGCAAGATTTAAATTTTAAATAAATGACTGATGCAGCAATTGAATTGTTTCTCTATCTGTATGACATGTGGCGCCGTCTTGTTGCAACCACAAGCCCTCCACATTCATTTCTTCAATTCTAGGCAAGAAAAAACTGGTTATCATTTCACGATACCGAACACCATTGACTGTTTGCGCTTGACCTGCCTCATTTTCATAAAAAAAGGTCCAGTGATTCCTCCAGCCCAAAAACCACACCACAGAGTGACACGTTGAGGATGCATTTGCTTCTCGTGAATCACTCGAGGATTTTCCTCACCCCAAATGCGACAATTCTGCCTATTGACGAAGCCATCAATATGGAAATGGGCCTCGTCACTGAAGATGATTTTATCGGCAAAATCAGCATTTTCATGTTGTCTCTCCAATACCCAATTAACGAACTCCCTTCGCTGTACATTTCCATTTTTACTAACCTCGCAACTTCTACTAGCAAACAATAACAATTGTTCAAATGTCAAACAATGACACTTCGAATGGCACCAAATTTAATTCTTGCGTTCTTGTTGTGACACCCTGTATAAGCATACATACAGACATAGGGACAGACGCGGGAAGCGACTTTGCTTTATACTATGTAGTGAGTGATTATTAAAAAATAGATATTCGAAGATAATTATTTTTATCAATATTTGTCATTTCGTTTTATATTGTTATATAATTTTTAATTGTAAGTTTATATGACCTTTTTTTATTGAAACGGCTAGATTTTTAAGTTGAGGTCGCATTATAAAAATGTATTTTTTATAGATATTTCGCTATAATAATAAATAAATAAATTTTTAAATTTCAATTAAATAATTTTTTCAAGTGAGTGAAGATAAATATGGCTGGTTAAATATGTTTTCATGTAATTTCTTATGTTTATCTTTTCAGTATTTTTGACATACTAAGATACAAATGTGCATAAATACGTTGATTTCTATAAGAGATTTGCAAACGAACCATAGAATATTACGGGTTGGGGCACATATCATTTTAAACAAGATGTCGTCTACATTTGTAATCTATCGCCCATGTACTCAGAAAAGTCTTTGGATTATTTAAAAAAAAAAAAATTTTGAAATTCCCTCATACCCCAGTATTCTTCCTCTCAGGGGTTTTTACCATTCCCCACTTTGCGGCGGTACGATTCCCGATTTTGCCAAGGAAAATTACCAAAGGAATTTAATCTGCAGGCTCTAAATTTTCTGGAAGTGTTTTAACATTTTCTGAAAAATTTTTAGTTTTTATTTTATGATTCAAAACGGAAAATGCCAAAATCCTTGGGAACAACAGTACTAGGGTGTATGGAAATTTCCAAAAAAAATTTTAAAAATAGTCCAAAGTAACTTCTGAGTACTTGAGCGGTAGATTACAAATCTAAATAGTCTTTTCTTTAAAATAATATGTGTCCCATCTCACAATATTTAATGGTTCGTCGGCAAGTTGCTAAATCACTCGGTATATGTAAATTTCAAATAATCCAAAGTAACTTCCGAACGAACCGTAGAAGATTACGAGATAGATAGAAGATAGATTTGTAATCTATCGCCCAAGTACTAAGAAAAATCTTTTGATTATTTTAAAAAAAATTTTTGGAATTCCCTCATACTCCAGTACTCTTCCTCAGGAATTTTTATCAATCCTTATTTTGGCGAAGTACCATTCGCGATTTTGCAACAGAAACTTACTGAAATCAAACTGGAATGAAATTTGTAAGTTCTAAGTTTTCTGGAAGTGTTTTAACATTTACGGAAAATTTCGTAGTTTTTATTTTACAATGTAAAACGGAAATTGCCAAAACCCTTCAGAGCAACAGCACGCGGTGTAAGAAAACTTAAAAAAAAAATTTAAAATATCCAAAGTAATATCTGAATATTTGGTTAGTAGGTTACAAATATAGATGATCTCCGCTAAACTACTACTAAAAACATTTAATATTTAATGACGTAAGACGTATTTGATAAATATGCCATTAATACTGAATATATTTACGAATACTAAAACACGTAATGGGGTATGTTAAAACATATTTAACGCGGCATATTTATCTTCACTCATTTAATTTTTTCTATGGTTTTGATATTTTAGAAGACTGTGGAAAGTGAAAAATATTAATATTTCGCTAACACAGTGAAGGGTTTATAAAACTCGGCACAGCCGAATTTAACTTGTTACTACTATAAATCCAATAAATTAATCTATTTAAAGTGAATCACTATTTTCCTTGGTCTCGCTATAACCTGACGATCTTTAGGGACTACATTTAAATTTTTTTAATTTTCCTAATACTTTGTAGAAAATTCAGATGGAAAATTTGAAACTTTAAGAAACCTCAACAACTACTTAAACATCTTGGTTTTTATATTTTTTACCGTGTCTCTTTGAAATTAAGCGTGTAACCTCTATTATCCAAAAATGGACATGCAAACTGCTTATATAACTTTTAACAGATTTTGCTTACAAATGGTATACATGTTCCTTCACATCAAGCCATATTCCATCGACTTTTCAAATTTCGTTCGAATTTAATTGACATGATTCTCATATGGCAAGATACCATTTATATTTTTGTCTTCCAGGTAAATTTTTTCATTTCCATAAACCCTTTGCTTGTTTGCACAAAAAGTGAAATATAAATTTGTCATTACGTGTGTACTTTCTACACCGTGCATGGGACACCCTACAAAGTATATATATTCTTGATCCTTATAGATATCGGATTCGATTTTGCGATGTCCGCCTGTCCGTGTGGATGTTGGAATCATTTTTCTAAAGAGTCTAGAAGACCTACATAAAAGTTTTGTATGCCAATGTGTTGGAAGTTTCTGTCTTCGAATTGCTATTAAAATTCAGCCCAATCAGTTCATAAATGGCTGATCTATGAATTACAAAGTACAACTAATACTATTTTTTGCGTCATGTGTCTAAAATGCAAAACGAAAAAAAAAAAAAAAAAAAAAACTTGACACGCAGTTTTAACAAAAATGACAGTCATAATATGTGTTCAAAAAAATGTAAGCAATTGGTCCCCAAATGACCGAGAAAAATCAAAAATACCAAAGATATTTTTGATTTTTATTAATTTTTGCGTAATGTTTATACACACAAACACGAAACCAGCCAACCGGTCTTATAAAAATGTTTGTCTTTTACATACTTAGAGTGTAATATGTAATAACATTACGAATACAGAAATCTTATTGAAAGAGAAGTTTTTGATTTTTGCCTTTAGTTTGAAGTTCTTTATATTAAATATTTAAAATGATTTTTTCTTTATACTAATGATATCAAATTCCCCGAAATCATTTTATTTATAAAGAACATACAAATAATGCTCAACTGAAAGTTGGAATATGATCTCACTAACGTTAAATATTTTTATTAATATACGAGTACACTAAAAAAAAATAATTTTATTTTCTAAAATTACGTGTTTAGCTATGCGTTCGAGGTTTAGTACACGTGTTTAAATATTTAGAAACTCAAGCAACCAAAGAAGAAAAAGGTTCACGTGCTGGAGGAAATTATGATGGCTATACTACCTTAAGACGAGCGCCACGTAGTAATACGAACAGCAATGTCTTAGAAACACATCGAATTGTAAGGCATCATGTGGATTCTGGATATAGTACATGTGACGGTATTGACAAACGCTGGTCCCATGATATGCCCTGTAAGTATTTCTAAAAACTAATAATTTTTTAAATTAATATTATGCTTTGTCTGTTTGTAAGTGAAAACAAAAAATGATTCTCCCAAACGGATAACTCCAACAACACCACCACTACCAAAGGCATCACTTTTAAATGCTGATCTCATGGATGCATCATTAACATCGAGTACAAGTACAATAGTTGATGAATCCGTTAGTGTAACAGCTGCTCTTGTTAAACCTTTAAGTGTAGGGAGTCAGTCCATGAGTGACTTGAGTTGCTCGCCGCTAAAGGGAAAAGAGGAAAGCAATTTGACATACATACAACACAATCACCTCAATTATAGCCATTCTAGTTCAAGTAGCGGTTCTACACCCGATTTGGATGGCATGATCGATCACAACTCTCAGCAACAACAACAGCACCAACAAAAAAATGGAAAAATTGACGATAAAACAAATAAAAATTTGGGAAATATACAAACTTATAGGTAAAGTATTTCACATAGATATTTTCGTATAACTATTACAAATGACTATTACTGAAATACACGCACTTACATAGGGAATACAAGGAAGCATTAAAACAGCAACGTAGCCAAGAAGTCTACAAGTTAAAAGAACAAAAACAAGTTTATGATCCCAGGGAAACACCTTCTCCTCAGCCAATCGAAGATATGGAAATACGGTTGAATGGTAATGCGCAAAGCGCACCAGTGCCAAAATCTATAATGAAAAATAGTGCCAATAATTCAAATGCAACATTGAATGGTAGTAGTGGTGTCAGCGATGCTATCGTTAGTAGCAACGGTTTGGAAGAAACTGTAGTTATACCAAAGAAACCAATACAAAAAGTTATACCCTCCAGAAATACTGAACTAATGTCTTCAACGAAACACACTGCAAATGAAGTTTCTACAAATGGTGACTGTATTGGTTATGTCAAACCGAACAGTCCTATGAAGACCGTAAATGGTGGTGGAAATGGTCTAACGGGTGTTGGTGTTAGTATAATAACAAATAATAATAAGTTCACGACAACAACAACAATGACGACTACACCAACATCATCGACTGGAGGACTAAAGTCACCAATTGGCATAACTGGCAAAGCACATCGGTAAGAGATGCTCTTTTTTATTTATTGACTTTTCTTTACTTTTTTTGTTGATGACATGCCTGAAAATCTCATTCACTTTAAAGTTTTTTTTAGGTTAGGTTAGGTTAAACAGGTCGCCCGAAAAGAAAAACAAGAGCTGGGCTCACTTGGGTCCTCTGATGTGGTCTTCCTTCTGTGAAGAGGAAGGATAGTAACAGAAGCGTGAAGGGGAAGGAAAGAAGATAGAGAAAGAAAGTGAGTGAGTCCGTCACAAAAACCAGCCGCTACTTCTAACGAAGCCATATAGCGTGTCGACTCTTGCATTCGACAGCGCAGTGAGACGAAGTGGATCATGCGCCGCTCTTCCAGGGCTGGACACTGGCAGAGAAGGTGTTCCACAGCTTCCTCCTCTTCCTCGTCCTGACAACTTCTACAGTAGTCGTTATATCGCAAACCCATTCTCTTAGCATGGTTGCCAAAATTGCAGTGTCCTATTACTACAGCCACCACAGTTCTCAATCGGGCTCTTTGGAGCCCCAAAAAATCCCTACTGCAACTGCTATCTAGCCTAGGCCAGATCATCCTCGCCGTATTACACGTCCATTCGTCTCTCCATCTGGGCTGTACCCTTCGCAAGAATATGCTCTCGATCTCTTTTTTACAGACCGATAGAGGGATGCCACAGGGCGCATTGCCAGCCTCGACGATTCCCTTGCCAGGTTATCCGCCCTGCAGTTCCCCATTGAAGTCCCATGTCCACGAACCCAAATGAGGGTGATCACCGAATGCTCTGCCATTCTATTTAAGGATGTCCTGCATTCTTGGACCAGTTGGGATGTCGAATAGACGCCTACTAAAGACCTGATTGCAGTCTGACTGTCGGTATAAATGCGAATATTCCTGCCTAATACTCCATGATACCACAGCCAGTCTGCTTCTTGCTTTATAGCCATCAATTCAGCTTGTAGAATGCTGCATTGATTAGGGAGTCTGAAGGATATACTAGTCCCAGACTCCTCAATATAGACTCCACCACCAACTCCAGAACTATTTTTGGAGCCATCGGTAAAGACATCCAGATCTTCTCCTGTAGGAGAAGATCCCATTGAGATTCCCGTTTCGTCCAAAATCGTGAATCCGAAGTCCCTCTGTAGGAATGGTCTTGGAGTGACATAGTCAATGAGGTTGGGAATATCCCCCTAAGTACCAATTATCCCCGAATGTCCCCATGATCTATGGTTCCACTCCCGCGCCGCATTTTTAATTAAGCAACAATTTGAATTCAAATATTTCTGACCAGTTGTGCAAAGTATGATAGGTTTCATTCATAAAAGAACTAAATGTAAATTATTTTTTTCTATGGGTATGAGAACCATGAAGAGAATATGTCAATGAAATAATTCATCAGATATACATAGGTGCCTCATCATGTGCTGTCACTAAAATTTGTGATTATTGACCAACTTTTCCAAGATTTTCTTCTCACCTAGATCATTTTTAATTGCTAATTAGCAATTATATTGGATCTAACGTATTAGTGTAAACACTGTATTTATTATATATTTTATAATAATGGAATTCTTGCTTGGATGTATATTTACGGAAATTTTATCGAGTTTAATTGTAAACTAATAAAATGTTAACAAATGTTAAAATAAAAACAACACGTTTTATCTCAAATTACAAGTTGGCACCCAATTACAAGCGACAGCTATTCTACTCAATTTTTTATATTGTAAAGGGTGTTTTTTATAGACGTATAGAACTTTAAATTGCAATAAAACAACGATGGATAATTCGATTGACATGAATTTTATTTATCCGAAAGATAATCTTGTGGCATTACATTTTAAATATGATTTCTGGCATATGACCGCCACGGCTGGCTCGGATGTAGTCCAATCTGGACGTCCAATTTTCGATGACTTTCCAACACTTGTGGCCGTATATCGGCAATAACACGGCGAATGTTGTCTTCCAAATGGTCAAGCGTTTGTGGCTTATCCGCATAGACCAATGACTTTACATAGCCCCACAGAAAGTAGTCTAGCGGTGTTAAATCACAAGATCTTGGAGGCCAATTCACAGGTCCAAAACGTGAAATTAGGCGGTCACCAAACTTGTCTTTTAATAAATCGATTGTGGCACGAGCTGTGTGACATGTTGCGCCGTCTTGTTGGAACCACAGCTCCTGGACATCATGGTTGTTCAATTCAGGAATGAAAAAGTTAGTAATCATGGCTCTATATTGATCACCATTGACTGTAACGTTCTGGCCATCATCGTTTTTGAAGAAGTACGGACCAATGATTCCACCAGCCCATAAAGCGCACCAAACAGTCAGTTTTTCTAGATGTAACGGTCTTTCGACATACACTTGAGGATTAGCTTCACTCCAAATGCGGCAGTTTTGTTTGTTGACAGAGCCATTCAACCAGAAGTGCGGTTCATCGCTAAACAAAATTCGTAAAATACGTATTTCGCACAGAACCACTATTTTCGAAATAAAATTGCACTATTTGCAAGCGTTGTTCAGGCCTGAGTCTATTCATGATGTATTGCCAAACTAAACTGAGAATAAATCACTTGACAGGTGTTAAATCGGTCGCTATCTTGAACAGTAATGCCAACTTATAGTTCTATACGTCTATAAAAAACACCCTTTAGTTCTGAAGTGTTGTAAAAAATTGTAGGATAATGCATTCTGTTTTGTGTAAAAAACATTTCTACTTTTGTAGATTCGATACTAGAGACTGCACTGAAGCGTGCACTCCGCTCTTGTATTTGTTGTAGAAAATAGTATGATAATACGTTTTGTGTTGCGTGTAAAACAATTTTTTATTTTTACAATAATTTGCATTTATTTGCATAAATATTTTAATCTTAATAACTCTTTTAAGCTAGACGCATGGCTTTATATTTTAATTTTAAAGTAATTTAAAAAATTTAAATTTTCACTAACAGTTTTTTCAATACTTATTTGTATTATTTTAGAACAGTAACTTGGAACCATGATATACCACCAGAGAAGCTGAGTTTTACAATGCGGCGAGAGTTTGATCGTCAAAGAGAAGAAATTGAATTAATGACGCAGTTACGGAGTGTAAGCATTTTTGTATTATTTTAATATTCATTAAAATAATAGTACATTTTAATTTAGATTATTGAAACCCGCTTGAAAATGACATTGCCTGATGATATTGCTTCTGCTTTAACTGACGGTGTTATTTTGTGTCATTTAGCTAATTATGTCAGACCACGCTCTGTTGCCAGCATTCATGTGCCATCACCTGGAGTAGTGAGTTTTTATTATAAAATGATTCTAAAGAAAATAATTTTTATATGCAATTTTTATTGTTTACAGTCAAAACTAACTATGGCTCGTTGTCGTCGTAATGTTGATAATTTTTTAGAAGCCTGCCGTAAAATTGGTGTTGATGAGGTGAGTTTTTAATTATTGTATTTATTAATTTGTGTCTGCTTAAATTCGAATTCAATATTAATTAACGTGTGTTCCTTTTAAAACGAGTTACATTGTTCAAATATTAACACAGTGAATGGTTTTAGTTTCTTTTCCTAAAATTTTAACATAATTATCATTAAAGTGCGTTCTTTCCCAAAAATAAATAATATAAATGATAATTTTACAAAATATGAATATTGTTTAGAGTCGCAATGTTATTATTGCCCTTATTATGGTTCACTACTCAACTCAGTTGAGTTGATGAGTTGTCATTTTTGTATGTTTTCGTCAACTGCACGAGCACAGAGTTGTAATCAGTAATAACATAAACAGGCTCTAATATCAAAATTACAACTAAAATATAGTTGAGTTGTGAACCATAATAGGGTCATTTGATAATGATAATGATGAAAGACATATTACATTTAATTTTACACTATTTTGTATAAAATTCAAAGTTGAAAAGTCAACGAAAAATTAAATAATCTGGTCATTCCATTAAAAAATATTTTTCACTTTCTGTCATATTGTATACGAAAATACAATATTAAGAATTCGATGCTTCATTTGTCAATTTGATTAACTCAATTTTCTGAATTTTTTTAAATTTTAATATCAAAGCACTTCAGTAACTCCTACATTTTATACTTTTTCTCAACTTCCTGTTAATAGATTTGGTAAGTGAGGCATCTAATTGTTACTAGAAAAATATTGCTCGTGGTTAGATCTTGACCGTGTCTAAATATGACCCCTCAAAAAAGTGAGTAAACAGAAGTGGAAAAATCACTACAACTACAGCTTCTATTTCAGAAGGAAAACTAATGAATTTAACATTAGCTTGATAATAATAATAATGTTAGTCTCACAAAAAGTCGAGATCGGCTGGGACGATTTCAATAATTTGAAATATTTGTAAAAGTCTAAAGTGCCTTACATATACGTCAAATTTTAACATCAAATTATACATTTGTGTGTGCATCAAAATAGTCAAACTATTTTTGATTTTCGCCAAATTCATACACAAAAAATAAACTCACACAAATGCATGATTGATGTTGAAATTTGGTGGGTGTATCAGCCACTTTAAGAATGTTCAAGAGAGAAGAATACCGACCATGCCCACTTTTCAATAAAGAAAACTCTATTTTTGAATACATTTCTCTAAAATTCTGTACACATAATATACAGTTGCACCTAGACGGCCTGCCTACTTTTTATGACTAAAATTTTATTTTCAAATGAATTTCTTTGAAATATAGGTTCTTTTCTTTTGATATATATATATATATAATTTCTTTGGTCTAATGATTCCAACTTGTAGAATAATTTACTTAGCGAGATTTGGCCAGTTTTTAATTAAAAAAAATCAAATATTTGAATTCTAGAATGTAAGTGCTACTTTATTTGCAAAATAACAAAAAGAAACTAAAGCTATTTGAGTGTAGAGTTACAAAAAGTTTTATCATTTTACGAATACTTTGTTTATCCCCTATAAAATTTAAAAAAATATTAACTTTAAACGAAATTAGTTTACAAAAATCTGTTATTTGGTGTTGGTTGCAGGAGTTGATTTGCTCCTGTGCAGACGTCATACCACTCTCTGCAACTGATGCTGATCATGACAATGACGACATCGTTACATTAGAGGACTGTAATGATAACATCGACCGTAGCTTCAAAAACTCCACACTTTATCGAAACAACAACAATTGCAATGATACAAGAACAGATGACAGAAATATTGGTAAGGAGGAATATCGAAAACGTCCGATAAACGTTTTGCCAAATCCTGCAGCTGTTTTAAAAACTGTGGCTGCTTTAATAGCAATGGACTATAATCCACAACACCAAAGCATAAAGAACTTGCAGCAGCAACATGAGTTCCAATTGAAATTGCAAGAATATCAAAATCATCAACAAGTGCCAGAACACATTGAGGAAAACAAAAAACAATTTTATATAAATAAAAAACCTGATCAGATTAAAAAACGTGGCTGTATGCTGCTTGAAAATAAGGATGCACTGCTAGAGGTGGAAGAGAAGGAGGAAGATGAAAATGAGAGTGAAGATGAAGATCATAACAAGGAAGAGCAAAACAATTTTACTGCAACCTTCACCAAAGAACAGATGATGACGGAATTTGAAAATTCCAATTATGATAAAATTGATCATTATGACAATAATTTAAATAGCGGTGGCAGTGTGAAAGATGACTATTATGACAATGGTCAGATAAATAGTAATTGTTACAGTAAAAATGGTCACAAAAATGCCAGCAGTTGCAACAACGAAAAAAATCAAACGCAACGAAACTATGAGGGCTCATCCACAACAACATTAAGTGTTGGAAATCTGTACCGTCATTGTAAATTGAAAACATTTCAAAAGATTAAATTAAATTTGATAACACATCATGGAAATAGTGGCGGTTGTGGTAGTAAGAATTGCTCTTCTTCTTCGTCATCGTCGTTGTTGTCAACGTCAGTGGATTCTACAACGTTACAAACAATTGTTGAAACCGATAATGATGTTATAAGTGGCAGCAGCACGTCTACACCATTAACAAATTCTGGCTTGTATCAAATAATCGACGAAAAATGT
Organism: Thelaira solivaga; assembly: GCA_947397855.1. Taxonomy (NCBI): domain Eukaryota; kingdom Metazoa; phylum Arthropoda; class Insecta; order Diptera; family Tachinidae; genus Thelaira; species Thelaira solivaga. The sequence goes on along the minus strand of OX377611.1, from coordinate 45,342,394 downwards.
AAAATCAAAGAAACTGAACTCTCCCTCAAGGTGATTACCAGTCAATCTTCCAATAATTCATCAGCCACATCTGTAACCAGCACATCTAATATTAAATACAAATTATTTGATTTATCGTCTTCAATGGAAAAACCATGTGAAAAATTTCAAACAACTTTGCCATCAGCAACAACACCACATACAACAACAACTTCAGCGACATCACAATCCACAGAAGCAGTAGCAACGGATGCTTTAATTAGTAATACAGTGTCGAAACGTATAGAGTTTTTCGAACATGCCAACATACCAAATGGTGGCATTATAAAACCAAAATCAAATATATATAGTATTTATCGTGTCAATGACAACATGCTTATTGAAGATGAGAAACATGTGAAAAATGTTGTGAAACTAAAAGAAAATGGACCCAAAAAACCAACAGCAGCAGCAACTTTTCTCCTACGACATGATTCTCAAACACTAACAATAATTTTGTCTTGCGTTTTTATTGTGACATTTTTGCTGCTGGTCTTCTTTCCATTGCCTGGATAGAGCATATTTAATTTATTTTATTAAAAATTGTATTTAAGACCTTAAATGCAATGAACCTGTTAAGAGTGTCAGTATCGTGGTCGCCGACACCATCGAATACATGTTCATGAAAAGTAAGTTTTTGCAACATTTGAATGACTGCTACGTCACTTAAAATTTATTCTCAGTAATTTTTTTCTAACATTGCTTAAAGCATTTTAAACTTAATTTAAAAGTTATATATAAAAAACAAGTCAAGGTTAGGGTTACGTTTCTAATCTTAATATAGCTTGTCAAGAAATTGAAGAGACTGGAAGCTATAGAAAGATCTTAATTATAATTACTCCGGTTGGTTGAAGTAATTATAATTAAGTAGAATTAGGGGGGGAAATGAGAAGAAACAAGGGAATTAGTTTCTTACATTAAGCAGGGAAGGAGTAAGGAGGGATACTTACTGGTTTCTTGTGCATAAGGCGGGTAGGTGTATGTTTAACTGATGATTAATTTAATTTTATGCTGATATTGCAGTTTAGTTTAATAGATTTAGTAGCAGGCAAATATATTCACGTAGGTAAATTAATAATTTTATTTCATAACAGCTAATTGACTACTTTTTTTTTTTTTTTTTTTTTTTTTTTTTTTTTTTTTTTTTTTTTTTTTTTTTTTTTTAAATTATATAATTTTAGAAATTCTTTACATAAAAGAAAGTACATATAAACCACAAAAACATATATTCTAGTAGAGGCTGCTTACTATTTAGTATATAATTTATAAACTGAAATGAATTTATTAAAAATAAGGGTATTAATGAAATGTTTAACCATAAGAATGTATTTATAACTCCTCCCAAAGGCTTAAATTATAGAACTTTTTTATTTTTTTTAATATACAAGTATATTCCATATAATTTTCCTAAACAGTTTCCTATTGAAACTAAAAACAAAACAAAAAAACTGATAGATAACAAAAAGACTATGATGTTTTTAATGCTTCATCTGGACGCTCTAATCTTAAAATTGTCGTCAAAATGTTTCATTAAAAAAAAAAAAAAAAAGGAAAACTAAAGCAAGCATTCATTAATTAATTATGGCAAACTAAAGAGATGACTATTCATTCACAAATGTATGTAAACATATTAGATCCATAGTCTGTTTTTATACTCTTGTAATTGGAAATATATATAAAAGGAAAGTTTATTTAACTGAATTGATGTTTCACAAACAAAGGTTCACAATTGAATAGTAAAATATTATAAAATTTTCATTTTGAAATATTATAAACTAAAAGCTATCATGATTGATAAAATCATACTTCAATACCTCTTCTCAATCATATAAGCCAATTCGTATGCAAATATTTAAAAAAAATTTTACATCCAAGGATTTCGTACATAGATCAGCCAATTGATTTGAGGTACTAATTGTTTCAATTTTTTTTTACACCTTTCTCAATATTATCTCTGATGAAGTGGTGTTTTATGTCTATATGTTTGGATTTCTTTGATTCAACATTACTTGCCATATCAACACAACCACGATTATCCTCGTATATAGTCACAGACTCATTTTTTTATTATGCTCATATCTTGAAGCAAACCTCTCAACCATATTGCTTCCGATACTGCAGAGCTCAAAGCTACATATTCCGCTTCATTTGATGAAGTTGCAACAGTTTGCTGTTTCTTAGTAGACCACGATATAGTACAGCCATACAATTTAAATATGTATCCACTAACTGATTTTCGATCAGTGACATCGATTCCCCAATCTGCATCAGCATATCCGACCAACCCTTCATCATTAGCATTATATAAAAGTTTCTTTTTAACAGTACCCTTTAGGTATCTCAAAACTCTTTTCAAAGCTTGCCAATATTCTTCTCCAGGATTTTGTTGAAATTTTCCAAGATAGCTCACATGGTAACAAATATCTGCTCTCACACAAAGCATTATGTACATAAGACTCCCCAGAAGTTCACGATAAGGCTTATCAACTCTATTTATAATATTATTTGTTAGTTGCAATCCTTTTTTCATAGGCGTCTTGACTAGATTGCATTCTGACATCATAAATTTATCCAAAACTTTCTGGATATTAGCTTCTTGTGAAATTTTAATAAAGTTATTTCCAATTTCAAATTTCATACCCAAGAAATAACTTAAGTTTCCGTAACTAGATAATTCGAAGCGTTTGGAAAGTTCAGTTTTTAAATTTTGAATACACTGTAGGTTGGAACCAGCAATTAATATGTCATCAACATATATGATAATGTGTTGTTAATTGAATTATATTATAATACAACATTGTATGGCAATGCTAATAATTACTACTCTGTTTTTAATCCTATATTATATTACTCTGAATACTTCATTTTAAAGTTTTAACTTCCTCTTTAATAAAATAAGCTTGTACTACGTGAACGTGTTTTTTTATTTTTGGTTTTGCTCAAATATTTCAGAATTCTTTTAGCTGCAGTGAAATGTTCCATATGGGGATCGCTGTTCCTTTGAGACAGTTTTGATATAGAATGTAAAATATCAGGTCTGGTGCATAGAGCAATATACATTAAGGACCCAATTAAAGACTGGTATTCTGTTTGATTAAATCGTTTGCATTCAACATTGTTGCACGTAATTTGAAAATTCGGCTCTAAAGGTGTTGCTACAGATCGACAACTTTCCATATTGTATCGTTTCAGCAAATGTTCAATATTTGCCCTCTGACTAATTGCAATTGAACCCGTAGGCATATCCCTTTCTATTTCAATGTTCAAAAAATGATTTACTGGTCCTTTGTCAACAACTTGGATTTTTTTTCGAAATTTCACGCTTAGTATAATTTAAATCTTTAAGATCAGAGCAGCCAATCAACATATCATCCACATATATTGCGATAATATTCATTTTATTTCCAATTTTCTTTATAAACAGACACGGTTCACTTTTGCACGCATAAAACCCGATTTCATTTAAAATAGAATTTAACTTACAGTTCCACTGTCGGCCTGATTGTTTAAGCCCATACAAAGCCTTCCTCAACTTCAGTACATGCTGTGAGCGTTCCTCATCTATAAATTTTTTCGGCTGAGCAATATATACGTCATCTTCCAGTTCACTATTCAAGTAGGCTGTTGAAACATTCATTTGATGTAAATGTAATTCATACTCGGCCGCCAATGCAAACATTAATCTTATGGTTTCGTACCTTACCACTGGAGGGAATGTTTCCTTATAATTAATTCCATAAACTTGAGCACATCCTTTTGCCACTAATCGTGCTTTGAACCTCTCAATGTCGCCGCTTTTATTTTTCTTTAAAGAAAAAACCCATTTGCAACCGATAGCTTTTTGATTGCAAGGACGTTCAACCAATTCCCAAGTTCTGTTTTTTAAAAGTGAATCATACTCACTTTCCATAGCACTCCACCACTGTTGTGAATATTCACTGTTTAATGCCTCATTTACAGTCTCGGGTACCTTAATGTCCTCGGAACACATGAAATTTATAGTGTTATATGTTTTCCTAGGTCTACCGGGTGCACCGGTGCGATGAATTTTTGGTCTTCCTGGTCTAATTTTGTCTAGTGGTTCATCAAACCCGTAGAATTCATCCTCAGATTCATTGTCAGTTAAATTGTGGTTTTTCTCTTTACCATCTACAATATTGTTATTGTCATATTCCTTCTCAACCTTTTTAGGCAACAATTCAAAATCGACATAATCCTTATGTTCACTCTCGATGAAATATACATCTCTACTAACAATTACCTTTCTTGTTGTTTTATCATACAGCCTATAAGCCTTTGAGGTGTCCGAGTATCCTACCATTAGGTATTCCTTACCCTTTGGTTTAAACTTGTTATGTTGCTTCTTGTCCAATGCTATAGCAACTGACCCAAATGTTTTTAAGTGTTTAACTATTGGTTTGTGACCAAACCAGATTTCATATGGTGTGGCATCTTCAAGCGCTTTTGTTGGTGCTCTGTTTCTCAAATAAACAGCAGTATTAATTGCCTCGGCCCACAGATTTTCTTCAAGACCTCCACCAACAAGCATACACCTTGCCATTTCCACTAGTGTGCGATTGAATCTTTCACCATTTTGTTGCGGCGTATAGGGTACGGTCAATTGCCGCAGAATACCATTTTCCTTCATATAATTATCAAATGCTCCGTTTACGAATTCAGTGCCGTTGTCACTACGTAATATTTTTATTTTGTGTCCAATTTGCCGCTCCACCATGGATTTAAACTCTTTAAATTTGCTGAACACCTGGCTCTTATTTTCCAAAAAATACACAAATACGTAACGGCTCTTGTCGTCAATAAATGTCAATATATATCTGGCACCACCCACTGATATTGTGTTCATAGGGCCACAAACATCGCTGTGTATAATTTCCAATAAATCATTGGCTCGCTTCTCCGAACTTTTAAATGGTTTGACACTGCATTTGCATTGGAGACAAACATTACACACGACATCAGTAGGGAAATTCACCTGTACACCAAGAACCATATTTTTATTAACTAATTGCTTCAAGCTGATAAAATTCATGTGCCCAAAACGTGTATGCCACTTCATGACATCCTCAGCAGCACCACATGAAAGAAAACAATTATTATTATTCATTCCACAAAGAAATAATCCGCCTACTCTCTTAGCCATAAGCAAAACTTTACCATCTTTCATTATTATTGACTCTCTCTCATTAAATTTTACTGTACAACCATTACTTACAGCTTTTCCAACGGAAATAAAATTACATTGCAAACAAGGAACATATAAAACATCTTTTAAAGTTATGTTAAACTCCTTTAAGTAAACTTGACCTCTACCTTTCGTGTTAATTCTATTTCTGCCAGCAAGTATAATTTCCTCTGTATGTTCTTCAAATTTGTCGAACATGCTGCGCTCACAACATAAATGTGCTGACGCCCCGCTGTCAACACACCAAATGTTTTGACGTAATGCACCGTCATTTGTCATAGAAAAAACACGATTATTGGTTTGATCTTCTTTGTATTCTGTTTTGGTTGTTCTTTCCTTGCATTGTGCAGCATAATGCCCAGTGCGGCCACAGCTAAAACATTTGAAATTCTTCTTTTTTCGGAAAATCCTTTTTGTACTGTCATTATTTTCTTTATTATTGTGCTGATTCCGTCCTTTCTCTTTATTTTCTCGTGCCATAAAAACCTGCACACTATTGTCAGCACTTGCAACTTCACTATTAACTTTCCTTCTCTCACCTTCCTGAATCAATTTCACCTTAAGTGTAGATAAATTCGGCAACTCATCTCTTGATTCAAGGGCGACAACTAAGTTTTCGTAGGATTTAGGTAGGCTAGCTAATAGCATTATTACGTACAGCTCATCCTGCAGACTAACACCAGTTTCTGCTAGCTTATCAACTATTGCTGCAAAATTGCATATGTATTGCTGAACACATTCATCCTCTAACATACGCATTTGAATAAGTTGCTTGAATAGGGTAACCTTACGCACAGGACCTTTTGGACGGTGTACCTCCTTCAACGTTCTCCAGGTATCAGCAGACATTCGACAATTTTTTATGTGTGCTATTTGTACTGGTGTTGAACACAATATTATCGTAGCTGTTGCTTTCTCATCTTTCGCAACCCATGCATCCACTTCAGCACCATTTGTGGCACTTCGATCTGGTTTCACCAGACTCCCTGCGACAACTCCCCACAAATCCTGATGAATCAGCACACTTTTAACTTGAAAACTCCATGAGTCATAATTAGTGTCATCCAATTTTGGTATATTATACATAGCCGTCATTTCCATGTGTCACTGGGCCCATAACCTGTTAGATATTTAATCTGATTTTTCAAATATCCCTGGATAAGAAAATAAATAAACACGTTCACGTAGTACAAGCTTATTTTATTAAAGAGGAAGTTAAAACTTTAAAATGAAGTATTCAGAGTAACATAATATGGAATATTGAAGTTTAACAATCATAAATATTGGCATTGAGGAGGGGTGTTGTTAATTGAATTATATTATAATACAACATTGTATGGCAATGCTAATAATTACTACTCTGTTTTTAATCCTATATTATATTACTCTGAATACTTCATTTTAAAGTTTTAACTTCCTCTTTAATAAAATAAGCTTGTACTACGTGAACGTGTTTTTTTATTTTCTTATCCAGGGATATTTGAAAAATCAGATTAAATATCTAACATAATGTACAAAACATCATTTGAAGTTTGATTATTTTTCGTATATAAACAATAATCGTGTTTGGAACGAATAAAACCAGCGTCTTGTAAATATAAATTTAATTCATCATTCCAACACTTGGGAGATTGCTTGAGTCCGTAGAGTGATTCAAGTAAACGGCAACATAAACCATCTTCAGCTATTACCCCTTCTGGCACTGACATATATATTTCTTCTCGTAAGCTCCCATTTAAAAATGCAGTTTTTACATCTATTTGGTAAAGGTGGAACTTTTTCTTAACTGCAACTGCAAGTACTACTCGGATCGTTGTTAATTTTGCCACTGGTGCATACGTTTCGTTGTAATCAATACCATATTTTTGTGAAAAACCTTTCACAACTAATTTGGCTTTGTATCGATTAAAATTTTCATTCTGATCCTGTTTTATGTTAAACACCCGTTTAGATTTCAGTAACTTTGCATTTAAAGGAAGTTTTGTTAACAGCCAGAACATGTTCTTCTTCATAGACTGCAGCTCTTCATCTATAGCTTTAAACCGCTGTTCAGCATCCGTTCTATTAGATATATCAGAATAATTTTCAGGTTCTCTTAAAAAATTTATTCGCTCAGTATCTAGGAATCTTAAAGGTGCTCTTCGTTCTCTAAAGCTTCTTCTTAACTGCATATTTTCTTCATAACATGATTGTACTTCATCATTGTTAACCTGCTCTATCATATCTTCAGATTCATCGTTAGTAATAATGGCTTCTTCATCTTCTTCAATATCTTCAGCTTCAAAATCATCAGCTTCTTCAATATCTTCTGCTTCTGTAACGGGCATAATTTCATCTCTGATTATTTCCTCCCCTTCTTGCTCGTTACTCCTTAGTATTATATTCATAGGTTCATCGTATTCTCGTTGCTCTCATCAAATTTGACATCTCTAGAAGTAACAATCTTTTTGAATTTCATATCCCAGAGCTTGAAGCCATTAGGCACGTAACCAATCATAACAAGCCGCCTACTTTTGTCATCAAGCTTACGCCTAGTTTGCTTAGGTATCCATGCATATGCTTCACATCCAAATATTCTAAGCATTTTGATATTAGGTTTTGAACGGTACCACATTTCTGCAGGTGTTACATTACCATCTAAAGCTTTAGTTGGACTTCTATTAATAAGATATACTCCAGTAAGAGCTGCTTCAATCCACATATTCTTTGGCATATTTGACGCAAGTAACATAGTGCGAACTTTTTCAACCAACGTTCTATTAAAACGTTCTGAAACCCCGTTTTGTTGTGGAGAGTAAGCAATTGTTTCTTCTATTTGAATACCTTTCGTGTTGTACCACTTTAATTGCTCTTTAGATATATACTCACGTCCTTGATCTATAGTTAGCTTTGATACTTGCAACCCAAATTTTGCACTTGCCATTGCTTCATATTCCATCATTCTTTTGAAAACACTAGATTTTGCTTTTAAGGAATAAATTACTGCAAAATGCGTAAAGTCATCTATAAACGATACAAAATACTTTCATCCATCCCAAGCAATAAGATCAATCGGGCCACAAACATCTGAGTGAATTCTTTCTAACGGACGTAATGAACGTTGACGAGTTCCATTAAAAGGTTCACGGGAATGTTTTCCTTTTACGCAGATCTCACAAAAATCTAATTTTTCTGGTTTTAAATTAATACCATTAAGCATGTTTTTATTAATTAATTCATTTAATGATGATTGCCCAATATGACCATATCGTTTATACCATACTTTTACATTGTCACGATTTGAAAAATTTGCAGCGTACTGCTTTAGCTCAAAAGTAATTTTATAAAGACTACCACGTAAGAGTCCAATAGCTATTAAAGCATTACCTTTGTAAACAAAAGCTTTGTCTTTGCAAAACTTTACTTCAATTCCAGCAGCTGTCATCTTTTTAACAGATAGAAGATTATCTCTTAGCTCTGGCACATATAACACGTCTTTAAGAGTTATATCAAAATTCTTGTCCGATTTACAGTGAATTGTTCCTACTTTATTAGCCGTTAAGTACTCATTATCCTTTGCAACTTTTATTTCTATTGGTTTTATTTTTAATTCATAAAATAATTTAAAGTTCAAAAGTAGGCAACGTTAAAATATTACTGCAAATATAGAATGATAGTCAAAATGGCTATGTTAATTGTAGTCACCATCGCGACCAACAACAACTTTAACTTATTCAACCAGTCATTATTAATCACAAGCAACGACAGCCATCGCCGTCACGTTGCCCGTATATTAATAATGACTTGTTGTTTGATCATCATAACAGACCTGCAAATATAGAATGAGTTTCTCCCGCTGATGTTTCTTCTTTTATGCCATTCTGACGCTGTTAAAGAGCACAAACTAAAAGTTTAACTTCAAAATATAAAGAGCTTTTACTCAGCAAGAGAAGCTCACTCGTATGTGTATGTAGCTGTTAATACTATTATATTAAAGTTGATACGCTACAAAAGTAAATTACTATTACAAAAAATAAACCAAATCACATAGTAGGGGGTTAAAAAGAGAATGAAATATGAACGTGTATCAAAGAACACAAAAAAATATATTTTAACTGATTTTAAATTGGAAAGTAAAAGTGATGCCAATTAAGCACATATTTTGACACTCCTTCTCAATCTGAAAGATGTTTTATTATTTATTTATTTGTTATTACTCTTTTAAATATATTTTCAGACTGAATATAGGAAAGAAAGAGGCTATCGGCTCAACAGGGCTAAATTCCCAGTTTGATTTCTCTTATAAAGTTGTATATAGCATTAATATTGGAACTGGTTGGATGCTGAAGAACAAGTTTGTAAGAAATTTCCTTTAGATAGGCGTTTCTTAAGTTAGATAATGCTGGGCTGGTGATATTGGAGTCTCATCTGTCACAGAATAGGGTAGCTGGTTTTTTAATCAAATGTTAGTGGGAAAAACTTGTGTTCGAGTCTCATTCCCGAAAAAAATTTTATTTTCTCTTTGTCTATTGTTATTCGGTATATAAGACTGATATTGCTGATATATAACAGCTGCATAAGCTGGTAAGTCGGTTTGTGATTTAGTTCCATCGGTGTAAATGAAGTTCAGCAAAAAGACCGAAGAAATCTGCTCTGGTAGTGTCTTCTTTTTTTAATCGGGCTAAAGAGGTATCAACAGAGACTATTTTAAGCTTCTATAATGGCTTGTTAATGATTTTTTGATAGATCGGACTAACAATGACGATTGGTCTATTGCGGATTGGAAACGTTTGATATTTTTGCTGTATATGCTTGTGATTTTATTTATGTTGACATGGGTATGGAATTCTAAAAGATGCCTTGGGTTGGTGGGCCAAATATTGAGCTTTGTAACGTAGGAAGACAAAAAAAAATTACTTAATACAAAAGTGCTATTTTTATTGTAGTGTGAATAGGAAGGAAAAAAAGTCAGGCGTTATAATGTATAAAAACCACAAAGCGCCATCTTCTGTAGTGAGTGTAGAACTAATAAAAATAAAATTGTGAAGATGAAATATAACATCGCCATTTATTTATTGTAACAAGCGCGCCATTTCTGTAATGTGACCACTAGCTGTTCTAAAAAGAATTTAAAATGGGGAATGTATTAGCCATTGATGTTCATAGCTAGCTAACAGTCGTATGGGGGGGGGATGGGGGTTCGGTCCGCATTACACAAACTCCGAGGTGGGTCAGGCTATAATACTTCCTACACTACATTTATTATAGACTCCTTATTTTTCTAAGATGGAAAAATTTGTTAATTTGCAATATTAAAGGATCATGCTGCATTAACAAGGCCCGAAGATGATCCTGGACGTGGCTAGCAATTAATGTAGTTTGTTTCAATTTTTTACCTTAGTCTACTTACCGAGAAAGAAAGTCAAGAGATAGTTTACTCCATAGTAATCATATAAACTTACATATTTATTGATAAAACTTCTTACGCCTACAAATTTATTGGAGAATTACAGTATTGTGTTGTATTCTAATATAAACTACTAAATTTTTTAGTTTTCATTAGTTTTTATTTTTAGTCGAGCTCCAGAGCAAGCTCCGAGTATTCACGCCAATTGATTGTAATTGATTCCTTACATCAAAAAATTACTTATATACTAATTATAAAAAGAATGGATTGAGTGACTTTTACTTCTCACTCATATCTTCCTTATGCATAAGCTTAATTCTATATTTTTTTCATTTAAAATTTAAATTGGCAAAACTATTCAAAATCATCCATTCTGTCCATTGTCCTATTTGTTCTCTTTACAAAATGGAATGCAGTTCTAGGGGTTTCTGCATAATCTACTGTTAGAGACCCTGTCTCTTTACTCCAGGAGACTACCTAATGCATTAAAAAGACCTCGTTTATGTCTCCTAATGAATAACTGTTTCTCTTGATCCGCCATATTAAGATATTTGGTTATGATGGCGGGCTGTAAGTACTCATGACTATTGTACTCATTCCACAATTCATTGAAGGATTTCTCTAGTTCGGTTGTATTAATCTCAACGACCTGATTACTATATTCAATAGGAATTGCAATATCTCCTTGATCAACCCTAATAGTTTGTGCAACAAGTCCAGGCATCAGGCAAAATAAAACCATGGCTGTGACAAGCATTCTGGCAATTCTAATTTGAATGAGATGTTCCAGGACTCTCTTCTGGAGATGCTGCTTCAACTTGATTCCTGCAATCATTAATATTCGTTACTCTATTTCTCTTAAAATGGCTTTTATATATCCTAACATTTCTGTCCCTAAACTTTACCACAAAATGTTCTCCATCGTTTTCTTTTTTCAATACTTCTGCCCTTTTAAAAGGATTATCTATTTTATTTAGCCTTTTTCTTTTATTCTCTGCGTTGATATATTTTATATTAACTAGATTCTGAATTCTTTTCAGATTTGCGTTATTGATTCTAGTTATCTTTTTGTTTTGCATATCTGTCAATGGTTGGGCTTTATTATAGAACATGTTGTACGGCTTTTCTCCGGTACTAGAGTGATTGATAGTGTGATTGTAGGCAAATATAGCTTGTTCGACGCTCATGTAATTTAGTTCTTTATCACCTGATGTATTTATTATTCACAGGTTTTCATTCAACGTCTTATGAAACCTTTCAATGTCACCTATGCCAGTTTTACCAGTCGTAATCTCTAAAACTATATTTAATTGTTGACACCATTGCTTAATGTTCACGTTATTCATACCCTGATCTTGATCGATTTTTAAAATTTTCGACGGTACCATAACATTAAACACCCTCAACAGTGGTCGTTTCGTTTCTAGCCAGTTAAAATTTGAAACTTTGGGTTAATATAACTTTGGCGACTTTTCAGCATGAAATTGGAATTAGCGTGCAAGTATAAGTGCGGTACCAAAGCCACTCGAAGTGGCTGCCGTATGGTAGCCAAAGCCACTATACAACTGTTTGAAAGGCCCATATGTAAATTTGAAAAATAAAACTCACTTAGGTGGAGTACTGTCATGTTAGATAGTATATAAAAATTTTGCTGGTATATAAAAAGTTTTACCTTCTCCAATTAAGTTTATCCAATCAGAAGAACCAGAGCTCTTTAAATCTTTTTAATGACATTGTTGCCCGAAATTAAGATAAATTTGTAGTTTTCCAAAGTTCTAAAGCAGGTTGTGTATTGCAATGGTTTGCTCCGGCATATATCAATATTCCTATACAACCGTCTAGCTCTTCCATTTTAAATTCGTTCCAAAAATTTTTATTATCTGCATTATTTTCGTTGTGGTTTTCATATACTTTTTTTAGCATGTCTATTAGTTTCATATATTATAATCTCTTTTATATTACTTGAAAAAAACTTCTTGAATAAATCCATTTCAGATATATATGCAAATGTAGCTCCACCACTGCTCTTCAGTATGTTATGTGTCATATATTTTCTAGAAACTGGTAGTGACTTCGACCATTCCGTTTCGTCCTTTCCATACTATAAATTATTATAATTTTATGTTCTTTGATCGTCTCCTTCATTTTCATCTTTGCTTTCTGAAGAATTCTCAATTTCATTATTGATTTCTAACTGCTCCTCAATATCCGAAGCGTCATATTCTATATCATCAACCTCAATTTCAGGAGACTCATTTTGAAATTCGTTTTCTATATCAGTGGTTATTGCCTCTGCCAGCTTTTCAAAATAATTAAGGCCAGATTTAGAAACTGTTTCTAAAACTTTATCTATTTCAGTACTCATTCTAACACACTATATTATCAACTGACAACACAAAACTAAATAACAAGCACTGAATTTTATATAAAGCAAAAAAAAAAAATACCGTTACACTTTGATTACAGTCATGTAGTCACTAGCAGAAAAAAATTTACGTTAAATTCTTCGAAATGAAACCAAAAAAATATTTCTTGTGTTTCATATGTATGGGTTTTTTATAGACGTATAGAACTTTAAGTTGGCATTACTGTTCAAGATGGCGACCAATTTAACAGCTGTCAAGTGATTTATTCTCAGTTTGGTTTGGCAATTAATCATGAATAGACTCACGCCTGAACAACGCTTGCAAATGGGCACAAAACGAAATTGCCGTTGTTCCCGATTTTCATAAGCGAATTTTGTTTAGCGATGAAGCGCACTTCTGGTTGAATGGCTACGTCAACAAACAAAACTGCCGCATTTGAAGTGAAGCTAATCCTCAAGTGTATCCCTTTGAGAACCAAAGATGTTTTTTGCTCCCATTTCATCAAAAGTAATTTTTTCCTACTGAAATTTTTACACAGTATATCATATTTTTTAGAAAAAGGACCTAGCACAATTGTGTAGTCTAGTTAATAACATTTTAAATAAATTGTAACACATTTGACAATTTAAACTTTGTTTTCTTTTAAAATTATTTTAATTAAAAAAAAAACGAACAATATTCTTAAGCATAAAATTAAAATATTTCACTTACAAAAGTTAATAAGAAAAAAAAAATAAAATATAATCATAAAATTTGAGCACAAAGACTTATTTTGTATGATATTCTTTAAAGCAAAATTTGTCCTTTGCCAAACATAAATGGACCTTACATTTTTGGCATTTTGCCCTTGAGCGGCTTTCGCAACCTGTATTGCGGCACCGTTTTGCTGTACCGTCTACAAATTCAGGCCAATGGTCAAATCTGTCGTATCTAATGTCATCTGGGGCATTATGCGGCCGATATTTACTTCCATAATACCCCTCAGGCAATTGAAAAGGCTCAACTGTAGCTAACGGCGCGGATTTATATTTTGCCAAGACTTCTCCAATTTCCATTTTAAAATTTAGAAATTTTTTTGACTTATATTTTGGAGCTTGGACTTTATCTGCATCCTGCCTGTATTCCATCCAGCTGTTATATATAGCCATATCGAGAAAATGAAAAAACACTTTAACGGGCCACTTTCTTGTTTTCATTTTTATCCGATAATATTCCATCATTTGATCGGCTATATCAACTCCTCCCATTTTATCATTATATAATTGAATAACAGCTGGAATAGGTACAGGCAATCGGCGTTTTACATTTGTTATCCATCTTTCTTTTTCACCTACTGGGTCCTTTCCGCATATTGTTGAGGCTACTGTTACACATTTGGTATCGCTCCATTTAACAACAGCAATATCATCATTTTTAACGACTTGATACATTTCGCCTCGCGACATATTCTTGTCAGCTGGTAGATTACTTCTTTTCCCTAGCCGATTTGACATTATAGTGCCTGTGGCCCTATATCCCTCTGATAATAGCTTTTCCAAAAGAGGTATCGTTGTAAAAAATCTGTCGAAGTATAACTGACTACCCTTTGGCAAATGTTGTATGAGTCTTAATACAACTGATGCCCCGTGACCAAGTCCACAATCTGGAAAAGTTCCAGCTCCTTGAAATAACTCAAAATCGACTATCAAGCCTTTAGAGGTGGCACACACAAAATTTTTCAAGCCTACTGGTCGGGGTTTTGATCTCATTACCTGCCGAGCCGGACACCTCCCAGTAAACGGTACCATTTGTTCATCAATGGAATAGGTTGTTACTTCAGTACCTAGCTGATTACATCGGCTTCTTACTAAGTCAATCACAGGCTGCACCCTCCACAACTTATTTGTGAGATGTGCTTTGCTGGTATCAACAAAATGAATAATGTTCCGAAGCTTCATAAATTTGTTTCTCGACATTGAAGAAGTACATGTTTATTTGCGGATATCCGAGACAAGACATTATGATTGAGCAACCATAAAAATTTTTAATTTCAGCCTCTGTAATATTAATTTCAGCTCCATTGGAAGAAGAAAATACATTTTTGTATATGTTACCACTTCTTGGTAATGACTTTCGATGAAATATTTAGAGAAATATTCAAAAGGAGTACCAACTTTTACAAAATTTTGACATCCTTGCAATAGGGGGATTTCGTGACACTCAAAATCTTTTTGTCGCCACAATTCATCTCTTTTATGACTTTGGTTTTGGTTGTTGGAATTGGATTGTGTGGTTGGTTGGAGTTGGTTTTCAGAAAATGAAACTATAGTAATATGGCAAAATAAATATGAGTACATGATGAAAATAAAAGACCTAAATAAACCTATACCTTCTTCAACACTATCTTCAGAACTTTCTTCATTGCAATCATTTCCAAGTTCCCAACAAGTGTCTTCGACGTCATCATCAGAAGATAAATCAATATCTGAATTTTCAAGGATATCCAAGATCTCTTGAAGGTCGGAATCCCGTAAACAGTTCAATTTTTTTCCTAAAAACATACCACATATTACAATTGTGAGCTTGAATTTGAATATGAACTTATTGCCATGTAACACGATTGTGTTATCTATCTTTTGGATCAAGAGAAGATTCAATCAAATAACAAAAGATTATTGAAAAACTGTTACATTATCAGTATAAGACTTAAATTGAGTATAAACATTTTTTCTAAGCAATATACGATTTTAAAAACAAAAATATTACACTTACCACCCACCTGACATGCTTCTGATTTCTCTGAGATTAATAACGCGACTGATTTTTTTCTTATTTTTATGTACGGTTTTTTACAGTTTTAACGTATTCAACGAAAGACAAGAAACAAACACAAGCACTGCATTTGGTAGTTAAGCATTTAAATAATTGCTTTTTTTTAAAGAATTTTTTTAATGCACATCGCACGATCGCTTAAGATGGTTACATCCAGAAAAACTGACTGTTTGGTGCGCTTTATGGGCTGGTGGAATCATTGGTCCGTACTTCTTCAAAAAGAACAACTGTCAACTGCTTAGTTTCATTCCAATAGAAAAACCGATACCATTGGATTCTGTGACACCTAAAACTTTGGTGTTGACAAAGTTGGTTCTTTTACAGATTATGTGTAGATCGTCTGCAGAAGCCAGATGCTTATTTATGATGTTACTTATTTCGTTGAAGGCAATTATAAAAAGAATGACAGGAAGTGGTGAGCGTTGAGTAATACCATTTTCCAGATGAAAAAACTTTTGAGGTCTGTCCGTTGATTTGAATTGTCCATTTGCTAAAAAAGATTTTACGTATTTAAAGATTTTTGCGCTAACTAACCAGGAGCTTAGGATATTAAGAATGAAATTAGAGCTGGTCAGTGCTATTGTAACATAATTACCTGTATGCAGTAGTGCGTCCTCGCAACCTATATTTGTTTTAAAAGCAACTTGTTCATTTGCAATGAGTTTTTTCCTTAATGTAAAGGAAAATAAACGTGTGACAACAATGCGTTTGAGTATTTAAGATAACCAATAAGCCTATAATGTGAACAGTTGTGTTCAACTAAGGAACGGAAGACCGATCTGCTGGTACGTGTGGGAGCTCTGGTTAGTGGGGGTTAGTGTCTTTGTTACTTGACGAGGACAAATGTCGTGTAGACATTTCAATTTCAGCTCTCCGGGGATAGTTAGGCCAGTCGGCGCGTTGGATTAAAAACTAATTTTTCTTTTTTGAAGCAATGTAGGTATCTGATAAGCTGAGAGATCCAGAAAATGTTTTGTTTCAATTTACCCAGGTAGACTACGTAGTAGAGTTTATCCATTGCTTACAACTCGAGTGACTCATCATCACGGAAGATAGGAGATAATAAGAAGTCGTTATTTGTTGTTGCTGTGGGGTGATGATGTTTTTGTGAAATTGGTTTTTTTTAATCTTCTAAAAGTGTTTGCGTTGAGAGATTCGTCGTCGCTCAGCTTATTAACAAAGTGACCATTTTCCGTAATCGCTAGTTAATTTGTATGTGTAGTTGGTAGTAGTGAAGGTTTGTAGTTTGATTCAGAGCATGAATTAGAGTTTTTGTTTTGATGTGTTACATTTTTCCAATGTTATAAGAGTTTTTGGACTATTTCTGTTTGTAGGGAAAATTGTGAATATGTTGTAGTTTCTAGCTAGGTAAGAAGTTTTAAATATGGAATCTAGATTGATATGTGTTTGTTGAGCAGAAGTTGTTGGTTTTGTTTTCAGATTTCTTGCTGTGTCTATAGCGGCAAACAAAAATACACGTCATAACTACTACTTTTTTGTTATATATTTTATTTCTATCTTATTTTATCTTATTATCTATTTGTTAAGAATATCTCTTTTTTTTACGAGTTGTATTTTTTTTTTTTTAAATTTCTTTCATAAGTATAAAACGGGTGCACTTGAGGTCGCCTATAAGGGTTATCCTAAGGATTTGATGCAAAATTTGCTGGTAAGTGTGGTGGTATACAGCAATCGGGGCATATTGTTTTACCTCTGCAATGATTTTTATTGTGGCCAAAAAGTTGGACGGAAGTGGTACGGGTTTTACTATCATCACTGGGTTTGGTGAATTTGTATATCTTGATCTTTCTTTTCTCGTATGCTTTCACTTTCTATTACATGGAATAAGTAAGCATGGTATGTATATGACCTCTTTGAAGAAGCTGACAGTTAGTTAAAGATTTCTCTTTATATGGATTAAAAAAAAGAAAAATTTTTTTTATATATTTTTATTGGCGACTATGCGCTTTTATTTATTCTTTTTTCTTAAAATGAATCTTATCTAGGATCTTACACTAATCGTGCGAATTAAATTTTAACACTTTTAGGTGAATTTAAAAAATATATTTTTATTCGACGCGATGCGTCTTTCTTTATTTCCAATATTTTCTTAACTCCCCCGATTTACAAAAATGTTCTTCTTAAATACTAAGCGAATAACATATTTGTCTTATCATAACTTCTTTGTTCTAAAAGGTTATCTTTTTCATGGTAGTTTACAATATTTAGTTGTTTACAATATTTAAAATTGTTTTATGATATTTTATAATATCTTATTCCTTTGTTTAATAATATGTTGCTTATGTATGTTTACAATAACTGTTATTTATATGTCTAGTTACTAATTACCTTATCATCTACGGGAATTTTACACAAAACATGTTTGTTCTAATTTAATCTTTTATTATTGTTTCCCTTAAATATTATCATGCAAGTTAAAGGGATTTAAACGGGTTTCTTTAAAAAAATAAATTAAGGCGCACCAACTCGCGCCTTTTACAGGAATAAAACACTTTTTAATTTAAATTACTTTTCAATTAAATTTATTTACAAGCACTTATAAAATTTTAGTTATTTGAGGAATAATAATTTGCACAATTTACTTTTACTTCAAGAAGAGATAATGATAACCGAACCGAATAACACCTTAGCCAAGACTGCCTATTCTCAGCCAACCCTGTTGGCTCGTTTCCTTTGATGATCACGTTGCACCAACATGCGCGGGTATGCAGACGCTGATTATGCAAAATTATTTTCCCACTGTTTCAGCAAGAAGGCAATTTCGTAATTGGATCGGATGCGCGTGTAGAAGTAAAAATATTAAAAAAGCTTAAGTTGCAAAATCATTCTTTGGCGACAGTATTGCCACCGTTGCTAACTTGCATGTGTGAGCATGCTGTTCTTATCTTACTACCTAATATTATGTGATGCTGTAGAGACTGAACTTAACTTGCGCGAATGCTGAGTGAGACCGCGACTAAGACTAACTACGACTGAGAATAAGACTAAGAATAAGACTAACTCGTTTCCAAAAAAATAATCTTTTTATATAATAACAATTGTTTGCTTAAACTAGGGTTAGTTATCAAAATGTACATTCTTTATCTTATATTTATTAAAATTGTGTTTACTACAAATGTATTTACATTTAATACAGAATGAATGCATTCTTTATCTTAGTTACAATTTAGCATGTTCGATTTTGCTTTGTTACAAATAATCTTTATTTTGGTAAATCTGACATGTTTGATTTTGCTTTATTACAACTAATGTTTATATCTTAAATATATTTGTATCTTTGTTCTAATTAACTTCAGCATGTTTGGTTTTGCTTTGTTACCATCTTTCTTTTGACAACCTTGAGGTTGTAGTATTCCTTAACTAGTTTCATTAAGCTTACAAGAAATTTAACAAAGATTTGCGAGGAATTTTCATTTCAAAAACTTTTCCGCAATACGTGCATTACCCTTAAGTACAAGGATGTTACCATTGAGAAGGAATGAGATCGTGTTGATATTTTCTATACCTTTTTTTAGTAACAAAGAGGCTGAGTTTTGAAAATTCTGTGTTACTATCGTTGGAAGAAATGATTACTTATTTTTGATTGTTATCAATTTTGTGTGGATTTGGTAGATCTGGAAAATCAGTAATTTTTTTCCTTTTGGGAAGATTATCAATGTAGTACCTCTTCTTAGAGAGTTCGTCCGGAGGACCCGGAGCCATGATCGTTCAATAATTAAGTGTCTCTATGTACAAATATACATATATCTATCCTTAAATTATACATGTTCGGTTCTATACTACAAATTAATTAATTTCAAGGCAAGAATTTCTATAAACGAAAATAGGTGTGATTTTTTCGGTAAACGTTATAGTCAATACTTAAATGCATTTATTGCTGTATCTTCTTTTATACGAAAAATGTGTTTTAAAACGGAAATTGAGTAGAAATAAAATAAATTTGTTGGAAATAAACGGATTTAATAAAATTTAACGAATGATTTTGTAATAAACAAATGTGTAATTATTACAATTAAACGAAAGTTGATGGGGGCAATATTTTCCATTAAGAAATAAATATACTATTGTTAATTGACTTTTTAAAACTAATAATATGTTAATTAATGATTAATTCAATACTTTTTTCTAAATATAATAATATTAATGAAAGTTAGTGATAATATAAATTAGTTGAGACACGGCTTTAGCAACATAAATAAGGAAAAAGAAGTCACAAAAATCTTTAAACAAGATAAACCTTGTTGTATTTAACCGTTATTCTTAAATACAGATTTTATTCGTGTGTATAACAAGAATAAAAATCAACCGTGATCGGAGACTGTGTACAATTTATATAAAAAAATTACAATACAGCAGATCTGCGACTAAGCACCATCTGAAGTTTCTCGGAAGTAAAAGCTTTTGTGAGAAAGTCAGCAACCATGTTTTTGGTGTCTTCATATTTTAAAAGGATTTCCTTCTTTAATTTTACTCTTACAAATTTGACTTTGAAATTCACGTGTTTTGTCTAATTGGAAAATAATTTGTTTGGCTCTCTGAGAATTGCACGTTTGTTGTCGCAATACATATTAACTGGCTGTTCTTCACCACGTGGAATTTTGCGCTGGAGCCATTTTAACCATATGCATTCCTGCATGGCCGATACCATAGACTCCGCCTCGACAAATGAAAGTGCCACAGTACGTTTGCATTGTAAAAAGATAAGTGGTAGATCGTCTATTATTGATATTGTCAACCTAGTCTGCATCACAATATCCCAGTAGGTTGCCTATATTGGATTCATTTCAATTCAGTTCAATGAGATTTACCAGGATTTGCGTTGAATCGATTAGCATATTTACGGCGAAGTTTAATATCTTCTCTAGTGAGTTAGGCTGCAAATAAAAGGCATCCTACTGTCTGCAGATATTGTACCTTCGCAATTTCTTGCCGTTCCAGTGCCATACTTATTAAAACATTGTCTTATTTGTTTACCTATCAGACAAATTTTGCAATCCTAAAGATTTGGTACAAAATTTGCTGGTGCAATTTTCTGGTAAGTGTGGTGGTATACAGCAATCGGGGCATATTGTTTTACCTCTGCAATGATTTTTATTGCGGCCAAAAAGTTGGGCGGAAGTGGTACGGTTTTTACTATCTTCACTGGGTTTGGTGAATTTGTATATCTTGATCTTTCTTTTCTCGTATGCTTTCACTTTCTATTACATGCAATAAGTAAGCATGGTGTGTATATGACCTCTTTGAAGAAGCTGAGAGTTTCATTAAGCTTACAAGAAATTTAACAAAGATTTGTGAGGAATTTTCATTTCAAAAACTTTTCCGCAATACGTGCATTACCCTTAAGTACAAGGATGTTACCATTGAGAAGGAATGAGATCGTGTTGATATTTTCTATACCTTTTTTTAGTAACAAAGAGGCTGAGTTTTGAAAATTCTGTGTTACTATCGTTGGAAGAAATGATTACTTATTTTTGATTGTTATCAATTTTGTGTGGATTTGGTAGATCTGGAAAATCAGTAATTTTTTTCCTTTTGGGAAGATTATCAATGTAGTACCTCTTCTTAGAGAGTTCGTCCGGAGGACCCGGAGCCATGATCGTTCAATAATTAAGTGTCTCTATGTACAAATATACATATATCTATCCTTAAATTATACATGTTCGGTTCTATACTACAAATTAATTAATTTCAAGGCAAGAATTTCTATAAACGAAAATAGGTGTGATTTTTTCGGTAAACGTTATAGTCAATACTTAAATGCATTTATTGCTGTATCTTCTTTTATACGAAAAATGTGTTTTAAAACAGAAATTGAGTAGAAATAAAATAAATTTGTTGGAAATAAACGGATTTAATAAAATTTAACGAATGATTTTGTAATAAACAAATGTGTAATTATTAAAATTAAACGAAAGTTGATGGGGGCAATATTTTGCATTAATAAATAAATATATTATTTGTTTATTCCTGGTTCAGGTGGAGAAGGACCAAATTTTTATTCCTGGGCTCGCTGGGCAACAATTCCAGCGACAAATGTTTGTGTCAGGTTCCTTACCAGAATTAGATTCACCTTTTGTTCGGTTCTTTACTTCTAATTTCCTTTAAATTAAAACCGCAAGTTTTCTCCTTTTTTTCTTTTATTTCCTTTATTTATTTTGTGCCTTAAATTATTTATTTTAAGTGGAGGTCTAGCCTTGTTATTTCAAAATTACAGTTTAAGTTATATTAGTCAATATAAAAAATGCAAAACAAAGTGAAAGACAATATGACAGATTTAAGGCAAATTATAGTTGTAGTATGTGTCTTATTTAATTCATAGGAAAAGTAGTAAATAAAACAAAATAAAAAACTTCAATTCAAAAAGAAACTATCATAATTATAAAAGGGCCAAGATATGATATGATCGCTTTTCCAAAATAAGCGAATCCAAAAATAGTCTCCTGCACGTAAAGATAACTTGGTTTTCCTACGTCGGGTCCACGATAAATATCTACAAGGGTATTAGAGCCGAGGGTTATACCATAAGATCCGCTTCTGAACCAATACCGGTCGGTAGATTCTCGGTCCATTGAGGCCATGGTTTCAGCTTCCACATCTCTCTCAAGGCTACGTTGATAGGCATTTCCTTGAACTACAGCTTCAAACATACGTGCCTGGGCTTTTCTTTGTGAAAAAACCAGAGGTCGGTTTCACCCCTTCGAACACGACAGCCTAGCCGAATTGCTTTAGCTCTACAGATAACAGACTGGGTCAAGCTCGGTCGGATTAAAATTCTCGTCCAGAGCTTTTCGCTGTCACACAGTGGCCGAAATACCTAATTTAGCGGCATTTAATTCGCAAATGTATAAAAACAAAGCCTAATAATTATTTTCGACTGTGAAATGCATAAATAATTAAATTTTAAAATATTTTTATTTATTTCAGTGCTTTAATTATAAATAGGTAAGGTGGTCTGCTCTTTAGAACACTGTAAAAATAGCAATTTTTGAAACAGCTATAAAAAGACAAATAAAAGCTTTTGTTTTAAATTTGTATTGTACTATTTAAAAAAATTATTACATTTTCTCTACCAGGGTTGCAATGGCTACCATCTTAGTACAGAGTGTTTTATTTAAGATAAAAACGGCTACCACGAAACATCGAAACATATTATTTTCTAATCAGAATCAGAAATATCATCAGCATCTTCGTGAATAATTGGCCTTGAAAGCAAGTTCAGTACATCCGTATCTATTTTGAAATTGTTCCGGGAGAAGTTAGAAGGTCCTTTATAGAGTGTTGATATGAGAGGATCAGAAGAGAACAGAAGAGAGTGTATTCTATTGTGTTTTTTCTTGAATTTTTGCGCGTATGATGCTCTCTAAAATTCCTTAAATCCTTATTTCGCGATTCTAGGGCTTCTTCTGACATCATGCCAATTGGGAGAGACACATTATTAATTATGTCAGCACCGTGAATTAATATCTTGTTCATGGAAGATGGCATATAGAACCATGGATATTTTTCAACAAAGATTTCCGATGTTATTTTGAAAGCATGTGTATTAATTTTATACCCACAAGCCGCAGTTCGTAATATAACACTGAATCTCTTGATTATTTCCTCACTGACTCCAGTTAAAAGGGAAGCCAATTTTGGTTGTTGAAAAAAATCTTCTAGCTGTATTTCCGTTATTAGTATTTCCCGACCCAGGTTTAGGAACATCAACTAATAAACTCATTTCTTTTCTTACTTTTTTTGAATATCTAATTTAGTTTGGATCAGAAAAACTTTGCCGGTAAGTTGAATGTCCACTACTGCCATCACATCCCCATTTGTATATCGCAGTAATGGTATCTTCATTATGGTTGACGAAAACTTCCCTCTGCGATTCAACGATTCTAGTTACAGTATGATCAAGCAAGCTCTTTAGTGGCACTGTAGCAGACGTATCGGTAATTTGTACTCCGACGGGATAGCACTTCTTTTTTGCTAAAAATAGTGCATCATATGATGGATATATGTTTGCATTTCTTATTTTTGCACCAGATTGCATCAATTTATATGAGTGTTTTGTAAAATCCCCGTCCACGTAAAGAGCCACAGCTTCTTCAGGGGTGTAGGCAATAACATTATTGGCTTCAGAGGCAACAAATATATATTTTTCGCCTTTAGCTTCAAATTTGCCACTTCTTTTGTTTTTATTTAATGCTACTGCATATGAGCCAAACGTTTTTAAATGTTGTATATTTGGTTTTCTATTAAACCAAACTTCGTATGGTGCCTTGTTTTCAAGAAACTTCGTAGGACATCTATTGCGTAAATATGCGGCAGTATTGATGGCCTCTGCCCATAACTTCTGTTGGACTCCACTATGAATCATCATTGAACGTGCCATTTCCACTAATGTGCGATTAGCCCTTTCGGCTACGCCATTCTGTTGCGGGGTGTAAGGAACTGTAAGTTGTCTGGCTATACCTTCATTTACTAAGAAATTATTGAAATCATTATTTATGTACTCACGGCCGTTGTCACTACGCAAAACCTTAATTTTTCGACCTGTCTGTTTCTCGACATGTTGTTTGTATATTTTAAACGTTTTAAAAACTTCACTTTTCTCTTTGAGAAAATATATAAAAATACGTCTCGAAAAATCATCTATGTACGTGACAAAATACCGGGCTCCACTGAATGATTTCACGTTAAATGGACCACAAACGTCACTATGTACAACCTCCAACAATTCATTTGTTTTTGTAGTAGATTTCTTCGGAAAAGATGATACATGAATTTTTGAGTGCATACACGTCTTGCAATGTACTACGCCACCATTACTATTAAAATTCATACCTTCCACCATATCTTTTCTTGCCATCTCGTTTAATGTATTATAATTTAAATGGCCAAGTCTATTATGCCACAGTTGATTCATATTAGTAGCTGTGAACAATTTCTCCGTTTTTGTTTCGACTATAAACAAATTATTTTGCTTTACAGCTTCTAATATTATTTTTTCCCGTTGTGCTTTTTATAACGGCAGATTTTTTATCAAATACTACAATTAAACCATTCTCAACAGCACGACCAACCGATATGAAATTCATATTTAATTCCGGCGAATACAGTACGTTTCTTAATTTTATTTTTTCACCATTAAATTCAAATTCTACGTCACCCTTACCTTTAGCTACAACATAATTATTAGCTTCAAAATGAATTTCTTCTTCATGTTCAATATAGTCTACAAACATTTTACGTTCACAGCACATATGTATAGTTGCACCACTGTCTATACACCACTGTGTTTTCTTACTGTTATGTTTTTTGTCTACTTGTTGAGCATGTAAAAGGTGTTGTTGGTGTTGCGTTTTCTTTGATTTCTTACACTTTTTTGCATAGTGATCCAATTCGCCGCAATTAAAGCACTTCCCCTTCTTTGTGTGGTTTTTCTACTTGTTCTCCTTCTTAATCTTGTTGTCTCCTGTTTTCATAGCAAACGCTTGCTGTAAATTCGTTGTTGTTTCTTCTCGATCATTCTTTTGCTTATGTCTGTTTGCTTCTTCGAGAATTTTCTGTTTTACCGTTGATAGTTCTGGTAACGTATCGCGTGTTTCCATAGCAACCACAAAATGTTCATATTCAGCAGGCAAACTAGAGAGTAGCATTATTACCAACAGCTCATCTTGAATGACAATACCCGTTTCCGCCAGTTTTTCGGCCAGCTGTGTAAAATCATTTATGTGTTGACTTATGTTTCCACCTTCAGCCATCGTAATATTAATAAGTTGTTTATATAAAGACACTTTTTGAATTGACCCTTTGGGTCTGTATGTCTCTTCTAAACGTAACCAGGCATCTCGTGAAGATTGACAATTTTTTATTGTGTACAATTGTGATGGTTTTACACTAAGTATGATCGCTGCAAGAGCTTTTTCATCATCGGCCTCCCATATAGCTTTGGCCTGGTCATTTGCAGCGTCTTCCTTCTTGATAGTGCCATTGACCTGCTTCCACCATCCACTGTGAATCAACACACTACGCATATGTATGCTCCAACTATCATAGTTCATATCATCAAGTTTTTCAATTTGATATAACGACGCCATGTTTCGTACGAATATATTTTTTACACAAATTCTTTGAACTTTTTTCTTTTTTCTTTATTTAACTTCAATCATTCCCTTTTCTTTTCACAACTTCCAGAACTTTGTCCTGGGCAAATAACCTGTTTTATTTTAGTTTAAAAATATATTTTATTTATTTCAAGTTTTTCATAAACGTTTTTATTCTAGTATATGTTACTTGTAGCAACTGTGAAAAAGGAATGAACAAAAAATTAAAGTGTACTAACGACATTCACATTGTCAAAAAGAGAAAAGGGTTGCCAGAAGCAATATATTTCAACACTCGGAATCTGAATGAATCATGGGTACCACTTCTGATGCGTTTCTCTTTCCCGCGCGTCGCCACAAGAAGTTCATCACAAGAAGTTTTATTTACAATCTGTAAAACTTTGTTAACTTGTGTTTTTGAGATACATTCTGTGAAATCCTTTGCCGGTCGTCCAAGACTGTTACAACTTGTCAGCCCAACTAATAGAATTTCACTAGCCAACCAATCTTTATTACGTTGTTCAAAATTCGATAAAGTTGTATTGCAATTTTTCCACTTTTCTACTAATTTGCTTACGAAGCTCCTCAATTTTTTTTTATTTCCCGGCACTCTCCCTCATTATATTTTGTTTCATCTATTATATTATTGAATACGTGGGCCTCCATAGCTGATAATTTATTAGTAGGGACGATTTCATTATGACAAATAAAAAAAAAGAGTGCGTTTGGAAACATTCATTGTGCATAAAAAATGCAATAACCAATAAACGGGCAAGAACGGGCAGATCATTTTGGACATTTCACAACACCAAAAACACATAATTATATACAAGAATTAGACCGAACACGATCGGCTCTCAAAAGTGGCACTCCACGAAACTATAGCTATTCTTTAAATATGCTACCACAAATGTTAACTTCTACAATCTATTTCTATTAAACTAGATAACCGCAGGTCACCAACATTTATGTTTTAGTAAATACATACCTTTAACTTAACAAAAAAAACTATAAATTACAAAATTATCAATCAACTTATTTAATATTGACACAAACCACGCACTGTATAATTTGGCGCCAAATTCCTTCAATGCATATGTTATGTTTGATGGTTAACAGCTGTGCGAATATTGAACGCAAAACAAAAGTAAAAACGTCGATTTGTTCAGTGGAGTATCGGTAAACGATACAATGCAAAATATTTATCGATTTGAAATTTTAAAAATTTTAATTAAATGCCGCTAGATCAGTGATTTCTGCCAGTGTGCGTCAGTACCAGCCTTGACGCAAACTTTGGCAGTCATTTGCAGCCATAATCTTTCGGCTGGTAGTAGATGGAGCCAGCTGTTGTGGCCCTGATGGGATCGGCGGCACGTGGCACTAGTGTGCGACTGCGCTAGGCAATTATAACAAAATGCCTTTTCTGCGATTATCCTTAACTTTTCTTCCACTGGCAATGTTATAAACCGCGTGCATTGGCGCAGAGCGTGGAATTTATTGCATATGGGACAGCAATACTGTTGATTGATAGCCATTATAATCTGTGAAAGGAGATAGTTTAAAATATATTATTAGTGAGGGCACGGGAGTGGACTGAAAATTAAATCTTGTTATGTAGTAAAAGTACTAATTTATGAATCGGTCTAGTGATGATGCCATTCTGAGTCTTTAAGTCTACTACTCGTACTCTCTTATCTTTACCGTGGTATAGCTTGACTACACGCCCTAAGGGCTGTTACACGCCAAATAAGTAAGCTCTACTTCAGTGTAGAGCACAATTAGGTTTAAAGAATTAAACGATAGTGTACATTTATAAATCACAAATCATATGGCATGGTGAAGATGTCCGGCTAGCTCTAGCAGCTTGGTGTGTTTCTTGACCCGTGGTTTATAGCGTGCAAGCATATTACTGAGCTCTCCATGCCTATAGTGCCAAGAGCTCAGTTAAATATCATGATAAGGAGAAAAAGAAAGAAAAGATAAGTCATATGAAGATGGTTGCTTGCTTTGCGTTGTTTTCGTGGATTTGTGTTTGTATGGCAAGCTGGAAGTGCCATACCTAGGTATTGTTGTGTTCCCTACCCGCGACCAATGACAGCACTAAATACCTAGAGATTTTAGTTAGCTGTCCCAAATAAAAAATATTTCACCCGAGCCGAGTATTCATCTTACCCAACACTTCCTCGCAGAATAAAAAGAAATTAACAAGTCATCTTGAATTTACAATTTATTGTAAATAAATTCTATATATATAAGGTTGAATTCATTTGTATTTTAAGTAGATGAATATAGGTACTAAATTAGGTTAAGGTATGTAGGTAAAATCTATAATAAGTATAAATGTAATTTTAATAATTTTAATGAAATAATAATAATAATAATATATATGTATAAATAATGATACTTAAGGTTTTATCCAGTGATTTGCAGGAGGATGTAAGTCCATGCGGTTGTTGACTTCTTAGTGATAAATTTGTTCGAAATATTTCCGGTTCACGTGTCTCCCTTTCTAGGCTAATAGTTGCAGATGTATTTATATCTTGAGCTTTGTATATGTAAACTGCTTCATTTAATTTAATTTGCAGACTTTGCCGGGTAAATGCTAACATGGCAAATGACGTTGAGTGCGTGTAAATTCTAGGTTAGGTAATTTATATTGGCGTAAGTATATGAGTGTCTAATGTCTTATAGTGTATGTATTTATTACAAGTATTTTTAGGTTAAGTATTTTACGTAAGGGTAAGTGTGCATGAGCTTTAGTATGTATTTTATTACAATCATTTTCAGGTTAGGTTTTCACATTAAGGTAAGTATAGTTATAAGTTTTTTTGTATAATGATTTTTTTCTTTTATATCATAAGTTTTAGTTCATAAGTTTTAATTTTTCTCTTTAATGCTTTTCATTTACATAACGATTTATTAACTTTTCTTTTCAGTTTACGATGATTTTAATAAGTTCATATTTCTTTGCACTAACACACATTGCATCACCCTTTTGTATCGATGACCGTAGCCATGCTCACTTTTTTTGTTTTCTTGGCAGGCATTTTACTTTCCTCGAAGAAATAATTTTAGTTTTATCAATTTAAGTAAAGGTTCTACTTTATACGGTCATGGAACACTTTTCCCGTTTACTCTTTTTTTATATTACACTTGGGTACTGTACACCTTATTTTTTTATTACACACACTTCAAGCAAACGCTACTGAACACTTCAAACTTCAAAAACCAATTCCCTTCTGAAATGCCTTCCTCAAGCTTTACAACCCACGCTATCACTTATTTCTTTTTGTTTGTCCTTCTACCTATGACTGATCGTGCTATGATTGGTCGAATTTTATAACGGGACTTTTCAGCATTGCCAGAACTCCTAAGCAAATATATATAAAAAGAATAGAAGACAGGGTTGCATTAAAAAAAAAAAAAAAGGAAGTGTTCGGATAGAATAATAATCCGTGTAACCATGCCAGATCAGAAACTTTTGTAACAGGGCCATTCAGTGGGACATGTAAATTCATTCCTTAACACTACAAAATCATTTTCCTGTAGGTCTACCTGAGTGGCCTTCCATTTATTTCGCTTGTGTAGTTTCTTCAAATACTCTTCTTTCCACCGTCGACATATCTCCTGTTGTAAAGCCTTTACTTTTCGCCAACGATTAACGATAGGCAAAGGGGAGTTAACTTCTTCCGGCTCAGCTGGAGCCACCATAGAAGAGACAATCAGGAAATGTCCGGGAGTAAGCGCTAACAAATTATGGAGGTTTTCAGACAGGGTTAACGGACTCGAATTGAGACACGCTTCAATTCTCGCCAGTAATGTTGAAAATTCTTCGAAAGTATATTTTATCTGTCCAGCTGTTTTTTTGAAGTGAGTTTTCAAACTTTTAACGCCTGCCTCCCACAAACCTCCCATGTGAGGGGCAGCTGCTGGAATAAATTGCCATTCCAGCTGTTGATGTCCATACTTATCCACAGCCGTGTCACTCAGCTCCTTTACGTGTTTTTTAAAATTAGCAGCTATTTCTCGCGAAGCGCCTACG
The DNA here is from genome assembly GCA_947397855.1 of Thelaira solivaga. NCBI lineage: Eukaryota > Metazoa > Arthropoda > Insecta > Diptera > Tachinidae > Thelaira > Thelaira solivaga. Next base: position 45,312,456 of record OX377611.1, on the reverse strand, counting down.
AAATTACGACCATTTTCAGAAAATATACGATTTGGATAACCTCAACGAGCAACGAAACGATCCAAAGCAGCTAAAAAGGCAGGAGTGGGTAAATCGCTAACAGCTTCAAGGTGAATGGCCTTCGTGGAAAAACAGATAAACAGACATACATAACCTTTAGTAATTCGACAACAACGACCAGTAAAACTTTTAATTTCAAAAGGGCCTGCAAAATCGACACCAGTATTAGTGAAAGGGCGATTCATTAGTGTCCTCTAGAAGGGCAAAGCTGCCACTGTAATCTTTTTCTATGCAGCACGCATACCTTTCAATTGTGAGTGACTGTTTTTATTAAGTTCTTCACTTTTATTATCCAGCACTCTTGTTAAATCACATTTAGCATCAACCGAGGGCCTCCATGTAGTACTACCTGATGAACAAACTCTTCGTACAGCCGAGCTAACCTACTGCTATACGCCAATATTACAAGAAAACGTTCATTGTAGGACAAAAAAATGGAAAAAGCTAGACGACAATTAGTGCGAATAATATTATGGTCATCTAAAAACGGGTTGAGCGTTAGCAACGGACTACGCGTGTCGAGTCTCTTGTTTGCCAACAAGCAATTAAATTCATTAGGGAAAGAAATCTGCTGGGAAAGGAAAAATAGACGTTTCTTCATAAAAATCAATTCCTTGGCTATTATTCTCAGTGAAGGGAAGGCGTAATCTTTGTTTTTATTCCTATTAGTGAGAATGAAAAATCTAAATATATATGCAATGACGTGATATGCGCGAGACAAGCTTGAAAATCTATCAAGTATGTCTTCTTCTTCTGACGATTTAGCAACAAAAGTTTGAGCCTTTTTTGACTCCTCAGCTGTTTCAAACTCTATTGAATTGTTAGGCCACGTTGACTTATTCAAGCATAGCCAACCGGGTCCATGCCACCAAAGCTTACTTTCCTTTAATTCGGCAGGAATCAGCCCCCGGGTTGCTAGATCGGCAGGGTTATCTGCAGACGCTACGTGTTGCCATGTTTTATTCCCCAATTTCTCCAATATAGTCGCTACTCTGTTTGCCACAAAAGTCTTCCAATTACATGGTGGTTTTCGTAACCAAGCCAGTACTATAGTTGAGTCGGACCACAAATACACGCCATGTTGATTGATGTTTAAAGTAGGGTATAAATTGTTAATTAACTTTGCCAAAAGCACTTAGTGTAAATTTTATTCTCGCAACTTACCCTAATATATACTGTGGCCGCATGCGCCAACTCAGAGGAGTCACAAAAACCGTGAAATTCAATATTATACCCTGGAGAATATTGAATCCAATGTGGCAAACTTATAGTTTCGATGTCTTTATAACTATCGGTGAAATTTTGCCATTTTTGAAGAGCAACTGGCTTGAGATACTCGTCCCAATCTATTTTATCTAGCCACATTTGCTGCATCAAAATTTTTGCAGTGATTATCACTGGCGCCAACCATCCTGCTGGATCAAACAGCCTAGCGATAGTTGAGAGTACCTCCCTTTTGGTATATGCTTCTTTACGCCTAATTTTTTCTGCCGTAAAGAAAAACACGTCATCTGCTGCATTCCAGTGTATCCCTAAAGTTTTCGTGTTACACTTATCATTGAGCGACAAAAATGATAAATCCAATAAATGCTCTTCGGGCAAATTTTTTAAAATTTGTTTCGAGTTAGACGTCCATTTTCTTAAGTCGAAACCTCCCGCTTCTAAAATGCCAATTAATTGGTTGCGTGCTTCTACAGCATCAGGAATTGAATGCGCTCCCACTAAAGCATCATCTACGTACATGCATTCTCGTAATATTTTAGCACCTAATGGAAAACGTTGCTCCTGATCAGCAGCTAATTGCAGAATGGTTCTAAGGACCAAAAAGGAGCACTGCTTACTCCGAAAGTTACAGTTCTTAATTGGTACGAAAGTTACAGAGGTACGAAAAATTATTCTTTGAAAAGGCCAATCTTCGGGTCTAATCAAAATTTGTCTGTACATTTTAGAAATGACAGCATTAAAAACGAACTGAAAAAATCGCCATCGCAGAATTAAGTGTACGATGTCAGCTTGTAGAATAGGGCCAGTGAACAACAAATCATTTAGGCTTTTGACACTAGGAGTCGTGCTAGAGGCCTTACAGACCACTCTCTATTTTGTTGTTGTACTTTCTGGCTTAAATACGCCATGATGGGGTAAATAATAGCTTGCGCCGCAAGTTGGATTTTATATATTCTCCATGTGCCCTAAAGCTATGTATTCTTTTAGGACCTCATCATACTCAGACTTTCGCTCACTGCAACGTATTAGAGACTTTTCATATCTTTAAAAACTGGCTGACCGCTATATGCCGATTAGGGCCAAGTGACAAAGGGCTATTCTTAAAGGGCAGACTCACTATATATCTCCCTTCTGAATCTCTCGTGGTAGTGGAACGGTATATCTCCTTACATTTTTTATCCTCTCCTGATAAAATTTTCTTATGAGACACTTCTTCTAACTCCCAAAACTTTGTCAACTCATCTTCAATTGAAACTTGTCATATGAGACATTCTAACATATCGTGGGCAGACACCACTGGTCGGGCCAGTTACAATCCAGCCAAACATTGTATTTTGAGCCACTAAAGACTCAAAAATTCCATGCTGGACTCCGCCACGAATAATTAAGGGATACAGATCACTCCCTAATAGTAAATGAACCTCACCACTTTCATAAAAATTTGGATCTGCATAATTTAAATTAGGTAATTTTAAACCGACTAATGGAGTAAAAGTGTGCGTAGGCACATTTCCAGTCACACGTGGAACTACTAACGCCTTGATATTGAGAGACATGTTCTGATCGAAAACAGATCTTATTACAAAAGACGACATTTTTGAAACTCTGCTTATAAATTCACCGACTAAACCTGAAACCTTAGCAGCAACTGGTACAGTAGGCAACTTAAGTAGCTTTTTTATTTTGTCTGATATAAAACTTTCGTCAGAGCATGGTTCAATTAAGGCACGTATTTTATACGATAAGCCCATGTGAGTAATGTGTACCCACGCAGTGGCTAACATCACCATTTTTGCCACTGTGGCATGATGTGCTTGTATTACTCCAGAAGGACTAGGTGTATTAGTGGACTGTAATTTATTTTGCGTATTTTGTATTTCGTAACTATTTTTGTGGCTCTCCTTTTGTACAAAATCTCTGTGTAACAACGTATGATGTTTTTTATTGCATTTAGAGCAACCATTTTGTTTTCTGCAGTCTTTGTATAAATGTCCCGTTGTTAAACAATTAAAACAAAATTTAAATTTTTTCAAAACTGAGACGCGACTTTTGTTGTCCATGCTCAGAAATTTATTACAACTGTATATTTTATGGTTCTCCTTACACACCTTACACTGATTCTCTTCAACCTTTATATGATGTGCCTTATACTGCTTAACTTGGTTCATTTTTTACTTATTATCCAAGTACAAGACATTTTGCGCATCACTAATTGTCTTATTTGTGGCTATAATGTCAGAAACACTTTCCAGGGCATGAAATCTGTTCGTTAGAAAATTATTTAATTCTTCCCATTTGGGAACGTCTGTTTTATTTTTGACTGACTGTTCCCACAAATTCAGTGTGTTTTCTGAGAGACGCGATGAGCATTGGAACACGAACATAGGATCCCAAGAATCAATATCTATTTTGTATAATTTCAAAATTGCTATACTATTATTGATTTCTCGCTTTAGCCGATTAATTTCTACCGCTGTATCTTGTATACAAGGAGTTAAATTAAACAGCACTTTCAATTTACTATTTATCAACACCCGTTTATTTTCGTATTGTGTCTTTAAATTATTCCAAGCTATCTCAAAATTGTCGCCCGTCAGTGCTACGTTTCTATTAATGTCTCGTGTTTCACCATCTGTTTTTCTACCGAGCTAAGTCTTGCATTATTTTCATATATTGCCGTAAACATGAAAAATACCTGTGGCACATGGAGGTACGGAGATTGTGGTACTAAACTTTTGAAACTCTGAATCACCCTTTTGTTCTCTATGAATGTGTTCTCTTGATTTGGACAACATATTAATGCATCTTACATAGACTTTTTTGTTTGCAAATGTTTTGCCTGAATCGCTGCTATTTCCTTCTTTTTTTCTCTGATATACACTCTTCATATAGCTCCACGAATCTAGCCCAACTTTTCTCTAAATCAGCTTTTTCAAACGCAAAGCCCTCTTCAGTGTATTCAGAAAAATCTATGTCCTCTAACGCAGCCTCTATAGCAATTAATTCTTCTGCCGCACTGATATACCTGTCGTAGATAGATGTTGTATAAAATTCTACGCAAGTTTATTCACAAGTGACGGTAAAGTTTTTCTTTATATAAAATCAAAGAACTGCTGGGCATACACAATAACGACCAAAAAAAACCACGTATTATTCTCGCGTTAATCCTCAAAAAGTTCCGCAAGACAAAAACAATAATTATTTTTACAGCTAACTGTTTTCGGTTCTTTTTTATTTTAAAGAAAAAAAAATCAGGTAGCAAAATGTACTACTTAACACCAACAAGAAAAAAAAAACACTGCTAACGGGCTATGTCAACGGCACTTTTTTTTTATTTTATTTTTCCTTTTTATATTTTTCTGCGTGAGCCACAAATCACACCACCATAAATATATAAATTGAAATACCTTTTTTCCTGGTTCAGGTGGAGAAGAACCAAATGTTTATTTCTGGTTCAGGTGGAGAAGGACCAAATGTTTATTCCTGGGCTCGCTTGGCAACAATTCCAGCGACAAATGTTTGTGTCAGGTTCCTTACCAGAATTAGATTCACCTTTTGTTCGGTTCTTTACTTTTAATTTCCTTTAAATTAAAACAGCAAGTTTTCTCCTTTTTTTTCTTTTATTTTCTTTATTTTGTGGTTTAAATTAATTATTTTAAGTGGAGGCTTAGCCTTGCTAATTGCTCAAATTGAAGTAAGTGTGGTAAAGATTCTCTCCAGCCAGCAGTTCAGATTCCGTTGTCACTCCTTTTTATCGGCGGTAGCACATAGGGGCCGCTAATTGCCAACAGAGCCACGCATGTCTCTTATGTTCGTACGTGAAACATACAAACCACCACACTGTTTACACAGGCGGAACACGAATTGACAATTTCTGGTTTTTTATACGTGTTGCGACGTGAACAGTATTGTTAATTGACTGTTTAAAACTAATAATATGTTAATTAATGATTAATTCAATACTTTTTTCTAAATATAATAATATTAATGAAAGTTAGTGATAATATAAATTAGTTGAGACACGGCTTTAGCAACATAAATAAGGAAAAAGAAGTCACAAAAATCTTTAAACAAGATAAACCTTGTTGTATTTAACCGTTATTCTTAAATACAGATTTTATTCGTGTGTATAACAAGAATAAAAATCAACCGTGATCGGAGACTGTGTACAATTTATATAAAAAAATTACAATACAGCAGATCTGCGACTAAGCACCACCTGAAGTTTCTCGGAAGTAAAAGCTTTTGTGAGAAAGTCAGCAACCATGTTTTTGGTGTCTTCATATATTAAAAGGATTTCCTTCTCTAATTTTACTCTTACAAATTTGACTTTGAAATTCACGTGTTTTGTCTAATTGGAAAATAATTTGTTTGGCTCTCTGAGAATTGCACCATATGCATTCCTGCATGGCCGATACCATAGACTCCGCCTCGACAAATGAAAGTGCCACAGTACGTTTGCATTGTAAAAAGATAAGTGGTAGATCGTCTATTATTGATATTATCAACCTAGTCTGCATCACAATATCCCAGTAGGTTGCCTATATTGGATTCATTTCAATTCAGTTCAATGAGATTTACCAGGATTTGCGTTGAATCGATTAGCATATTTACGGCGAAGTTTAATATCTTCTCTAGTGAGTTAGGTTGCAAATAAAAGGCATCCTACTGTCTGCAGATATTGTACCTTCGCAATTTCTTGCCGTTCCAGTGCCATACTTATTAAAACATTGTCTTATTTGTTTACCTATCAGACAAATTTTGCAATCCTAAAGATTTGGTACAAAATTTGCTGGTGCAATTTTCTGGTAAGTGTGGTGGTATACAGCAATCGGGGTATATTGTTTTACCTCTGCAATGATTTTTATTGTGGCCAAAAAGTTGGGTGGAAGTGGTACGGTTTTTACTATCTTCACTGGGTTTGGTGAATTTGTATATCTTGATCTTTCTTTTCTCGTATGCTTTCACTTTCTATTACATGCAATAAGTAAGCATGGTGTGTATATGACCTCTTTGAAGAAGCTGAGAGTTTCATTAAGCTTACAAGAAATTTAACAAAGATTTGCGAGGAATTTTCATTTCAAAAACTTTTCCGCAATACGTGCATTACCCTTAAGTACAAGGATGTTACCATTGAGAAGGAATGAGATCGTGTTGATATTTTCTATACCTTTTTTTAGTAACAAAGAGGCTGAGTTTTGAAAATTCTGTGTTACTATCGTTGGAAGAAATGATTACTTATTTTTGATTGTTATCAATTTTGTGTGGATTTGGTAGATCTGGAAAATCAGTAATTTTTTTCCTTTTGGGAAGATTATCAATGTAGTACCTCTTCTTAGAGAGTTCGTCCGGAGGACCCGGAGCCATGATCGTTCAATAATTAAGTGTCTCTATGTACAAATATACATATATCTATCCTTAAATTATACATGTTCGGTTCTATACTACAAATTAATTAATTTCAAGGCAAGAATTTCTATAAACGAAAATAGGTGTGATTTTTTCGGTAAACGTTATAGTCAATACTTAAATGCATTTATTGCTGTATCTTCTTTTATACGAAAAATGTGTTTTAAAACGGAAATTGAGTAGAAATAAAATAAATTTGTTGGAAATAAACGGATTTAATAAAATTTAACGAATGATTTTGTAATAAACAAATGTGTAATTATTACAATTAAACGAAAGTTGATGGGGGCAATATTTTCCATTAAGAAATAAATATACTATTGTTAATTGACTTTTTAAAACTAATAATATGTTAATTAATGATTAATTCAATACTTTTTTCTAAATATAATAATATTAATGAAAGTTAGTGATAATATAAATTAGTTGAGACACGGCTTTAGCAACATAAATAAGGAAAAAGAAGTCACAAAAATCTTTAAACAAGATAAACCTTGTTGTATTTAACCGTTATTCTTAAATACAGATTTTATTCGTGTGTATAACAAGAATAAAAATCAACCGTGATCGGAGACTGTGTACAATTTATATAAAAAAATTACAATACAGCAGATCTGCGACTAAGCACCATCTGAAGTTTCTCGGAAGTAAAAGCTTTTGTGAGAAAGTCAGCAACCATGTTTTTGGTGTCTTCATATTTTAAAAGGATTTCCTTCTTTAATTTTACTCTTACAAATTTGACTTTGAAATTCACGTGTTTTGTCTAATTGGAAAATAATTTGTTTGGCTCTCTGAGAATTGCACGTTTGTTGTCGCAATACATATTAACTGGCTGTTCTTCACCACGTGGAATTTTGCGCTGGAGCCATTTTAACCATATGCATTCCTGCATGGCCGATACCATAGACTCCGCCTCGACAAATGAAAGTGCCACAGTACGTTTGCATTGTAAAAAGATAAGTGGTAGATCGTCTATTATTGATATTGTCAACCTAGTCTGCATCACAATATCCCAGTAGGTTGCCTATATTGGATTCATTTCAATTCAGTTCAATGAGATTTACCAGGATTTGCGTTGAATCGATTAGCATATTTACGGCGAAGTTTAATATCTTCTCTAGTGAGTTAGGCTGCAAATAAAAGGCATCCTACTGTCTGCAGATATTGTACCTTCGCAATTTCTTGCCGTTCCAGTGCCATACTTATTAAAACATTGTCTTATTTGTTTACCTATCAGACAAATTTTGCAATCCTAAAGATTTGGTACAAAATTTGCTGGTGCAATTTTCTGGTAAGTGTGGTGGTATACAGCAATCGGGGCATATTGTTTTACCTCTGCAATGATTTTTATTGCGGCCAAAAAGTTGGGCGGAAGTGGTACGGTTTTTACTATCTTCACTGGGTTTGGTGAATTTGTATATCTTGATCTTTCTTTTCTCGTATGCTTTCACTTTCTATTACATGCAATAAGTAAGCATGGTGTGTATATGACCTCTTTGAAGAAGCTGAGAGTTTCATTAAGCTTACAAGAAATTTAACAAAGATTTGCGAGGAATTTTCATTTCAAAAACTTTTCCGCAATACGTGCATTACCCTTAAGTACAAGGATGTTACCATTGAGAAGGAATGAGATCGTGTTGATATTTTCTATACCTTTTTTTAGTAACAAAGAGGCTGAGTTTTGAAAATTCTGTGTTACTATCGTTGGAAGAAATGATTACTTATTTTTGATTGTTATCAATTTTGTGTGGATTTGGTAGATCTGGAAAATCAGTAATTTTTTTCCTTTTGGGAAGATTATCAATGTAGTACCTCTTCTTAGAGAGTTCGTCCGGAGGACCCGGAGCCATGATCGTTCAATAATTAAGTGTCTCTATGTACAAATATACATATATCTATCCTTAAATTATACATGTTCGGTTCTATACTACAAATTAATTAATTTCAAGGCAAGAATTTCTATAAACGAAAATAGGTGTGATTTTTTCGGTAAACGTTATAGTCAATACTTAAATGCATTTATTGCTGTATCTTCTTTTATACGAAAAATGTGTTTTAAAACGGAAATTGAGTAGAAATAAAATAAATTTGTTGGAAATAAACGGATTTAATAAAATTTAACGAATGATTTTGTAATAAACAAATGTGTAATTATTACAATTAAACGAAAGTTGATGGGGGCAATATTTTCCATTAAGAAATAAATATACTATTGTTAATTGACTTTTTAAAACTAATAATATGTTAATTAATGATTAATTCAATACTTTTTTCTAAATATAATAATATTAATGAAAGTTAGTGATAATATAAATTAGTTGAGACACGGCTTTAGCAACATAAATAAGGAAAAAGAAGTCACAAAAATCTTTAAACAAGATAAACCTTGTTGTATTTAACCGTTATTCTTAAATACAGATTTTATTCGTGTGTATAACAAGAATAAAAATCAACCGTGATCGGAGACTGTGTACAATTTATATAAAAAAATTACAATACAGCAGATCTGCGACTAAGCACCACCTGAAGTTTCTCGGAAGTAAAAGCTTTTGTGAGAAAGTCAGCAACCATGTTTTTGGTGTCTTCATATTTTAAAAGGATTTCCTTCTCTAATTTTACTCTTACAAATTTGACTTTGAGATTCACGTGCCGTTCCAGTACCATACTATTAAAAGATTGTCTTATTTGTTTACCTATCAGACAAATTTTGCAATCGTTTGTGAGTGTTGTTGCAAATTTAATGCCAGTTGCCAATTTTTGCAATTATTTTAAGTTTTTGGTGTTAAGATGCCCCATTCTTCTGTGCCATAATTCCATGCTGGTCAGAGAACTGCTGTAATAATAACAATAACCATGAAATAATAACATCTTGTTTTTATTATTACTTTGAATGTTTCTTTATTAATTTGAATGTTTCTTTATTAATTTGAATGGCCGCTTGTGCGACCACTCTTGTTCGTTTTTTTTTTATTATTAAATGTTTACATATTTCTTAAACCTAACTTACGCTACACACAAAATACTTACACTAATACTTAAACACTAAAAGTGTGGGATAATGCACATTCAGCAGTATACATGCTGGAATGTTTTAAGTGTGGACTGTGGATTCATAAACAATGTATGAATCTCGTGTTACATACAGAAGGTATGGTAACGACGACTAGTCAAACACACTACACCTCCCTTTTCACTAAAAGGAATGATCAATGGTTACAATAGTTTGATCATTCCTTTGTTTATTTTTATAAAAACAATGCAAATTAATTAAGATTAATTTTACAAACTAATTTCACAAATGAAATTTTCCTTATATATACCTTTCTCTATTTCAAGCACAATCACAAAATTGTACAGGTTAATCCTTCAAAACAAAATCAATTAAGTTCACAAAACCTTCCTTTATTACAATTACAACACATGAATGGCGAAAGGCTCGGTCACTCCCATTGGGTTACTCAAAGGTAGGACAATCAAAATGTATCACCCCCTTCCCTTTACGGAGAGGATTGAACGAGAGAATTGAGGATTGAGAGGATTGAAGGAGACTAATCTATATAAATTATATTTGACCTTTCCTGCATCATCCCTCAAGGATTCGCACTACCCTGGTCGCAGTTAAACTACAACAAGGAGGCCAGTTTTATGTGCAATACAGTGGAATTGGTTCACCTGTCCCTCAAACAACTGAGGGAGCATTCCACAAAAGAACCTTAAATAAGGTCAAGCAGCCACCCCAATATAGGAGCTTATAAGGAGACTCCAAGCAATTTAGGCGACACATGAAATCGTCCGGGTCAGATCAGCGACCCAAAATCAATTCGTACGCTCTAGTACTACCGGGCGGCGACAAGCAATGAAGATTGTCAAACGCGTGTGGGAGGACAGAAAGGGTTGACGCAACTCCAAGGGTTCCACCGCTCCCAGTCGGCCATCTTGAATCACCATCAATGATATGCCGATATGTAGAAGGGATACCACCCAATACCAACAAACAAGTGCACGCGCAGCAATGAACACAAAAATGAGGAGGGAATAACCCCCGAAATTATGACAGCCAAGTGTCAATTGGACAGAGACCGCACCATCGGTCACAGAATATGCATCCCCTCATACCCCAATTATAGGAGTCCATCACAATAGATCTCCCGTTTATGACCAAAACCAACACCAACAAAATGTCCAAGAAAAGTCCTATCTCCATTTTTAACCTTAATTTTAGAGATATAAAAATAAAAATAATAAAAAATATTCATACAACTATGAATTATTTAGGGATTACTCTAAAAAGGAATTCATACAACAATGAATTATTTAAGATATAAAAAAAAAACGATAATTAAAAGTTAATTCTCTATGTCTCTAACAAAAGAGTTATTAATAAGCATAATCATATATAAAAAACTTATTACATCAAGTCAGTGAAAATCCTTTAGAAAACAATAAGGTTTCACTACTGATACATATTTAAAAAAACAAGTTCAAAAAAAAAAAAAAAAAATAACCAAATAAATTCTTCACCATGCGAACAAAAAATAATGTTTAGGTTATATTTGGCTGTTGAATTTCTTGATTCTGTCTCTATGAACAGAGAAGGATTTATTATTTTCATCAATCAATTCAACGTTATTTCTATTATCTGTCGCAACTACGCGGTAGGGGCCTTTGTAGACAGCGTCCAATTTGTGTCCGGCCTCATTTTGAACAAGAACGTAATCATTAATGGCTATAGTTTGAGGTCTAGCGTTTTCGCCTGAGTTAAGTTGTCTTTTCAACTTGGCTTTTTCTATCAAATTAGCTGCTCTACGCAATGCAACCTGGAGCCTAAACTTCACTTCTTTTTCATAGGAATCAACGCTGTATAGTGGTTCAACTTCAGAGTTTTTCATAAAATCAAGAGTAGGTGGTATTTTTCCATAAATTAGCTCGAACGGGCAATATCCGTGGGCAGTGGATGGAGTGGTATTATAACAATACGTGAAATATTTTAACCACATGTCCCAATCGGATTTATCAGCAGAAATGTATGTTCTGAGATATTCATTAAATGTTCTGTGTGAGCGTTCCACCGTACCTAAGGTTTCGTGGTGATAAGGAGTAGAATTAAGTTTCTCTATACTCATCAGTGAACACAATTCTTGCAACGTTTGATTCATATATTCTGTGCCCATGTCTGTCACTATTTTAGTCATGGGGCCGTAATTTAAAATGAAGCCTTCCAAAATTGCTCTGGCAACAATCCGGGCTGATTTGTTTGGTATAGGTATGGCGACCAAATATTTAGTTAAATCGCACATAATTGTAACAGCGTACTCATTTTGGGAGTCGGATTTTGGTAGAGGTCCAATAGTGTCTATTATGACAGTTTCAAAAGCCTTAAGAGGGGTTGGTGTTATAACAAAGGGTTCTTTACCTTTGACACCAGTCTTGTTCTTCTGACACGCCTGGCAGTTTTTCACGTATTTTGCTATGTCTCTGGTCATTCCCTTCCAATAATAACGAAGTCTAATTTTATTTTTCATTCTGGTAATGCCAGAATGACCACCAGTCAATGGATTATCATGATATTCCTTAATGATTTTTAATTTTTCTTCACTGGTATTAATTTTTTCCAGTTTTGGGGTGAGCACTATATTTAAATTTGAATCTTGCAAGATTTCATTACCTTTTTCTTTAAAGGTTTCCATATTAGTTCCTAGGTAATTAAGCTGACTATCATCTAGTGATAGACGCAATGTTGTCAGACCCATGTTATCAGCTATTTTTTCAAGCTTAAGAAAGAGGTGACCTAAGTCTACGTTTCTATTAATAACTGCATCATGCAACTTAAATTGGGAAATAATTTTCTTCCCTTTTAAAATATTACAATTGTTTCTTGTAAAATGCATCGTCGGCATTTTACGGTGCTCATGGGCATTAATGGCCTCATATACTTTTGGAATATCAGATTTATTCATACTGCAGTCTTGTTGATCTTTAACATCAGTTTTATGACTTGCATTTCTAGCCTGAAGTCTAGTTGTTACCTTCAGTACATTATTTACTTCGATATTTTTTATGTCTTGGAAGTCTATACGTGACAGAGCGTCTGCTGCGCTGTTTTGTTTACCCCTTATGTACTCGACCGTAAAGTCGTATTCTTCCAGGTCTAACCTTATACGAGTCAATTTTGACGAGGGATTTTTAAGAGAAAAAAGATAGGTTAGAGGCCTGTGATCACTTTTAACTAGGAATTTTCTACCATACACATATGGTCTAAAGTAGTTTATTGCCCAATGGATTGCAGTTAGTTCCTGCTCTATTGTGGATTTATTGCTTTCGCCCTTTGTGAAGGATCGAGAAGCATAGGATATTGGCATTTGAATGCCGCCTTTTTCTTGGCTTAAGACTGCGCCACAAGCATTCTTGCTTGCGTCTGTTGTAATACAAAATTCTTTAGAAAAATCAGGATATTGAAGAATTTTTGGACTGAGTAATTGTTTTTTAAGGTACTGAAAAGCTTTTTCGCAATCTTCAGTCCATTCAAAAGAAACATTTTTTCTGGACAACCTGGTAATATGACGTGACGTTTCAGCAAAATTAGGGATAAATCTTCTGTAATAATTACAAAAGGCTATGAAGCGTTTGGCTTCGTCACCATTTTTAGGTGTAGGATAATTTTTTATTATAGAGAATTTGCTGTCGTCAGGTAAAATACCTTTGTCTGTACACTTGTGTCCTAAAAATGTAACTTCTTGACAACAGAATGTGCATTTGTCTGGGTGCAGTTTAAGATTATACTTTCTGCACAACTCAAATACATCTGTTAAATTTTTAATCATATGTTCTAGGGAACATCCAATTACTACTAAATCGTCCATGTATACAAAGGCTTGTGTGGGGGACAGTCCAGAAAAAGCTAATAACATCATTCGTTGAAAGGAGTTAGGGGCAATTTTAATTCCATATGGCAATCTTTTAAACCGAAAAGAACCTTTTTCAGTAGAAAAGGAGGTTACATCTCTAGAATTTTTATCCAATTCTATTTGGTGGAATCCTGACATTAAGTCAAGGCATGAAAAGTATTTGGCTCTACCTAGTTGATCTAGAATATCGTCTATACGAGGTAATGGAAATTTGTCAGCAATCAATTTTTTATTCAGTCCTCTATAGTCAACTACCAGTCTCCATCTTTTTTGTGTTGTACCAGGTAAACTTTTTTTCGGTACAAGTAGTATGGGACTGTTGTAGTCTGAGGTAGATGGTTCTATAATATCATCCTTAATAAGTTTGTCAATTTGTTTATTTACTTCCTCTTTCTGAGTGTGAGGAATTCTATAATTTTTTATGTAAACGGGTTGTCGATCATTGAGTCTCAGTTTTTGTTTGTAAAAATTATTTGTTGTGATTTTCTCACTTTCTAGGCCAAAAACATCAATATATTCAGTGCATAGTTTCTTTAGACTTTTTTCTGCTATTTTGGGAAAATTTATAGCTAATCTTTCAAGTTTTTCTTTCTTCCCGGATGACTCTTTTGTTGGTTTAATGACCTTGTAGTCATCCAAATTTTCAACTTGAACCCGAGCAGATTGTATAGTTACATCTTGGTCTGTAGTATTAATAATTTTCACCAAAGGCTTGGAAACAGAAGTTATAGTATTTGCGATGTATACTCCGTTTGATAGTGCTTGCTGGGGAACTAATATATCGTTCACCCTGGTATTTAACGGAATTGATCTGACAACTTCAGATCTTGCGGGGATAGTAAAGGAATTTATGCTTGGACCACTCATCAATGGTATGCTTATATCATAAGGGACATCGTTCGATCTTATGATAATGAAATCCTTATCATCTTGATAATCCAAGATACATCTATATTTTTTAATGAAATCCATTCCTATGATTCCATCAACCATAATGGGGAAATCATCTTTAACCACGTGGAAGTCATGAGGAATCAAAAGGTCTTCCACTTTTAGGTCTGTATGCACTTTGCCTAGTGTCAAGACACATCCTTGACCAATACCATTTATTTTTGTTCTTTTACGAACGTCTATAGACTCGTTGAGGACTTGACTATGCTTTACGACTGAGATGTCTGCACCCGTATCTATCAAAAACGTACATTTATTATTATTTAAAGAGGTTTTAGCTTTTAGGTAGCTATAGAGGCTTAAATTTATATTAAAAATATGGCTGTTTGACGAATACAAAAGGGGGTCTATTCGTTTCCCGAATTATCTTCGGTAGCATGTCGTATGTGGCCATTGTTTCTACCCGTATTACCATGATTACGGTTGAAACCATTATTATTTGGCCTTCCATTACCACGATTATTGCGACCATTATTGTAGTTGCGGTAATGATTATTAGGATTAAAATCGTTATTAAAGTTATTGCGGAAATTGTTCCGGTTGCGACCATTGGGGTTATTGGTGGCATTGCCGCCACGTGAGTTTCTATTAAAAGAGGAATTATTACCTCTCTGGCCAAATGCTAAGATTGCATTGGGTTGGTTGTAGGCATCGGTGCAGCTACTTATGAATTTGGACAATACGTCGTTCATATTGGAGAAGGTTCCTGATTCCATTATTAGTTTTACCCTCTCGTTTGTTGTGTTTTTCACCATGGCGGTGACTGCTGAGGTGGTGGCGTATTTCCTAGCTGTATCCGTCGGGAGTCCATCTGCTATATATGCGGTTTCCAGCTTCTTTGCTAGGTCGTCCACCTCATTGGCGTAAGAATTTGCGTTTTTGCCAGATTGCCTGATGTTCATCAGTCTGGCTTTAATCACATCCACTGATTCTCCTTTTACAGTAGAGGTCAAACGGGCTATCACTTGTTGCACCGTGCTCTCTGTGGATATCAGGTTTCTAGCTGTGCCCTTCAACTTTGTCTTTATTAAAGTAATGGCTACAGCTTCGTGATTTTCTTTTATAGAGTCTAATAGGTTAAGGGCGTCTAAAAAGCTTTGCAAATTTGTAGGGGTGCCGTCAAAATCAGGCAGGATTCTTGAGGCTATGCCCAGAAATTCAACAATTGTCTGTGGCATTTTGTCTGCTTCAATAGCTTCGGGAAAAAGAGGAATTTGGATATGTATTGAATCCGGAATAGGAACTTCAATACCTTTTTTTAGGCACACCGACAGGGCTTTATTTCGCAAGTCTAAGAAAAATGCTTCTGCCGCTGTCTTGTGTTCAGGTTTTAATTTGGTAAAATTTACGTTAAAAAGAACTCTAATCCTTTCCAAGTTTTGTAAAAGGACATTTACATGCTTATGGATTGTTTCTGGTTTAGTGTCTCTTTCCTGGCTGAGACACTTGTGGGATTTCAAAAATATTTCCTTATATGATCTTGCTTTGGTCAAGATATACTCCCACTCCATGGGCACGCGAAAATCTTTAAACTTTGTCAAGGTTGTCAATAGAAGCCAACCTTCTCGTATAGGTCTTTTTTAAGGACCTTTTATGTAACTGGTAGATATTAATAAGTATCTGAACAACCAGTAATGTAATCAATATTATTAGGTATATATCGGGTGACTCCAATTGAATTACTATGTCGTTCTGGACATTAGCATTAGGCTTTTCAATTTTGGAGTTAGTCTTACCCATGTTGGATAAGTACCAAAAGGACGAAAGTGTAAGAGAAGAGAACACAATTCAGAAAAACTAAGGAGTTCGTTGTGGAACGTTTACAAACCGTAGAAATTTAATTTGCTCAAATGCAATTGAGACTGGAGATGTCAGAGCAAAGACTTTATTACAGGGTTTGGTCCCTTAAAGTACGATCAAGAATACAAAGGGGCCCATAAGGAAGCGGATTCGGAACAGGATTCTAAAAACGCATGTAGAATTTCCCTTTCCTTCTCCTTAGATGGCAAGAAAAAAAATTCTAAGTTAAAAGAACCATCAATAAAGTTTATTGTAATTAAACAGAACTCAATGGCAAATTAAATGGAATCTTGAATGATTCTGACCGATACCATTCACATATATATTTTCATTAAACATGCTAATTTTATATAATCAAATATAACATTCATAAAAAAAAATTCACATTAAAAATTCACCAAGCATCACAATGGTGGAATTACACAAAGCAAACAAAGCAAATCTTGCATGTACACAAAGAAAAATTACTTCGAAATTTATGTCCAATGAAATAAAATGAAACACAAATGCAAACAAAAAAACACATGTCGACTTGCTTATACTTGGTACAACCACACCATGCACGTGATTATTCATTTCAAAATCAATAATCAAACCAATAAAAACTATTCATTATATTTTTTTTTTTTTTGCTTGTAAAAACAATAATAATCATTCACCATACTTTAAATATTTTCAATAAAAATTCTAACCAAATTCAAAACCATTAAAATTTCGATATGGAAAAATCAACAATTAAATCAATAAAAAAATTCTGTATTATTTATCCCTTTTCTATTTTTTTCTTTCAAGGTTCATTAAAAAAATCTCTTTAACAAAAAAACTTACGGCTTCCGCCAGTAAAGGGAGATCTGTGACATTTGCCGCATTAGAGAATTTTCTTTTTCTCTTTCAAAATATCATACTTGAATCATTATCAAAGAAACAATTTCTGTATTTTCCTTATTTTTTCAAGTTTTCCATCCTTTCTATAATAAACTCAAAACATGAATTGAACATGTCCTGCAAAACCTTTAAGCTCTCAACCAATTAATCACTTCATTATGCACATTAGAAGTAGCCTCACAAATAAACCTAAGTATTTCATTAAATAAGTTATAAGTATACAATGATAATAATTCACCCATCGATCGCTTCTCTCGCTCTTCCCTCTCTGAACACAGCTTTTTCTTCTGTTTTGTGGTAGTAGATGGTAGATGATTCATATTTTCAATTTCTGATCCGGGCTTATCAATCCTGTTAATCACTCGTAACACTTTATCTTCTCCATTGTGTAACTCAATTTAGCCAATGCTTATTTGGATTTTTCAAATATATATATAGTTCATTTTCACCTTGCGGGAATAAAATGTCTTTAAACATTTTTGTCCTTTTACTTTTCACTGTATTTTTATTATTTTCCCTTTGCTTTCCTTGTTTTTATTGTAATGTTATTTCATTTTGCATGCAGTTTTCTGCTTCTGTTAATTTAAGTTATTTAAGTTATTAAGTTAATTTAAGTCAACTTTAAGCACTTATCTATATTTAATTTTAATTTTAATTTTTTTTTTTTTTTTTTGTGTTTTTGGTTTTTTTTTTTTTTTCATTCATTCATGCTCTTGCATGTTTAATGCGCGCTGGCAGGATCGCCATGTAATAATAACAATAACCATGAAATAATAACATCTTGTTTTTATTATTACTTTGAATGTTTCTTTATTAATTTGAATGTTTCTTTATTAATTTGAATGGCCGCTTGTGCGACCACTCTTGTTCGTTTTTTTTTTATTATTAAATGTTTACATATTTCTTAAACCTAACTTACGCTACACACAAAATACTTACACTAATACTTAAACACTAAAAGTGTGGGATAATGCACATTCAGCAGTATACATGCTGGAATGTTTTAAGTGTGGACTGTGGATTCATAAACAATGTATGAATCTCGTGTTACATACAGAAGGTATGGTAACGACGACTAGTCAAACACACTACACTGCATTCTAAGTTTTTTTTGTTTCGCTAAGCTCTATTGCTAAAAATCATTGTTGTTCTTTTACTTACCGACAGTAAAGTTGTTGTCAGTCCAGGAATAAATTGTACATTATCTACTTCAATCTGGCTGAAACACAGTGCTTCCAGTTAATTCGACGTGCATCACACCTCCTTTTGCTGTTGTCACAATACCACCTTCCGAGCGCACATTGCTCAACAATTAAAATTTTAGCATCATGTGTGACGTAGCATCGGTGTCAGAATACCATTTATAAGTATTTACATTTTCCAACGTTGATAACGCGACAGCTGAATAAGCATGGAATTTGTATGTTTAGAACTTATTATATTTTCTGCATTTCGGACCCTTTTTATTTTTCTTGTCGGTGGCGATTTGTTGTGTGGAAAGCAGAATGTTTACTGTTGGTACCTCTTGAAGTAATTTTTTTTATGCTGTCACCAGAATTAATTGTCGTTAATACGTTTTAAGTAAAAAAAAATATTTTTTTGGCCACGTATGTGCCTTTTATTTAATAATATTTATTTTACTTTGGGAATTAAAAACACGACGACGAATATACGTCTCTACTACTTGTTTCTAACTGCTTCGCTTTACAAAAGTGTTTGTCTTATATACTAAGCGAATAACATATTTGTCTTATCATAATTAGTTGTTTACAATATTTAGGTTTATGATACTTTATGATCTTAAACCTTTGTTAATCTTATTTTGGTAGTTTACATGTTTTTATCTTAATCTATTTGTTTACATATTAACATAATTCCTTAATAGTTTTGTCTTTGTTTTTTGTCTTTCTTTGCCTTAATCTAGTTGTTTACATATTTTGTAACTTCTTTATTATTTACGGAAAGTTACTTATTTCTTATCTTAAAATATGTATACAAATATGAGCATGTCTATGCATGATCTTTGTTCATTAATAACACAAGACATGTCAAAGCATGAGCGTCGCTAACTCTCCCCTGTGTTAAACGAGAGCGTCCCGATCTCTAGTAAGTGTATCTAACTTTTTGTTGTACTGTATTTTAAATTTTTGTTCAGAGCATTTACTTTTGTATATTAATACATACTTAAATATTTTGAGCCCGGTATAAAATATTCCAAAAAATATAGTTATGAAAAGTATCGTATAAAAAACTGAACGTATAGGATGTTGTTCATATGGAATAAATAACTTTTTTAAAGAATCAATATTGTTAAATGCGTTTTTGCGATCTGAATTTAATATTTTTAGGATTTCAAAATCTTCATCGTGTTTTGTATGTATTGATTCTATGAGTCTGTCATGTATATTCCTATATGTGTTGTTGTCTATTTTAACTTTGTCTGTATATGTCACTAATGTTATTCCTGTAGTAGTTTTATTGTCTACTTGATGAATACCATCTAATAATATAAAACCTTCATCGATTTTTAATAATGGATTATTATATTCTTGTATCACTTCGCATTTACTATCTCTGTTGTTGAGTAGAGGTAGTATGCATCTGTCTGTTTCATTATTTGTCCTACAAATGTTTTTTCCTAAATAGTTCTTGCAGAGATTTACTCTAACATAATTTTTTTCACATTGGGCAATTTGGTCGTCTGTTTTTATTTTTCCGTGCCTAAAACTTATGGGTGTGATTTTAAAAAGCTTACAGTCTTTATTTAATATAGGATATTTGTAAATAGCTACAAACAAATTTCCTGTTCCGGCTATCTGTATATCTGCATATTCTAAAATATTTATTATGGGTACTGAAATTAATTCATGGTCTATTATTTCTTTTACGTCATCTAAGTTTAAGGATTCAGTTAAATATTCGTTATTCTTTGCAGCATTTATTGTTCTTACAAGTAATAGAAGTTGTTCATATACCTGCTCTATGATGATGTGATTTTCCAATGTCTGGCCTTGTAATGCATCAATTCATTTTTCAAATCTTGAATTAACCAATCGTTGTTTCTCGTTATTATTTATTAGTTCATTTATTTTTGTTTCCATCAGTATGAAATCGTCGTGGTCTGGATTTCCTGTGATAAACTTAAGTGCTGATCCTAAAAAATTTAGGGATCTCGTGTGTCGTTTGTGTTCATTAAGCTGGTTTGCTAGAACTTCAATTTTTTTTATCCAGATTGATTCTTGGCTAGTTGGTTTAAAATTTTTTGTAACAATTTGTTGATATGGCAGAGTTATTTTTGTTATATTTGTTACGTGAAAAAGATATGAGTATTCATTATAAAGAAAAACATCATCAGTCCTGGTTAGAACATATTTTTGTCCATTTAAATTTTTAATTTTCACTTCTCCCTTGGTTCCTGGTGTGACCATCACGAGTAATATCAGGAAGATGATCATCTTTATTAATTGTATAATTTTTAATATTATCTTTATGTACAATCTTCCCCCTTGTAGTTAAGACAGTGTCCTCACGGTCTTCCTTTACAATATATTTAATATATCTGGCGTCTTTTTTCTTTCTTACTCCCTTGATTTTAACTAGAATCTGTTCGTTTGGTTGAAATTTCCGGTGTTTAGTACCTTGATTTAATCTTTTGAGTGTTTTTTCTGATGCCGTTTTTAGTTTTTCGTATATAGTTCTTTTATCGTATTTTATTTTGTTGAAAAAAATGTCAACTGGTTTTTGTTCTGTGACTGTATGTATGGTGTTATTTATTTCTTTTATTGTTTTATATATTTCCTCCGTTATTGTTGTATTGTTCTGTATTTTAAATATTCTTGATAGTTCGGAAATTGTACTGTGGACACGTTCTACTTGTCCATTTGATGTCGATCTATAGACTGGTGTTTCTATCTTTTTTATTCCATATTTTATACACATTAAATTTACTGCTGGTGTATTTAGACATTTCTCGTTATCAGTCATCAATCGTGTACAGTTTGGGTAGATAGTTGTGAGAATTTCTTCAATTTTATCAGCCATACGCTCTCTGGGGTCAATTTCTCTCATAGTAGTATATTTTGAGAATTTGTCAATGACGACTAGGAATGTTTTGTTATCATTGAAATATATGTCCATATGTATGTATTGTCCTGGTTCTGTTGGAATGTCGGAATCTCCTAATGGTTCTCTTGTGGGATTTCTTTCATATTTGCCGTACAAACAGGGTGTACACTTTTTGTTAAATGCTTTACATTGTTGCTTCATTTCTGGCCAGTAGTGGGTTTTGAGTATTTCTCTTATATTGTTTTTGTAACCTCTGTGTGCTCTGTTATGTGTCTTATTTATTATTTCAGCTTGTTTTTCTTCTTCTCCAACATCAATAAGTTTTATTGGTGTATATACAAAGTTTATACCAGTGAAAATGTTTGTTATAATGGGGCTTAGTGCATAGATTTTTTCTCTTGAAGTGTGTATTGCCGTCACTTTATTGGGGTCTAGTATCTTTTTTAATTCTATTACTAAGTTCTCTTCATTAGTGAAATTTATTGTATGTCTAACTTTGTTTGTGAAAATCGTACGCGTTCTTGTTTCATTAATTCTTTTGTTTGGTACGAGTTCGATTTGAATGGCATATGCATTCATTGGTCATGCTACTTGCTTAATTTGTTCTGTATACGAACTTTCGGCTGAATGTGTCGTGTCAATAGATGAAGTATTTATATTTTGTCTTGACAAGGCGTTAGCTACTACATTTTGATTTCCGGGTTTGTATACTAATTTTGCACCAAAGTCTTCAATCATTGATTTCCATCGTTTTAGCTTAGAATTTGGATTTTTTTCGGATATAGCATGTGTTAAGGATTGGTGATCAGTATAAATGGTTAAATCTGTTGTACCATAAATGTAGTTTCTCAATTTTTGTAATGCCCATATAATGGCTAATAACTCTTTCTCGTTTGTGGAATAATTTTCTTCTGTTTTACTCAGTGTTCTGCTGAGAAAAAATATTGGTTTTTTCATTTGGCTGAGTACAGCTCCAATAGCTATGTTGGATGCATCAGTAGTTAGCTCAAATGGTTTATCATAATTAGGTTGGAAGAGTTCAACCTGTTCTTTTAAACATTTTTTTAATTTGTTGAATGCTTCTATGGCAGCTGTGTCTAAATTGATTTTTTTTTGTAGCACTTTTGTTTTTTCCGACTTGTCCATTGTCTCCTCGTAAATGAACTGTAAGGGGCTTAGCTATGCTAGCGTATCCTTGAATAAACTTCCTATAATAACCTGTCATACCTAAAAATCCTCTCAGATCTTTAAGAGTTTGTGGCAAAGGATATTTTTCAATTGCTTCAACTTTATCTGGGTTTGTTGAAATCTTGTTATATTTTATAATGTGGCCTAAATATTCTACTTCTGTTTGAAAAAACTTTGATTTTTCATTAGACACCTTAAGTGTTGCTTGATTTAAAGCATTAAAAATTATATTGATATGTTTCATATGTTCTTCTGGGGTTGAAGAGTATATAAGCACATCATCAATGTAAACATATGCAAATTTGCCAATGTATTCCCTCAAGATATCATCGACACATCTTTGAAATATTGAAGGAGCATTTTTTAATCCAAATGGCATACGTAGAAATTCATATTTGCCACCATTTCTCTTTTAATCTTAACCTTTGGAATCCTGATTCTAAATCTAAGGTTGTAAAAAATTTAGCTTTTCCTAAGTTTTGTATTGTCATATTTACGTCAGGAATAATATATCTGTCTGTTATGGTATTTGAGTTTAACTTTTGAAAGTCAACGACCATACGTCGTTTTGGTCGACCTGTTTCATCTACACCTTTCTTAGGAACAGTCCAAATGGGTGAATTGTAAGGGCTATTACTACGTTGAATTATGCCATCATGTAATAGTTTTTCAATTTCCTTGTTTACGAAGTCGTTATCTGCTATGGGATATGGGTACTGCTTCGTCCAAATGGGTTCATCTGTTTTTGTCCTAATTGTAGCTTTAATTGTTGTAGTGAAGGGTAATGGTCCTATGCCATTGTTTTCCTTCATCAACTTATCTATTTTTTCAATATATAATTCATTGCCAATCGTATAATTTATATTACTAATTTCTTCCTTTTTGTTTACTGTAAAAGTCATGTTCTTAATATCTATCATTGCATTTAACGCTTTTATTCCTTTCCATCCTAATATTAAATCTGATTTTTCTATATTATTTAATTCAAAAAAGTCTAAATCTTTACCGAAAAAATTTATTGTTTGTTTTGTATTAATTACTGACGTTCCATGCATTGAAATAATCTGCACAGGACTTATTGTTTGTGAATGGTTCAATCTTAATGATTTATTTATATAATTATGGGTTGCTCCGGTATCTATTAATACATTATATGATGTATTTTCTTCATCAGTCATAGTAATATGGGGCAACCCCCATAAACTCTTAGTAACGAATTTGTTTACCATACCTGTTTCTACTATAACGCTGCTGTTATCGTCTATGGTGATGTTGTTATTTTTCATAAATTTATTTGGTTGGAAGTTTCCACTTGGGGCTCGTTGACGTTTCCAATTTTGGTTGTTGCAAAAGCCTTGTTGTTGTCTTGTGTTGCCTGAAGATGTGTCCATAGGTTCAGGTTTAGGGTTATTTTGCTGCCAGTTTGGTCGTTCTTGATTAAATTGCTGGTATGAAGGACGTCTATAATGTTGATTTTGATTCTGGAATTGTTGTTGTTGTTGCACCCCTTGTTGCTGTTTCATATGCTGTATCTTGCCTTCATGGTGTGGGTGTCCATGTTGGTTGTTTCTGTGGCTGTTGTCATGTTCAATTGTTTGAGCTACGGCGTAGGCATGTTCAAGATCTTTGATTGGGTTTCCGTATAATGTCGAACGTATGAAATCATTATTGATTCCGTTCTTAAAAGTTCTTACAGCATCTTCCATGGCATGTGCCGTCATGCATTTGATGGACTCTGGAGGGTCTCCGGACATGGCAATTTTTGATGTGACCACTGTTAATGCTTTACTTACATCGTCGTGGAATTCTGATAAAGTTTTTCTGCCTTGAGTAATTTTTGTTAATTCGTCTTTTAATACATATAGTGGACGTTGGTCACTATAAGTGTAATCTAGCCTATTTATGATGGCCTCGAAATTAAAGATGGTGTTGTGATTCAATAATATATCGGCTGCAGGACCCGTTTTCTTGGATTTTATTATGGACAATGCCTCAACATATCGATTTGAGTTACAATGTTGACTGATGCTGTCCATTAGTCTTTTGGCGTCTTCTCGCCATAAGCGGTATTTATTTTGGCTACCGTCAAATGTTGACAGAGCCTTAAAAATTTCCAAATTTATGTCATTTGGGTTGTTGTATGTGGCTCTTGGTTGTAGTGGCTGGTGGATGAATTACCGCAGGGTTAACAGGAATTTGTTGCAACCTATTTCTTAAGGTTATATTTTCCTGCTGTATGTTGTTTAATGCTACCTGCAAGGCAGCCATTTGATCCATGATTTGGTTTAGGTTTGCTTGATTCATTTCTTGAAAATTTCTATTCCTGTCAAAAGATTCCCTTCTTGATTTTTTCATAAAGTTTACAGTATCCTGTTCTTATGCAAGATTTACTGTTGTCCTTGCTGCTACAAAGATTCTGATGGTCCGCTCACTGGAGTAGCAAAAGTATATGCAACTCCTGGCAGGATCGCCAATTAATTTTCGTTAATACGTTTTAAGTAAAAAAATATATTTTTTTGGCCACGTATGTGCCTTTTATTTAATAATATTTATTTTACTTTGGGAATTAAAAACACGACGACGAATATACGTCTCTACTACTTGTTTCTAACTGCTTCGCTTTACAAAAGTGTTTGTCTTATATACTAAGCGAATAACATATTTGTCTTATCATAATTAGTCGTTTACAATATTTAGGTTTATGATACTTTATGATCTTAAACCTTTGTTAATCTTATTTTGGTAGTTTACATGTTTTTATCTTAATCTATTTGTTTACATATTAACATAATTCCTTAATAGTTTTGTCTTTGTTCTTTGTCTTTCTTTGCCTTAATCTAGTTGTTTACATATTTTGTAACTTCTTTATTATTTACGGAAAGTTACTTATTTCTTATCTTATAATATGTATACAAATATGAGCATGTCTATGCATGATCTTTGTTGATTAATAACACAAGACATGTCAATGCATGAGCGTCGCTAACTCCAGTGATAGTAGTTCCAGAGTTAAAAAATTTTTTTTTACAGTTCAACAATATATCACGTGCTAATTATTCAAATAAAACAAGGTTTGATTTTTCAGTATTATTATATGAGTTTTTTTTTTTTTTTGTAATATTAGCGCATCATGCGGTCCATAACCCATTGTTACGAATATAAAAAAGTAACTGTCACTTATTAATATTAATATGTAAAGAAGAGTTCTTTAGATATATAGCTTCCTTTGTATTGATGTTTTATTGAAATGTTTCATTCGATGTTTAACATATGAGTGCTTGTTGGTTCTTGTGCTTGAATATGTCTACGTAAAATATTGCAAGTCACTTATTAACATATCGTTCTCTATTTGCGGTGACATTTGAACGACACTCAATCTTTTTCTTTGTACATTATATTTGTCCTTACTGTTTGGCATATTATAATTTGGTCGGATACCTTCGTTAATCTCTTCCGCTTTTGTCAATTAGTCAATGTGGTACATAGCAATCTTCTCTTTATAGCTGATCTCGTAAAGCAAGTCCCCTAGTCCTGAGATCACAGTACCTATTAACCACTTCTACATTCGTGGATTCCCTGACAGAAATTGAATTCTCGCAACCTTTTCGCAATTTTCATATGTTCCATATGTCACTGGAAGTAACCGCTTTTCATTATTGGAAACCAAAGGTCGACATGAACACGATCACAACCTCTTTTGGGATATTCCCAGCGCTTTTGCCGGAATTTATTCTGATTGTGGGCAGTACTAACGTAGTGCGAATATTTGTATGTCTTTCATCTACACCATAGTGTGTATATCTTATTATATTCGTATTGTTTTAAACCTTTCCCTTCTTCTATTACACGCAATATATGACCTAGATGCTGATCCTTAGCAGTTTTGCGAGCTATTTGTCCAATTACAAAATTATCGAATTCATCGTAGTCTCAATTGAATGTTAAAATGAATACGTGATCATTTACCTGAGATATTGTGTCCGTATGAACGGCTCGGGAATTAGAATTAGAATGAGCAGCGGTATCAAGTCACCTGGTCACTGCGGCCAAAATAGATCTCTGGGTGATTTGTCCGACGGTTGTAGCTAATGTTGCGAAAACGTATTTAAATTAGACCATTACACTGACACAATATGTGTGCTGCTGTCTCATCATCTTCGTTTGCAGAATTCCGATGAGATTTTCGAGTCTATCTCTGCAGAATATGCTTCTCGTAATTATGAAGATATTTCTCGTGCTTTTACGGATATTGCTGCAGTTTCCGTCTTAAAATGCCCATTTAGTTTGCCTGCCGTGTTACTAAATACGTCCTCATATAATTTTAGAACTTGTTATAGCGATCCATTTTTTATTTCAATGACAGTGCTGACGTAGCCAATTAGATATAATTAATTTGATGCGACGTGGAGAACATTTTCTTAAAAAAATTAGTCAAATCTATCTTCCACTACCCAACCATTGAGTCTGCGGGTGATTAACCCTACCTGGTGCACGACCCAAAAAATATATTTTATGACCTTTATAACTACTAAAATATCTGTCCGTTTTCTGTAAAAGACATATATTTTTAATATTTCTGAATGTAGTGTTGCTTATAATGCCACATGGTGCGGTGGTGTCTAGCTTCTTTTAAATAGTCGTTCCATTAATTATCGTATTAATCATATGTTTACCTGACATTACAGCGGTCACTCTGTGAACACTTTTAATATATTTTTTTCACTCTGGGGAAATTTGTACATAATTTTGTTGTCATAATTTTTTGGTCTTCTTATGCAGAATACCTCTTTGACTACAAAATGTTGAAACTCGGCTTGATGATTTTTTTTACTTGCACTAGTATTACTTTGGTATACGAGTACGTCCGGCTATTTAGAAAATGAGTCTATAATGACTAAATAGTATTGAGAGCAAATATAACCTGCAATATCAATATGAACACATTGAAGCAGTTCGATTGAAATTGGTCTGAAACATAATGACGTTTTTGTTGCGGATTTGGTATTTATTTGACACAGTAGACAAAAACAAACACATCTCAATTTGCTTGTCAATATTACGAAAATAGACATTGCTTTGGGGTATTGCTTTCATACGTTGTTTACTTTGTGTAGAATTATTAAGATATTTTTTGTTTTTTTGTGCAATGACTGACTACTCGTTCATCAGAGAGAAAACACTTGTTTGATACAGACAAACGACGACTGAAAAACTGTAGTAGTTTTTTGCTCGAAAGATCTGTAGATCTCAGTTGCCATGACGCTTGCTGTAGTTGTACACAGTTTGTAAAATTGAGTCCTTATTTTAAGGCTGCTGAACCATTCGATGAGTGTGTGATATATTGTGCAGCATGTATATAATATTGTCGACCCGAATTCGAAATGTGGTTTTATAATAGTGTTGTACGAGTATATGTTAATTTAGGTTATGATGGATACCTGTTGTCTTATTTGTCGAAAAAAAATTAATTTTTTTTGGCTATTTTCTTGCAACTTTAGTCAATGTGGTCATTGAATTTTAGACGTTTATCAATTACAAACCCTAAATATTTTATATGATCGACTTTTTCTATTGCCTTATTATTTATCACGTAAACCTCATCAGTATTACCATAGATTTCGTTTTATTTTCATTCAATTTTTGTTTATCCATATTTAACCAGATGTTAATGTTTTCTATTTCTTCGTTGAGATTTTCATAGCATTCCCGATGTGAAAACAGGTTTTTCATCTGCATATGGTGTTATCTCACAATTATCCAATATTTCGGGAATTTCATTTATAATAATGCCCCTAAAATTGATCCTTTCCCCATAATCATTATCAACTATGTTGGATTTAGTGTTCTTGTAATTTGCTTTCTGCATGTTAAGTATGAATGAAACCATCTTAATTCCTTATCACAAACGATATATTTATAAGTTTCTGTAACGTTATATTTTAATCTATGGTCTCAAAAGCCCTCTTGAAATCTAAAAAATTCCAAGAATTTTTTCACTTTTCCCAATTTTTTTCCATCAGCTTATTAAGTAATTAACTGCTGTTTCGCATGAAAATTTCTTTCTAAATCCAGATTGGTACATAGATTTTAGGCTATTTGACTCCATATTATGTTCCAATTGATCTCTTACTACTTTTTTTTTTAAATATTATCTCCCATATCTTTAGCGTTTTTATTGGGCGAAATTCTTCGCATTACTTGTCATTGGCAGTTTTTTCAATTGCGATATTTTACAATTTTCTGGAAATAATCCGGACTCCATTGGTTTATTTATTATATCCAAAAACACTTTTCCAACTAAGTTCCACTGGATATTGCACTTGATCAAATATCACATTTTGAATTAAATTTTGATTTTTTTCTTCTTAATTTTAACTATTTGATTTTCTCCACATTTCTTTCTGATTCTGTGCATTATTGATCCTGTTGCTTACGTGTTTAAGTTTTTCATTCTTAATTTTAACTTGATGGAAATTTCAATAGGATCTGTGATTGCTCCATGCTGCATCAGAATTATCAAATATTGTTATTTGATATTTATTAATTTTCTCTATTTTCATTCGGTTATTTCACTATTAAACCACTTACATATATAATTTTCTATAATTGTTTTTCTTGTTGTACATTTTGTTATTGCATCCTCCATTATCCCATCGAATATATTTTAGCAATACTTTGTGATTTTTATTCAAGAGCCGTAAGAAAAACGCACAACCTTTCAGTTCAACAATACTTTTTATTCTGAAACATTTGGAAGAAAAACATCTTGAATTCTCTTTTGCTTTTTCTTTCGCGGTCACATAGACGAACATGTTGCCGGCAACATTGCATTATTATTGTTATTATTTGCACACAAAACAATGAAAGAAAAGAAAAGTAAAGCAAATATCAGCAAAGAATATGTGAACAAAGCGTATCGCCAAGTACCGAACACAAAAATGATTCTGTCTTCTCCACCCGTAATTTGCCTACAAACGAAATGTTTCCCTTCTAAATGTTTCTTCGTCTAAATAGGTACTATTGTTACATATTTTTCCTCGTCGTACAGTTTAAAATCTACAAATGAACTCTTGTCATTTACCATGTGAGCCGTTGAACCCGAATCTATCAACCAGTTGTTGTCAAACTTTGCTGTTAAACATGCCACCAATGTCTTTACAAAATTTTGCGATATGCCCCTCTTTCTTGCAACTGTAGCATATTACCTTTTTGCTTCTATCATTTTGTGTTTTGTTTTTGTACTTGCCATAAAATGCTGTTTCGTTTGAAGAAAATTTGTTGTAGGTGTCGAAGTCTTGTAGCAATTTAGCTTTGATCGTATCTGCAGCTATTTTCACATTGCTGCTTTCAATAGCCATAATCATTGGAGCAAAATGATCTGGCAGACCGCTCAACAAGAGACTTCCTACCCACTCGTCGTTCACTTCTATGCCAATTTGATTTAACTTTTGTGCTGTATCTACTATGTTATTTACGTACTCACCAATATTCTCACAGTTGACCAGTTGCGTTGTTGTCAGCTTCCTTAGCAACCCGCAACGACGTGTCAACCCGGTGTCGTCGACCATAGCCATATAAACTTGGCGAAATATACAGTACCAACTTTGATGTAGCCTTTTCAATAATTTCTTATTTTTCTTCAACACCAGTAACAGCCTTCCAATACCCATGAAGTTTCATTGCATGTTCCACAGTAAATTTCCATTGGTGATAATTCAAATTCAATTGTCTTTTCCATAGCTTATGTCTGGGCCCATAACCTGTTGAACTTATTGTTTTAATTAAAATATCTTTGCTTCAATAACAAGACGCCTTGTTCAAATGAAGTATAAAAATAGAATAAGTAAAATTTTTTTTCAACAACCAGTGTTGGCAGAAATTACATATTAAGTACGTAATATAATTGTAAATTGGCTTTTTATTTTCAACAATACTCCAGCTTATTTTCTTTCTTCAATTTTTTATTATTTTAGGGAAAAAAATTTATAATACGTTCGAACACTGGATCCCATTCTTTAACTATGTTATCATATTGACTGCGCCAATTTAAATATTGCTTTTTGATTTTGAATTAAAAAAAAAAAAACTTATTTTTATTTTTTATTACGTTCTTTAAAACGGAAAAAAGTAAGACTAATGCCATGTTTTTATAACCCATGCAGTAAGTCAGCCAAGCGAGTGGCACCCAGACTAGTACGCAAAAAATTGAGTTTTTATAAGCGACTCTCTTATGGCTCTTATGCTCTTACGTTATAATTTATTACAGATAAATTTTCCGTATTGGCATGGTAATAAAAATCAATTTTTTATTTAATTTTCATGTGTAAAATGTTAATAATTGGGAAAAAATCTGGCAGCCCTTTTATAAGCTAATAAAACCAGCTGTTCTTTGTTTATGTTGAACAATAAAAATTTTTCCCACGTCTGCTCCACAATACTTTTATTTAACCCGAATGAGGGAGCGCCTGTGGCCAGTTGTGGAAATTCTTCCATTTGGTCCACCAGTGTCTTAAACTGGAGATGTGTTGGTTTTTTAAACTAAATTTAAATACGTTAAAAAACCATATTCACATAAATATATATAAGCTATAAAAATTATATACTTACCAGTTTTTTTTCGATGGAATTCATTTTGCATAAAATTATTTTTCTTTAAAATTAATTTTTTTATATAATTTGTTTTCCTGTTTTTATTATTATTTACTTTATATTTTATTATTTATATATATTTTTCAATAAAATTTTAATAGAAAAGCAATCACTTGTGTAGAAACAATCACTTTTTTCTGCTTGGGTGGTTTTTATTTAAATGACATTTGTAAATGAGTTATAAAAACGAAAAAATGAAAGGTAAACCTCTGCTCTTACGTTTTATCTCAAAATCTTTTGAAACATCCCAGCAAAAACTACTGCATCGTCGTAAGCAAGTTGGTAAGCGAATATTGTGTACACATTCGCTTACTTACTTGCTTACGTATTTGATGATATTTGTTTGCAATGTCCCACTTAGTAGCATTTCATGACAAGTGCTCTTTTAAGTGCAGCTAATACGTTGCTTATTTATAAGCATCTAGTATGCTATGAATTTATCAACGCTACAAAGCAAAATAATAACCAATGAAACGTATCAAAATTGTAATGCATGAAAAACCTATAGGAAAGAAATGCCTAAAATATGCGCATCATTAATATATTCTCAATCAAAAAAAAAGCAATGTATTTTATTTAAAATAAATTTATTTTATTCAAGGAGAATGGATGATAAGTTTCATTTTGCGTACATTAATCTTCTTCAAGAAATGAATTGTTTTGAGTTGAGCTCTCATTTCGTTTTACAGATTCATTTTTATAATAAAGATTTTTCTCTAGTCTTAACGACTTTCTCAATTGAGCTAAAAATTGTCTTTTCGAAATTGATTCTTTAGAATCAATAACATCTGTAAAAAATTAAAATACATTTAAATACTCTTAAAACAAAAGCTAATTTAAAACCTACTATATATAGCATCTAAAAGTTTTGGGTAATCTAAAAACGTTTTTTTCCTTGTTTTCCTTCTATGTTGAATTGCAATAAAAGCGATATGTCAAATATATTTGCTAAGTTTTTCCGAAGGCCTCCTTCTGCTAAAATTTTCGATAATGTGGCAATCTGAAATAATTAAATATTTTATAAATATCTATATGCACATATTTTATCTATTACATATTACCATTGAGGTCTTTGTTGTATCCGAAATTTCTTCCTCAACATCATCCAATTCAGCAACAGACCAAATCGGAAACGAATCTGCATATTTTGATGAAATTTTTCCTGGACATATATTTGTTTCAACTATTACTTTTAATTCTGATATAAGGTCCACTATTACTTTATTTTGCGAGCACACAGTTTCTGAAATGAAAGTATATATGTATGTCTATTTAATGAAGCTTACGTGATTTGAAATATCTGAAATACTGAAATATTTTAATGCAAATTGAGCAAAAATGTATTTTTTTATTATTTAAACGACGCTACAAAAACAATTACATAAATATAAACACATTTTTACCTTTTTTGTTTATTGTTAAATATAGTTTTAATAGTTTTCGTTTATTGTTAAAAAGGTACAGTTTACTTTTCAAGATTTTTTTCCGCGTATGCGCACACGTTTATTCTCAACCAATAAAAGAAACACAACTGAATAATAAAAAAATTTTAGTTATTTATGTAATCTAAATCGTCATGTTAGAGTTCTTTGGTCGTGACTTTTCGTGGATTCTAGTATGCACTACTGTAAGCGAATGTGTAATTTTTTATTTTTTTTTGTAAATTAAAATGGTTTTTTTTAAAATATTAACATTTTCTCCCATATAGCATGGCAATTATTCAGGCAATATGTATGTGAAAACTAAAAAGCCCTTTTGTATCCTAGGAAATATATGCATTGCACACAAAATTTCGATTTTTTTTTGCTGGGATGGGTTACAAAAACGCAAAACAAAAATTTTTACTCAATCGTTTAAAATTTTTGAGTCACATGGGTTATAAAAACATGCCATGCCATAACTTAAATTTACATTTTATAGCATGTGCAGACGTAAAAGTTAATGAAGTCTATTAAGTTTCAAATTATGTGACTGATTTGGGTGTTCACACATATTCAATTACGTTTACGCAATTAAGCATTTGACAACTGAAAATATTGTGACATTTTTCTTTTGAAAGTATGTTTGAGTATTTATAAAATAAAAAATTAAAAGAAAGTCAAATTTTAAAAAAATTTTGGTAGCTTATACTAAAAATATTCAACTACTCCGATCAGTGCAATCTAGTTTTGAAGGCAAGCTATTGATTAAAAGAAATTAGTTATTTAAAAATTATTTTCAATAACAATTTTATAAAATTTATTTACCGGTAACTTCGGCTGGCATTTCCTTTTTATGACATTTATTTTTAAATTTATTTACGTTTTCTTTTTTTAAACTGAAAATATCAACTTTGCTCACTTTTGAGTTGATATTTAAGGGCACAACAAGGAGTTGCATTTTGATTTTGACTTCATTAACGTGCAATCAATTGTTAATTGCGCAATTATTTAATGGAAATTTGTATGGTAAATTGAGCTCAATAAATAAACTTCAATATAAATTGCACGATTGCAATTTATTTCTAAAAACAATCTATAATTTGCTGTGGGAACGGAACTGAATGAAATTCAGTACTTTTAATGAACTAATTTTACAAAGTTTGTAACTTAAAATTTTGCAAATGCATAAATTTTACACATATTTTATTTAAGTTTTGTCCGAGAAAAAATTGACACTTGAACTTTTTGTTAAAAAATAAAACCAAACTTCCGAACTTTAAATAAAAATGTATTTTATGCAACTCCATACATTAACGTTTAATAAAATTAACAAAATTTTGGGATATTGTTTATTCTACACAAAATGCTCGCACTTTTCTCTTAACACCACTGATTAGCTTTTGTACAGTCTTATCGTCTACATCGAGATATGCTCTTCGCCACCTGTTTTCAAAGCTTGTTAATGTGTGCATATTTTTTACTTTCCCTTAAAACCCTTTTTATTATTCAATTGGACGAAGTTCTTGGCAGTTTGGTGGATTGACTTCTTTTGGAAAAAAATTTACGTTGTTTTTAGTGTACCGTTCTGTTGTGTCCCTGGCATAATGGCTGGTTGGTAAATTTGGCCAAAACAAGACAGAACCGTTGTTGGTGATAAACTCTTTTAGTGATCCTTCGACGCTCTTATCGATATAAATTTTTGAGTTTATTAACTGTTCGACGATCACAGCTTTGCTTCTTAAACCACATGTACAAATTGCTTGCCAAATCATATTTTTTGGAATATTTGCTAATTTTTTTTCCTGAATATTTTGCAGACACGCCTCCTTTTTTCTGTGCGGTCTAATTAAAATTACCTTTACAATACGTTTCATCATCCATCACAATACAGTTGTGTTTTGTAATGTAGCCGGTACAGTTTTCTTATGTTATGCTTTTCTTCCGACCTCTCTGGCAGTTTATATTTTTTAACTTGTGAACATAAGATTTTGATGCTCCTGTTTTTTTGGCCATACCTCCAACTGAGGTGTCAGGTTTATTTTTGAACTTCGACACTATTTCCCGAGCCAAATTTTTATTATTGGGCTGATGTTTTCTCCCTCATCCAGTATTTCTTCGCTTTGATAACTCTTTCCTTGTTCGTTGTTTTGACCGTACTTTGCGAACAGTTTACTTGTCTAACGACATATTTATTTTGTACAAAATTTTTTCTCGTACTTTTTCTTGATCGGACGACATTTTTTAAACAATTAATAGTTAAAATCAATACTTAAATAAACTAACGGTTTCTGTAAAAATTTTTTGACATATTTTGTTTGTCAATTGGACATAAGGTTGCCACGTATTACACATTTAATAAAAAAGTAAATTTATTAGGGGACAAACCTTAGTTAACGAATTTAAAAAGGTTTCAATTTTGTCAAGTTTATTAAGGTTTTTATATACGAGTATAACTCGCTTGTTTGATTTAAAAAAATATTTGTGTGTTTAATTGAATTGGGGTGACTCTATCTATTTGTCGTGAGTTATTGTAAAGAGTTGAAACTTGGCATACAGGTTAATAAAACATTATCAAATGCAAAATTTCGGAACAAGGATTCGTGTCCTTCCCATATATCCTAAAATTTAAAAATGCCATAAAATCAAGAAAACCAGTTTAAGCTTTATAAAATTTTGCACAGTCGTTAAATGTGATATTCTTAACTGTTTGACCAAATTTGATTGAAATCAGATCAAGGACACTAAAAAATGTAATTTTTAAAAAGTAAAAAAAAAAAAATTTTATTTCTTAAACTCTAATTCCGTACACAAAACACTTATAGTAAACTCAATTTGTCTATAAAATTTTTTCCAATGGCCAAGCTCGTGAGAGTGTGCGACGTTGACATGAGTGCGATAAAAATGAATGAAACTCATTACAGATTCAATTTCATACCATTTTAAGTTCGGATCGCAATACAGAGTATGTAACTTCCAGGCACAGAAAACAAAATCATTTTTTTAATAAATCTGCATTATAATTTGTCCATGTTTTTTTTTAAGCGTTTAAAGCTTGTAGACAAAAATAGTTTGTCATAATTACATAATTACACAAGAGAAACATTTTGACGTCATTATATATTGTGAATATTTTACATTAACAAACAAACTCGTAATATAAAATTTCTTACATCTCTAATATGTAAACAAATATTTACATACAAAGAGTTTTTTTAAGTTTTAGTATTTGTAACTAGTATAAACCAAGTAATGATATCCACAGTGGCTCCAACCCCAAAAGCTCACCAATAAAAAAATGAGTTTTTTCCTTTCCTCTTCTTATAAACAAAATTTCAAGCAAGTTATCTGATTTAAGGAAATTGCTCCCAAAAAGCAAAATTTTCCTAAGGATTTTTTTCATAATTGGCATGATGTAAAAAAGCCAGATTTCATACTTTCCTCATATACTTTTATTAGTTACCAGTAGATTGATTCAGTAAGTTTGGGTTAACTTTAAGGGCCATTATTACAATTAAACGATAACTAAAAGTAGAATGTTATCAAACAGATAAAAGCTTTTTGGTTATTACAAACAGAATTTAACTAAAAAGTGTATGATAAGCTAAAGATAGGTTTGTGTGGCTCAAAACTTTTAACGTGAATTTCAAGCATATAAAGTTACCATATTTTCGATTTTAGATATGGCAACCTTAGCAGTCGTAAACATGAAATAATTTATTTTATTAATACACAAAAGTAAAACAATATAATTACACAATAAAATAACAAATATTAAAATAAAATTTTAAAAGCAAGGAAGTTCTCAGTTATTAAAAAAATAATTGGCAAAAATGGTATGACGTTGCCATTTTGTATTTATAGCAACAAAAAGTAATCAGAATTTACAGCAGTAGTGCGACATTACAAAATTTATAATATTTATCTTATTGGAAACTTGTAATAACGGAAAAAAGGTATTGGGTACTTTTTCATTTACTGTCACTAAAGTAATCTGACACCTTATAAGTAACTTGTAATAATGGCCCTAAGAGTTACAATTTCACCACTAATATGAATATCGAACACAATACCCAAAAAGGCTACAACAAAAACAAGAACAAATGGCTTATTTATTATAATTTTTTTAAGAGTTATTCACTTTTATTTTACTGAATCACAAGTTCTTTAATTCTAGGGTTAACAATTTTTAAACGAACATTTTTCTTTAAAATTGAATAGTGAATCGCACTACAGGATTCACATACATTTTTATATTACATACGAGTATATTGATCACAACACAATATGTAAAAACAAAAATCAAAGTAAAGTTATTTCCTTCAATTGCCTCATCTTCAGTATTTTCAAACTAATTTTCCTTATTAAAGTCATATACGTCTATAGCTTCAAATGAGTAGCAATCGATTATTTCGGATTTAGTGTGTAATCCGTCTTGTAAGTTGGGTTTCATAATATTTATACCTGAAAATAACCTTTTCACAGTAAAACTAGGAATGCAACAGAAAACAGGGGCATCAATGTGAAAACAGCAAATCTGTTTTTAGAATAGTAGGGTTGGTAAAACTGGGTATCCATTTTATTTTATTCATAAAATACAAATTTTATTATTTTTTAATTTATAACAAAGTATTTTACGATAAGAAATCTGTATGTATTTTTAATATTTTTTTTATATTTAATAATAACCTGTAATTTGAAAAATAGTTCAAAATATTCCAAAAACCACATTCAACAATAATGAAAACAAAAATTGTAAAATATTTTTTGTGCGTTAAAAGTGCATTTATTTTATTTTATATCCAACTTGCCATTGTATTTTTATGAACCTTTTGATTTTCACCAAAGGTAGTATTTCGTTAGATAGTTGTTACAAATTTCATTCTATATTTTTTTTTGTAGTCCTAGAAAACTATTAAAATATATATCTTAAATAACATAGAAGTGTCCACATAAAGCCAAAACAAAACAAAACAAAAATCGTTAAAATAATATTTTGAAAACGAAGGACAATTACGTTTTAACACCAAAAGCAGGGACTTAGTTTACTAAAAAAAATAAACAAAAGTGCGAAAAGTAAATAGTTTAGTAAAGTAAATAATACCTTTAAAATTAATATGAAATCATATTGATATTTTTATTTTATATTTTTTAAATTTAACAAAAAGTGTGTATGTCTGTTTTAATAAAAATCGCCATTTAAAATATGTGGATTGTCCAAAAACGAAAAGGAAACCAATTTGAATGCAGTGCCTTAAAAGTGAGTGTTGTAATCTAATCTTTACACTAAATTGTCATGAATTATTTTTTCGAAATTTTTTAAAGGAACAATCAATCAATCTATTAACCCTTTTTGCCTCAATATGATTTCATATTATAAAATAAAACAAAATATTTTATTTTGTGACAAAGCAAAACAACTTAATTAACGAACATTCCTTTAATTTCTTAAAGAAAACAAAAAATAAAAAGCAAATATTGAAAATTGAAAATCAAATGTCTCAAAGAACAAATAAAATGTTCAAAATATTTTATTTGACCAAAAAATATAAAATAAGAAACAAAAAAAAAAATTTAATTAAAGAATTACACAATTTTAAAGAAGAAAAACAAACACATAATAAATTAAGGCGTATATATTTTTGTTCCCTATTTAATATAGAATTAATATTAATCACGTTTACCAAATTATTTACTATAACATGTACTTAATAAAATTATAATAAGATAAGGAAACGAAGGAAATGATTAAAAATGATTGTAAAAACACAGAAGCAAGTAAAATCTTTCGTAATAAACATACAAGTTACATAAATACTATTTTATGTATCGATTTGCATTTACATATACACATACTAATTGTAATTAAAAATATATATAAAAAAAATGGAACGTAAAGCATACAGCATTTATTTTAAAAACGTACTATTTATAATTTAATTAATTTATTTAAATTAAAACGAATTAACATTAATTACAATACAAAAAATGAATTACTTTTGATACAATATAAAAACGAAAAATAAAAACATTGAAATATTGAGTTTTATTGTTTGCTTTAGAAAAAAAAAATTAGTTTATCATTAAAAGCAATTTCAGAATAAAAAAAAATCACCTCTATTCCAGTGGTCGTAATCGTTCTTTATCGTCAATTGTTTATTTATAATTGGTATTCTATTAAAGAAAATGCGACTGCGATATTGCATTGAAACAACAATGATTTTACAATAGTTAACGACTAAAAAGTATTATAAAAAAATAAAAAAGAAAAATGTGAGAAATAAAGGGGCTAATTTGAAAAAATCATCTCTCACAATTCCATTTAACCTCAAAGTAAATTGAGTACAAATTGCTATAAAATAAATTCGATTTTCTAGTGCAATCAGAGATTAAACCACAATTTTTGAAACAATTGGCAGGGACAATCTTAAAATAAAATAAAATTAGTTTAAATCTTACTCCGTTCTTTAAATCATATGCTAATTACTTTTG
The DNA here is from genome assembly GCA_947397855.1 of Thelaira solivaga. Taxonomy (NCBI): domain Eukaryota; kingdom Metazoa; phylum Arthropoda; class Insecta; order Diptera; family Tachinidae; genus Thelaira; species Thelaira solivaga. The sequence goes on along the minus strand of OX377611.1, from coordinate 45,273,410 downwards.
AAAGAGTTTGGTTTCGGTACATATTTTTCATTCGGAATTCTTCCTTATAAATTTTCTTTCTTTTTATCACTTGAATCTAAATTTAACCCCCCGATTATGTTTCACAACACAAAAATGTTGTGTTGTCTCGCTTACAATACAACATTAATTGAACATGCGATTATGGTTTAAAAAAAATCTAGCTGTTGTGTACGTCACACAGTTGTATATTAATGTTAGTAGATGTTTTCTTAAAAATACAAACGTGCATGCAAAAAACTGGGAAGTTGAAAGAAATCAACTTTAAAAAAAAAGAAAAACGAAGTGCACTAAAATAAATCTATTTTGTTAAAGTTAAATAAAACAAAAAAACGTGTTTCTATTTTTTTCGATAATGAGTACACATAAAACAGACATCTCACGAGTTCGCAAAAAAAATCAGAACAGTTCCAACCCAATTAGAACTGCCAGCAAACATTTTCTGGATTTAAATTTTTTAAATTGTTCCACATAAACAAGAATGGTTTCGCTATTGAAACAGACCAGACCATTAATCTGGTGTTTGCTTTTTTTTTTTTTTTTTTTGTTTTTTTGCTGATGGTATTTATAAGGAAGTAGAAAGCAGTTTCTCAGACAACTGTTTGTTGAATTTTAAGTAAAATAATAAAAATCTTAAAAAAAAATCCACTGAAAATACATTTCTTACAATTTTACTTAAAAATTATTCTGCATTTTTATTTTTAAACCGACAGAAAAACTAATCACAACAATGAGACAACACCTAATAACCAGTTGTCTATTTTTATCTGTTTTTACAACATGTTGTGAACGATAATCGCCGAAAATTAACATACACAACTGAAAAGACAACACAACACATAAGTGCTGTAAACCGTAATCGCAATTCACAACACACAACACTGCTATGCAAAAAATCTCTCCTTTAAATAAAGCTATGTGGACTATATGGATTTTGATGTGCTAAACTCAAATCCGTTTTCGGTTTTTCTCCATCACATAGGGATTTTTTTATTGGCGTGGCAATTTTTTCCCACTAAATTAGTCAGGTATGAAGGCATATTTCAGGGTAACTCGAGAACGACTTATCCGATTTTCATAAACAAAACACAATATTATATTATATTTAACAATATTATATTTAATATTTAACTCCTTATAATTTTGTTCTATATTTTATCGTTTTGGAATTATTCTAAAATTTAAGAAGGGAAAAATTTTTTTTTTTTTGCAAAATTCGTTATTTTTTCAGTTTAAAAATGCAATAAAAAAAAGAAAAAGCAAATATTTTATATTTTGCACATTTTTCTGAAAGCTAAATACCTCAAGAATAAAATAAGGTATAAATTATGAAAATCGATTAACAAATGCGGATTTTATTCTCAATTTACTGCTAGCACCCAATATTGAAAGAATATGTGTGCAGTCAACGTTACATATGGTGACAGGATTGCGTTAGCTTAGCAGGCAGGTAATGGAAATAAAAGCCAAGGGTGTTTGTACGGTTCTTGGAATTAAAACTTTCTTTGTAAATGATTCAATTTTTTCAGCTGCTTTGGACTTATACATCAATTAAACATTTTTCAAATTACAATGAAAAACTCAAATTTTTACAGTCGTTGTAATTTTTCTGCTTAAAATAACACAAACTTTTCGTTAGTAAATTATAACTTTTATTTCAGAAACATTGTCAAAATAAAAAATATCTTAGTTTTATTTAATTAACATTTATTTTTTTTACATTGTCATTTGGAGTTTCTCGCCAAATCGACCAACAAAAATCTTCTGATGGGTTGCCATTATAACCCTTTTCTATATGTAACATATCTTGGTGAAAGCTCTCACCATGTTCATCTGATACAGCACCAAGATTTTCCGGAAAAAATCTAGATGCGAGTCCAAAAAATTAACTTTAAGAGACATATTAGATTTTAGAGCTTTGTAGGCAGAAAGCAGTTCTTCTATAATTTCATGGTAGTTTTCAGCTTTTCTGTTTCGCAAAAAATTGTGACATACATTCACGAAAGCCATTAACGCCCTTTCTTCCACGTCGTTCCGTTTTGTTTCAAAGACTATGTACTTTATAAGCTCTCGTATTTGTGGACCTACAAATATGCTTTCATTTACTTTTGCATCGCTGTTTCTAGGAAAATTGCTCTTAATGCATAGAAAGCCTTCACCATCCTTGTTCATTGCTTTAACAAAATTTTTCATTAGGCCTAGTTTGATATGAAGAGGCGGTAGAAAAATTTTTTCTTCTTGAATTAAAGGTTCTTCTGATACATTTTTTTCTCCTGGAATAAAATTAACTCTTGCCGGCCAAATTTTAACGTTGTAGTGTTTTTCTTTCGCGCGGCTATTTCATTCACATAAAAAGCAACAGAACTTAGTACAACTTTCAAATCAGCACATATGTTCCATGAGTAATGTGTATATTTAATTTTTTCAAGTATCATCTTCATGTTACCATAGCTTTCTTTAATATTTCTTGCATACGCGAGTGGGACCGATGGATATTTGTTGCCATTGTGAAGCAAAAAAGCTTTCAAAATTGTCTTGGATGAATCAATAAACAGCCGCCATTCCTCTGACTTATCACTGAAACACAGTTGTCGCAAAAGTGCATCAGAATTATTACAAAATACGAAATCGTCGTCTTTGGTGAAATAGCTCAAAAAAGCTTCTTCTCTATTTCGAAAGTACGAAACTTTCACGTCTTTATGCACTAAATTCCATTGTTTAAATTTGGATGCAAGAAGCTCAGACTTTATTTTTGAAAGTCCTAAATCACGAGCTAAGTTATGCAGATCAGTTTGATTCGGAAAATAAGGTTTGCTCGTTGGACTTTCAAATGAATGCGATGAAGCAACCATGGTGGTGTAACTGGATTCAGGCTATCTTCGTCGTCATTTGTAGGAGGCAATGGAGGTAAATAATTACTTGTAAGAGGAACTGGTCGTTTGACAGATAAAGTATTTGAATATATGACTTTATTTTTTTTCGTAAGCCCACGTTTTTTAGTCATGCAAAAGTAGCAATTACTTTCATGATTTTGTGGTTCACTCCAAATCGCTGGCTTCATAAATAGCAAAGACTTATGACTTCCTTTTAACCATATTTTCGGTAGCCACTTTTTTATCTCTTTCATTGATAGGAAATACAAAGTTTAGCTGATATGCCTCTTTAATCTGGGAAGTTATTATTTGCCGTTGTGTACTTAAAGTTAGATTTTTTCATAAATTTGGAGAATTCTCACAAATCTTGGACATTTTGCAATCTGAAACAAAATTTGATACAAAACTGTTATTTCGTTTCTTCACTACAATATTTTAAATACAGTACTAACCAAAAATGTATGTATAAAATGATCACTGAACACTTTTTGGTTGATGCTTTTATAGTAGATTCAACACTTGACCTTTTGGTTTCACAAGCACTTGTGGTGCGACAATTTATGAATAAATAACCCGACGTTATAACAAAACAAATACTTCATTACAGTATTTACTGTTTAGCTGCATTTCACTTACGTGAATTTTTCTACAATTATGAATGTGCAGTTAATTGAAAAATACTATATTATACTTTTTAATTCCAAGAACCATACAAAACACCCTTGGCTTTTATGTCCATTACCTGCTTGCTAAGCTAACGCAATCCTGTCACTATCAGCCCAATTATGAATAACACTCCCCGGGAGTTTTTTCTCTATTCCCTGTTCTCTTATTCTAAATAAAATCTCCCCGGGAGATGTTTTCCCTTTCCCTTTTCCCGTTTTCCAAACGAACTTCGAAAATGGGAGACTCTTCCCCAGGAAAAAAGTAGGTATTACGAATGTCAATTAAAGGGAGAATGTGATGACAAATTTTGAGAATAATTCCGCCAAAAAATTGCAAGGGAGTTGTGCTAAAAAATGTAAGTATTTTAATTTTTTTTACAAAAAATAACAAATAAGAAACAGTTGGAGACTCTTTCGAATAAAATGCAAACCCACCCAGGTATTGCTAGTGGAATGCACAAAGGAAGTAAGGAGGAGTTAAACCGATTTTGGCGCAATTTGGAGGCGGAGTTGAACTCAGCAAGGCCACCAACAAAAAATGTTTCGGAGTGGAATTTGTCCTTCATGGTATACATGAATGACAGAAGTGCAAAACATTTTTCAGGTATGGTCTGATCAAAAAAAATATGTTCGACAGAAAGCTGCCCAAAACGTTAAATTTAGTAAAGGAACTGGTGGAGGCCCGAATATGGAGCGGAAGTTTTCTGCAACCGAAGAGGCCATATACAACTTGATTGGGATGAAGGAGTCCGTTGAAGGCGTAGCCGACCAACAAACTAATGGAAGAGTTCAGTGAGGCTGTATTGCCGGAGATTTTAGTATCCGACGATATGGTACATTTAAACGATAGCTTTAAAGAATGTCCAAATCCGTCACCGGCGAAAAAAATCAAAAAGGCTCCAGTTAAACTGCCCTCACAGGTTTCCTCTGCCAATATCCTTGCAGAGGAAATCTATATTCAGAGCAATATGCTGAAAGCTATGAAAGAACAGCATCAAATTACAAGAAAAAATAAAAAAAAATTATCGTTCCATAGACCGGCTTTATGATTTGAAGAAAGAGGAGTTACAATAGCAAAAGCGGCATAATCTTGTAATGGAAAAGTGGAGGACAAAATTGATAAAAACCAAAGACTGTTAGAATTAGAATATAAATATTAGCTAAAAGAGATGAAATGTGTTAAAGTGGACTGCAGGTGAACTGAAGCTGTGAATATTAATTACTTTAGTTTTTAACTTTTGAAATATTAATTTTATTTTGTTTTTTAGTTTTTAAAGAATTTTTAGTTTTTTTTATAAAATGTACAAGCCGCAACAGAAATGTAACTGTAGTACCTGTAAATATTAACTATTTTTTTTTTGAAGTTTTAAAATATGTATTATTTTTGTTTTGTTTTTTTCTTTTTAGTTTTTTAAGAATATTTTTAGTTTTCTTTTTAATAGAGTATTGAAAGTACAAAAATATATACATATATCGCACTTGATCAACAAATTCAAAATTTCGAGTCCATACCCTCTTGTTGACCAAGTGTGATATATAAAATTATAAATTATTTGCATTATTATTTCTAACATATTGGGCTGCAGACAAATACTGATGTGAGCCTAAGGATACCACAACACCCTCTTGTGTAGTAATACTATTTAAAAATTGAATATCATTTGCACTAGTATTGCATTTAAAATAAATGCAGATGTTATGCAACGCACAGCAAACGTTTATTAGTTTTGCTGCCTTTTTTGGAACGTAGTGCAGCTCTCTAGCACCAAGAATGCACCTCCATCTATTTGTGAGGACACCATTGGTTCGCTCAATTAAATTTCATTTCGACCGACCCCTCCTCTGGAGTTCTATAAGGTTCCATAGGGTATCCAGCGTCACCTATTAAAAAAATTAACAGTTAGGTCATTATTATTTTTTTAAAACTTAAAACCTTACCAAGGAGATAACAATTGTTGCCGCCTCTAAGATGTTCCTGCTCAAGATGTGGTCGCAATTCGCTGGTATTCCAAATAAATGAATCATGGCACGCACCAGGATGGGAAGCATCAACATAACGAACTCATTTCCCCGGGAATATTTATAATTGGGCTGCATATGTAACGTTGACTGCACAATTATTCTTTCAATATTGGGTGCCTGCGGTAAATTGAGAATAAAATCCGCTTTTGTTAATCGATTTTCATGATTTATACCTTATTTTATTCTTGAGGTATTTAACTCTCAGAAAATTATGCAAAATATGAAACATTTGCTTTTTCTTCTTTTTATTGCATTTTTAAACTGAAAAAATAACGAATTTTGCAACAAAAAAAAAAATTTTTCCCTTCTTAAATTTTAGAATAATTCCAAAACGATAAAATAGAACAAAATTATAAGGAGTTAAATATTAAATATAATATTGTTACACATCTTTTGGTGTTTTGTTTATGAAAATCAGATAAGTCGTTCTCGAGTTACCCTGAAATATGCCTTCATACCTGACTAATTTAGTGGGAAAAAATTGCCACGCCCATAAAAAAAATCCCTATGTGATGGAGAAAAACTGAAAACAGATTTTCGTTTAGCACATCAAAATCCATATAGTCCACATAGTTTTATTTAAAGGAGGATTTTGCTGCTGAGCAGTGTAAACCAGCTGAATGAAATACTAGAGATTTGTTTTTGTTTTATTAAAAAAAAAAACTATAAGCTGTCGTCGTTGAAGTGAGATTGGTATAGACTAAAGAGCTGCACAAGCATACTTTAAGCAACTTTTAAGCATCATCCCTGATTTCAAATACTGTCAAGCACCGTTCTACCTCATATCAAAACAAATACTTCAGTGACAAAATGTTTTGCACTGCAGTAAAAATTAAAACCCCTAGAACATAGAACAACCAGAACACAAATACACTAGCACAAAACTGAACATAACAACACGACATCAGCACTTTCCTGTATTTACATGTATTATATGTGTTTATTTGTGTACTTTCAAAGCAACAATATTTGTTTTTTTTATGGAAATGTTTAAGCTATACATGCGTAACGTTTGTGCACACAAAGACGATGCCAGTCAGTCGGTGTTACACAAGCGTGTGTATGGATATGTGTCTTTAAAAGGTTGCCTAATGTGTTTGGTCACGCTCGTGTTGACTAAAACAATATGTGTGAATGTATGTATATACATGCATGTATAATTCCTTAGCTCTAGTGTACATACTATGCACAGTTTAATTTGACGTCACAGCTTTAAAACAAAATTTTGTCTTGAATTTCTACTGCCGTACGTGTAATAAAAAAAATTCTAAATGTGTCAATGCTTGTTCTGCTACGTCATTTTTGTATAGAACTTTTTGGTCTAATGCAAAAAGGACACTAGAAACTGCTTTGTTCTAGTTCTAGTGTATCGTGTATTTCAAATAGGCTTGTGCAGCCCTTTAGTAAAGACTACCAATTCAGTGTCGAAGTGATGGCGACGATGATGAAAAATGAAGTTGAAGTAAAAGATAGGCGTGAATATTTTGTGATTTGCTGAAGGAGCGGGAAGTGTAAATAGATTCATGGGCTAAATACATTTCAAGATCGGTGAGCAATAACCCAACGAAAAAAGTGAAGAAAAAAAAGTATAAAGGTCATTACAACTACATGTCAGAAATTCTGCTACAACTGAGGAAAAACAAATTAATGTCACTTCAGCATGCCATTTAAAGGAAGTTGTTCCTTTTAGAAAACTACACTGAATCAAATAGCTCAATGTAATTTTTTACATAAAAAAGGTGGTAGTCTTTAATAATTTCATAGCTATTTTAGTACCACAATTATACACATTTGTACATAACTTGTGCAATGGTAATAACAACGACCTAGAGTAATTCATAGTTGAGCATTTTATTCAGTAAAAAATTTTCAAAAGAGAACAACTTCCTTTCAATTACACGTTAATATCAAATTCATTCAGAAGTTGTAGTTCTTTTTCCTGTGCTGTGTTAGTGTCATGCTGAAATCGTCAATTTAATAATGTGTTTTGTGTTAAATTTTTCTTATTCTTTCCAAAAAGCATATGCACTCGCCTAGCAAGAAGGCACATTGAAAACAGTGTGCTGCTCTTTTAAGCATTTGCTCTAGAAAAGTTCCATTATTTTAAAAAGCAGTCGTAAGGAAATAAAATGGATCCTAAAGATAAAAATCAAACACACAGGGCTGTCATAGAATCCAAGTCGGTTTTGCTTTTTATCGGATTTTAAAACCAATGTTGGTGTCATAAAAAAGTATTGGTTTTGCTTTTTCCGAAGCTTAATACAACCGATTTTCGAATCTGTTGTTTACAAATTTATCTATTTACTAGCATTCATCAGCAAAATACCATACTGTCGCTATTATAATTTCGTATTTCTTTGTAGACTATTTAATCTCAGTTCTAAATTTTTTAATACAAATTACATTAAACGGCAGCATTAAAATATAGAAAAAGGGCCCTTTTGTCAATTTATTGATTTTCATATTTACTGATCACCGTTGGAGCTCGGTCTGATAGTTATAAATTCGTTAATGTTAAAAGATTCAAAAAATTACATTAAAGTATATTAATAAAAAGTACAGTTTTCTTCTCTTAATTATTTTTCACCTTGTCCTGAACCGTTTAAGCTCAGTCTAATATTAAATAATCAAAAAGTACCATATAAATCAATAAAAAGCACTGTTTTCCCTGTGAATAATTTTCTACTTTGCTTAAGAGCGTTAGACCCCAATCTCTTAGTTCTAGTGTTGTTAGCATGAAAAACTGAAAAAGTACCATTTTTTGCCATTCATGGTTTTCCACCTTACTTCAGATCATTTGAGCCAAATCCTGTACTTTTACATTCCTTAATAATAAAATACCAAAAAATACAAAACAAAATATAAAAAGTATTATTTGTCCTCTTAATGATTTTTCACTTTGCTTAGGACCATTTGAGCTAAATATCGTACTGCCAGGTTTGTTTACATTAAAAAAAAATAAAAAAGTACCATTAAAATGTATAAAAAGTACCATTTTATCTCTTAATGATTTTTCAATTTGACCTGAACCGTTTGAGCCTAGTCTAATAGTTCTAGGACTGTTAATACTAAAATTTCAAAAAGTACCATTAAAATCAATAAAAAGTACCATTTTGCCCACTTAATGATTTTTTATTTTGTTAAGGACCGTTTAATTCTACTGTCAAAACTCTAGGTTTGCACATAATATTAAAAATATCATTAAACTTGTTTAAATATAAAGTACAAATCTCTCTTTTGGTACTTTTTTTCTTCCTTAAAACACTTTTTTTACTCCCTTAATATTCGAATTTCCAAAAATACCTTATTATTCGTCCTATACATTGGGACATACACCTACTTACCGAATTTCAAGTAACGTTAGTCTTTTATACGTATAAATTTAAAATTATAGTAAATTTTTTTTTTTGGTATAAAATTTAATCAATTATTAAAAACATTGGCTGGTATTCAAAGAGACTAATAACGACTTCAAGTATAAATTATGACAAATTTTTCATACAAATTTGTCATAATATCGATTTCAAGTCTACTTTAATTTTCTTTGAATACAAGCTATTGTGTTTTGCTAAAATATTAGAAAAATAATAAAAATTTCGATAAAAAAACTATTGAAATAAAATTACCTCTGCTGTTATAGTCTGAAAAGAATTTATAGGTGACAAGAAACATTTTATGAAACTCAAGAGAGACAGCTCAAGCTTATTTTTTATTCTGTGCGTATCTTTTTATATAAAGCTGCTTTCCATATATGTAGCCTATTATTGGTTAAACAAAGAGGCTTTTCTGTTCTAAGATTCCACCAGATAAGAATATCTGAATATTCTTGAATTTTGAGATTTATTTTTACTTTTTACCTTATTAATACCAAAAACATAAACATAATTTTGCTTACATTTTCAAAAAATATCTAAATAAAAAAGGTCAAAAATGAAAAACGATTACTGTATGCTGGTAGGTTTATTTCTAGTAACAAATCCGACAACATTGGTTTCTATGACAGTCCCGAATAATTTGGCGGTGGTAAGGATGGTGCTCGTCATTACGAAAACAGTGATGTGGTACAATGTCGCACTACAAACTCTTCTAAAAATAGACCATAATTTATAATAAAGCTTCACTTAAATTTCCTGGAAACAATTTTTGTTAGTTCGAAATGCTACAAAAAAAATTCAACAATACGAGTATATAAAAAAAAGATGGTCACCTCACGCCACTAATTTATACTATGAATTAAAGGCTTAAATTTATGAACTGATATTGCTGAATTTTAGTGCACAGAAACTTCTGACAAATTTTCTGTAGGTAATTTGGAACCTTTAGCAGGTCATTGTTAATCAGCTTTCTTGCTGAAGAGAGTTTTATACTGTAATACTGAGTAAAACGACTTGTCAAAAATTTAAATCAAATTAGAAAGTATAATAGTTTGAAAACAATATATAAAAAAATAAGGAAAAAAATTTGACTGCCGTGAGACTGTCAATTTATATACGAAATAAAAATATAATAAAAACAGCTGGCAAAATCCAATGACAATCATAAAGCTTGTATCATAGTGTAAAGCCCGGATTATAAGAACCTAAATAACATTGGACTTCTCAATGTATTACGAAGTTCCTGCAATATTTTCACTTCTACAATTAAAAATAACTTTCTTGAACTGAACTGATTGTTTTAAAGTTTGGATAATTTTTCCTAATGGAGACTTTTGGCTTCTGCTTAACATTTTTATTTTTAAACATGACGATTTATATCATTGATGTCGTAGAAAGTACAAGCGATAAAAGGGTAAATAATCTGGCCAATTTTGAACAATCCCCCGGATTTTTTTTCCCAATGAAATTTCGATTTTCGTGGAAAAAATTTTATAATAGCTTTAACATTCAAACACTTTATTTTTACATATTTTTTTTTAATACAAAATTTCAATTTGGATTATTTCAGAATTTAATTTGCTGTGCTGCCGATGTTCTGGAAGGAAAGGGAGTTGTACAAGTAGCCATAACCGTTGGTGAGCTTTTTCGTATCCATGGTAACGGTGCTAATGTACAAAACACCAGTAAGTCGCCTACTCGGGCTGCGAGAGCTACTCTAACGCCCTCGCCTATAGTTTAAACTAAAAAATAAGGAAAACCAAAGACCAATGAGGAAAAAATTAAAATGTGCTAGAAAAAGTTGATGTTTCTAAAAAAGGAACTTAAATTTTTTCTTGTCAGAATAAATAATTGCTCCAAATGCAAATAGAAAAAAAAAAAAAACAAAAAAATTGTTCCTTAAGATTTGTTGTGAATTTCAGTTTGGTTAGCGCTTGTGAATAACAAGTGCTGTAAGGTATTATACTCGTAACAATGAGATTATTATTATTATTTAAACGAAAAAAATAATTTTTTTAAATAATTTTTATGTTTATGAAACTAATGTGCTTAGTTAAATTTTTGTGTATTTTGTATTTAAAAAAACAAAAGATTTTATGTGTACAAAACATACATACAAACAAAGATATATTTTTATTTTAATAGACTGCATTTATATTTTGTTCATTATGTATTCTTTTTAGTGTTTTTAAGTAACATATTTACTTTAGCTCAGTGTAAATACATGGCGCCAAAAGTAATATCACAAAACTAAATAAAATATCTACGAGTATTACAAGAATAAAGAAAAACAAAAACAAAAACAAAACATCACTCTCATAATCACTCTGTATAAATACAAATTTTTTTTGTTAACGAAAAACCAACGAAGTTAAAAAATCTATAATTAATATACAACATATACATGCATACATACTCGGGAACACATAATTTTTCAATTTTTGTAAATTTATTTATTAATTAACGTAATTATGTATTTTTTTTACATAAAATTATCAAAACACTTATTGAATATAAATCTAATTAGTTTGTTGATCATTCAAATACAGGCTTATTCTTGTCTTTCTTAATTCAATTGAAATAAATCATATTTATGTGCTGTTTTTACAACACAAGCTATCAACTCGTCTAAAAATGTTGTATGAAAACCACTCAATATTTTGAGACGATATTCCAGATGACTTGATTGCTTGTTTTATAAAAACAGCACATCGAGTTGATTTCCACATCATGGCTTGCGATTGTGAGTTTTACAAAGCAGCGACACCAAAAAAATGTTCTAAAAAATTATTAAATGCAAATTAAAAATGCAGTAACAACCTAAAAAAATAAACTAATTTGTTTTCTGATAGAAAAAAAAATTATTTAATTTTAATAATTTGAAATTAAAAAAATATTTTAAAATTAGCAATATTTACAAAAAAGGTCGAAAAAATGTTAATAAAATTATATATAATTTATTTAATAAAAAAAAATAAGCTGAAACCAGGGGTGTGCAACCTTTTTGATCAACGGGCCATTTTAAATTTTAAAATTTTTTGACGGGCGCCAAATAATTTATAAAATTTTATTGAAAATAAACAAATTTTAATGCAAAATAAAAGCAAACAAAAAAATAAATTTTTAATGTGAAATTTGTCACGGTTTTATTTGAAAAAAGGTGATCAATATCAGCCGGAATTGATGAGGAGGCTGCTAATCGTACATCACTCAGTTTTGATCGGTATTTATTTTTGATTAATGTCATGGCTTAAAATACGTACTTCCGAACAGACACATTTGTGTTTTTCGTCAAAAGCGGAAATTTTTACAGTGAAAATCGGTATTATTCTGCATGTCAATCACTTCCATTTGGAACTGTTTGGGAAATGTATGCACATTGATATGAAAACATTTTCATGGAAACCGCTGTTTTCTCATCTTTGAACATTTGAAATCGTAATTGAAATTCGCTGACTAAAATGTCTATTGTGCGCGAGTGTGGTACTGTTTCCACAATTTTAATCTGCGCTCAAAGCTGAATTTTATCATAAAAATTGTGAATAAACTGCCTTAAAGTTCCACATTAAGACTATTGAGATGTTGAGTTATGTGATAAAAAAAAACCAAAATTTCACATCCATTCTTTATTGCCAAAATGAGGAAAAACATATCGCCTTATATCCAAAAACAATTGTATCGTACGTCGCCATATTCAGTTTCTAAGTCTTTCAGGAATTCTCTAAATTCACGGTGATTTAACGCGCGAGACTTTATAAAATTTAAAAATTTAATTATTGGTTCTGTCACACTTCGCAAACTCAATTTTTACGCACATAAATTTTTCTGGTGAATTATGCAATGGCTAACGAATATTTTCCTTCCTGTCAACCTACTACTTTGCTATAATTAATTTCATGACAATATATTGAAAGTAAAATTTAATTTTTAAATGCTTGGTTGGGCGCAAGCTGCCCTCTTTTATCGTGTTGCTCATCCGTGACTTAAACAAATAAGAGGTACTACGATATAATAAATAAACATTAGAACTAGCAGTCTCTTTTCTTTCTTCTATATAACGGTATATCTCGAGAACTACACATAGGATAAGAAAAGTAGGTATACAATTTGAATCAGCATATACGAATAGTATTTCGATACAATATATATCGAATCTTAATTTTTTTCAAATTGAACAAATGTTCATCAAATATAAATAACTAAAAAAGAATGCTACTAGAGTTGTGCCAAAACGAACGTACTTGTTCATTTGAACTAATCATTTAAATGAACAGTATGAATAAGTTCAGTGGTCTTGATCTTTTTTGCTCATTTGATCTTTTGTTCATTTGCTCATATGATCTTTTGATTGTTGCCAATCAATTTTGTACTCTTTATTCAATATTGCCATTAGATATTTTTTACCACTTTTACTGCCATACTTAAATATATGATTTTAGTAGGTTTTAACAACGCGTTCATAAAGTTCTTTTAAAAAAATTGTATTTTGCAATAATTAGTAATTGTTTTTAAACGATTAGTTAAAAAAAAAATGAAAAAAATATACACATTTACATATCGAAATAAAAATTAACTAATTTTGGGTGGCATCCGATGTTCTTTACTTGATCTTTTGGGTAAACAAGTACTAAAAGAGTACATTTGCAGGAAGAGCGAAAGATCAAAAGAACAGAGAATTGATAAAGATCAAGAGAACAAAAATAACTTATTCGTTCTTTTTTTTTGTACTGAACAAAAATGAACAATCTTCTAAATTAACGATTTTGCCCAACTCTAAATGCTACCATGAATTTAGGCAACAATTGTGCAAAAAGAATTTTTCTGACTTCTTTTTCTTAAATTTCAAAAGATGAAAATTTACTAAAAATTGTAATAACTAATTATTTTAACCTAAAACTAAATAAAACTTAAATATTTTTAAACTTTTTGTTGATGATGCTCGTAGAAAAAGTAATTTGTTTTGGTTACGATAGCGAGCTTGCTATCGAATGACATTTACTAAGATTACACTCGAGCGAAGACTCGCTATCTAATTCTACATTTTAATCGATATCGAGTGAGGTGATTAGACCCCTGTTTTAGTTTTGGCGGCACCAAAATCATTGTAAGCCTGTGTAATTTAAGGAGAACCCCCATGTTTTAGCTTTGAAAATGTTTTTAAGTAATTAAAAAAATGCAAAAAAATCAAATATGCTGTAATAAAACCTGCAAAAATGCTGTAAAGAAAAAGAATGCAAAATTATGAACTGACAAATCAATGCTAAATTTCATAAAAATTTCTGAAACCGGTGAATATCTTACATGCGATTTTAGGGGTTGCATAAGAAAAAACATGGAATTGCATGTTTGTGGTTTCTTTGTTCACAACACATTTCTTGTGAATTGAGGTCACATTAGCAAAAGTGATGTGAGATGAAGTGAATTGTACATAAGATTTGGTGGAGCCGCAAATATTTATCACTCGTACATGTTTTTCATTTTTATATACCCGAACGCAAGGCAGAATGAAGGCAAAATGTTACAACCAGGGTAAGGAATTTCATGCATTTAAAAAACGAAAATATATGCATTAAACATGCGCTTAAAAATATAAAATATGCACTAATGCCCTTATCAAAAATAAAAAGAAACATTCATTTTTTTCTTCTTATTATACATTCTTAGACATTTAGTAAATGTCATAATCAGAAAAATACTTTTTCAAAAATACTTTCATAAATTTCTTTTAAACCGAATAAACGATTCAAACGGTAAACTCTGAAAATTAAATGTCATAAGTAGCCACACGTTGCAGGACTATGTAGCTTAGCAATGCTTACGTTTACAGCATCATCAATTAATTAGTGCGTACAATGAACAAAGTGCATCTTCTCATTTTACAAATGGTTAAATCTTCTAGAAAATTTATGTTTAGATAAGTAAGGAAACCGGTGCTTTTCATACAAGTTTTCTAGACAGTTTGATCGCTTTCAACATTGAAACAGTCACAAAATTAATAAAAAAAAAAGTCTCTTTTGATGAAATGAAGAATTTAAATTTGTTCAATAGTAATCATCTGTCAACTTTATTGTGAAGTAGTGAACTGAAATGGCAAAATACGTACATACTTCAAATAAATACAAAGAAAAGAAGCAGAATATGATACACTACAAAGCTGTCAAATGTGTGATTTTTTTATTAGTGAAATATTTTACAGGTTATCAGAAAGTGAATATTTTTGAATATTAAAAATATAAAAATTAACACAAATTATGCATAAAAAATAGGCATTTATAAGAAAATATGCAAAAGTATTCTAAAACAAATTTATTGCCATTTTTCAATAAATTGTCGAATTCGGAAAACACATAATCAGAGTCGATTTTAAGTTACTCAATAAAACCATTCATTTGAATGAAAATCCTTGCTTTAGTTAAACCAATCAATATGAGTATGCTCAGCTTGAACATGTTGATGATAAGTAACCTCATTTGTACATACATAAATAAAGTGGTATTTATACTTATGGTATATGAAAAAAATTATAATAAAAATTAAAAACATTTCAATTGCCATAGAAAAAATAGTCATCTTTACCAACTTAAATCTTCATATCATTTCAAAGTCATTTTACTGTGTTTATTTATTACTATGAACAATATCATTAATTGCATTAGTATTGGTATTAGTATTAATACACACACACACACACACACACATACACACGCTAGAATCTAAAATAATAATAATATAAAAATAATACAAATTAGTTTGTGTATCACATCAAGCTAGTAATAAGAAAAGTATCTGAGTATTTATAGTAAATACTGTCAAGATTAGTCGGAAGAGAAAGAGCAAAATTTCTTTCACAATCATCTTGATTTTTATTTTTTGTTCTGTTTTATTTTTGTATATTATTTTGCATGCACTTTTTTAAAGTTACCACTAATACTTTAAGCTATTAAATTAATAAAAGACAAACTTATAAAGAAATATAAAAATAATTAAGAAAAATGCGAATAAAAAATTTTTAGATCTTACAAAATAATTAATTGTTTCAATTATTTATTACGATCATGTAGCTTTTTGAAAGCGATAAAATCAAACTTTGGGGATTTTCAATTAGTGTCTGGGATTAATTGAAAAATCATAAACAATTACGTTAAAATAAAATGCGCTAAATACTAAATTCTTTATTTATTTTATAGTGTTTTCAGACTGAATGAATTTAACATAAATGCGGTTTTAACGTTAATTCCAACTCATAAAAACTGTATTTACCATACAAAGTGAATTTAATAAATCCACATTAAATGCTATTTTGGAATTGAATTTAAGTTGGATTTATGAAATACAACACTATTTTTGTCCGTTGAGCTCAGTGCTACCAAGTTAAAAAGATCTGTAAATAAAGCAACAGCTGATAATGTTAATGAATGAAATAATAAAATAAAAACCATTTCAAATATTTTCAGAAGAAAATTCTTTCAATGGCAGCAGCAATAAAACGAAGTTTTTCGACGAAAGACAAAGAAAATATGTGTCCCGTAAGTGTATTGAAATTTATTTGGCAGGCTGTATGTTAAATACTGAATTTAAAAAATTTGCAGTGTGAACACAAAATCATCTGTTGGTGAATTTAATGTTAAATTCAGTATTTAACTTTCAGTCTGAAAACACTATTATAAAAAAGTATCGTTGTCGTAGTCGTTATGATGCTAAAATAGACCTATTGTGACACTAGAGGCAGTGTCGCATTGACTTTTGAAATGAAAATATTGTGGATGCAACAGTGGGAGTAAAAATCTTTCTTTTACATTTAAAAAAACTAAAATTAATTAAAAAATTTTCCATTTATCAAGTAAAAAATGGCAAACTTTTGGTGAACACTTTTCACTTCAATCATATTTATTAATGAGAATACAAAACCAACAAAAACTAATGCATTATTAGCACCACGTGACGAATATGCTCTTTAATTTTATTTAGTTCAATCAGACTAACAAACTATTTTCTGAAGCGGGCATGCTGTAGTGCAGAAGCCGAAAGCAGTACACTACGAAAGCTGGACTTCTTATGTCCTTTAGTGTACGTTTTGTGAAGTTTTTAATTTCTCGTATTGTATGTAGTGCTTAGCTTTCTTCCATTTGCCATTGTCTACTAATTTTGAGTCTGTACTAACCGTTTTACCTGCTTTCGCCTGGTTATTTACTTTATGAGTTAAAATCTTTAGTTTGTATTAAATTTCTGAGAAATCCTCTAAAAAACAGAATTTTAATCATAAAAATATCTAACTTGTTTTATCGAAAAGGGGTCTTAGCATTGGTGTGAAAGTGAGCTTGTAACTTTATTACTTTTTAATGTTTGTCATTTATTACGTGTATGTGCAGCAAATGCACCAATTTTTAGAGAAATCCCTTTACAAATAGAATTTTAATCGTTAAAAAGAACCCATCCAAAGAAATACAGACATTCGCTACTTTGTAAAGTGGCATGTCTTTGTTTGCAATATTGGTGCCAACTAAAATGGCAAATAAAATATTTCAAGGTGTAATTTCAGGCTTAAATTAAGCAGAGGTGAGTGAAAATCGTTGAAAAGAGTAATTTGGAAACGATGACTATACTCAAAGAGACAAAACGTTTTATTACGTCATAGTAAAACTCATATCAGAAGATAGGGAGAATTAATGAGAGTGATGGACCTCAGACTCAGACTGTGCTCTTAAATATCATCACAATAAGATTAAAAATATATAGATCAGGCAATGCTACCTGCACTAAAATAATTTTTTTCATTAGTGTGATTATTCGCTTAATCAAATATTTAATTAAAGCAATGAAATGTTATTCCCAATTTCAAAACCTATAGCATTGGCTTATGTTACACCTTAAACCAGCAGTTTCCAAAATATGGGTCGTGACCCAATGGGGTTGTGAAGTTTTTAATATTTAATAATAAGTTATTATTATTTAATATTTATCAAGCTTAAGATCTCAAAAAATTATTTTCGTCTTTCTTTTGAAAGTCTTCTTCAGGGAAATTTATTTTTATAATAAAATAAGATTTGATATGTCAAAATTATTAAATTTGAAAAAGTAAACAATTAAAATTATACTAATATTTGTTTCCTGTTTCTATTTTAATATTATTAATCATAACAATTAGAATAATAATTAAAATAATATTAATATATGAAAAACATTAATAATACTCGTACTTTAAATGTAAAAAGTGTTTTTTATAGACGTATAGAACTTTAAGTTGGCATTACTGTTCAAGATGGCGACCGATTTAGCAGCTGTCAAGTGATTTATTCTCAGTTTGGCTTGGCAATTCATCATGAACAACGCTTGCAAATAGTGAAATTTTATTTCGAAAATAATGGTTCATAATTTTGATTTTCATAAGCGAATTTTGTTTAGCGATGAAGCTCACTACTGGTTGAATGGCTACGTCAACAAACAAAACTACCGCATTTGGAGTGAAGCTAATCCTCAAGTGTATGTCAAAACACCGTTACATCCAGAAAAACTGACTGTTTGGTGCGCTTTATGGGCTGGTGGAATCATTGGTCCGTACTTCTTCAAAAACGATGATGGCCAGAACGTTACAGTCAATGGTGATCGGTAAAGAGCCATGATTACTAACTTTTTCATTGCTGAGTTGAACAACCATGATGTCCAGGAGCTGTGGTTCCAATAAGACGTTTGGTGACTGCCTAATTTCACGTTTTGGACCTGTGAATTGGCCTCCAAGATCTTGTGACTTAACACCGCTAGACTACTTTCTGTGGGGCTATGTAAAGTCATTGGTCTATGCAGATAAGCCACAAACGCTTGACCATTTGGAAGACAAAATTCGCCGTGTTATTGACGATATACGGCCACAAATGTTGGAAAAAGTCATCGAAAATTAGACGTCCAGATTGGACTACATCCCAGCCAGCCGTGGCGTGGCGGTCATATGCCAGAAATCATATTTAAAATGTAATGCCACAAGATTATCTTTCGGATAAATAAAATTCATGTCAATCGAATAATCCATCGTTGTTTTATTGCAATTTAAACTTCTATACGTCTATAAAAAACACTCTTTATAATGAAATGTTATTTATTGAAAAACCATGAATGCTCGAATTAAGAGTCCCATAGTAAAAGACCCGTAGAGGGTAGGTCAGCTCTCACTGAATAAAATAATAGTTGCATACGATAGTAACAAACCACAATATTAATAAGGGACTGTGTAAATTGTATTTATTGTTTGTATCCGTATCGGCATCCAAAAAAGCTCTCTTCACAATGCCAAATTGGATGCGAATTGTTTTACAAGCTGAGCATAGGGACATTCGGTTATAATTATTACTTCTGGCTTCAAGGTTTCCATATCCGAATATCGTCATGTCATGTGGTATCTTTCTTCCGGTCTGCAAATAGCAAATCGAAAGTATCTTTTTACGTAAAGTACAGTGTTTTTAACCTTCTATCTCCTATTTATTTGGCTTCTTTCTATTGCTATCAATCTTCATTCTTCTCCTTTTACAGGCATAACATAGTGACCACATCAAAGGACCCACTTCTATTTTTTTTATTGGGGCGGCCTATACAACTTAACATAATCTTGAAACTGAAAAAAAACGAAAAAATCTTTTATCAAAACGTAAGCAACGCTTACCCAAAATCTTTGTCACGAAGAATGTTTTGCCAAAAAAAAAAAATGTTTTGTAATCATAATCAAAATGACCCCTCCAGTGCGCTGCTCTAAAGTTTTATGAAAGAATTAAAATTTTAATCAAAACTTTGATTTTTAATTTAGTTGCAAACACACATACTCGTAAAATTTTGGAAATGTAATTAAGAAACGGCTAACAAAACACAATTCGAATGAGTACAATGTAGAATTAAATACAGAAAATCAATTTCTTTATTCAATTTACTTTTTAAACGAAGCTGCCGTCAAATAAATATAGAAACAGACACCCGTACAATCAGTTGGACGGACATGCCAACAAACAAATAAATAAAGAAACATTTCAAATATTGAAAAAAGTAATAAATTCTTATCAAGAGACATCCGAAAGAGTAGAAAAACAAACTGAATAATTGCTTTAACAAACAACAAATTTATAAAAAAAAAAGAAGAAATAAACCATCCATTTAGACCCGACCAATAAGCCAGCAGCCAGCCGGTCAGTTATTCCTATACACACATACACACACATCCATGCATACCTGTTAATTTACATTAAAATATGTATGGATGTATGGGCATGTATGTGCATCAGTCGTACAATAAAAACTCTGGCATTGGCATCATCTTATTAAGGGCCCTTTACATTTTCATCCAATCTTTTAGGTTTTTTCCTTCTTCTTCAGCTCAGCTGAGTTCCATTATTTATACAGAGACACACACGAACTGTAGTGTTCTCAGTGTAAATATCGTTGGGGAATCATTGTTGATCGAATGAGTTGCCTGCGTTGTATGTTTCTGTTGTTGTTGTTGCTGTTATTGTCCGTATATTTATATTGGTGATTGGTGTGGTAATGATGAGAATAATTGTGATATGGGGAGTGTATTTGTAATGTTGGTGCCATCGTGTGTCCAGAAGCGCCAGGAGCACCCAAATCCAATTTAGGTGTTTTGTGTACATGTTCATAAGCTGCTAGTACATGTTATAAAATGCTTCATCAGAGAGCAGCCGAACTTTATTTAAGTGATGGCCCGGAAGGTATGCCAACCTAAAGAATTCAAACTGTATAAATATTGATTCATTATCCATTTATTAATAGAATGTCTAAATGTGCATGCATAAATGCGTACGAGTTATAAAAGGGTGTTGCAAAATTTAGTTTTAATAAAACATTAAGTAGACGAACTTGTAGTAATCACTTGAATGCAATGAGTATTCGGATATTATGTCATAAGCATGTTTTTTTCGGTTTGCTAACTATGTCATCAGTGACAGACTAAATCCAACAACCAATGTTCTCCTCACGAGAAGAAGTAAGCTAAGTCTAGGGACCTTAAAGTTAAGTAACAATGACTTAAAATTGTTTGATGGGGTGAAGTATCTAAGAGTAGTTCTTGATAAGGCACTCATTTAGTACAAATGTTTAATATAGAAAACTCGCAGATCCTTAAGTGCAATTTTTACGTACCAGACTCTGTATTGTAAAATCAACCAAAAATATTGTTATACCTATTGGCACTTAAGCTTTCAAGTCAGATTTAAGTCTACTACTACCAGTTGAACTACAAACAGTTCGGGACTGGTGACCCACCACCAACAAATAACAAAAAGGCGACATAAACGTAACGAAAAAAAAAGGAAGAAAAATCGACAGCCGCCCTCATGAACGACATTTTGTGTCACAGAAGTGACACCAGCAAGAACGATACCAACCAACAAATAAGCAAAACAACAATGAACTGTGTTCAGCTGACCGGTGAACCAAAGTATATAAAAATAGCTCAGCAACAAAACCACAATAGTCTGTTTGAGTGTAACGGGGGCAATGACGACTTGCTCTACACTAATCTTGCGAATAATTACTCTGCTTACTAACCTGCTTATTCCGCTTATGCGACTAGCATCCAAAGCTTAAAGCTATCCGGCTTATCTTATCTTACAGAAAGCGATATAACTGATCATGTAAAAAGTCTGAAACTGTCCATGTCTCCGTGTGTTTTACCTCTAAAGCAATTTTGCAGTGATCATCAGTTACCGCGCAACTTCAACATATTAAGCAGTATCGTTGCAGCAGGGCATATAATTCTGATGTACTTATGGGCCATATGTAAAAAATGGCAGTGTTGGGGTGAAAAGCAGTTGCAATGGGAATAACACCTTTAATATTTCAGGAGGTGGTGTGCTGGGAAACCTTTATGAAGGGAAACATCGGAACATATTCTGAGCATTGGCCTAGTGGTGGCAAACCGCACAAATATCTACCTAAGAATTAAAATACAAAAATCACTAGATTCGAGAATTGTCTTGGATGGTTTTATCTGAGAATTGAACTGCACAAAGGTACAATGTGTAAAAGAATGTTAAAATTTGCAGAATAAATACAATTTCAAACGACAATTTTACTTTCCTTTCATTCAAATTTCTTACCACCGAAAGCAGAAAATAGTCACAAAAGGCACTGACGATATCAGTGTTGGCATTAAAGTGCCTGCTCTGGAAATATAAAAAGTTAAACTGCCCCCGTTCAAGAATTTCAACTCATGATGCCAACAATTGTTGTAGGATTCCTTCTCTGAATGCACTGCTCATTGACAGCAAAGGTCGATCGAGAATGGGAACCCCTGTGGGGTTATTGTCGTAAATCACACATTTAAATATTTATGCCTTTTTTCTGCTTTATTTCATAATGAACGACTCATTTTAATTCAGAGTGGGGCAACTTTACTCTGGTCGACTGTACTAGTATGGGTAACTGTGCTTGTGTGAATTTGACTGGTAAAACGTTTTTTTAAAGGATAATTTTGGGAAGCTGCATTTGCAAAATTACAAACACACTCACTCAAACTCAAACTCAAGCTCACACAGTATCAGCGTCACAGTTAGCATCAGCATGAAGGTTCATAAAAAAACAATGTTTGTGTAGGAATCTGTTATGGGATAATTAAAAGAATTTAATTTCGTTTTTTATTATATTTTAATTTATTTTACTGTAAATCATGTAAAAAATTGACCGCACTGATCTTATGCAACAATGAGGCATAAGATCATAAATAACAGAAAACAAGCTAACACTCTAACAAAACAAATGTAATTAAAGTTTTATTCATGGGTGTATACGTAAGCACCAATATTTGTTCCACATTCATATACATACATACAGTCGAAAAGAAAGATCGATGAGTAGATGGATTGATTGCCTCATTTAACTTATTTTATTTATCCATACCTGCTTACTGGTCGTTGCATAAAAGTATTTAGTTAAAGAATGAATTAAAACAGTAATAAATTAACTCGTATTTTGATAGCTCTCTCATGGAAACATACATATTTGTACGTCTACCAGTATGAGTGACTCTTAAAAATCCAAGGCAGTGGACATTCAATCTCACTCCTCAAAAAAAAAAATTGTTTTATTGAAGAGATTTTTGTTTTGTTTTTTCACCAACTTTAATTATAAGAGTGATGAAAATGTATGTTTCAGATCAGTGGCCTAAATATATGTCAAATGTGAAAAATTGAGTGACTCCATGTAAAAAATCCCTAATACCATTTGTTTTGGAGCATCCTCGAACCTGATTGGGTAGTCAACAATACTAGTTCTTTTGTATAGAAAAAGTTCCCGAAATTGGAATAACCAAACAAATCAGTTTACTTTTCATATTTATTGCAAATGGAATCATCAAATCGTTATTTCGTTATCAATTTGGATGTAGATTATTTTAATTGCAACAAATACTGGGTGTCATCAGAACTAATATTTTCTTGACTGTTTAAATTTTAGTTCTGTTTCAGTTGTAGAGCTTCTATGAAGTCAATTACTTTGTTTAATGAAATCTGTCCTAGTTTTCTGATAGTCAACGAAGACGGTTCCCAGAAGTCTTGACTTACGGACTGTCATAAATTACATGTATTGAGGATTCTTCATGTGACTCACAGAACATGCATTGGCAGCTCCTAATATTTATTATCTTACATTGTTGATATAAGACTGCAGATCCTGGTAAGCCATCCTGAACTCACTCTTCTTAAGTGCTATACTCTATAATAAAGCGTTTAGTGTGTCTTAGTCCAGTTAGCTCTTCCCATTGTTTTCAGAATTGTAATTCTCCATACTAATTAATTCTCCCTCTGTTACCTAAGCAGTCTGCCGCCTATTGCTCAACGTAAGCCTGCTATGGATCTTCATTTCATTCCGAAAGCAAAGACAGTCAAACAATGTCTGCATTACTGTGTAAAGTAAATGATTTAATTTTACCTATTGTCTTTTTTCTCAAACATAAGAATGTCATTAATTTGACTCTGAAAGATTGTTGAGTATTTTTCCATGGAAATAGCCCTTTGAAAGTGCATACACGCTTTTCAGCACCATAAACAGGTCAAGGATTTTCAAATGTCTTACCAGATTCTCAGGTTTCAAATCAGTAATTTCTGCCAGCCGTAGCGCACTTTTGCATGCCTTCTCTTATACAGAGATGTGACGAATTGGCTTAAAAACAGCATTGCATCCAGAGCATGGGTAGAACAGGACGTTACAGTAGCCGCAATGAAAGTGACACTGGTAACTTTTAGGCAATTAACGCTTAGTTTTCTATAGGGTACATACACATATGCACGTATGTAGGTGTACAGTGTATTTCATTTAAAAATTCAAAAAATTATGTAAAAAAAAAGTATTTTGCTACTCGTCTCACTTATGCAACTATAGTTTTTTAATTTAAGTGTTTTTTTGTAATCTTCTGATATTGAGAGAAATTAATAAATTCAATAAATTAAGGAAACAGATATAAATAAAGAAAATTGAATTTCACAGTTTGTGGTCTGAATTAATCATAATTCACAACAATGAAATACTCGTAAACTAAAACTAAAATAATATTTTACTTACTTGAAACGATCAAGTCAGGCGCAGGTTTGTTTGCATCGCTTTAACGTGGAACAGATGCCTTCAAATGGTACTTCTTACACTATGATGATCTGCCTAGCAAAGATTTTATTAAATATAAACCAATATTAGACTGGAACAACTAGTTGGTTTTGTGCTTTGTTTATGCTGATAATTCAAAACAAAATTGCCTCTGGTGAAGGATGAACTAAGAAGCCAAAATTTTTATTTTAAATCGAGTTTGTTTAGGACCACAAATTAAAGAAAGTTTAAATTTAAGCAAACGAATTGAATCCAGTGCCATTCTATTTAAAATATTAGAGCTTGGCTACGAGTACGTTTCTGCATGTAATCGAAATTTAATTTTAAGGCTCATTACAAGCAAATACATTCATTAAATTAAATAATATTGATTCGATTAAAAAAAAAATTATCATTAGCATAAAAATTGTAATTCATTATGATAGCGATGAGACAAAAAATCGATTAATTTGTTGAAAGAACAGAGGAAGGAAGCTCATATCGTTGCAAACAGAAAAAAGATGAACAAAACATCTTTCATTAAAAAAGATACGCGTTTTAAAGGCGTCTTATTTTTTAGGATAATTTAAGGCAACAACAACAAAAATAACACACACACAAACACACTGATACTTTTATTATTGATATTGTTTCTTGGGTTGCTTAATACTGTTGACTATAAAGATGATTACGAGATATTAACAGCTCCACCCCACAATACACTAAAAACAACTTACAGTGTTGGCCGATACCCTGTGGTGCTTGACAGCTTTTGCCTTAACAAATGAAAAAAAAAAAGAAACAATAAAAATTTGTTGATCAAGCAGAACGCGAATGCAGTGTGTATAGCACAACCTGTTTAAGATGAATGGTGCTACAGGCAAATTGGCGCGTAATTTTTAATTTGATCATGCGTTATTCCATTAACTTACCATAATATTTGTGCTTGCCTGCATATAGCCACCGTCAAACAAATTCTTCATTTACACAAGCGTTTATATGGGGAAGGCATGCTTGGCCCAAAGCTGCAAATTTTGATTGATAGATGAATTATTCTGATATGGTGTAACCGTAGTAGGTACGAGTAGCTAAATTGTAATAAAGGAGAAGAAGAAAGTAATTTACACTTTTATGGTGGTCGAAAAAGCTCACACTCAAACACTCCTTAAGGAATAGATAAACAATAAACGTCTCTTATTTAATTGTGCATCAGTAACCGATCATCTTTTAGTTAAAAATATTTTTTTTTTTTGCTTAAACCATTACGAGAGCTTAATGGAACAGTTTGTTCTAAAAGTGATGAAACTCTTTTAAAAATTATTATGCTATTGAACTTCATCTAATTCACTACAAGATGGTCATAAATTGAAAAAATTAATTAAAATATTTTTTTCTGTAAAGAAGTGCAATCAATCTGTGGCAATAAGGAATAAGCGTTTAAGTCGAGTTAAGAAAAATTTGAATTAACAGCACCTTTATAATACTCACATTCAATATGTACTCGTATATGTATGTATATGGGCAAAGTTTTATTTAAAACAAAATGTATTTCTCTTTTCTCATTCGGAAAAAGGCTTAACAAGCAATGAACTATTTTTCCAAATCACAAAAATTATTTAACAACCAAATAAGTAATTTATCAGTAAACTTGATGTTTTTCCAAAACATGTATTTTACTCCCATAAACTTTAAAGCTTTTTCATTAATTCTTATATGGCCTAAGCGATTTTTCCAGACCGCTAAAGTTTTGTTAGAGTGAATAACTCATTAAATTAAATATATTTGCTTTAAAAAAGAGCAAGAATCTATTTCTAACTTAATAGATGATTGAAGGGAAGGGATTGCTCTTATTAGAATAAATAGGACTAAATTTTTAAAAATTAACAGTAAAGTTTAAAAACCAAAATATTAGACTTACGCACTTTTTCCTTATTTCCACAGATATTTTAAATAGTCATCTTTTATAAAAAAAAAAAAAAAAATATCTATAGTGAACAAAAATGAGCGATAGAATTACATTAGAATGTGCTAGATTGTCTGAAATGGAGCTACCTAACATCCTTTAAAATAGAATTTCCATTATAAAGATTACTTAACCTAGCCCAAGGTTGCACATGGCGCCCCAATTAGAAAAAAACAAAAGTGGGTCCTCTGATGTGGGCCCTTTGTGGTACCTGTATAAAAGAAGAATGAAGAAGGATATCGATAAAAAAACGTGGGAAGAAAAGAAGTAGAGAAGTAGCATTTCATTATGAAACGTCAACACAAAATTATTGTTGCCGATCAGAGTTATTTCAAATAAAATAAATACAAAAAAGCAGACTTTTATTAAGAGCTGACTTTTGTTCATAAGAATTTTATCAATTTGAAATAGTTTTCAAAAAGATACCGACTTTAGTGTGACTATGATTATGGGCCATTTGGCTACGTCCAAACGATTGTATTATCGCTATAATACGACAGTGAAAATAAAGTCCACATAAAGTCGACAGCAACTTACAAAATAGGGGAGAATAATATTAGTTTTAGCATTTTTTTTAACATTTTATTTGCTGCTATCTATCTTCAATATAAATAAAATGTAATTTTTGTTTCTTCTAAAATTGGGTACATATAATTATATACTAAATATAAATATAAAGTCGCTGTGTATAGGGTGGCCCAATCAAAACAAAAAGTTTTCAGAAGATTTTTTATTATAATAGAAGGATCTGTATGACAATTATGTATGAAACAAAATATAGGCCAAATGCTCCCACCTTTATTTCCATGACTCTGAGACATAATTGAGGTTCAATGTAGTTAATGTACCGAATTATCTCATCCTTTGACTCTTGAATTGTTCTTGGCTTATTGACGTACACTTTTTTTTTAAATATCTCCTAAGAAACTCAAACTGTGTCAAATCACATAATCCTGGGCCAATTAACAGCGTCACAACTTGAAATAACATTGAATTTCTAAAACGAAATAGCTATTTTTTCGTTGGTTGTGTGGCAAGTGGAACCAGCCTGTTGGAACCACATTTTCAAAACTCGCTGAAACGCTGAATAATTTGGCTGAACAGGTTAGCGACCTTAATAAAGAAAACAAAGAAAAAGAAATAAAAAAAAATGGAACATAAAATCAACACTCTTGAACAACAAATATTAAACAAAAACATAGAAATAAAAAATGTAAAAGATGAAAAAGTAGAGGCAACTGAGGACACATTTGGTCGATTATGCTGACAAAAAAAATCACGAAGTGCACGAAATGCATTTTGATTTCATTTTCGTAACAGGCTTCTACAATTTTAGTGCGCTACTCAATTGTGTACCCCTTCATGGTTGAATTTGTCAAACACTGAAACGAAGAAACGTCAAATTCACTTGGACAAAAAACTTGACATTAAGGTGTTACTCTCCATTAATATCGTACGTTAGGGCTGGACCACCCTTTACTTCTATATTTGTCACGCTCACTTTTTAATTAATTAAGTTAGATTAGTTCTTTAATCGACATTCCGCCACACCCACTTTGACGTCCGTTTGTAAAAAAAATATTATTTTGATTTGTTTTTCAATGATTACAAATCAATTTTTTTTAACGGATTACTTTGAAATTTCATACATACTCGTATGATCTTGTATGCTTCAAAGAAGGTTGTTACATATTTTTTTATTGACTAAATTCACATTTTTTTAACAACCTGATTTAAAATGATATTCTACTGAGCAAAAAACAGATTTTGCTGAAATTTCATAAATACACTGACAATAAAAAAATCAAATTCGAATAAGTAATTCGGTTGGTTTTTGTTTACAAATTTTTTAATTCTGATTATCGTATTTCTACCTGTTGATTCATTTATTTTCTCTGCTGTGTATTTCTTCTTTCTCATTGGCATCAACATGTCGCTTTAGTTATTTTTAATTTGAGATCTTTTGACAGCTTCTTGTCATATAAATTTAATTGAATTTACATTTTTATTAATTGCATTTCATTTTTATAATTTATCGTCTACATATATCGTACCAAAGCACATCTCCGAGTACATATTTCCCAGCCAACATTCACTTGAGAATAATTAAAAAAAATTTTCAACTTTAGTATTTAAATATACTATTATCAATACGAGTATACTATTTTAATTTAAATTAAATTTATATAAAGTTTGAGTTTTTAAATCAATATTTAACGCTGGAATATTTATGTGCATAAAATATACATGTACTTTGCTACACACACATTTTGAAACATAACAATACTAAAGTTCACAAATGTGTTTAACGACAGGTTTTAAATAGACACAAAGGTAACGAGCTAAATTCGGCTGTGCCAAGTCTTATATACGCTTCACTGTTATAGCCAAATATGAATATGAATAAAATTTTTAATGAAATCGCAAATTTTTAAATAAATAAAATAACTAATTAATTTTAGTTAGAGAAATTCAAATTCTGGGATACTTAGTCTTAAAACGAATAAAGTGACTTTGGGTACTCAAATTTTATATGTATACTAGCTGACCCGGCAAACGTTATTTTGCCTTCAAACTGTATTTATATTGAAAAATAATTAA
This sequence comes from Thelaira solivaga, assembly GCA_947397855.1. NCBI lineage: Eukaryota > Metazoa > Arthropoda > Insecta > Diptera > Tachinidae > Thelaira > Thelaira solivaga. The sequence continues at coordinate 45,244,324 of OX377611.1, read as the reverse complement.
AAAGAGAAGAAAAATATAAGTGTAATGCCGAACACTTAATAAAAAATTAGACAAGTCGGTCTAGAAGTTTTATAATTTGAGAAAAAATTTTAAAGTGGGCGTGGTAATGGGTGTGGAAAAATTTTCTCTTTATTAAAATATAAGTTGGGTTTTGATGAAAATATACAATTTTTGTATATCCGATCTTCTTACTCTAATAAATCGTACTCATAGAATAAAAGACGGGGTAAAAACAGGTAGTAAATAATCAAGCCAGATACCGACTGCAGTGCCACCTGCCTTGCGGACGCTAAGCCTTCCAAGGCGTAACCCAAAGGCATAAACAGAAATTCAATTAAATCGGTCCAGTCGTTTAGGAGGAGTACAATGTCAAACACACGTACGAGTACAGTCGAATCTTATATATTAAAAAGATAAAAAATTGAAATTTTAAGCAATTTCATTATGCTCTTTACAGAAAATGAAAATGTTTTGAAATATTTTGTAGTTAGGGGATTCTCAAAGAAGTCAAAAAGTCATAAGTTAAAAAAAAACATGAAAAAAAAATGACTACTGTGAGCTATTTCAAATTTGCGTCAGATGATGAAAAATAAATAAACAATTCAAAATAAAAATAATTGCAAGTTTGTGCGAAAAATACATATTAGACGTTATAATGACTGACTCAAATAAGTATGAAAAAATGACATTTGTTTATTTAAGTGAATTTTATTGTAGGTAACGAATGAGCGAGGACTCGAATGACTCTAATTAAATATTTTTAATAAATGTTGCTAGCTTGCTCACTAATCGTAGAAGCGCCTATCTTGGGGTCTCAAAATCTGATAAGTGGCAACAAGACGTGTTAAAATTTTTTTATCAAAAACACTAACAGTGACTTCTCTTCTGCTACACTTAATTCCTTTATAGGGCTAGTGGGCATCCGCTTTAGACTCAAATAAAAATATTTTTAATTATTTAAAAATACTTTGTTAGTTTTTTAATTTCTTGTTTAAACATATTGAAACTTTTTGTTTGCCTATTGACTAAAATTCCCATTTGGCCAATTGATATAATGAAAAATATGTCCAAATGCTTGGGCAGGAATTTAACAAGACTTGAGAGTAATCTACTGAAGGTTCAGAGTAGTGTCTGATGAAACAGCTGTGTAGATATGCTTTTACTGTGAGTATTTATTGTGCTAGGTAAACAATTTTTAAAAATCTTCCATGAGAACTTTGCACACAAACATAATTGGAACTGAGCACGAATAAAGATTACATTTTGTTAAACTTTATAATTCCAAATAATTTAATATGTAGTAGTTTTAATTATATATATATAATACAATAAATAAATATATACTTAGAAAAATATATGCCTTTAATGAATATATTTAGAAATGTCCATTTTCAATAAAAAAAATATGTAAATACAAAAATTCAGCTGTCTAATTTTACTTAGAACAAATTATTAAATACAGTAGAAAAAGTATTATTATTTTAAGACTTTTTTGTTTGAAGCACAACAAAAATATTTTTATCTATAATAAAATAATATGACTTTAAAACTTTATGACTGATAAAATAAATGTGTTTCATAAATTTTTTTTTAAACGATGCAAAATAAATTAAATTTAAAATGTTTTTAAATATTTTTTAAGCCAAACATATTTAATTAAATATTTAATATCAATTAAGAACTAGAAATTAATGGCAAAAGTCAAAAGATTTCGGTATTCGTAGATTATGAGGCTTTCTGTAAGACCTTCAGAGATCTTATTTAAGATCACTTTCCTTCTCAGGTTATATTTTTGTTTGTTTAATTCTATGATAAAATTATGGTTGAAAGTGGATTGTTTTCTGTTATGTAAAATAAGTAGAAAACAAAAACTTAATAGTACAAATTCAACTGAGCTTTGTGGCTGAAGTTATTAAGTTCGAATCCTGGTGGAATGAAAAAAAAAATCCAAAGAAAAAATTAATTTATATGTCGATTAGCTTTTGCGTTACCAGATCGGTATTACAGAAAACAACTGGCAACTGAAAACTGTCTATTTCAGTTGCTATTTGAAATATATAGCCAAATATTGGTTTAAATTACTACCAAACAGCAATTTGAAGTCGTAATACAGCATGTGGAGGCTAACCCAAACGCAATCGGTAGCTCTAGAGGATTAGAATTATCGCTAAGCTCACTGCTTCTTGCCGCAAAATAGCAATCGGCGCATCAGTTTCAAAGTTGATGCTTTTACTTTTGCATTGTTTCGCAATTCTGTATTTATAAAAAGTTTAAATACCGTATTAGAATTGTATGTAAGCATTGTCTTATAACGTTTTGGAAGTCAGAGCTTCTAACAGAGCTGTTGAGAAAGGGAACGCAGAAGACCGCCGCTGGGATGAAAAACTAAAATTTAAATTGTATTTGTAATTTTTTCGGCCACTTGCTATAATTTTTTGCACAGATTTTGTCATTGTAATTTCTTACAAAATTATCCAGAATATGCATAAGTTATAGAATGGCACATGTACGGTGTAGAAATTACAAACTCATATACTCTTCTTACTTACAGTAAAGGGTATAAAAAGTTTTTTCCCTCATGGATTTTATTGAGTCGATCATAAAATTTTATAAAATCATGAAAATCAAATGACTTTACGATCTTACAATTAAAAAACTGCATAACATATCAACAAGAAAACAAAAGTAAAATTTAAAAAATTACTAATACACAATTTAAAAAAAAAGTCTTCCAACAATAGTTGAGAACAGTGAATGGCTTTATAAATAAAATTTTAATATAAAAAAAAAAAAAACAAATAATTCCATCTCATGTTAGTGTAACTTTCAAAAATATTAGCAAAATCTTTACTGGTATTGAATTTGAAATCATTGATTTACTTTTATAGTGTCACAACTTAAAAAAGTGAATTTTCCAAAATGGTTGAATAAATTTAAAATTTTCATAAAGTCGTTGAAAAGAAAATTAATATAATTTTATTAAGAGCAGCATGTGTTGAAAATATATTTTAAGTCCTTTTAGGCAACAGCAAGATAAGATGAAAAAATATATATTTTGAATACAAGAAATCGGCGTTCTAAACTAAATCTTGCGATGCTAATTGAGGAGAAATCAGTAAAGAATTCGGCTAAATGTTTGCTGGGATGATGGAGGTTCGTTAAGTCATCTTGCATTGGTATCTGATATTAAATGTATCCGTTTAGTGTACCTACGTACTGACTAGGCGCATTTCCATTAATTTTGTAACGGATGTTGATAATTCGCATGAGTATGAGTTTATTATAAATTTGTTTCTATACCCTGCACGAGTAAGTTTATTTAATAAAACAGGAAGAAACTTTGGGTAAATCGCTTACTGAAATTTTTTTAAAATTAAATGTTTCTAATGAAAGTTAGGCGAGCTTGTCAACGAATTTCATGTCTTTTTTCTGTTCCTTTTTGTATATGAAAGCAGTTCCAGAAAAATTCTGACTAATTGAGTGGCTTTTTAAAATTCCCTCAAGACCTTATTTACTTTGGCTTTTGAGTTGCTTTGCAGAACTAAACAGTACGAGTACATGGAAGTTTCTTTTCTAATGGTGAGTAGTCACCTACTTATTGGAAATTAAAATTGTTGAACTGTAGCTGCTTTCATAGTCAAGCTTAACAGTTTCGATTTGTTTATAATCAAAACAAAAAAATGCTCACGTCTCGTAAACAAGCATGTTGATTGATTGTTGCAAGTAATTAAAATTTGTTTAAAGTTAAGTTTAATTACAGTAACGCCCCTGTTGGATATGTTTTATGCACACAAGTTTCAGCAAAAAGTTATAAAAACCACTCCTTGTGAATATTAGCGAACACAAATTATAATCAATTTTAGACTATAAACTGATCTACTATGGAGATATTCAATGAAGTTCAGATGGTATTACAATAGGCTGCATTTATATATTATTAGGTTTGTTTTGGGTATAGGACTCATGTGAGTCCGCCCTTATCTCAATAGGGTAAAAAAAGAAGAAAGGGATAGCAACAAAAAGAAAGAGTTTAAGGAAAAAAGAAGCAGAGAAAGAAACAGAAAAATTCAGAGTTGGCTACAACCTATAACAATTACGAACCCATGCACATTTATAACTTCTGTAATAACTTCATTGTGCACTATTGAGAGAAAGTGAATATTTTGTGGATTTCTGTGAGCACCACTTTTAGATTGAGTTATTTCGATTTAAGCGATTTTTCCTTATTGACACAAACTTATATGGAAGACAATTCCTAAAACTTTTTTATCCCAAAGATGGAAGAAGCTGTAGTTGTAAATAATGTGTTTATTACTCGTATTTTCTTCTCTTTCAGTGATTGGTTGATTATCTGTCAATTGCAAAACACACAAAAAAATGTATTACTTTAACAAAACAAGAATAAAATAAAAAAGAACTTAAAAAATGAACGGGATTAATAACAGGTGTAAAAGAGGAAACTGGATTTAGAACTAAAAATAATTTTTTTTGCAACCAAGTAAAAAATATGGAAGTGATCTTGTATTGCATGCTGAAACAAAGTAAATCAGTTGTTTTTTTTTTTTTTGCATTTTCATGAGTTGTTTTTTTAGTAATTTTTACTTTTTGTTATTCAATATTGTAACGTGTTTCCCTATAATAGTTAATTAGGGTTCTTTGTTGTAAAATTAAAACACAATTAGTTCTCTTTTCTCAACACTTGTAGAAACACACTTTATTTATAACCGTCACAACGACACTTTATTGGTTTTCAGACCCCTTGTTTACAGTCTAATGTCTCAACCAGAACTGAGCTCATCTCGCAATCTCAGCGTTGCCTTAAATACTGTTTTAGATAATCAAACTGTAACGGACATTTCAAATCTTTAGTTTAGCCGAGAACCTTCTACAAGTTACTGCATACTTCTAGGTGTATCAAGTATAGAACAATAAGGTAAATGAAAATGCTTAATCAAGCGAATTCAAGAACGTGATACCTATCATAAAGCTTACACACTAACACGGATATAAATCACACAGCTCACACACAAGCATTACATTATAAAATTCTAGGACTTAACATAAATACTGAATTGCTACATTTACACATACATAAATACAATTTCTTATGAATAATAAAACACAGTCATATAATAGAGTGATTTTCGTAATAATATTTACAAATTATTCAGATACGTAAGTGGTGGAAATAGATTTTGAAAACAACTCAATCCCAAATCAATTATGTTGTGATGATCTTGATTTTATTTTACCATGTTTCTTTAACACTTTTTCAATATTTATTTTTTAAATTCTTTTAAAGAAAATAATGTGAGATAGTGTAACAATTGTGTCCAATGAGAAGTAGATTTTCTAAATTTTATCAAATATTTTTATTCGTGAATTTATGTAGTTGAATTTTACTTAGGGCATTCACAACATTGCTTACAACAATTTTTATTTAAATGGAAATCCTTTGGAAATAGTGAGCACTTTTATGGGTGTTATGCTGAATGTTAACCCAGTTTTACTTTTTATATCAATATGATGGTCAATAAAGCCGGATTGTTCTTGCATTAATAAAAAGATGGCCAAATTAATTCACTTGAATCCTTTGTTACCAAATTGCTCTTTACATCACTTGATCGTTCTATTCCGCTGATCACTTTGAGTTTATACAAAAACTATTTCTTCTGTTCTATCTGCGGAGTTTCATTTGGATTCCAGAATCAAATCTTCCATCATTTGATTAAACTTCCTACTTTGAAAAGCAGAAGAAATATGCTTAGCCTTGCATTCACATAATTATAATAAATAGCAAAGACCGACACGATATTTTTATCCACTAGCAATTAAATACTTCAATTCAAACTATACAAAAGCCGATCCATTGAGAAGAATCTGTTTAAATTTTATTGAATTATATGCATTAATTGACTATTCTTTAAGCTTATATAAATGTGATCAAATATAATATTATAACCAGGACAATAAGAAGATTAGCATTCAACATGCGCTTAAAAATACAAAATATGCACTAATACCCTCACAGGAAAAAAAACGTTAATTATTTTTCATATCATATATTCGTAAGACATTTTTATTAAAAGCTTAAATTCAGGTACATAAATAATCGGTAAATTACTTTTTCAAACGGTAAAATCTGAAAATTAAACTTTTATTTTTATTTTTATCAATATTTCTTATATATTTTATAAGTTTATTTGACCTTTTTTATTTAAATAAATAGCTAGTTTATTAAGCTTGAGGTCTAATTATAAAAATTTATTTTTATGTCAATATTTCGCTCCAATAATAAATATATAAATTATTATATTTAATATGACCTCAAGCTTAATAATTCAACTACATCATTTTTTAAAGTGAGTGAAGATAATACGCAAATAAGTAGCCACACAAGACTATCTTGCCTGACCATGCTTACGTTAATAGCGTCATCAATTAATATTTCCGTAAAATGAAAAAAGTGCAAATTTGCATTTAAAAAACGGTCAAATCGCCTAGAAAAGATATGTTGAAATAAGTAAGAAAACCAATGCAATTTTTCAGACGGCTTAAGCGCTTTTAACATTAAAAAGGCCACAAAATTATTACAAAAGGCAAAATAGCAATTTTTGCTTGGTGGCTGTTTTGATGAATTTAAGAATTGAAAGTTCTTCAATACTTGGCAGCATTACTTGTGAAATATTTTACAGGTTAACAGTAGGTGAATACTTTTGAATATTAAAAATATAAAAATTAATACAAATTATGCAGAAAAAAATATGCAAAAATATGTGTTTCAGTATAATAAAATATGCAAAAATATGCATTAACAAATTGATGCCATTTTTTTTATAAATTCTCGAATTCGGTAAAGTACTTGATCAGAATCGATTTGAAGTTACTGAGTAAAAACATGCATATGACAGCAAATCCTTGCCATAATTATAGCACATTTAAATTATTGCAAATTGTGTTTTTAGTTGAGATATTTTATTTGAACTAACAAAATATTTTTTCACATTTTTATCATTTTTACAAAGCTCATACAATAAAACATAATTACTTTTTTCGTTTTGTCATTTTAAAGAAATCAAACATGGGCTGAAAAGTCCCGGGCCTAACAAAGAAAACAAAGTTTGTTTTTGCTTCAAAATTAGCTTTATTCATCAACGTAATCTCCATCAAGAGCAACGTAATCATTTCAGCGCCGCTCTAACATTTCAATATCACTTTTGTAGAACGATTTATCTTTTGCCTCAAAATGGGCCTCAGTTTCAGCGATAACCTCTTCATTCGTGCGAAATTTCTTACCGCCGAGCATTTTTTTCAGGTCTACGAACAGCCAGTAGTCGCTGGGAGCCAAATCTGCCGAATATGGTGGATGTTGGAGCAACTCGAAGTTCCGGTTTAAACATGGCCAAACACTGCTCAGAATCACCAACACGTTCTCGTTTTTGGTCAACAGTGAGCAAGCGCGGCACCCACTTTGCACACAGCTTTCTTATAGTCAAATGCTCGTGCAATATAAAGCCAACACGTTCTTTTGATACCTTTACGATGTCAGCTAACTCACGCAACTTCACTTCTCGATCATTCAAAACGATTTTGTGGATTTTTTTTATGTTTTCTGGTGTTACCGCCACTGCGTTCTGTATCATCGGTGTCTCTACGACCACGTTTGAAGTCAGCAAACCAACGTTTTATTGTTGTTTCTGATGGAGCGGAGTCCCCATAACACTTTTCAAGCCATTGCTTCGCTTGAACGGTAAATTTTCCCATCAAGAAGCAGTGTAAAATTAAAACACGAAATTGTTTTTGATCCATTGTTTTGAAAATAACAAAAGTAGCGTCAATCTTACCACAATAACTCACAAACTATCATGAAATTCTAGCAGCTGTCTTTTGAAGGTTAGTATTAACTGAAAATAAGTGACTGCAATAAAACTAGCGCCATCTATGTGTTAGGCCCGGGACTTTTCAGCCCATGTGTTAATTACAATTTTCAATTTAATTTTATATTAAATGTTCACACCTAGGTTTTTGAGCGGGTTTGAGCGAAATGCTTTGAAACAAAAACACAGTCGTTCACACGTTTAAGATGTTTTAGCCCATCAGATCTTATTTAATTTTATATATATAAATATAATTATACGTTCACTGTCTGTAAGAATTAATATGAAACTTTTATGAAAATAAATATGAAATATGAAACAATGCAAACGAGTGTAAAACCGGTTTGTTTTGTTCAACCTACATACTCGTACATAACAACGAATTGGGCTTTGCACTGAAATTTGCTCAAATATAAATAAACTAAAAAGTAAATAGAGAGAGTGTTGCCAAATTAATGGTTTTAAAGAATGTGTAAGTACACTGACAAAAAAGCTTTGTCTTTGAGAATCTTATTCTTTAGTATTAAAAACTTCCATTGCAATCATGGAATTTTGTTTGTTGTTGTGGCATACGAGGACGGATTGATATTGAAGCTACTTAGCGCTAGATGGCAGCACAAATATAAAAACTTTTTTTAGAAATTGCGATCTGTCAAACGTCAGTTGTTAAAATTTCAAACAAATTCATGGATTAGTTTATTTGTTGTAGTCGTTTGAAGTAAGCAACTTTTGTGTTTCTTGAAAAATGGAAAAAAAGTGAATTTCGTGCAGTGATTAAACACTATTATTTGAAATGGAAAACGGCGAAAGAGACAAAAGAAAAGCTCGATAAATATTACGGTGAGTCTGCTCCGTCAGATTACGTGGTAAAATATTCGATTGCTGAATTTAAACGCGGCCGAACAAGCACTGCAACAATACCATCAACAGGAAGGCCGAAAGAAGTGGTTACTGAAGAAAATATCAAGAAAATCCTCAATATCGTTATGAATGATCGCCGAGTCAAGTTACATGAGATTGTTGAAATGGTAAACATATCATATGAACGTGTGTTCAACATTTTGCATGAACATTTGCATATGAAAAAGCTATCGGCAAGATGGGTGTTGCGTTTCCTCTTTCTTCAAGGCAATGCACCGGTTCACAACATGCTAAAATTACGTGAAATACACTTCGAATTGGTTGATCATCCGATTTATAGTCCAGATTTAGCTCCTGTTTCCAAACTTGAAAAAATGGCTCGCAGGAAAAAGATTCATCTCAAACGAAGAAGTGATTACCGAAACTAACGCGTATTTTGAGGAGCTCCCAAAATGGTATAAAAAAGTTGGAATATCGTCTTACTAAGTGTATTGAGCTAAAAGTAGACTATGTTGAGAAATAAATGGTTTTTGAAAAAAAAAAAGTTTTTTTCCTACTTAGGTAGCTTCAATATCAATCCGCCCTCGTAATTCAGACAAAAGCTGTTTCAATTTACAAGCTTGGATTATCACAACTGAATTTTTGACTAGTAAGATATGCAATTCTCACAACCGTAGTTGTTCTCTGTATGTATGAGTGTTGAAAGTTTATTGTACAACATGTAAAGTTTATCTAGTTGTTTAATAAAATATTATCCGATTAGCACAAAATTCAGTTCATCTTTAACATTAAATATTTGAAAGCCTGTAAATTTTCATATGAAAATGGATCTTATGAAACTTGGAAAATTTTTGTTTTTTTTTTACAAATTAATCTTCTGTTATTATATGCACCTGATCAAATAAATACTTTTCAACAATGCATAATTTATTTAAAGAACAGAGAGTATGAGTACGGGGTTTTCTTATTACGTATGTACGTAAGTGTGTTTGTGTTTCTGCTTGCAATCAGCTTTTAGTTATGATAACAGAAAGTATTTATGTAACGTAACTGATTTAACGTAATTTTAGCCAACTGTTTACTACCAGTATCAACCATTTGCTTGTTTGAGCTCCATCTCATTTTTAACTTTAATTAAATGGGTGTAGAATTAAAGAAACGCCTTCTTATTTTGACTGTGATATTCTTCTTTTTCTTCATCTATGTCTTCGTTTTCGTTTTCGGATTTGTCTTCATCACATAAACTTAGACATTTTTATGCTTTGGGTGTACGAGTATATCGTGTTGCAATAGATTTTTTCTGCCAGCTCATGGAGTAATATTTCAATACGGGAGCTTTAACAAACCACTTGAAGATATGTTGAATTAATTAAAAAATACCAAAAACAAAATAATGAAGAAAAAATTAAATAAACTGTAAACACATCCATGATTATCCCTCTACTCACTAGTAAGTGTATCATCGTACTTATGTATCTGCTCGTATGTGTTGTGTATGGGCTGGTGTATGAGCTTGAGGTTGAGAGTTGATGCGTCGAAAGAGCATGAACGAATCATGTTTGCAATCATCGTCATGATCTAGTAAGGCTTGTAAACTGATATGCTCAATAGCTTCTTATTGTGGCAACACCCTCTTTTTATGTTTACGCCAAGATAAATGCTTGTGGTTGCTACTTTTTCTTTGTACCGAATTAAAAAAAAGATGCACACACATACAAAAACTAAAAAAAAGTGCCACAACTATCAAACAATGACCATTACTTTAGTAACCTGATGCATTTGGAGTTTTTGTTCGCATGTTTGCTACAAGTCCATACAAACAAGGTATTTACAAACATCAAAACTTTGCACGCAAACTGCGGATATGGGCGGTCTTACTCCCTAGTGTGCTTTAATTTTTTAAATAAACTTTAAATTTCATTAATTAAAATCCTACATTTTTCATCCTTTTATTACTTTATTTGTTTATGCAACACACACAGATGCACTTGTGTAAACAGAAATAATACTTTACACTCGAAAATTGTACGAGTATGAATATTGAACTTCTGCTATTTTACTATTGGCTAATGAAATATTTTTAGAGTATTAATGCTAAGCTCTCTCAAAAGAGTAATTTTTTTTTAAAGAATGACAATTTATGTAAACTATTTCGATTTGTTTTTAAAACGGAATAACTGATAAATGCAATTATAAAAGTATTAAAAACAAGTTATAATATCCTTACAGGTAACTATTTATTCTACAGGACTTAGTAATAGAGTAGGACAAATTGGATTATTTTATTGGTTGTTAACTGCTGCTACAATTGTGTCGAGTGTATGACTTTACTACATTTACCAATTTAATTAGTGTTTTCATGTGGAAAATTCTGTTGATTTGATTTTATTTAATAAACTTTAATTAAAATTTAAAAATTTTGCAAAATACTGCAAAATCGTATTTCATTTTCTTCTTAAATATTCAACAAAAAAAAAAATTAAAAAAAGGTTTTTAATGAATCGAAAATCTTGATTAAAATAATTTTTTTGTTAATAGTAATTAATTTTAGTTAAAGAAATTCAAATTAAAAGCATTAACGATAAAACACTTTCTGTAGTGCGTTTCACTATTCAATTTTAAAGAAAAATGTTTGGTTAAAAATAGCTAAACCTAAAATTACAAAACTTATGATTCAGTATAATTTTCAACTGTCAACTGTGTGATTATTTAACCGAAAAATAAAAGTAAATGACTCTTAGATAAAAAAAAATGTAATAAATAACCCATTTTTGGTTGTAAAGTTTGTGATTGTTTTCCACGGTATGAATACCGTTAATTTTTAACTCCTAAAGTTAGCCAAGAATAACTGAATCACCCATTCGTTATTGCAAACAGGAAAATGTGTAGTTAAAAACAACACCACCTTACTAAATCGCACTACTGGGATCCTTATTTGCAATGAAACGTCTCTAAGTAATTAATTTTTAAATAAAAAAAATTTTAAGAAAAGTATTAAATAAGAGAGCAAAATACATTTAATTTAATTTGAATTTAAAAACATTGCAACCATTTGTTAAACCGAACATATTTAATTGATTATTTAATATCAAAAAAAGAATGGCAAAATGAGAGATTTCAAAGAGGTTTTGTATTCGTAATGCAATTAGACACAGATGCATTTAAAAGACATGATAAAAAAAAAATAATGGTACAAACGGTTTTTCACTCATAGCCGATGGACTGATCGGGCTAAATTTCAGTAGGTCAATCAGTAAAGAGAGAAATCCATTGCAATACAGAAGCTTAATCATTAAAACACTCACTCGTTTAAACTGTTCCATTGAAAAGTGGGAGTTAAAGTGGGCGTGAGCGATTCAAAACTATGGGGTCACCTTTGATATACGAGTATGTAGCAAATTTCAGAAATATTCGTTTTGTAACGAATATTTTTATAACTTTGAAACAACAAACCAACGCACAAACAGACACAGAAAGTTCTTTTTTTCAATTTATATTTCATTATTGAATCTTTCTGTAAGAAATGAACAATAAGTAATCAAATCTTAACCTAATACAAAATATGTCGATATTGCCATTGCTATTTCAACGTTACAGTCTCAGATATTATTATTTTTTTTAATGTAGTTCGATCAAAAGTTTCTGTACGTTTGAGACGTCTGTGTCCCGTAAATAAAAGTAAGTCTCTTGCAAGGGGATTGGAATGAACTGAAACTTTCAGCTTATATTTGATGCTTGTGTGCTTGATCTCCTCTCGAACAGTTAAAATGTTAAGGTGCTTATGGATATTTAAGTTTTTGATGTACCACAGAGCATCCGTTATTATTCGTAAAAGTTTGGAGTGCCTCACCATCACTTGGATGGTGATGTTGCTCCACATAGCTGAACTCTGTAAAGACATATAGGTTTTAAAACTGCCTTGTACAGAAGCATCTTGAGGTCTAATTCCAGCGCTGACCTTGGGCCGATAAGTCAATAAAGCTGGGCAGATTTCAATTTTAATTGGGTAATTTTTGGTAATGAGTTATGTGAACACATTTTGTAGCATTCACTTTTATCTTCCATTTTTGTGGCCATTTTTCTAACTGGCTTACGTGGGATTGAAGTTGATTAGATACAATGCTCACAAAGGCTGTGTCATCAGTAAAGGTGGACGTATGCGTCAGAAGACTCGTTGTCATATCTGAGGTGAACAGTATGTAAATGAATGGCCCGAGAATACTTCCCTGTGGAACGCCAGCACATATTTGTTTAGTGGAAGAGATGAAATTTTTTTTATTTAATATGAGATGTTCTATCTGATTTATAACTTTTAAATAATTTATGCGTGTTATCTGCTAGATACATTGTCGAATGCCTGCGAAATGTCAATAAAAAGAGCTGAGCAATATTGCTTAATCTCAAAGGCCATTCGAATAAAGCTTGTGATTCTATGCACCTGTTCTATTGTACTATGCTTTTTTCTAAAACCAAATTGATGGTTGGGTACGATGACGTTAGCGTCAAAGCAATATTTTTTCGAAATTTTTTGAAAGTATTGGTAGCAAACCAATAGAACGATAAAAAGTTACTTGAGTAACGTCCTTGGCAGGCTTGGATATTATTATTATTTCGGAATGTTTCCAGGATGCCGGAAAAGAGCCAAGTCGCAGCATGGAATTAAAAATAAAAAGCATTATTTGGAGAGCACAGTCTGGTAAGTTGATAATCAATGCCGCAGTTATTTTGTCGCTGCCGGGAGCTTTTCCAGCGTTCAACCCCTTTACAGCAGATTTGATGGAGGAAAACTTGAATTTAATATGGCGTTCAATTACGTCGTTGATATTTGTTGTTGTAGCGCAGGAGTCTGTGATATTTCGTGCTGCGGATAACCAAATGCAGTTGTTTTTATGCTTATTTTGTAAAACATGGACTCACACATTAATACTATCAAAACTTTTTATTCAGGTGTTAAAGTTTCAAAACTATAAAAACTTTGATCTACATAACTTAAATTTATTTTGATAAAAAATATGGAACTTTCTTTTAATTTTACTTATTGAGCGGTTGCCGACGGTAAGTTCAACTATATGTGACAGCGCATAGAGAAAGGGACTTAAGGGTAAAAACCGGTTTTATTCAGGAGAGCCATTTTAAAGATTTAAATACGTGTATCTTTGGTGTACTTCACTTTCATAAAACGCGCATATCTCTGGGAGGGAACACTTTTGGGGCATGGGATCGGTCTCATTCGATGCTCAGATGTTGTCCACATCAAAAAAAGAAGTGAAAATTGATTTTTTTACCGTTAGGTCCCTTTCTCTATGCGCTGTCACATATAAGATTATAAAAATTTTGTTTACATAAACTTAAGTGTTTGCAGCTAAACCCAGCGTTATGAATAGCGGCACGCTGAGCTTCGCTCACATATCGCTAGCTATTATAAAATATTTTTGTAAAACTTTACTTGCGTAATGCAAGCTTATGGCGAAATTGCAGCAAAATCATTTTGTTATAAAGGCGTAGACGATGTATGATTACAGGTAAATGCTTTTTGGAGACAGTGGAAATGAATTGTTTTTGAGCATTTAACTGAATAAAATTGTTCATACCCGTCAGAAAAAGTGAAAAGGGTACATAAATTTGTCATTCTGTGTGTAATTTCTATACGGTACATGTGTCGCCCTATAAAGTATATATATATTCTGGATCCTTATAAATAACGCAATCGATTTACTGATGTCCATCTGTCTGTGTAGTCATTGAAATCAACTTTCTAAAGTGCCTTAGCAACGAATAGAAGAGTTTACAGTTTTTCTGAGTACGTTTTTTGTTTAAAATACAAAACGGACAAAAAACGTGGTGCCCATTTTTATCAGAAATAGTAGTCATAATGTCAGAATAAAAAAATAAAAATAATCGGTCCAGAAAAATTACAAATACAGCCAAAATTTTAGATTGTCATTGATTTCTGGATTTTTAAGCTGTACATTTGAGTAATATGGACACGATCACGAAACCAGGAAATCGGTGTTATACAAACCGTGTACCTTGTAAATGCCTTGTGTATAAAAAACTTCAAATGCAAAAATCTTATAGTAAGAGAGATGTTAGAGGGGATTTTTTGGGTATCTTAATTCCTTTATTTATGTATTATAAATAAATTTAAAACATTTTTTTGTATTAGATATCTTGCTTACAATTCCTATTTTTTTTATATTAAAAGCTGACCTGAAGAAAGTGAAAAATATCTATATTTGTCTACTACAGTGAAGGGTATATAAGACTCGACACAGCCCTCAAATTTAATTTTATTCAGGACTGTTTGATTCTAGTGTCACAGTTCTTTGATTGTAAATAACACGAAAAAATACCACTACAAATTTTTAATTATAAAATATATGTATATTTATTTATTAATTTATTTCATTTCATCTACAGAATATAATTCTTACAGATTACTTGTTTTTAATTTAAGCATTTTTGCACTCTACTATTGGTTCACATTTTACAGCAATCAATCAAGCTCAAAAGGTTAAGCCAATCATTTAGTTGTTTTGAGTTCTGTTCAAGAAATGGATTTTTTGACGTTAATATTTTTTAACTAATAGATTTACAATTTATAATATTTAAATAAAAGTAATTTAAATAAACTATAAGTTAAAATAAAATTTAAAATGGGCTTAAAGCTATTACGTAGGTGCGATAGGCTCATTTAAGGAGTAATTTGATTTATGAATACCTTCCTCAAACATGCGATTATTTCGCAAGAATCTTGGAGGGCAATATAATGAAAAAAAATCTATTGTTTCAGGGCAGTTTATATTCCCAGATATTACATTACAAGCAAACATTAAAGCCAAACACGATCTCCGATCGCTTAACAACTGAAGACCAAGTAATTTTCTTCTGATGTTGTACGATGATAGTTCATAAGGCCATATTAACTTTAAAGCAGTTTTGATAAACTGTTTTTGAACACGCTCAATACGATCTGAATGGCATGCATAATACGGATTCCATACAATCGAACAGTGTTCAAGAACAAAGTGTAAGCATCTCTAAACTCGACAGAATTTCCTCTAATAAAACCTAAGCTTTAGAAACTATATAATCTGACTAGAAAAGCTCAATTTTTGGTGAAAAATATGTGCTATTTATTTTTGAAGACAATACACGGCAATATTTTTAAGTTAATTTTTTTTTTTTGGTGACCGTAAGTAAAATTTACTTGCAGTTATAATTATAATTTATGGAGTTACATGAAATTGATGATTCCATGAGTACCACGAGTTTGACTGTACTTATTAAACGATTTTCCACTCATTAATTAAAAAATTGTTTAACTAAATTCCTGAAAAGTGACGCAACATTTCATATTTGCTTTCATGCATTAATTCCATAAGATTTATTGATCCGTCTGAGCCCTTCTAATTCATTTAGTAACATTGTTGGAAGAAAATAGAAAACTAAAAGAATGTGTTATAAATAAACTATTTTTTAAATTGGCATTCTAACTAGCAGCTGGTTAGAATGAGTGGCTAACCAGATACAATCTTTCTTTATGAATAAGGCTGTAACTTTTTATTTTCCATATGAATAAATGAACTAAATTTTTGTTTTGTTTTATAAAAAGAGACACTTTAATATTAAATAAATTTAATTCATTAAAAGAATTTTGCAGAGACTTGAACAACATACAAACGGATGAGTGATCGAACAAATGAACGAAAAACAAGCCGGATCATAGCGTTCCATTCGATCATGACTGACACAAGTCTAATGTAACATTTGAATTAACAAATATAAATTTTTGTAAAGTAAAATAAATTTATTAAATAATTAATTATTTAATTTAGTTTAGTTTGGTTTAAAGCAATTAAAAATATCAAATTACTAAATTATTATGCTTTTAAATTTGAAAATTAATATACGAGAATGTGTTTGTTTATAATTTATGTATTTTTTCGAAAACAAGATTTGGTTTAATTCTAATAATCTTCTTAATGTTATTAGGAAAATTAGAATTATTGGTTTATTAATTTATTGAAATTAGTATTCAAGCGATATATTTTTTTTTTCTGAAATATTTATTAATTAATTCTATTGTATTCAGCATATGCTCCTTAAATTTTGTGGCAGTTAATGAAGAATGTATTTAAGCTGGCTCCATATGTAGAGGCGACGCCTACTGCAGTCGATAATTAAATATTCATTAAAATTAACTCCAGCAACTTTCTAAATTATCTTGGTTTATTTTGTGGCAGTTTGTGCTTGTATTTATGTTTATATTTGTATGTGTGTGTGTATGCATGTGTCGTCTGTTTATTATTTATGTTTATTGAAAAACTGTCAAATAATTTAACGAAAAAGATATTTTTCTTTTCTTTTTTCGTTAAGTTTTTCTGATCAAAAGTCAAACAAATATAAATAATTCATAAATGTGTAGCAATGAAAAGCATTGGAAGACGTGTGCTGCACATGGAAGGAATTCATGTTTCAATCCTTTTTTTTTTTTTTTTTTTTTTTTTTTTGTTTCTTTAACTGACAGACTACTTACAATCGTACAGACAATTTGCGTGATCACAAAATTATTTTAAAAACAAGAAAAAAAAACCAAAAATATTTCATCAATGGCAGTAAAATACATCGATAGTTTGAGATCTTCGCATATTGTGCCGGGAAGTAATTAACTTGTTTCGATAATTGTTCACCACGTTTCGACTACTGTGGCAGTTGCTACCGTTTCTTTGCCTGCTGGAACCTACTGCTCCATTCATATACATACAAACAAACATTCTATCTAATACAATATGTTGGCCAAAGAAGCATCGACTTTTTTTATGTGTTTCTACAATTAAATTTTAATTTAGGTCTTGTTCTTTTTGGCGTAACGAATAAACCAAAATGTTTGACTTTTTAATGTTTCCACAAATCACTAAAAGGAGATGCTCCGTAAACGAATGAATTGCCATAAAAAATTAAGAGAATTTTGCACAAAAAACAAAACTTCGCCATGCATGTATGTATTGTAATTATGTATATTCGTTATTCTAAACGATTATTCGTTTAGTTATACTTTTTAAATACAAAAATATGTGAACATGAGCATATTAAAAGTCGATTCTGATTTATTTAATTTGTAAATATTGAAACTTTCTGTTTGAAGACTAAAAGTTTTCCTCGTTTAATCGGTTACTTTGGCTATCGGTTAATTGTTTGCACTAGCCGACTCTTGTCAAGCGTGCATAATTTTGTATTTATAATTGAATAAAAGTCAACAGAAATTTTAAAGCACAGTGGGTGACTGCTGTGTGACTACTAATTAAATTTGGACAACTAAAACAAAAATACTTATGTATGTACGTTCACTTAAAATGTTGTTACTTTTATTAATGTTTCGATTGACTTAATTTGCAAAATAAATTTCAAATAAAACTCTTTAAGGACTGTTAATTAAATTCATGACAACTTATGCCAGTCACTAACCTTTGCTTGATTAAGTTGTTTTTTGTTTTCCAATCACTCGTCTCCTTACAAGAAAATTAAAAAGTTTTAAAGTTTTTCTTGTTTTTAATTTAAACATTTTTGCACTCTACTATTGGTTCACATTTTACAGCAATCAATCAAGCTCAAAAGGTTAAGCCAATCATTTAGTTGTTTTGAATTCTGTTCAAGAAATGGATTTTTTGACGTTAATATTTTTTAACTAATAGATTTACAAAATCTACGTTTTAATGCTTATTTAACTGAAAACATAAGAAACTTAAAAGCTAGTCAAATGAAATTAGAGAAAGATACAAAGTCGGTATTCAATTTCTGATCGAACTATCTTAAATCCATTTTTTAAGCAATCATTTTTATTATATTTGAAATGCCAACAAAGCAAGTCCACCTTTTTAAAAAAAAATAAGTTAGGCAAAAATTGCAAAATATGCAAAATTGACATTTAAATATAGGTATTCAAAATTTATTTCATTAACCATTTATTAATTCATAAAAACGTAGAAAATATACAAAAAATAAAAACATAAATACAAGTATATTACAGAGCTTAAAAAGTATTTATTTATATAAATAAATAAGTTTTTTTTTAGTTATCAAATGTAAAACTCATTCTATTTGGTATTAAATAAAACTATTTTAAAAGTTGAAAATGTTCGTTCGCCATCAACGGATGTAATAGGTGCATTTTGAAAAGTGGTGAATTTCTATATCGAGTATGCATTTTCTACATTATTTTCCTTACTGCCAGGTAAATTAAAGATACTAGAAATTTCTTTAACTTTTTCAAATCCAGAATTCTTTCTTAAAACTGCATCATCTTTGGCTTTTATTTTTTTTTTTTTGCCGGTTATAGTCCCGACTAGAAATCCATAGTTTGAGTGTATAAATAAATAATTAAGCTTTCATACAAGCCAAATAAAAAATATTGACTACAAAATGCAACTCCATAAAACTAGTAAGAGAAAAAAGCCGAATTTATTATAAAGTGTAATCTAATCCTATAGCAAACACAAAAATGTTGTCCTTGAAAATGTAAAATTAAGCAGAGTATCCCATACTATTTTAACTATTTGACAGCTACAAGGCTCAAACAACTATAAACAGCTGATCTACTGACTACACCTCACAATGATTTCATCTTGAACTAAACAAAAAAAAAAAAAAAAAAAAAAATAAGCAAAAGAGCAATTTTGTTTTATAACTATTACGAAAAATGTCCATTTATAACAAAATATGCAAAAAGATGCACTTAAGGCGAAATATGCAAAAATATTCACTAACAAATTGATATCATTTTACTGTAAATATTGTGATTCATAAACATATTAACTTTAGATGAGTCTCAGAGTAACGACAAAAAACATACATTTGCCCGAAGTCTCTCGCCCTGATAATCATACATTCAATTTAGTACGATTTTTCATAAAGTAAATAAACGAATTTTTCTATAAAATGTTATTGCAAAAATATATTTTTTTTAGTGGAATAAGTCCATTCATTAAACGTAATTATAATGAAAACAACTTCCTTATTGCAATAATTATTATTTATTACGACTTTAGTATACTAGCTGGAGCTAGTGCACTAAAAGTAATACGTTTTGCAAGACTACCAATATGGAAGAAAATATTCCATTTACAATAATATTATTATTTGGAAAACAAAGAAGACCAAAAACCACAGAAAAATCAATACCAGTTCTTTTCTGTAAACCAAATTTGGAAAAAACAATTCAATTTTAAACGAATTCATATTTATTGGTGTTCACTAAATCGAATTCACATAATTTTATTCGTTTTAAAATCGAGTAAATTAACTTTTCGAAAGTAAGTCGAATGAGTTATTATTGTAATAAATTACTAAAATATGAAAATGAGTATACAAATTTAAGACTTTTTTTTAATAATTTTAGCAAATTACTTGCTCTTTAAAACTTTAATTTAAAAAGCACTCTGATTACTTTGATGAAGAAAAACAGCTTTGTGGAAAAATTTTTATGGTCATCACAAGAATAACTTCTTTTGGATAATAGCAAACAATGGCTACTAATTTTATGATACAAGGACTTTACCTTGCCGTTTAAATAAAAATTCGAACTTAACTTTGAATGACATCGAAACGATTTTGTTTGCAGAACACCAAATACAAATTTGTTCGGTTTTGAAAATTTTTCGTTTCAAAACAATTGAATTTTTAGTATAGAGCCGTATATTGAAACTATATAAAACTTCAAGGGCTATAACAAAAGAGAAATACCATAGCGGACCAACCTACAATACGCAGCGAATGTTTAACATCACCGGTGCGAACAAGCTACCAAACCTTAATAGACCAACTTACCATGTGTAACGTACATGTGTGCTTGGTACAATACACAAAGTGAATGTATTAATAATTCTCAAGCAGTAGATAAGAGAAATAACTTAAGTAGACAAAGTTTTGTAGCGAACGGGGGGAACAATAACCGATATTGTACGAATTATAGTTACTAGCAAGCTACTTTAACTATGGTACGAAGCTTATATTTGTGATAATTAACACATAGTTAGCCGAACGCGAAGTCTCTGGAAATTACTTCGTGCTCGTAATGTAGATTGTCGTAGCCTAAATAACCGAACAAACTGTGTTAAAAGCGTAATCATAGTAAAACGTAAGTATTGAAACTACTTGCACAATCGGAATAATCCGAGTCGACCCCGAGCGCAACGAAGAGATTGTTTGTCAACAGAGCAATTTGAGTCTCTGTACATTACATGTTGTTCAGCCGTGTGTTTGAGGGATTAAAATCCGAGCGACTGAATGGTGTCGCTCAACGAACTAATTCATCTTCAGGCATACCTCGTTTAGCGCTCATATTGCGTTCCCGAAAATTGAGCGTTAACAGAAACAGCGCTAAAATATGAGGCTACGTTCCTAACTAATACATGTCGTTCACCGTTCTCAATTCGCCTATTAATATTCATTTTCTTCTTCGACGTCAAGCTTTTTCTGTCTGTTTTTCAATTGATTTTTTTGTTTAATGAATTTTATTTATTTAATCAATACTGAGGTCTATATCAAACCCTATCAGTATTTCGAATGATAAATTTAATACAAAATTTGACATTTTGGGATTCTCTGAGCTACAATTATTTTTGATATTTTTTTTCTATTAGCGACAAAGCGCATGAATAAAATCATCAGCGTATTTGAATTCAAAAGGAAGCAGAACTTTGGTAAGACCCAGGGTTGTCTGAGTCATACCCCGGCTAAGAAAACAAACTGCCTTACAACGAAGTGATGAGTTTACTGCCCTACCGATTTACCATGAACCCAATTTTATTTTGTTATCTTAATGAAGTAATTTACATTTTCGACTAGTTTATTTATGCCACCTTTTTAATATAACTGAAATTAATTCTTAATGAACTTGGTTACTAGTAATTTTAACTCTTTTCATTTTAATTATTCTTTTTATATATTAAAAACCCATTAAAGTAAAGCTTATGTTTGTAAAAATATGAACTTAAATTTACTCATGTTTTAATTTTTTATAAAATGTTACTTTTGAAAGTGGTATAAGTCATTTTAAGTTAAAAAGTCGTTTATTTTCAAAATTTGCAAAGTTAAAAAAATCGATTATTTTAATAATTAGTATTCCAGAATAAAATTTGGAATAGATAAACGTTTTTAAATATCTCGAAACACAAGAAAAATTTCAAATATATTTTAAGTGAGAATCACAACTTAAAACAAAAACCTTCTAAAAGGAACAATTTGTCTATGCATATGCATACATACATACATACAAATTGTGGTTAAATATTGGTTTTTTAATTTAAATTTCCTTAAATATATTTCAAATAATGAACTGGTTAGTTTGCAATAAAAAATCTCAACGAGAATGTTGAAAGTTAAATCGCGAGTGTTAGCACAAAACTTTTAATAGAAAATTGAAAAAGTAGTAATGAAAATGCAAGAAATTAGATGTAAAAGCTTTTTATATGAAAATGGCATTTATTTTTTCAATAAACTTTTAATTAATAAAAATATATTTTTTTATTATAAATTAATATTTAATAATGAATGAATGTTGTATTTGGTCGTTTTGGTAAAAATTTCGAATGTGAAATAAATAAAATAATCTTAATTCAATTTTGCTTTTATCGTGTTGTTTTTATGTTGCAACATGGTCTGGACATGCCACCCTAATGGATTTGTTATATTTCGTTTATAATTTTGTTTTCCATTTTATTTTGCATTTCATTCACTTTAATTTTTTTTATAATTTTTTTCTTTTGTAATCAGTAGCAGACGAGACACTAAAGAACTAAACTTTTGCCATAAGAGGAGCATGTGTAATGAATGTGGCAATGTTAGTGTTGGTGTTCTTGTTTTCAAGCGCAAACCATTTCGAAACAGCAAGTTTGTTGTTCAAATCTTACGTACCGTGGCTGATGGTGGCCCTGTATTGAAAGGGCACCTCCACCAGTGGCATCAACATAAAAGAAAACAAAAACAAATAATAATAACAACAAAGGAAAAAGTCACAAGAACAAATTTCTCATAAATGTTTATGTTAACACAAAAGTGTGGGCATTATAATAGCGACACTCTTGATACGAGTATGTGAAGTGGAATGAAATGGATTGGATTGAATTGGATTGTGTTCTCAGTGGTATGCGAATAGGAGTATGATGAAAAATTATGCATTGCCTTTTGCCATCATGTTGTTAATTTTTATATTTTATGCCTTGAATTGAACTGAGCTTGTGTACCTGTTTATATTGTTGTTGTTATTGTTGTTTTGATTACTCGCAAAGCAAAAATGTTAAACTAACTAACTGCTGTTCGTTCCAGCTTTTAGTTTCTTTTCGTTGTTGTTGTCTGAGTGTGTCCTGTGCACAAATTAATGAAGTCTTATTTTATTCATTCTGCCCCACACTCATACTTGCATTGATACAAAAATGTAAGATAATTTTCATTTTCATTTTTTTATTGTTGTTTTATTTTTTATACTTTTAGGTCATTTAGTTTTTCTTGTTAAGATTATAACACACTTAGATGGAACATTGGCGCCAGGATCAAATTTTTTTTAACTTGAAATAATATTTAAATAATATTTTCTGTTAATAAAAAAAGCCAAAGGAAAGTTATTATTTTTTGAATATTTGAGTGATCATATGTACAGCTAAACACCCAGGGTATACAACGGAATCGAATCTGCAATCCCTAGATTGATAGGCTATTGAAGTTCCCACTAATCAAGGGGGATACCTTGTAATTACACTGTACGAGTATATAATTACATGCATACAATTGTATGTACGTACCTGCCTACATAAATTAAATTGAACTGTATTTTAGTTCAATACAGTTAATTTCCAATATTTTATCATTTAATAATTAAGTGAATTTATGGTAATTGATTTTTAAATACTCAAAGTTCGATTAGGCAAACAGCGACAGCTCCATAGCGGAGCTTAAAACAAACAACCATTCAGCCACTCAACTAGACAGTCAAGTAGACGGTCAACCAGCCAGCCGGCACGGCAATCTATTATAAAAAAAAATTAAGAAACAGATTTTCTAAAATTTGTTTTGGCTAGCAGACACATCTGCACTAAAAATGCTTTAAACATAATTTGTTTTGTGTGTGTGCGTGTTTTGTTTTCTTCATTAAATTATTTAATACATGTAAAGTATAATATTTACTGATTAGTCATTTCGAACAACACTTTAGTGCACCGTACACCGTGCAGTGAGAAGAAAAAACATGCCAGGTTTTTATTTTATATAAATTTTTCTTTACGTCAGCCAAACATTATAATCATGAATAACTTGAATGTGTTGTTTTACTCAAACAACAATAAAAACAAAAACAAAAACAAAACGAAAAATATTAAAAATAACACTTACATGCCTTTATTATACAACGTTTTTACACACAGTTGATGCACAATTTCCAAAAGCAATTTTGAACAATTTAAATTATTTTAAAGAAGATTTTATTATATCTGTGTGTAAGGAAAATAAAACATAATATTTATGAAGTTTAAAATGATAAGTCAATATATTCAATCTATTCACACTACACAGTTGTTATTTCTGCCCTTCTGATGGAGAAGCAGTGAGTTTTGTGTGAGATACAGACTTGCTCCTACTCTATCATATTGTCCCAAATGTCTAAAAGAAGAAGACATTTAAGGTAATTGCTCTTGTACAGCTACTTCTTTAGTGACTATGTTTCAGGTATAAGAAATATGTGTACCCGTTTAAGCGAAATTAACTCAAAACTAAAATTTTTACTATTAAATAACAAATTGAAATTTCAAATCGGTTGCACCAAACCTTGAGAAATTTCTTTGAAAACAGAATTTGTATGCTTAAAAACCAAATTTAAATGATTTGCTTACAAGTGGGCGTGGCACATTCATACACATATGTATGTGGTGACTTTCCTTACATTAAAAAATTTTATGTGTTCTATTACTAAAACCAATTCAAATTGTTTTGTTAAGAAGTTGGCCGGCTTAAAGTTATGTACGAGTATATGCCGATTTGTACGAAGAAATGGTTCAAGCCATTAAACATTTTAATTTTTTATTATTTATTATTATTGAATCTTTCTATAAGAAAATTACTGTAAAAAAATATAAAAAACTTAAATAATTATTACCAATGTAATAACTAGTTACTTGTACTCAAATCTTAGGACTAAAAGGAATATTCTACGTTAAAATAAAAAATTTATATCCCTCTTCTCACTAGGCGCAAGGTATCACTTCTCTTAAGCCTTCTGTGTCCCTCGAACTGTAACAGGTCCCTGGCGAGGGCGTTTGGATGTGTCGACAGTTTGTGAACGTACTTAGTACAATATTTTTCAATTTCCTCCCGAACCGTTGGAATTTCTAGATCTCTGTGGATATTCTCATTTCTTATATACCAGGGGGCGCAGACTATTGTTCGTAAAATATTTGACTGTCTTCTTTTAAACTTTTGGATGTTAGATGCACACGCAGTTCCCCAGAGCTGAATACCATATGTCCAGATTGGTTTAATAATGGCTTTATATAACAGAACTTTATATTCCAAAGATAGAGATGAAAATGGACCTATTAGCCACATTAGTCGAGCTGTTTTTAGTTTCATAGCTGAGATTTTGGCCTCAATGTGGCGTGACCATGTTAGACGTCTGTCTAGATGGATTCCTAGATATTTAATTTGGGATTCTACCGGAACAATGACGTTATTTATTTTTATTGGCGGACAATTTGCCTTTCTTAGTGTGAAAGTCACCTGGGCACATTTTGATGGATTTACTTTGATTTTCCATTTATTTAGCCAACCTTCCAGCTCGTTTATATGAGCTTGTAAGTGCTCAGATGCAGTTCCTGGATCTTTGTTCACACTTAAAAATGCCGTGTCATCTGCGAACGTTGACGTGATATTATGTCGATTTGTAGGCATATCGACTTCTTCCTGCTAACACCCACAAGCTGATTAAAAGTTACTTGACTGATAGAACATTAAGGTACGGTCAAAAAATATATTTTCACCAGTTAAGAAGATTTCTTCAGGCGTCCCCCAAGGAAGTATACTTGGCCCGCTATTATACATCGTCTATACATACATCCATTAAACATTTACTTAAAAAAATATTAATCTTGATTTGAGTTTAATGCCAGATTTGTATTGGGTTATGTTAAATTTATTGTTTTCCTCATCATATTCTCATGAATTATTTATTCAATACATTAAGTACCGATTAATGTTTTGTTAAGCTTTTGATTGTCAAATAACAAAAATTTTAAAAATTAATTTTATTCAATTCATGTTAGAAATGGTGTTGATGAAACCGTGTTGAAAGACAGTAAAAAATATTATGGCATTTAATGAAACTAAATTCAATTACTGACAACACGAAATTCCATTAATGAAATTATAGTCATTATATGCTGAGTAAATTTGATTCAAATTAACAAAGTTGCAACCGATTTATAGGCTGAATTCAGTAAAAACAACAACAACAACATTATATTGGAATTGTTTTACCTTTTTCTATGCAAGTATTGTCTTGCTGTCCGTTTATTTAGATGCAAAAGAAAATTTGTTTCGAAAATTAATTTCAATCCCAAAAAATAAAAAGGCAGTTAAATTAACTGTAATTTTGAAAGCAAAAATTTCAAAACACTTTTTTAAATGAATATATTAAGCTTAAAAAATAATCCACTGTTAGTACTAGTAATGCAAAAGATCGGCAAAATCTTAAGTTAATCTTTATATTTGTTTAATTAATACAATAATTTTGCCATGATTCTGAATTAAAAAATATGATTATACTGATTAAATATTTAATTGATTTCAAAAGAATATTTAATCAATATGCTAATATGGAATTAAAAGTTTTAGTGTATATCAAAAAAAAAAACTTAAGAAACGAACTTTAGTGTCGTCTAATTATAAAAGAATTAAGAAGCGAACTTCACTTTTCTACAGAAGTAAAAGGCTCGGGACACAAACGTCGAATACTGCAACGATTCAAATGACTTAAGATGCAAAACTTCGTATGGTTGTTAGGGTTCACTATTTATACGATAAAAGAATTCAAATCAATCAAAATTATTCATACCGACTTAAAGCTTTTGAAATATATTTTTGTAACTCAATATTTAGCTGGGCTTTGCAGTTATTTATTTGGTTAAATATTTTATATCCAAATTGTATAATATTTTGCATGAAAATAATTGATATTTACCTTTATTATAAATATCATTTAGCTAGAATTTTTTTTTCACGTTTTTGCTTTAATCTGCAACAAATAAGAAAATACAAGTATATTTTTTTGTTTTTTTCTAAAAGTTAATTTTTAAATTTAAGAATAATTTCTTCAGGTTTTTATTAGTAACTAAGATCCAATTGACTCTGGAATAAGCTGTGATGGAAATCATAGGCGGTCGCAAAATTTAGCAATTGTTTAACAAATGAATTAAAAGGTGCTGGTTTATTTATAAAAAATTAAATTATTTCCTGATAAAATCGTTAATTCGCAACAGTTGGTACCTTTTATAAGTTGCTGCAGTAAAAAATATAATTTTCGCTCGCAAAATCTTATAAAATTTTAGAAATTATTTATTTTACACTCATCCTAAGCTTAGGGCCTCTACCAACTAAGTAGATACGTTTTCCAAGGTGGTATTTCCTTCCAGACGGGAGTGGAAACAGGGCACAGATGTACGTAGGTATGACACTAGAGTCTAAGGTGATCTGCGGTGTGGCCATCAAGGAGTCATGCCAGTCTCTGCACGATAGGGCACTCAGGGGAGCTATAGGCATCTTTTTAGAAAGAAGCGACTTTACTGGCACTTACGGGCCAATGTAAGGCTGTGTTATCCAACCTGGGACGTCAGGCAGGTATGGATTTCTGCATACAGCGGCCTTATTGGTAATGAGCAAGCGAATAAATTGGTCAAGGCTGGCTATAACATGGAGGCTGTACCGCTTAGTAGTATCAGGAACGGCATTCTTGATTAGTAGCGGGGAAAAGCGGATACCAGATGGCAGTGTCGACAGGCGTGTAAGGTTGTGCTTCAATTTTCGCCTCGCTATGATGGCAAAACGCTCTGCTAAGCTAGTAATCAGGAATATGAAGGATATTTCCACACTAATGGCTGTGATAACTAGAACTGCCTTTCAACGAAAACTGCCGCAGTTGCCGGGCACCCAAGAGTAATTAGACAGACTTACAACTTTTCTGCGAGTGCCCGGCTCATGACTTTGAGACTCAGATTTCTAGGTACACATGTGATGTACAGACTACCGGAGATATCAGGAGTTTTGTTAGGCACCTTTCTCATATATCATAATGTCACGGAGTGGATCTACTCTTTACTACTCTTGATAATTTAAAAAATTTAATAAATCCGTCTTTATTATTATAAATTCACTCTGCACTGATAACGTAAAAAAATTTCACGTAACTTTCTTGTTACCAATTTTCCCTTGGAGCGGAATAAGTATTTCACTGAAACTAAAATTTCGCTTCTATTCACGATAGGCGTAATTATCACAATATTTAATTATTTCATAATTGTTTTCTGTAAAAAAAAAACAAAAAAAATATTCGTAAAAATTTTTCAAGCAAACTGTGTTAAATTATGCTCACATATATTTCTCGCCATTTTCTCTATTTTAGAGACAACGGTATATCTCGAAAACGAAAATCATTTTAAGGAAATGCAGTAGAAATTTGAATTCTCTACTAGTTTCAGTTGCTCCAATACAGAAGCATTTTTGCTTGAGTCATGACTCAATGCTAGGACCTTGTTGGCTACATATCCAGCTTTTGGCTAAGCATAAATTGCAAATAATATTGTTTCAACTTACCGCTCAATTTTAGTTTCA
The DNA here is from genome assembly GCA_947397855.1 of Thelaira solivaga. Taxonomy (NCBI): domain Eukaryota; kingdom Metazoa; phylum Arthropoda; class Insecta; order Diptera; family Tachinidae; genus Thelaira; species Thelaira solivaga. The sequence continues at coordinate 45,215,717 of OX377611.1, read as the reverse complement.
AAGTCTATTTAAAAACTGATAGCTTCATCCGATATGTATTCACTTCAACTTGATAACGACCTTAAAATTATTAAGAAAACTTTTTAAAAAATTATTCATATTCTTTTGTATTTATTATGCATGACTTCGACCTGATGAAATGATAGAAAATTATTAAATTTATTAATTACACTTCGTGCAAATTAATTTAATTATAAATCGATTGTTTATTAGCAAAATGAATATTAATCAATTAAAATCAATAATTAAGCAATTACCCATTTTTCTATTTATTTGTTTGTGACTTAACAATTAATTCAATTAAATTTAATTGTAATTGCATTACAAAATAACTTGTTTGTTTTTTCCAGGTCATTAATAAACATTTTAATCGGACTTGGCTTAATAACCTGCTTACGTATCCGGTGGACACAATTATTATTTTTTTATTTTGTGGCTTGTTATCACTAAAGTTAGTTGTTACGGGTTACTTAAGGCAAAATCTTAAAACCCTACAGTGAACCAAATTAATATTTTCTATTTTTGTTAGATGGAAGAGTGTTAATATGAAGGACCCCTATTATTTTAACAAAGAAATAGTTTGTCCTCCATTAGGTATATTATTATCACGTTTAACATCTTTCGCGACAGAAACGACAGGAATCGTCTTGTACCACACCGATTTTACTCATGTCATAGTTAAGTCTAGAATGGGCCGTAAGTACTTAGTTCAACGTAGAGCTTGGTGTCATTTCTGCTGAGGTTTAAGACAACTTCTGCTTTAATGCACTCAGGATTAATGAGTCTCTTTGACTGCCCCATATCCACTTTGATTTTCCTAATTGCGAAGTAGGCCACTAGTAAAGTTGTTGGTGATCCCTCAGAAGGGCTCTGAACTTTATAAAGTGGTATCCATGCCTTTTTTTAGCAAAATAGTCCGCCATTTCAAAATAAAGTAATCAAGTTCCTCTTTGCCAAAGCATTGAGATGCTTGTAGCAATCCCAAACTAATCTTGATTGAAAGGAATAGCTTGCTAATGCACATTGAACTGCTTGACTGTTTATATTCCGGTACCACAAGTGCCCTTTCGTAAACATTCCCTATCATATAGCTTAAGGCGTGAACCCCCGCCTGAAAAATGGAAGCATTTTTTCCCATTGCAATTGTCTTACGCAAACGTTGCTCTTTAATTCCTGCGGTAGCACTTCCATCTTTGTTTTTGGACCCATCACCGTTTCTCCAAGCAGATCGTTCACGATTTTTTTTAGCTTGTCATAGGATACATGAGTGATAGCGAAAGGGTTAAATTTATAATTTATATAAATTAATATCCAAGAATGAAATGTTAAATAGAAGTGAACCATGTTATTTTATTAATTGTAATAAAATTTATTTTGAGAATCATGTGATTAATTGTGTAACTACCTTCTAGCTTTTACTATATGAACTGTTATATTTGAAAGTAGTATAAGTCAATTTTTTTAAAGTGAACCAGCTATAATTCTGGTTATTTTTTTAAGTGCATTTATGTACGAGTATACCACCTTCAATAATAGCTCATATTTTGTCAGTAGTTTCATTAAAAAGTATTATCCGAAGTGCTGTCATAAAAATGAAGTGTCAATAAAGAAAACGGGATGAATGTAATTGCTTTAACTAGTCCGTGCCTGAAGTTTATTTAATTTAACGAAATAAAATGTCATGTTTGAGAATATGATTCAAAAATAAGGAATTATTAGCGTCAACTAGCAACTGTCGGAAAGGCACACCATCCTGAAATTAGTAACAATTCAATCGCTCCCCCCTTTATCAATAAAATAAAATATTACACATGTTTGTAGTGATGTGTGGACTTCAAGTATGCTTGTGCAGCCCTTTAGTATATAGGTTAAACTTGTAATTAAATAAAACTTATATTAGCCCGCTTCGAACGCTTTGTTTTTGAAATTATTCCTCCTCTGGATTGTGTCATAGTAATTAAATTCTATTTCAGCGATTCTCGATAATACAAATTTAATATATCATTTCGACAGTACAAGCGATCAACTAGTTTATGAAAATTACAAAAAAAAAATTTGGTTACCCCCCTTGTTCAATGGACAATGCACTATCCTATCGATCTATGAGTCGCTGGTTTGATTCTTGCCTAGACCTTGGGTGGTAGGCTGTATAAAGGTTCTGTGGGTTTTGGTACAAATGGCATAATTAAAAATAAAAAGCAAGAACAAAAAGAATGGAGGGTTTTCATAAAAATTTTTTAGACAATTTGATCGCTTGGGTTATGGAAACAGCACGTAAATTGCATATTTTTTGATTTGATGTTATTGTAGTAAAATTATTTTGTTATTGTACCTGCAGATAGCCTAATCACAAAATTTTTATTAACAATTTTACATTTTCATCCGAGGGCTGTTTGACAACATCGCGAGTTTTTGAATTTTCCCCCCAGTAACTTCAAATACAATTTAGCTGGCGTCAACCACCATTTTTTAATAAATGACTGTCAAATTTTGAGCAAGTTGCGTCATTTAGTTTGTGCTTGGCAGAAATTAAAATCTGAAACCCTTGAGAGTTTCCACAAAAAGAAAAAAAAAATAATTGGGTGTGTTGGTTAAGCATTACGGCAAGAATATATAAAACTGCTACCCCATCCAGCATATTCTTCAGATTTAGCCCTATGCGACTGTTTTTTTTAAAACGTAAAAAAATGGCTGGGTGGTAAGAGATTTGGATCGCAGGGGGTTATTACCGAAACAAACGCTTATTTTGACGGCCTTGAGAAAGCCTATTATTTTTAATTAATAAAAAATTGGTAAAGCGCTAGACTAAATGAATTGATCTGAAAGAGATTATGTTGAAAAATAAGTCGCTTACTTGTCGAATAAATTTTTTTATTCAAGACTTTATGGAGTTATCAAGCAGCCCTTGTACTTTTCATTACACTTGTGCTCCATAGTTTATTTTAAAGAGCGTTCTTTTATGTTCAAAAATTAAGAAAGCAATAGTTCACTTAATCTTTGTCTCTCTACCGATATTGCCATTCAACGCTCTTTATTGTGTACGAGTTTTTAGAAAAATGAAAAACAACATAATTACAAAACAAATTTTGAAAAACCATAAAATAAAATTTATTTTACTGTGTCTTACGATAGTGCCTGTTCTGTATTTCACACGGGTCTAAAAAAAGTGGAAGTACATTTTTTCTTCTTATTAAATGAAAATTTTTATGTTTTTTTAATTCCAACAATAATTTCCTACCCAACATAAAGCAAAAACAAAATTAAAAAAATTCTTGCATGAACCACAGATTAGTTATGAGATGTTGAATTTTTCAAATCCGAATAAAATATTCGGATTCGGAATTGGAATACAGAACAGCACTGAATGCAATATTTTTTGTTTTTTCAATTATGTACTCAAACAAACATTCAAAACTCTTACTTAGTTTTGCACATGAATCCATTCAAAACAAGTAATTATGAGAAAAAAAACTATAAAAATTTTCTATAATTTTGCCCCAATATCAATAATGTGGTGTAAATTTTATTTTTATTGAAAAGCAAATATGTTAAATGTCTTTACATAAGTCTTTTAACGTTTCCTTCTTTTATTCACTTTTCAACTGATTTGTTTTATAAAATAAATTTAAGAATTTTGTTGGCGCCTGCATAATCACGATCAAGAGAACTAAAGCGAATAAGAAAATGAAGAAAATATGTAGACCGGTGTGTATCATTGTTCTCTACATCTCTTTGTTTTATTTTATTTTAAATTGTTATTTTGTGGTAGAGGATGCGAGTAGCAGTATTAAAAAGAAGATGAATAAAAAAATTATCTTAAGCGCATAAACGCCAGCTCTAATGTGGCTAATTGACTGAAACGTGAAAATAAAATTAAGAAATAAAGGCCAGCTGAAAATTTCACATTTACAGTGACTAGAAAAAGCAAACAAATATTTTGATAAATTTGAGTAAAAGCTAACAAATGAACTTTATGTTTCACGTGGTTTACAAAAAAATTTTTTTTTATTATTATTGAATCTTTCTATAAGAAAATTACAATAAGTATCCAAGTCTTAACTGTAAAAAAATATAAAAAACTTAAATAATTATTACCAATGTAATAACTAGATACTTGTACTCAAATCTTAAGAATAAAAGGAATATTCTACGTTAAAATAAAAAATTTATATCCCTCTTCTCACTAGGCGCAAGGTATCACTTCTCTTAAGCCTTCTGTGTCCCTCGAACTGTAACAGGTCCCTGGCGAGGGCGTTTGGATGTGTCGACAGTTTGTGAACGAACTTAGTACAATATTTTTCAATTTCCTCCTGAACCGTTGGAATTTCTATATCTCATTTCTTATATACCAGGGGGTGCAAAAATATAATAAAATTTTCCATACATATACGAAAAAGAAGAACCATATTCACTTGTATTCGCTATTTTCCACTAAAATTAATTTAAATAATTCAATGAGAAAAAACTTAATTTTAATTTTTCTTTTGTGAATATTATAAATCAGTTTTTTTTTTTGTAAAAATAAAATCTTTACTGTGAGTTTCTTACTAGCTTACAGCTACAGTGTACTTGTAAGTGAGAAGGGTAGCGCAAGCTTCTCTACCCTTCTCACAAAGTCGAACGAATTCATTATTGTTACGACAAACTCTTTTTGTCGATTTGCTTTTTCATATTTTGATTTGTTTTTCTTTCAGGATTGACAAATTAAAGTTAAATTTAACACCAAAGAAACTAAAAAGTTCATTGCTGCTACGAAAGTCACAGTGTAAAAACAGTAATAGAAAACTTGGCTACATTTGTCGCCGTGTAGTTATTTCTATTGAAAATATCTGTCTTTTTCCAAAAATAGAAATGTAAATATAAAGCAGCTCAATTATTCTATTCCTAAGTTTTAATACATAAAATATTTGGTCTGATTATGAGTGGCTTTCTTGCAACGAAAGCAGTGATATCTGACAATGTAGTCTTTTATTCTTCTCTGTTTATCTTCGATATCGGCCAAAATTTGTTTACATTCTGTGCGTGCCAGTGTTTTTTTTCCTTCTAAGGGCTATTATTATTAGTTACCTTTAGTGAAAGTTAAGATTTTATAAGTCAAACATCTAGCTTTTGGTTGATCAAAAACCGGTTGACCCACAAAATGATAACTTTAATTATCGTGCGTTGTAATATTGGCCTGAATGTATCTGAGCAATTTCATTGACTTTCTTCACTTTTCAGCAGATGTAAAAGGTGTCATTGTTTGACATTTGAACAATTGTTATTGTTTGCTAGTAGAAGGTACGAGGTTAGTAAAAAATGACCATGGACAGCGAAGGGAGTTCGTTAATTGGGTATTGGAGAGACAACATGAAAATGCTGATTTTGCCGATAAAATCATCTTCAGTGACGAGGCCCATTTCCATCTTGATGGCTTCGTCAATAGGCAGAATTGTCGCATTTGGGGTGAGGAAAATCCACGAGTGATTCACGAGAAGTAAATGCATCCTCAGCGTGTCACTGTGTGGTGTGGTTTTTAAGCTGGAGGAATCATTGGACCTTTTTTTTATAAAAATGAGGCAGGTCAAGCGCATCGATATCGTGAAATGATAACCAGTTTTTTCTTGCCTAGAATTGAAGAAATCAATGTGGAGGGCTTGTGGTTTCAACAAGACGGCGCCACATGTCATACAGCCAGAGAAACAATTCAATTGCTGCATCAGTCATTTCCCGGTTGTATTATTTCGCGTTTTGGAGACCAGAATTGGCCGCCTAGATCGTGCGATTTAACACCATTAGACTTTTTTCTTTGGGGTTTTTTGAAGTCGATGGTTTCCGCGAATAAGCCGACGACAACTCAAGCCTTAAAAGAGGAAATTGGACGCTGCATTAATGAAATACCGCAGCATTTATACAAAACGGTCATTGAAAATTTTATTAAAAGATCGCGTGTGTGCCAGCAAAGCCATCTGCCCGATATGTTGTTCCATACATAGCCTCATTCTGTATACTTTACGATATAATAAAGTTTCACGATTTTTTTTAAATATCTGTTTTATTTAAAATTTAAATCTTGCGTTCTTGTTGGGACACCATTTATTTGACACATACGAAAAAGTTTATTCAAATTGTACTGGGCTTCCAGTGGAAATTTTCCACTAAAAAACGACACTCGTTATATGGCCGAATTTTTTTTGCTATTTTGTCTCATTTCGTTTTTATTTCTTATTACATTGCCATCTCTAAATCTGTTTAGTACCGCTCATGAAAATGGAAATTAGACTACTTGGGCAACAGGAAAGTAATTGTATTTTGAATTTTTGATAGCTTCAAGTCGCTAGCTTGACGTACATTTAATCTGTTATGACGGGTGTAGTGTCAGTGAGCCACACTTAACATCATGGCAACAACAAAATGCTCGCAGCGCAGTGTGGTAAGACTCTTTTTGACAAAAGGTGCTTGATGAAAACTGTAATTTTTTTTTTTTTGGAAAAAGAAAAAAAGCCGCGAGAGTTTCTTTTTCTTGGGTAATTTATTGCGAGTAGATATTAAAGACAAACCACCTTATCCAAAAAAATTAACGTAGACTTTTTTGTCAACGTTAACGAAATTTTTCATATAATTTTTAAAAAAAATTTGAGTTTAATGTCTACGTTAATTTTTTTTTTTTTGGATAAGAGCAAAAGAAATTAAAATTCAAAAAATTGTGTAATAACGAAATAACTTGTTAAAAAAATTGGTAAGATCATCGAAGATATCGAGTAAAGAAATCCAATGAAAGTAAAGCACATAAAATGTTAAAGTTTTTGTTCATTCTTGTTTGTGGAAATATACGTTTTGTGAATGGTGATGAAATCCATTAATTTAATTAATTAATATGATAAAAATTCGTTTCCGGTTTTTTTTTTGAAAGATATTTTTGGATTACAAGAATGAAATTAAATTAAAAAAAATAATTATTGAAATGCTTTAAAATTATTTTAAAAGAAAATTAATCGTAAATTCAATTAATAAAAAAAACACAAATAGTATATACAGGGTGGGCCAAAAGAAACCAAGGGGTGTAAAAGTTTAATAACTTTTTTGTTTATTAATTTTTTTTTATTTTTTCTTTCAGATTATATAGACAACACTTGGAGAATTTATAATGGAGAGGTTCACAACTGAACAGAGAACCAGAACAATAGAATTTTATTATTTAAACCAGAGATCAATTATTTTAACGCAAAGAACATATCGTCGACATTTTAACGTCAGAATTTCGCCCTCTGAAGCGATGATTCGTTGCTTAGTTAATCGTCATCACCAACATGGCAGCGTAAGAGATTTGCCTCGAACCGGTAGACCACGTTTAAGTTGCACTGCGGAAAATATTGAACGAGTACAGCAAAGTGTTAACGAAGCACCAGAAACATCTGGCAGAAGGTGTTCTGCTCAGCTAGAAATGTCTCGTACGTCACTACGGCGCATTTTAAAAAAAGATTTACAGTTATACCCATATAAGGTGCAATTGGTCCAAGAATTAAAACCCGCAGATCATCGGCAACGTCTAAATTTTGCAGTTAAATTTCAAGAGTTGGCCAGAAATGAAATCAACTTTATTGAAAATTTGATTATGAGTGATGAAGCTCATTTTCATTTGAATGGCTTTGTTAACAAGCAGAACTGTAGGTTCTGGGGTTCTCAAAATCCAAGAGCCATTCATCAACGCCAATTGCACCCCATCAGGTGTACAGTATGGTGTGGGATCACATCTGAAAATGTCATTGGGCCCTACTTCTTCGAGAATGAAGATGGAAGTGCTGTAACCGTAAATGGAGAGCGGTATCGTTTTATGATAGAAAATTTTTTACGTCCTGCTCTTGAAAACAGACCTGGTATGTGGTTTCAGCAGGACGGAGCCACTGCCCATACCGCCCGAGACACATTGGCACTTTTAAGTCAAATTTTTGGAGAGCGAATAATTTCTCGAAATTCGGAAATTATTTGGCCAGCGCGATCGCCAGATTTGACAGCACCCGACTATTTTCTTTGGGGTTTTTTGAAGGAGCGAGTGTATGTGAACAAGCCAGAGACAATCCTTGAACTCAAGGCAAACATTGTTGCAGAAATTTGAACGCTACAGCCACAAGTTTTGAAAAATGTTATGGAAAATGCTCTAAAAAGAGTCCATCAGTGCGAAGCTGAAAACGGTGGTCATTTAAGAGACATCATCAAAAATTTCCATTTTGTATATTATATAATCTGAAAGAAAAAATAAAAAAAAGTTAATAAACAAAAAAGTTATTAAACTTTTACACCCCTTGGTTTCTTTTGGCCCACCCTGTATATATAGATATACTAAATAGCTGAACAAGCACACTTGAAATGGCTTACAAGCACTTTTTATAATAAAATATTACACACATTTGTAGTCATACGTGGTATTCAAGTATGCTTGTGCAGCCCTTTAATATGTATATACATACAAACGAACAATATGTATTTATTAATTGATTTTTTTGGTTGATGGCTGGATGAAAAGTTTACAAAATTAAATTAATCAGACTTACGAGACATTGTTCAATAACACCGGCCTAGGATAATGCCAATGGAAGGTAAATATGCCTATCCAGGACCATTCCATTTTGTGTTGTTTCACAAGGAAATCTTAATTCCAATATCCCCCATCAGCACATATTTACTTCAATAGTGGCATAATTAATAAGTTGATATTCTCTGAATATTTTATTTTACTTTGTATTCTTAATTTTAGTACAAAATATTTAAAATTTTTACCATAAGTGATTGAACTCATAAGCTCGAACCACATAGCGTACCATCAAACTTGTACGATATTCATTTCAGTATTTAAAATGCTAGTAAATAAGTTTGGAACTTTCCACCATAGAAATAATTTGATCATACACAACGTAAACAAATTGATTCCATCAGCAAATTCACAAAATGGCAAATATAACCAAACCACTATCACATTCACTTAATAGGGGAATGCGTGTTGCTGTCGTGTATGGGCCGCTTTGCAGCTTCTGCTGTAAAATTAATTATGACTTTATTGAAGTACTCGTATATGAAAAATACAAAAAATTAATAAAATGTTTGTTCGAGTATAATTTTTTTTTATTTTGAATTTATTTAATGTCTATGACTGTGAAATACATACATTCAAACATTTATTAAATTACATACTTACTAATAAAATGATTTATTATTATAATTTTTAATTTTTTACTTAAAAGAAAGTTCATTCCATTTTAATAAATTTTTAAACAAATTTTATACACACTTACACACACACTTAAGTACTTATTTACATACGCATTTAAAATAAAGTTTACCTGTTCAGTAATATGTGTGTCATGTTGTGTGTATGAGTATATTGAATAAATAAATTATTAACCCCTTTTCTCCATGTCATGATACGCACGGGCTATAGGGGGCGGTACTTATTTAAAAATCAATTGGCATATATTCAATTACAATTTAAATTACATTTCAATTCCAGTCTACATTTAAATTATATGTTTGTGATTAGTATTTGCTGTTATGTAAATGTTGGATTATTTGTCGTTTTATTGTTTAGATTTTTTTCTTCATATTCAGCACTAAGTGATTTATTGATTATAATTATTAAGAATTAAATACATTTAATTACTGTACTGGAATTAAGTGGGAAGTCATTTAGTAATTAACTAATTTATTTTAAATAAATTAATGACAATTTGACACACCAACTAGCAAAGGAGTGATATTCCTCGCCTGAGCTGGTGGTCATTAGCTAAGAACATCGTTGTGGCCATTTTGACGCAACATTTCAAGTTTCAGTTCATGTTCACGAGCCTTCAGCCGTAATGCAGCAATTGATGATGAACGGCGATCTTCTGGTGGAGTTGAGGAACGTATGGCATTCGCTTGTGTGGCACCATGCTGGTGTTGAGGGGAATGATGTGACATTGCAACAGTTGCCTGCGGTACATTGGGAGGTGGTGGGGCTGCTGGTGGTATTGATTGATGTGTAGCTGTCATTGATGTTAAGCCCAGGCCAGGAGAATGTTGTGACTGTGATTGTACATTCGAGCCTGATTGCGATGTAACTGAAGAAGGTGAAGTAGGTGGGGAGGCTATTAAATGATTGGGTGAATGCAAATCGGGTGAACCGATATGAATGGGAGGTTTGACTTGCATCGGTGGTGGTCGTGGAACAGCGGTCATATTGGCCAACAATGACTGAAATGATGTTGAAGGTGAGTACATGGAAGCCATGCCAGGTGGCAGCATATGAGGCGGAGCTCTATGAAAACAACATTTTGTAAGTATCTTTCTTAAGCTTTTTAATAACTAGTTTAAGCTACCTTTGAAATTGATTAAAATAGCCCGTCGGCAACATTGGTGCTCCCGCTAAATGTGGATAGCGAAATGCTGCTATATTTGCTGCACCATCAAACGGTTTACGTAAACTGGCGAAACCTAAATGCGTGAAGGGATTTGGTGGTAGTGCAGAACCAACAACAGTCTGTATAGAACCATGGCCACTAGGCAAATAGGGATTATACGGATGAGATTGTGGTCCCACTTTTTCTTGTTTACGCCATTTGGCACGTCGATTTTGAAACCATACCTTGAAGTCAAAAGAAAAATTTTAATTAATTTATAAAAACACAAAGATATTAATTCACAATAACTTTTTAAGATTGAAAAAAAGAGCTGCTAAAACAGTTAATTGCAAAATAATAATTGGAAACGAAATTAAAAAAAAAGAAAATACCAACCACAAACATTTTTTCATTGAAGCAAAAAGCAAAACAAAAAAAAATTAATTGAATTTGTTATTAAATTGTAATTTAATTATTTTCCATGAATTTAATTAACTTTATTTATACACTGCGGTTTGGTTTTTGCTGCTGGCAAAAGGGGTTCACAGTCATTCTGATTAATTTGATTTTTTGGATACAAATGAACAATTTGGTTAGCCAACATTTAAAAATATCCAGGAGGATTCAGTCTAATCTGAATCAAAATTATAGCGATGAGGGCTCAATTAAGGAAAATGGTGGCAGCGACGTGCAACTTTAGCAATTAGAATGAGTTTACAATCAAATAACTACTGCAGAAGTTATCAGGACGAAGACGAGGACAGTTCTTTAGAATAATTTCTCTGCTACTGCCGCACATTTGATGGTTTGCGTAACTTGGAGGTCACACGATCATGTTTTCATTCAATTTTTAAAATTTCTCATTTTTTTACCAATACACTCACACTTTTAAAATTTGTTGAGAGTTTGCTTTCAATTTTTCGTTCAATTGAGTGTTTCAAATTACAGTCAAGAAAACAGCTGACTGCAGTTTTTTTATTCCAAATTTGAATTCTTATTCTGCCGCCAGTATTGTTTTGTTTTTTTTTAAATATGTTTGTGAACAAATTAAACAAATATAACGACGTTTTGCAGTTCATAGAGATATACAGAAGACATGAAGTTCTGTGGAACATGAATATTCCGGCATATACACGGAATGATTTAAAAATGAAGGCATATAACTCTATTGCCGCCGAAACAAAACTGTCCGTGGAAAAGGTTAAAAAAAACATCTTGTTGAAAAACTTGCTTTGAAATTGCGTGCAGCCTACGTCACAGCTTTCAATTTTTGTGAATTTTGACAAGCAGTATATGTGAATTTCTTGAAAGAGAATTGTAAAAAAACTTGATCCTGTGACTGCAGCGTAAACTTCAATTCGGGGAACGCTAACTATTTGATCTTCTTTTTCTCAGACTCTTCTCTTTTCCTTTCTTCTTTTTTGTTTTCTGTGTTCTATTCTATTTTTAAAAACTTTGCCTTTTGTGATCATTTTCTAACCTCTTTTTCCTTTTTCCACTTCTACAGGTATCACAAAGGGACCAACTTGTTTACGGGTTTGCTCTGTTCCACCTACCCTAATATAACATTTAGATTGAAAATAAATCCTACAAATTCGAGCGTTCTGTTAAATATGAAATTAAAAATATAAGAGAATAGCTGTCTTTCCGCATCTATAGGAATTCCTAAACTAAGCAGATTTATAAATAAAATTTTGCTTTTCCATTAGCTGTTAAACGGTCTAAAGACTTCTAACTAACCGGTGAGCGTAGCTGATCTAAAATTAATAGTGACCACTCTTAGAATGGTGAAAAATTTAAAAAGGAAGGTTATTTATTCTACACCTACAGATTCAATTGTGAAAATCGAATTCAGTTATGATAAGATGAACTCGTGTATGTAATATTGATAGTTAATAGTAAAACTAGACCACCGCAATTGGCAGCTTGAACTAAAAAGTAAAAGTGAGCAAAACATAGAAAAACTAAAATTAATTCAATTTACAATCTTAAATTAGAAATTAGGCTCTTGAGCCCAAAATCCCTTACAATCTCTGCTTAACTAACGACCTAATTATCAGTTTTTAATTCGTGTTCAGCACTCAGCAAAATATTGTAAACACAAACCTTAATAGTGTAAGAACAAATCACGCGGCAAACGGTCGCGGGCGGCAATCAGCTGTTTGACTTTCCGTTTCAATAATTTTTTTGGTAGGCAAATGTAGGCAGCAACATTAAGAGCGACCAATGTCAAAATTGAAGTTTATTTAGATACGCTCTTAGCATACAAAAATGTTCGGGTTTTCGAAAATTAATTCTTTATCATAAATATTTGATATTTATTTATCTCAAATTTTATTGTTTATGTATATGGCAATGCCGCTTGGCCGTTTTTGATAGCACTCACTGCCAAATTTAATTAATTGTGATCTGTCGAATGAATATTTTTGTACTCAAACTGGCAATATTGGTGCCGCACGCGCCCGCTTGCCGTCTGCATTGGCTTTCCATTATGAAGTATAAACTAGAAACCCTATAAAAGCTTTTATTATTGTTTATTGTTTCTTGCTTCAGTTCTTTTGTTTGCTCACTTCAATTTTTCTTTGTATTTCGTTTAATTGTTTGTGTATTGTTTGGTATCAACGTCGACTTTTAGATAATTAGTGCTGCATTTGATTTGAAACCATAACAAAATTTAGTAAATGCTTTGCTAAAGTTAATTATCATGAATAAGTTACAAGTTTTTGCTGTTTTACAAATGCAAGAAACATAAATGTTAAATTTAGATTCAATGATTTCATGATTTTTATTTGTGTGAATTTTTTACAAAATAAAATAATTTCAGGTAATCAATTTTAAACTGTTAATTCATTATTCTGTGAAATTTATTTAAAATTTTTACTTTGTCTGTTATCGACAAATTTTTTACGAGAGTGTCGGAAATTTTTTTTATAAATTTGCTAGAAATGTATCAACATCATAACATGAAAGTGTTACGAAAAATAAATGACTTTGGAAGACACACTATCGCACATGTATAACAGCTATAGTAAGATTTGGCCCTTTGCACACTAACAACACCAGTTACATTAAATTCTAGATTTACCATATTTACCATTTGTATGTGTGTGTGTTTTAATAAATTTTTTTTTTTAAATAAAAATCAAAAGAAAGGAAACTCACCTGAATGCGTGCTTCTGTCAGACCAATTTTCATTGCCAGTTCCTCTCTGCAATTTAATAAAAACAGAAATAAAACAAAGTGAAAAAATTGATTAACAAATGAATTAATTAATAATGAAACATGTTTTATTTAATTCTTGTTCGTTTATTTATTTGTTTTTGTTATAATTGCATTCCGACTTAATTAAATTAAATGATATTTTGAACACTATCGTTTATTTATGACACAACATCCACTAATGCAATCACAATCCCAACTCTATCGATATGATCGCTGCTTTTAAAATAATTAATGAATAAAATATAAAGAACAAAATAATAAAAACTTTCCAAATTTCTGGTTTCAATTTAAAAGGTGGCTGTCAACTGAAATACAGTTGCTAGTTATGTTACACTTTGATATTTTAGTTTAATTTGTAATTTAATACTCTTCTATAAAAAAAAATTATTTTAATAATTGCTCATCAGCATCGCATGTTAATGAACTTTTTCAATTTTTAATGTTCATTATTGATTTAAAATAAAAACCAGTTTAGTTTTTTTCAAGACATCAAAAAGCAGCGAGCCCACTGATTGGCAGCCGTGTTCTAGACGAGAATAGGACTCAGATCTCTAGGGCCTGTGGTGGGGGGTCAAATAGCCAGTTACTAACTAAAATTTTTGAACAAAATTTGGGTGCATAGTTTAATTCACACTATCCGATATTTAACTTATCAATATTTTCAATTTAATGCAAAAACAAAAGCTTATAAAATCTAAACTTTAACTATCGGTAGCTTCTAATAATGGCCGCGTAAAAACTTGCATTCGACGCAGTAAAATTTTTTAAATAATATTTTGACTTCATCGAAATGAAGAAAATATGTTTTGGTGCATTTAGTGGTGATTACACAAAAACTTAGCAAAATTGGTAAAAGACAGTCAGTCAGAACTAATCAGGTCTCTGAGGGAAAACATGACAGTAAGAAAACGTGTTCTGAAAATAACTTTTTCTTAAAATAACTTAAAATGTCGTTTAAAATCTGTGTCTCGTTTTTATAACTCTCGCAAGAAACAATAGAATTCACCAAAAACGATGAGAATTGAAACAAAATGTCATGTATTTCATACAAGTCTTGCTGTAATTTTTCTTCGTGAGAACCAACTGTCATTTTAGGATATATGACATACTTTCGTGGAAAGATACGAGTATAACTGTTTCTGTAGTAAAATTTTGCGAAAAATGTCTCATTGGAACTGTCAAATTTCTCACATTTCAAAATGTATGAGAGAAGAGTGAAAAAGTAGTTACAAAATTAAAACTACAAAATTTAAAATTATTAATTTAATAAATTATATAAAATAAATGTTTTTGAACGATTTTCTGTAGCGGAATATTGCAATTTTATATGTATTTTTTGTTAATAAATTTATAAATGTGATGGCACCAGACTATTTTTCAAAATTTTTATTCACTTTGTGTACTAACAAATGTTCAGATAAACAAAACTGTCATGTATAAATCTCTCTTGTTGTTCACTTTTCATTCTCCTTGATATGATTGGGAAATACCAATAAAGATGTAGTCGCTTTGCATTTTTTCACATTCATCGATAGAAACCCTTTTTTCCCACAAATCTAGAAACGGTGAAATTTTTAATTTCACACTTATTGATGTGCGAAGTTCCCGCATATACGTACGGGGTACTGGTAGTACCTTATGGTATCAAATCACTTGGAGTTTCTTTTAATATTTTGCTTTAAATTCTTTTAATTTGAATTGTTTTCTACTAGATTTTGAAAAACATTATTTATTTTACGCAAAAGAACCCTAAAATTTATTAATTTATAAAGACGCTTTATTTTTGTTTATATTCATGGTGAAATAAAACCAGGTGACACTAAAAGGCCAACTGAATCCTGCATGATTGAAGCTCGTTCTTTCAAAAACTAAGAGATATCAAAAGCGGAAACAAATTTTTTGTTTCACTCTAGCACACTTCATAATATCAATCAACGGAAATAATTTTTGACAGGAGGACCCTCAAAAGCAATAACAAAATATATGGGCTTCTTGTAATGTTGTTATTTTTGCATTTTTGAAGTTACCTGGTTTTATTGTACCATGTTTATATTCTTGGTGATTTGCTTTTCTTGTTTAGTTCTCAGCTGACACTGTTTATCAAAAAATATTAACAAATTTTTATTTTTTGTATTTATTTTTGATAAAACACTTTATTAAACAAGAAAAAGTTAATTGTAAAAAGTGGTCGTGATTTAGAACAACAACAAATCAATACTAAAAAATCACCAAAAAAATCACCGTGATTTCAGAACATCCTGATAAATACGCTTTTATTGCCATCACTATATTTAAAATTAAAAGCATGTGGTGAAATTGGTAGACATTTGCTCTTTCCTACAAAAAAGTTTCCGGGATTAACTAAAAGCTGGCGTTTTTGATGGCTCATAAACAACAATTTAGTGCATTCAAAGAATGATTAGAAAGTCTTAAAACTAAAAATTACGAAGAATTAAATCTAGATCTTCTAATTAGTTTTAAAGATGTTGAATGTAAAAAAAAGCAAAAAGGTGTATTGTTATTTAATCAAAATTAATCAAAATCATAACTTATATTGCAAAGAATATTTTCATCAAGATTTAAAAATGATGAAAGATGTAAAAAGCCTAAGATAGCTGGGAAGAACATATGATTTAAGAACCTTCAGTGCATAATATCAAAAAAAAGCTTCTCAACCTTTTAAATT
Source organism: Thelaira solivaga (assembly GCA_947397855.1). NCBI lineage: Eukaryota > Metazoa > Arthropoda > Insecta > Diptera > Tachinidae > Thelaira > Thelaira solivaga. The sequence goes on along the minus strand of OX377611.1, from coordinate 45,199,457 downwards.
TATCAAAGAATATGTTTTAAATTTGCTTGTTTCCCATTTTTATTCATAAAATTTCTCAGATATTTTTGAAGTCATAGAGTGCAAACTCCTTCTCGTGTGGAATTTCTGGAAATACTTTTTGAAAGTAACAAATCTCTATTTGGATTTTTATGACGTAGTTGCTACTCGGGTTTAAGATGGTTTTTTAAAAAGAATATGCATTTTTCTCATGGATATTTTTCGGAAATTAATTTTAACTTCGGTTGTAGTTATAGATTAGAAGAAAAAAGTGTAGTCTAAACAAGCCGTTGTCCAGTTTTGCGCCTAGCAATTTGGTAATTAATTTTTTTAAAGTTTTTTTTTACATAGTTTTGACTTTTCAATGCAATAAAACGTAATTCTTTCAAAATTTTCTTCTAAATGAATCAAAAGTTTTGCATTTTTGTTTCCTTAAATTATTAAAGAAAAAAATATTTAAATTATTTTTCAGCAAACTAACCGAAACATGAAATAGTAAGTGTAAAATTTAATTCGTTTAATTGCGAGAAACCATTCAAATGAGACTAAAGATTTCTAGTTATACATTTTCCAAAATTGTTTGTCTATTTTACTAAAAATCCGTTTACAAATAAAATTTTTAATCTTTAAAAATCCCATCCAAATAAATAAAATTTTAAGTTGGAATTAAGTATGGGCACACATCTTATGAAAATCGCTTAAAAGTGGGCGTGGCTAATCCAAAAGTATACGGCGAATTTCCTAAGAGTATAGAGATTATCTGTGTAAAATTTCAGGTAAATTTTTTGGCGAACAAGGAAACATAGAGTTGATTATTTTTATATAACGGGTGGCAAAAATGAGACCTATTGATCGTATTGTAGTCGTTGTTGGGGATCTTGCGGTAGAAGCTGTTGCACAATTTGAACTTTCTATGGATACATCTTAAGATCCAGCTTTAAAATTCTCCCTAATGGATCATTTTGCAACATTCTGCTGCACAGCTTCCACGAATATTTCGATGAACACCTCTTCCTGGACGGTCGGCAACTGAACCCAGTTCCTTAAAACGCCGAACTAAACTTGTAATCATGGAATTTCGCGGCGTCAGAACAATTGATCGTTGAGAAGAATAATGAAAATCGATAATTTTAATGCGTTGTTGTAGACTGTAGGTATTCATTTTAAATTTCCAAGAGTTCAGTTCTAATCTGCAAAAAGAAAAAAGAAATTATGTTTAAAAATAAAAAAGTTATTTGTGTTTCACATCAGCTGGTCTTATTTGGGCTACCCTGTAGTTAAAAAACTGAGAGGTTTAAGTCAAAGCTCTCTTTTCTCTGTTTCTCTTTCAGGAAACCTTACACTCTGCATGAAGTTCTTGCTTTAATTTTTTTTTTTTGCTTTACATAACAACGCAATAACAAAAGTAAACTAATTTCAAAATATAAAAGAAGAAAACCAGCCGTTTTAAAACATTTAATATGTCAGTTGTTAATTCCAAACAATTAACAAATAATTTGAAAAAGAAAACATAAAATTTTGAAGAAAACTTTAAAAGTGTTAATTGTCTACCAAGCCCATTACTCGTATTTAAGTTCTACATTTTCCATAAACACATTTACTTGTTTAATTTGTATTGTTGTGGGCCAAAAGAATTAGTATCCCATTCTTAAATTTATGACTTATTTATTTTTATTAATTACTACAAAGCAAAGAACTACCGGTAAGTTAACTAATTGGCTCTTTATTACAGTGAATAGTAAAAGACAGACAACAACATTTATCTAAATATAATTTTAGATATTCTGATAAAGATAGTAGCAACGGAATTTATAAAAAGACGCAATTTTGCTTTAGGATTGAATTATTTTTGCTAGTTTATTATTATTGGTTGTGAGACCTGCAAAATATGTTGAACTTTTCACGAATCTCGTAATCATGGTGGGCTTCAGTTTAATTTGTTTTTTGGGGAGCATCTTCTCACTATAAGGGCCATTATTATAACTGAACAATATCAAACAGATATATATATATAACCAAAACGACATGTTTGTCTTGCAAATAATTTTAAAGTAAACTTTAAATATTTAATGTAGACGGCGCTTAGAATCTTCACTAACTGGATGGACTAAACGTCAATCCGACGGAGACAGAACTTGTATTATTCACGGGAAAATACAAGGTTACTGCATTTAGATTGTCAAGGCTAAACGACTCGGAACTGAGCCTTTCTGCCAGTGTAAAATACCTGGGAGTGATTCTGGATAGGAAACTCTCATGGAAAGAGAATGCGGAGGCAAGGGCCTCGAAGGCAAATGCGGCGATATACGCCTACAGGAGGGCCATAGGGACGAAATGGGGCTTAAATCCTCGCAACGTTCACTGGCTATTCAAGATGGTGATTCAGCCCATCTTGTTTTATGGAGTCGTGGTGTGGTGGAAAGCACTGAACACGACTACGAACCGATCCCGATTTGAGAGGATTTTCAGATTCATGGCCACCTTGATTACAGGAGCCATGAGATCAACGCCCAATAAGGCACTCTTTACGATGCTAAATTGGCTGCCAGTTGATCTACAATCTGAGAAGTTGGCACTATTTGCATCCGTGCGATTGCATGCGGCGCGGGAGTGGAACTATAGATCATGGGGACATTCGGGGATAATTGGTACTTGGGGGGATATTCCCAACCTCATTGGCTATGTCACTCCAAGACCATTTCTACAGATAAACTTCGGATTCACGATTTTGGACGAAACGAGAATCTCAATGGGATCTTCTCTTACAGGAGAAGATCTGGATGTCTTTACCGATGGCTCCAAGAATAGTTCTGGAGTTGGAGGTGGAGTCTATATTGAGGAGTCGGGGACTAGCATATCCTTCAGACTCCCTAATCAATGCAGCACTCTACAAGCTGAAGTGATGGCTATAAAGCAAGCAGCAGACTGGCTGTGGTATCATGGAGTATTTGGCAGGAATATTCGTATTTATACCGACAGTCAGACTGCAATCAGGTCTTTAGTGGGTGTCTATTCGACATCCCAACTGGTCCAAGAATGCCGGACATCATTAAATAGAATGGCAGAGCATTCGGTGATCACCCTCATTTGGGTGCGTGGACATGGGACTTCAATGGGGAACTGCAAGGCGGATAACCTGACAAGGGAAGGGTCGAGGCTGTCAGAGCAAGATGCCAATGCGTTCTGTGGCATCCCTCTATCGGTCTGTAAAAATGAGATCGATAGCATATTCTTGCGAAGGGCACAGTCCAGATGGAGAAACGAATGGACGTATAATACGGCGAGGATGATCTGGCCTAGGCTGGATAGCAGTCGCAGTAGGGATTTGTTAGGGCTCCAAAGAACTGTAGTAATAGGACACTGCAATTTTGGCAATCATGCTAAGAGAATGCGTTTGCGATATAACGACTACTGTAGAATTTGTCAGGACGAGGAAGAGGAGGAAACTGTGGAACAACTTTTCTGCCAGTGTCCGGCCCTGAAAGAGCGGCGCATGATCCACTTCGGTGAGCGACGTCTGTAGGGTCTCACTGCGCTGTCGAATGCAAGAGTCGACATGCTATATGGCTTCGTTAGAAGTAGCTGTATAATACCTACAGATTATTTTTTGCATACAGTTTGTTGCTGTTAAAACTCTAGATAATCATTTGAGCGTTAAATTCTCAAGTGTTATAAATCAATTTTTTTTTTGATTTGCAGATTTCATTTGGAACAATTTAGAATTTTCGTAAATCTTATTTCACACATACAATTCGAAAGAATTTTTATTTGAAACTGCACTTGTATTCACATTTTGCATTTGCAATTTTGATCTAACCGTTTTATTTATTTTCTTTAAGGGATAAATAAAAAACACAAGAGAAATGGTAACTTTTTCCCTTTTTCTTTTTGCAAGGAATCTATAATTTGTTTTTTATTTATTAGAAGGATTTATTTGTATTTTTTATCCACCTGAACTTATTTCAATACAGTTGGATTCAGAGTGCAGATAAACACCGCATATTTGATTTTAAAATAATTAAAAACAAAATAACTTATTGATTGCGTTTTTAATCAGCTTCTAAAAAAATTGGACTAACTTTTTAGACAATCAATTGACTTCTCTTTAATCTCCCACTGTGTGACGATGCAAAGTGAAAGTATGTTGGTTTGTGTCTTCCAGTCTTTTGAATTGTTTTTTTTTGTACAAAATAAAAGGTTTTGCATACATGAGTGAGTGTGTGTGTGTGTGTGTGAATTAGTGACTATATAAAAATTAAAAACTTGTTAATTTTAAATATCGTTTCTGATTTATTTAAATCAATTCAATCATAAAAGTCATAAAACACTTATGGTCTTCCAACGATTTTAATCTGACTGAAATAAATTTTATTTTCTCGTATTATGGTTTGGCTCTGCATGATTTTATTGCCATACGACTGTCAAAATCCAACTCATTATTATGTGATAAAATCAATAACTGTTTCTAATGATATTTTAACAAGAAGAATTCATTGTTATTGATTTGAAAACTTGTTAACATGACAATAATTTTGAATCATATACAAAACAGAAATAAAAAAAGGAAAAGGCTTATTGGACACAAACTACAAAAAATATCATTTAGTTTGTTAAAAACAGTATTAAATAATTTCTTTTTGTTTAGACAATGACCAAGAAAAACTTATTTTTTATATTCGAAATTCACCTGACCAAATTAATAACACAAACGGAATAAAACCAAAGTTTGTTTTCTCTACATAATTAAACCAATTCAAGGTACCAGTAGGAGGCCAATTAAAATGTTTTTAATTAAACAAATACAAGAAGAGTTTGTACATTTTTAGTATAAGCAGTAGCATCACATGTAATACTTTCTATCAGGGTGATCGACTCGGGTTTTATACTTTTTATTTCCGTTAAAGACGTCGATTTTTTAAACATTGAATAAATCAATTGAATATTTTTGTATGAAAACAATTGCGAAGAAAACATACAGTTTAATATTTTTTTAATTAGTAAATTTTCGTCATTTTGTTTAGTTACTAAAATTTAAAAAATGCTTCGCTGGTGGAGCCGGTTTCGTCACATGACTTGTTAAATTTCACTTTACGAAACTAATGCACTTCGTCTACATGACCTAAAACAATAAAAATATAAAAGTCGGCTGACTTCCAAAACATTAGTTGTTTTGTGTTGGAATAAAGCATAGTCTGCTGGGCTCCCTATTTCGATGCGAAGCGAAGGCGAAAGGAAACCAATCATTCATTTTCGATTGAAAACGGGGCTCACTAACTTTTGACTTATTGTTCGCTTGGCCTTACGTTATTTACCGCAAACCTTATCAATATACTATGTTGTCACAGCAACAGTTTCATAAATTAATCGCCAGTTTCAAAGAAAACCCACTGTAAACTAGAAATGTACTTTAAAAAACACTACATGATACACTAATTAAACTATCAACGAAAGAGAGCAGACACATACATTTACAAAAACAAATTTGTAAACAAAACAGCTTAAAAAATTTATTTTTTAATTAAAAATAAAATTTCATATTGATTGTTAAAAAATCAATAGTAGAAAAAAGAAAGAAAAATTATTTCTAAATTTAGTGGCTTCTGTGCGTTTCGTGTTAATTTTATAAGAAAAAATAGCCAAGCGACAACAAGAAAACAAGTGAGTGATTTTGACATTTATATTTGTACAAAGAGAAATAATATTTTTTAGTGAGCCGCAATATCATATATGTTATTATTCGATTTTCTTTTCATAAGAATTTTCTTATAAAAATGTTTTAGGGAGCCGAAAATCAGCTGTTTATCGGTTGAAGTCGAAGCGAACGATAGTTTTTTTCATAGGGAGCCTGGCCGAGTATTTCATATAGGCGAAGTACAAAACATTGACGATGTATATATATAGCATTTCAAAACGACGTAGACAAGTATAAGAAACGCCGAAAAAAAAAACAATCGACTTATCAATTTCAAAATTGTTGCTTTTCGTTACATTTAATAACTAGTTAAAACCGTACAATGTTCATGGGTATTCTGTGATAAAAATAACAAACTACGCTCTTTTACAATAAAGAAAAACGATATAAAAAAATTAACAATTATTCCTAAATTAAAAAAAATAATAATAATAGAAGCAGCTAATTTGTGCTTCACATATGTTCCATATGATTTGCGTTCTTATGCTCTACCTTGGGAGCTCGCGGGTGCCCAAACTTAGCCAAAACTGTTCCTGTACACTGTTTGGCAAGTGAGAGAGTTGTTGCCAAAAGTAAATAATCCAAATATTAAAAACAAAAACAATTTACGAAAATTTGTTTTTGTTTTCAATACAAATGCGCTTAGGTTTTGCTATAACATCGCTGAACAGGCCATTATTAAGAGCAAGGCGAATTCACACAAGATGAACTCATTTTGAAAACAAACACAACAGGTATTTTGTTTGTGTAAAATATAGCGACCTTCCAAATAAATTTTATTTTATTTTCAATTCAAGACAAATTAATTTTTTTATTAGTGAGCAAAAAACAATAACTTGCACACTTTAATTTGAAAATTTTTGCATGCAATTAAGACCAAAAATCTTTTCATAAGAAAAGACCTATGTTAGAGTCAAATAAAATAAAGAAATACGTAAAACATATACTAAATATGAAAGCAAGTTAACTTTTACTCAAAACTGACCGTAAATAGACTTTCGTCGAATGTGCAACAGTTATTTTTTTTACCATAATTGAGATTTTAATTAACACATTTTAAAGTTAAATATTTTTCTTCTTTAGAATTATCTATTGATCGCTAAAATTTTTACCGTATGAAGACTTTTGTTAAACTGTATTAATTTTTTTCAAACTTGTATGTACATACATATTAAAAAATTTTTTTTTTCATTTTCTTAATTTCATGTAGTTCCTCCTCAAACTGCAGATAAGAACATTTAATGACGGCATAGAAACTATTATATCTTAATAATACGAGTATATGCATAATTTTTCAAACAAAAATTATTTAATTAATTTATATTTATTATATGTTTTGTTTAATATCAAGATATAATTTAATGTAATACAATAGAATTTGAAAAACTCATAAAATTTTTCAAATAAAATAAAGGGTCCGACATCGAACGTTTTTTTTTTTCAACTAGTGCTCATTTCGTGAATGATAACACTTAGCTCATGTCTGATTTGACGGATAATTAGTTTTATCTTTCCGGTGAAAGAATATGGTTGTGTTTTCGAATCGCTAAGTGGGCCTGCGATCGACTTACAGAAGATGCCGATTTTGCCAAAAAAAAAAATCATCTTTTCAGATGAAGCGCATTTTGATCTTGGCGGGTATGTAAACAAGCGAAATTGTCGCATTTGGGGCATAGAAAACCCGCACGCATACATTGAAAAGCCGACGCACGCAAAACGAGTCACTGTTTGGTGCGGATTTTGGTCCAGAGGCATAATTGGACCATTTTTCTTCGAAAATGAGCAAGGAGTGGCCGTTAGTCGATGGCGGTCGTTATCGGGCCATGTTGAACGAATTTTTGTTCGGCTGTGTGGCACGTAGCGCCGAAGCTACACTCGATGTTTTTATAGCATTTTCAAAAAAAAAAGTTATTTGGCGGTACAATTTTACCTTATCGATTCGATAAAAATTAAAGACGCCTGTTAAAAGCAATGAAAATTTAAAAAAATGTTTTTGACAACACGATGAAAACAGCTGGTTCTTTTCTACTCAACAACTACACCTTGTTACCAATTCGTCTTGATTAAGAGTTTAAATAAAATTATTATTATTCTCATGGTATATGTCCACATATCCAGGCATTTGAAAACTGATTGGTGTGTGCTGAATGCAAAACTTGTAGCCGGCGGCATTATAAACATCCTACATCTACAGCTGACATACAAATAACACCTTTTTTGCAGAGGAGAAAAAAAATTAACTTTAACTTAACAAAATTTTTTGATGGCCTACGAACAAGTTCAGAAAGAGGTTGTGTCATAAGTATTTAATAGGAAATTTACACTGCAGAAAAATCTAGTTCTTACGAGATTTTGAACGAAGTCTAATTCTTTTTGACTAGATTATAAATACAAAAAAAAAAAAATCTAGTAAAAATCTTAGTGTACTTACTCATTCTTTGTTATTACTATAACGAAAAAATACGACACAGCAAAAGAAAATTTTACATTTTTATGAAAATATATGTTAATATAAAATATAAAAGAGAATTAAATTAAACACATTAAATTAAAAAAATATATTTTAAAATGAAAGGAGCTACATACACAAATAAAGGATACAGATAGAATTAGTCTGATTGTGCTTATCGAAAACAAATGTCTCGTTGACGATACGGCAATGTTTATATAAAATATAGTTTAGCAACGTTTTTGAACAGCTGATACAATGTAGCTCTTTTTAATTTTTTTGTAATTTTACATAACTTTAAAAGGCTTAAGCCTATAAACATTACTGATGTTTTTATTTTTGATAAAAAGAAAAAAATTTTTTTTTATATTTATTTGTTTCCTTATGTCAAAAGCATATGACACGTTTGTGAATGTTCTATTTAGAGTCAAGGGGCGTCGAGGGACGTTTTCAACAACGTTCAGCTAAAGAAGCGTTTAGTGTTACTTATTACATTAATATTAAATATAATGCAACTCGTTGACCAACTTGTTTTTGTTACAAAAATGAAATTTTGATTTATGTCAAAAAAGCTAATGTAAACTGTATTGATTTTGAAAGAGTTTTCATATTAAGTGTCTGGCTGGACAAGAACTCTATGGCTTTGTAAAGCGACAAGTCACATGACTGAAAGACTTACAGGCAAAATTCATAAAAACATTATTTACTATTAAGCCTTTTTTAAACCAAAATGTTCTTTATGAATTTTCTTTTGTTTTATAGAGAAGACGAGAAAAACTAGAAAATGCAATTATGGCGTTTTCTATTCTCAAAAAATATTATAAACAGGTTGCCTAAAACTGTACAAAGTGATGCCTTCTTTATGGTTTTAATAGAATAAAAATTTGTTTTTATGTAACATTTAACGCTAACGTATATTTAGCGTTTTATATGTTTAACGCTTTTAGAGATTCGCGAAATCTGAGAACGTTAATATAACTGACACAAAGAAACTTTTTGCGCCTAAAATAAAATTTAAATTAATTTTACTTCAAAAGTGACCAATAACGAATTTTTACGACGAATATCTTAATTATCAAAAAAAAGTATGCATTCATAACAACGAAAAGTAGAGGGTATTTCCAGCACGGGGCCATATTAAACCTAAAATGGAAAAAAGTTCGAGGTCCGCTTATCAATCACTATAAGACTAAACTTCACTATAACTATCTGACACATTATTGGAAAGTTTTTACAATTGGCCTGTCCGATTTTTTATTTTCAAAATTGTCATAAGAGAATAGTTTTCCAAGTCGATACAGGTGCAAATTTGTGAAGCTTTTGCTTACACTAGCAAAACATAAAGAGTTTGTTCCAAAATTGAAAATCATCATATGTTGATGTGAATGGATAGTGCGGCAATGTCAGATGCTGTTATAAGCGGTCACAATTTATGTTGAACGATAAATGGATATTAAAAGTTAATAAACTTTCTGCCTACATCTGCATTATATAAAATTATTTAACAAAAAGGTGTTTAGTAATTTTTACAACGAAATAAAAATGTTTTTAATCAAACATTGACCACCCAATTAAAATTTTTGTCTGAATGCTGTACAGCATTTCATACTCAAATCGTAAATTTTAATAAAATTAATTTTTTAGTTTTACTAAAAACACATTTTAAGCTGGCTGCAACTGAAAGCAGCACCAACACAACATGTTGAATATTTAATTGAATTTTGATCTCCAGCTGTTTTTGTGAACTGCTAACTCTCTCATATGGGAGATGTTTTATCATTTAATTCAATTAAAACCGTGACTAGTTTCAGAAAACACAATACTTGTGTCTGTATGGGAATAAATATATTCGTACGAAAATATTTATTGAATTTTATTTTTATTAAATTAAATTTTTATAAAATCATGATCACACAAACCGCAAATGATGTCTTTAATTTTTTATGTTTAAATAATTCCATCAATTAAATGGAATTTTTATTTTTAAAGCCAACACATTGAATTATACCTCTTAAGATCGCTTCCAAATAATAACAAAACATTTTGCCCGGCTTAGCTAACTGGCAAGCAGCCACTAAAATTATTAAAACCACTAATTTCCTCATTTCAAGTACTTTTATGAGCACCTCTAACATTTTTAGCCAGCCAATCAACTTATCAAATCTCATACACGCTTTATACTTTACTTTTCACCAACATTTGGCCACAAAAATAAAACACCTTCACTTGGCCCACAGAAAAAAAATTAATGAAAAAAAAAAGGTTAAGTGTTGTTAATAAAGGCAACAACAGCAAAGTAATAATGATAATTTTGTTAGTGGGTTTGAAGGTGGCAGTTGCTACAGCAACTGCATCCAGTAGTTGTGGTAATGCTGAAACGGACGTTAAGACCAACAACAACTTCGACATCAACAACGACAACTTCGTCGGCATATCCAATCACATGCAAAAAAAATTTATTAAAACTAAATTCAATTATAGAAAACATGGAAATTCATTATAAAAATTATAGTAATTACATTAAAATTAAATTAAACACACACACACACACACACACACACATACATACATACACAAAAGAATAGACAGACAAACGAATGATTCATAAACATTCATACACGTAAATAAATTGGAAAATAATGAAAATACTCGTAGCAGTACTTTGCAGTTGTTGAGGTGGATGTTGTGCGATCAATTCAAAGTTCAGATTTTTCTTTCTTTTTTTTTGTTGTAAAACAAAATTGCGCATAAAATTTAAAAGATTTTGCTGTGGTTCGCAATTTTTTTTTTTATTTCAATGCAGCTCTTTGCTTTGTTATTCTCTGGTAATCAAAATAATAATGCGACGATTTTAATTAAAAAAAAAAAGTAATTGAGGCTCAAATATATGTACTTGCGAACAGATCATTTACTGCATTCACGTTTGATATTCCGCATACAATTTATTTCTAAATGTGTATGTGCCTGTGGTTGTGTCTGTGTCTTTGGCTGTGGCTATGACTGTGTCTATGCAGCCTTGAATAAGCCTTAATTATTAAGATTGTTTGTGTTTATGTTTATGCTTTAAAGTGGTAGAGCAAAAAAAAAAAATTGTAACTGAAATTGGATTAACATCTAATTGAATGTCATGCCATATTTTTTTATGATCTTAATTGAATTTAATTAAAATCTTCAAAGTCATTTCAGTGGAAAATGATAGAAAACAGATTAAAAGACAGGGTTTGAAAAAGTAAATAGGTATTTTGACGTTTTAGTTTAGCTTAAAAATGAAGGAAAATTGATAAGAAAACCAATTAGCGTGCGGCTTGCATGGTAGACGTTTTAGAATAATTTTTAAATCTATTTAAATTAAACTCATTTTCTGTTTGTTTGTTTCGTTTGGAAAATTTTCTTTTTCAACGGATTTTTACAAGCTTTATACTCCAAAGACGGTTGCAAAGTACTTTTGTACTGGCTACGCTCTCTTTTACGCCCACTTTTTTTTATAATGTTTTTGAATAGTTCGGATATATTTTTCAAGGGTTTTCTCTGGTATTTGGTATTTACGCTCTCTACACTTGAGTACAGTTTGCCATGTAATTTCGACAGAAACAATATAATTGAAATTGGTTTTTTAATGATTAATATTCTAAAGTTGATTCCAGCAACTTCAAAGACAAATAACTCTATTGATGCAATTTATACCAACAGACTTTTTAAAATTGCTAAGCCCAATGTCTCCACGTACTAACTTCAAAAGTTGACTTGTCAGTTATACTTCTAAGAAGTATTATTTCCCCATAATTTGCTAAAAGGTATATGGCTATTGATAAAAAAGCTTTCATCAAATGTTTTCGAAACAATCACACTGATTAAAACAGGAGCTTTTAAAAATGTTTTTGTTCGATTTCAACTCATATGCCCTTTGATTGTAAAAGACATGAGAAGGCAGACAAATTCGCAAGAGAAAGTGCAGCTCAGAATCATTTTGCGAACTATCTTGGACCTCTATTAAGCTAAGTTTTAGGGAGTTGATGGAAAGAGAATCGCAACAACACTGGGTGGAAACAAAAGTTATCAGGGTATCGAAAATATTCATGCCGTTCCGATTTTTGAAGAGAACGAATAAATTACTTGGCCTAACCCGTTCAGAAATTCGCATCATCATGGGATACGTAACTCGACATTGCAGAGTATTGAAACAATTGGCAACTATTAGGATCAGTTATGTTACGAACATGAACAGACAGCAGAGCACCTATTGTGTCACTGTAATGGGTTATTTTGGACCCGTTTTCGCTACTCAGGGCATAATTACCTGCAACCTTTAAAAATAACGGACAAATCACCCGAGAAAGTCTTTGAATTGTTAACAAGTACTAGACTCTGGGAAAATTTGAAACTTGAAAGTAGTATCACAATAGGTCTATTTTGGCCGCAGCTGACTTGTTCTCGCTCTGCATTCTTATTTTACTTTGTGTCATATGCTTTTCAAAAGACTTTTGTCTCAGAGTAAAAATTAAAAACAGAAAAAGTAAAATTACATACCTTGTAAAAACATCAGGATAATGGGTGCGTGAAAAAGCCTTTTCCAACTCTTCTAATTGAAAACTTGTAAATGTTGTGCGATAACGACGTTGCTTTCTTTTTGGCGCATAATCATCCAGTTCATTATCACTGTTTGCATCTGATATTGGACTATTTGTGCCGCCGCTGGTGCCAGTTGTCACAATACATGAGACCGAACGGTCAGGAATGGCATCCTGATGAGCTAATTTGGCTTCTTGTGGTAATTCCTCCAGTTTGACTTCCTCTGATATGCCCATAATCTGTATGGGCCAAAATTTCTCAATGCAATTCTAAAATTAAATGAAAAAAAAAGAAAAAAAGAACGAATCCAAAAGAATGTTATAAATTATTTATAATTTTTATTTTTTATAAAATACAACAACAACTCAATAAAAACAACAAAATATTTTGTATTTATTACGAGTATATTTAATTTTTTACATCATTAATACTGACTGACATTGATGAATACTAACGAAATGTGACTGACTACTCGTCATACATGTAAGCACACTCGTACTAACATGACTTAACAAGCAACCTAAAAGTATTTTGTTATGCTGCTATACACACACACACACACACACACACACACTTAAATGCATGCATACAAATATAGTAGATGATTTCTTGAACATTTATATGCAATATTGTGTTTGTCTCACAGCTTCTCACACGCACGCTTAAATTATGGCCATCATTATGACAATGACAGTCACAATGATAATGATGATTCCAAGGAATTTTTATATATTTAGAATATTCTATTATTATGTTTATGGTTCGTCACAACACCAACAACAACAAAAACAAAGACAAAACAAACCCTCTCATATCATACCATGACCAAAGGAGTTTTAAATTGATTAAAAAGAAAAAACAAAAAAAAATTTAATTGAGTCTGCATTGCATTACGAACCAAATTACAAATATGGCACAATAATATGTGGCCACGGCGACCGACCGGGGGCATTGTAGTACACCACCACAGCAACACACATTGTCACTCTAAAGAAAAAAAAGTCGACAATGGCAACTGTGAGTTACAACTTAATCATCAGCTAACAATTAACCATAGAATTTAGTGGTGCTGCCTCGTATTTAAAGGACCTGTCGTTGATATTTGTGTTGTTTTAATGGTTGTTGTTGATTTTTTCTCTTTGTTTGCAAGACTTTTGGTGGATGCTATTTCTGTTTGCAATCATTGCTTGTTGTTTGTGTTGTCAGGTTTAGGTATCAAACAATTTGTTTTAAGGTGTACAACAAACAATATCATTTCACAACTTTGAGTCACGCTTTGCTCAAAAACCACGCATACATTAATGCGCATACAATCTCCTTCTACTTGCATTAAAATAAACTGCAAAGCAATCCAGGAAAGAATAGATGGACAGACTTAGACACACATGCGCACATAAATAATTAAATAAAAGAGCAAACACAATACAAATACAAGTGAAGCTCTGAGCCACATTTGGAAGCAAATGAATGCAGTACACAGTGTTAGCAGAAGTAGAAAGAAGTTGTTTGAATTTTATTTAGTAAGTTGGCATGCAATTCCATTTGCTATTCAAGACATTACATATTGAATGCGTGAAGAGCATCATTCCAAGAACGTCTCTAAAACAAAATTTCATGAAAACTATCCGAAAGGCACACGACCAATCAGCGTACAAACCCCACCACTAACAATAACAACAACAAAACACACAACAAACTTACTCTCCCATACTGAATAAAACACTGAAACGAATGGAATAAATAAATAAACAAATGAATTTTTGCATAAATAATGAACCTGATGGAATCACTTTTGAAACTTTTTTTTTTCTTTTTTTTTTTTTGGTTTTGCTGTCCGAGCACTGGGTACTTAATTGATTTTCTTCAATTTTAATACCTACAAGCAATTATACACCATTAAACATCAGCAGCAGCAATTAAAACAACAGCAGCAACAACGTTTTAACATGCCAAAGTAATGTCAGGGATGGGAAGATGTTTAATTGAAAGTTAAAACTATTTTTTAATGTTAATTAACGAATAACAATTTACAGTAACTCGCTACCGCTCCCATCCATCATTATCATGTCTCTGTGTGTCTGCCAATGTCTAAAGAGATTGTTGTTGTTGTTGTTGTTGTTTTTTCGTTTGTGAAATTAATTATTTAAGTTGAGCTAAATAGGGAACAAATGCATTCTTCTGTCAATTTATAAATAGATAATGATACGAGTGCAGGCAGGTATGATTTGAGTGTACGTCGCTGTCCTTCATAATTATTTTAATTTTACTGGATGGCCAAATAAAGAGAGTACGAAAAAATTATATTCAACAAATCGTTAATGTCACCAAAAAAGGAACATTTTCTAAAACTGAACAAAATATTAAATATAAAATGAAATGAAAATAAATAAAAAGAAACAGCAACATAATCACTTTTTCTAATCAATATCATTTAGAGAATTTTATTAAATGACGTAGCCAGTTTCTGAGAACTCTTATTGATTCCATTGTGTAAATAATACTTTTCTTTCCTGTACTATAAATCAGCATTAATTGCCAAACTTGCTAAGATTATTTACCACACAAATTTTGCACTACTTGTAATCGTAACTAAAATTTTAATTATTTAAAAAAAAGTTATTTATGATTCGTTTCGTTTGTGAATAAAATTTACAAGCATTTTAATAATGGAGTGTTTTCTATACAAATTTTTTAGACAATTATATTGTTCGTTTCGTGTAAACAACACATTAGTAGTTTAGAAAAATACCATTACAAGTATCTACAATCCTATTGAAAAAAATTATTATTTTTGTTTGGGGCAAAGCTTCGTCATGTAATACAAATAAATTTCAAAAAAAGGAAGAATCCTACACTCAGCCACACCGATTAAAACATAAAGTTGGCTTAGTAATTTGCATAAAAAAAGATGACGTCTATTAATAAGCAATCGAATTCTATATAAACGGCATCAAACAAAAAATACTCAACGTTTTCAGTTTCCCAACACAATTTGCACAGTATTTAAATTAAGTCAACTTCCAGACAAACATAAATGCTTACCTGCATTAATAAAAACGTACACAAATTAATGTAAATGTGAATTTAAGGCCATAAATGTCATAAAACAAATAAAAAATAAAATTGGATTATGACCAAATAAAACAGAGCGAATTGTCGACTGATTTTACTGAAAGTGTGTTTTGTAAAAAAAATCTGTATAGCAAACGTTTTTCTTCATTTGTATTTAAGATAAAAACCTTAAAAAACGCATATAAAATATGATAAACATGTAAGGGTAGTCACAGCTTATCGCTTACAACTCTGATTGTGATGGCAGCAACAGCTGATCTACAACAGGACCGACAATAAATATTTATTATTGTGCATCTCAGTAAAAGTGCCCCTTTTCATTTCAAGCTGCAGTAAATATATTATTTCATGCTCTGTGTTGTCGTTAAGATCCATGCCGTCAAGTTGAGGGTACAACCACTCGTAATTGCGGCCTCATTTTCAAAAAAGTAAGGCCTGAACAAAATTCGTATCATCGGAGTTGGTGACCTAGTAGAGTAGTAAGTAGCGTACTAACCTATCAATCTGTGGGTCGTAGGTTCGATTCCTGACTAGACTATGGGTGTTTTCTTCAAACAGGCTAAGAAACTTCTCGGCTTTATGTTGTTCATTAAAAACCAATAACTTTTCTTGAAAAATTAGGTATTCTTTCACAATGCGCTCTAATTTTAATAATCGGAATAGGCATAAGTAACAGCTACCAAATTACACTAAATTTAAAAAGTCTATTCTTACTGGGACAACCAGTAGAATGACACTTGTCAATAGAAGCCCCTTACGGATTTTATCAGACACCTTTCGAATTGTTGTACTATGATTTCCAGTCTGTTTTCACTTTTTTAAATTGCTTAAACATTTTAATTTATTATTAACGTTTTGAGTCGTCTCTTTTGCTGAAAAAAAGTTCGTCACAGCTATCCTTCTATTCATTAAGTTTTATTGTTTTATAAAAAGTATAACCTAAAATTTATTGTACCGTTTTTGCTATAGATTTTCAAATGACCAATTTTGTCCTTAACGTCCTTATGCAAACATCAACGCACAATCACTTTGTAAATTTGCACAGATAAAACTAAAATCTAAATGATTAAGTTGTGTCTATTGCAATTCAGTACCATTTTAGCAAGATTACGCTGAAATAAGCATTAGCAACATGTAAAACATGTGTGCATAAGCATGATGTTCAGTGTGCAAATCAAGTAACAAATCACTCATTCCAAAACACTTCTTTTGTAATGGTTTCAAAGGCAATATAAATCTCAATATGACCCTTATTTAAAATTAACATTTTTATTAATTTTATTAAAGAAAACATTTATTTAAAAACGAGTATTGATGACCAAGTCACACCACAAGCTAATAAAAATTAAATATTTAAAATAAAAGGTTTCAATTATATAATTATGCTTAATTAGCGCACATAAAGTGTTAAATGAAGGTTCTGTTTACATGCTTGCAACTTATAAAATTCATCATTCATGCGAATGAATTAAAGAATGAAACCACTAAATGAATGCGCTCCTACTTATTGACTATGTAAGTCATTAAATCCCAACACGTTCGTATGATAATATGCCTGTCAATAAGAACAACATGATAACTGCCAAAGAAGCTGCAATATAATTGCCGTTTTTGTATTTCATTTCGTACGAATAACATATCGCATTTTGACGCGATTTTATGGTAAAAGATTCATTAATCACTAAGAGATATCAAAAACAAAAAAAAAGTAACAACAGACAGACAAAAATCTTACTTAACACTAACCTATACAGACGGACAAATGATACACATGAGTCTACAACAACACAACATCTTTAAGATACGGATATGAAACCAATCGGATAAATAAATACTCGTACACAAATGCGAGCTTGCATTTGTGTGTTTTTATTTTATAACACACAATTTATCTGGGGCATGTTTTGTGGCAGTCGACAACAAAACGCATCACATGTATCTTGTATAAGTGCACCGCAACACTATTTAGAAAAACTCACTCACTCACTCACTCACACCGTGAGTGTGTAACACCAAATTGTTATATCTTCATTAATAACTGACTATAATTTATACAATAAACAAACAAAATAAATGCAAACGGCAACAGCAACAATAGCCAAAACAAAAACACAGCAACTGGAAATGCAAACGAAAACAAAAAAAAAAAAAAAAAAAAAAAACTTCATCTTAATATATCGAATCAATAGTCCACTCGTATAAATAAAAGTAAAGAAAATGTAACATGATCGCTGTACGATCAAATTCCTTGATACGAGAGCAGAGTTAACATTTTTATTAAGATTACAAAATGCAAATATTGTATTATGAAAGAGTGTTGCCAATAAGTGTTTTTCTCACACTTATGGCAGGTAACAGATTTCGCGAAATAGTTCATTTCTACATGTGTGTGTTCGAAACAAGAAGCAAATTTTATAAAAAAAAAATATTTTAAATAAAAAATTTTCTTTGCAAAATTCATTATAGCAAATTATTCCTTATAAAAGGAAACTGTGAATGTGTGGACCTCCTAGAGTTAATTTTAATTGATTTTTAATTGTTTGCCCTGTAAATAATCCAACATTAACATTTTTCAAAATAGATTTTAGGATATTGAAAGTTTTGTTTGTATCTTAAATCTTTTGTGTATGACTTTATTCAAAGTTTGTGTCCTGAGTCTTTTGACTTTGTTCAGCTTTTTTTTTATTTCTGATGAAAGTAATGCACGGGTTCCTGTGCAAAAATTATCTAGTTAATTAAATTTTTTAATAATTTTTGACTTTTTTTCTTGAAATAATATTTATATCTAATGACTTCTGGTGTAAATGCTGCAAAGAGCGTTCTTTTGAAAAAACAAATTCAGTACACCACAAACAAGTTTAAGAAACCGAAAAAAGTACAACAAAATTGACAACATTGCAGACAGCGAGAACGAGAGAACAAGTACTTGAGTGCAATTGTTAGCATTACATAAGTTGCAGCTTCTCAACTGCAACAAACTAATACAAGCAGCAAACGAATCACCTTTACATAAACGTATAAAAGATCGTATCGAAATACAGACGAAACAAGATGTGATGACCTCCTTAAGAGGAAATCAATGTTTCTTTTCTTACACTTTGCTTGTGTATGTTTGTATACGGATCCATACAAACAAACAAACTGTGTATTTCGGTGGCAATATTAACAGGAAACTGCTAATAAGTTCATGAACTATAAAGTTTTTAATTTACGTCAAGTGTTAATAGCAACATGGAAAATACAAAATTATTCAAAATGTATGTTAATAATGCAAAATACTTTATACCTTTTGCGGATGTTTTAAAAACTAGCACACTTTTTAAAATACATTTCAATGTGCTGATATTGCTTTTTATAATTTTTTTTTTTTAATTTCAATTTCATTTAAATAAGTTTTCACACAAAACAATCAAGCAAATCATCTTGCTACTTGTATGTTTGCAAACTTTCATGTAGAAGAAAGAAAAAAAAAACAATGAAATTTAGTCTCACTATACTCGTATATGTATGTGTGTAGTTAAACATCAGATGATCACATGAACAAACTAGCTACTGGTCGCCTGCAAAAGAAAGTCTTCCATTGAAGGTACTTTGAAAGTCCTTTGTTAGTTGCTTTACGTTGTAGTTAATGTTCTTAAACTAAAGAGTGTTTTTTATAGACGTATAGAACTTTAAATTGCAATAAAACAACGATGGATTCTTCGATTGACATGAATTTTATTTATCCGAAAGATAATCTTGTGGTATTACATTTTAAATATGATTTCTGGCATATGACCGCCACGGCTGGCTCGGATGTAGTCCAATCTGGACGTCCAATTTTCGATGACTTTTTCCAACACTTGTGGCCGTATATCGGCAATAACACGGCGAATGTTGTCTTCCAAATGGTCAAGCGTTTGTGGCTTATCCGCATAGACCAATGACTTTACATAGCCAAACAGAAAGTAGTCTAGTGGTGTTAAATCACAAGATCTTGGAGGCCAATTCACAGGTCCAAAACGTGAAATTAGGCGGTCACCAAACGTTTTTTTCAATAAATCGGTTGTGGCACGAGCTGTGTGACATGTTGCGCCGTCTTGTTGGAACCACAGCTCCTGGACATCATGGTTGTTTAATTCAGGAATGAAAAAGTTAGTAATCATGGCTCTATACCGATCACCATTGACTGTAACGTCTGGCCATTATCGTTTTTGAAGAAGTACGGACCAATGATTCCACCAGCCCATAAAGCGCACCAAACAGTCAGTTTTTCTGGATGTAACGGTGTTTCGACATACACTTGAGGATTAGCTTCACTCCAAATGCGGCAGTTTTGTTTGTTGACGTAGCCATTCAACCAGAAGTGCGGTTTATCGCTAAACAAAATTCGCTTATGAAAATCGGGAACAACGGCAATCTTGTTTTGTGCCCATTTGCAAGCGTTGTTCAGGCGTGAGTCTATTCATGATGAATTGCCAAACCAAACTGAGAATAAATCACTTGACAGCTGTTAAATCGGTCGCCATCTTGAACAGTAATGCCAACTTAAAGTTCTATACGTCTATAAAAAACACCCTTTCCAATCATAAAATCCTGTTTTTAACTTCTGTGTAAATAGTTCTTATGAAAGGCAGGCTTGCTACTACTTTTTAATGCTCATTTAGAGACACCCTTAATATGTTGATCGGCTGAAGGACCCAAGTCTAATAATATTATACCTATTGCTCATGTAAGCAACGTGAATCTACTTTTAACAGCTCCACAAGCTTTGCTATTTTTTTAAGCAGAATTGTGTTTTTGCACAGAGTGAAAAGTAAGATATTAAGTTAATTTAATATGGAAATTTTCGTTTTATTTAGTTAAAATTTTGTTTATTTCAAGAATTTACTTTTGTACAAGACAATTAAATAAACTCGCATGAGTTTAAGAAAGAAAAAAATTTTAATAAAAAAAAATTTCTCATGCTGCGTTGCATTTTTTCCTGTGATCACACAGATGCTGGGTTAATTTTTCAACCTTTATTTTGTTATTTAAATAATAAGAATGCAGGGTATTCCGCACAAGTACTTATACGATACAAATATTTGTGTGCAAAATATATCGACATACAAAATTCATTGGCTGCTTTTACTGCTATTAAAGATCAAATAATCGTTTTGATTTAAATAATATTTAAAAGAAAGTAAAACGAACAACATTTATTTGTTTTTGAATTTTTTTTTATTTAAAATTTATTTGGTTTCTATAGCTTTTTAAGCTTAAAGCCTAATTACCGTAGTTTGCATGATTTTTGATGTGAAATAATAAGCAATTTTTCCATAGCAAGTGAACTGATGTGAAATATCGTCATATGATTTTATTAAAACCTTGAGTTGCATTTAAAAAATTTTGGAAGAGAGCCGGCTTTTTTGGAAAAAATAACAAAAATTTTTGTACTTTTTCGCTCCAACGATTAAAAATAACATTCTTAAGCTGAAGCTTAAATAAACAAAACTTTAAAAAGTTTTTCTAATTTTTCATATTATCGACTTTTTCGGCTTCTCTTCTAAAAATATTTGAATTAAAAGTTTTAAATGAAATCGTATGACAATATTAATTGAAAACGGTTTGTAAGATTTTATTAGAAAGAAAATCCGAAATTCCTCACTGAAATTTCTTTCCAATTATTAATATTTGCATAGTTTTCACATCTGTAGTGCGATGCAAGATGTTGCGACGTATTTATTCGGTTGCAATATCGATAATGCTATTTTGTAATTTATTTATATTGATGGTACCATGAGAGAGCTAACACGGTAAAGCAAATAAGACATTTTTGCTCTCCATCGTTTTGTCTGCAAAGCTATCAAAATTTTGTTTACATCTGGTGCGCGCCATTGTTCTTGTGCTCAAAATCCATAGAGTGTCTGTGATTATATGACCTGATCTGCATTGAATTTTCTCCTTTTTATTTGATACATACGAAAGGTTAATTCTGCCTTAGATGGTACACAGCTAGTTTTTTCTATCTAAAGGGTATCACAACAAGAACCCAAGATTTAAATTTGGCGTCATTCGAAGTATCATTGTTTGACATTTGAACAATTGTTATTGTTTGCTAGTAGAAGGTACGAGGTTAGTAAAAAATGACCATGGACAGCGAAGGGAGTTCGTTAATTATGTATTGGAGAGACATGAAAATGCTGATTTTGCCGATAAAATCATCTTCAGTGACGAGGCCCATTTCCATCTTGATGGCTTCGTCAATAGGCAGAATTGTCGCATTTGGGGTGAGGAAAATCCACGAGTGATTCACGAGAAGCAAATGCATCCTCAACGTGTCACTGTGTGGTATGGTTTTTGGGCTGGAGGAATCATTGGACCTTTTTTTTATAAAAATGAGGCAGGTCAAGCGCATCGATATCGTGAAATGATAACCAGTTTTTTCTTGCCTAGAATTGAAGAAATCAATGTGGAGGGCTTGTGGTTTAAACAAGACGGCGCCACATGTCATACAGCCAGAGAAACAATTCAATTGCTGCATCAGTCATTTATTTAAAATTTAAATCTTGTGTTCTTGTTGGGACACCCTTTATTATAATTAAGATATTTTTATATGGCAGTACTGCGTACAAAATCAACGAAAAGCATAAAAGAAAATTAAAAAAACAAACAAGCAAATTTGTGGTGTGAACGCAATTATTTTTGCAAATATTTTATTTGTTATTAATAATTTTTGTAATTACTACATATTTAGGTAAGTGTAATATAATATATGTATGTACACGCAAAGAAAAAATATAGTTGAGGCAACCATATTCTGGTGGAAACATAGTATGGTTAGATTTATGATTGCTTCTAACAATACATATTTTTAAATCAAAGATATTAAAAATAGCTTTCAACTGCAGATGTTGCGGTTCAACCCCCGGTCAAGGCACGAAATTTTTTTTAATTTTTTTTTAATACATACATATTTTAAATTGATTTAAGAAAAAATTCTTAATTTAAATTTTTTGTATAAATAAAGTTTTCTTATTCCATTGATTTTTCTTTTCTATCAATTTGTATTTATTTATTACATAATACATCAGTTTAAATTTATTTTTTTAAATTTTAGTTGACTCTGCCAGGGTTCGAACTTGCGAACACTTAGTTAAGAAGCATTGACTCGCCACTCAACCACTTCAGCCACAAAGCTCAGTTGAACTTGAACAATTAAGTTTTTGTTTTATACTCACTTTATTTACATGGTTGCGAAAGAGACAAAATAGAAAATAATTTACATTTAACCATATTTTTATCATTATTATGTTTGCTATGAACATATTTATGATTTCAAGTAAAAATTTATTAAACATAATATGATAATTATATGGTTGATCTAAGACACTAAACATAAAATGATTAAAATGACTAGAAATATATTTATCGTGATCATAATAATGTTTAGATACTTCAAATTAATAATAATATTTTTATGAAGAACACACTATGTTTGAGGTGACCATATTCAACCATCTTTTTTCTTTGCGTGTATGCAATTCGTTAATTGTTTTGTCTTATTTCTTGTCAAATTAAAGTAGTCAGAAGCCATTTCCAAGGCAAGTTAACAATACATAAATAATCATCGCAAATAACATTTCAATTGCAATGTTACTGAATAAAATATCGTTATAACTGTTTTTTTGCGATGCGATTAATCGTCATAAAAATTTGTGAATCGCACTACTGATGTGGCCAAACAAAAGTCTTTTACGCAAAATTAAAAATTTTCTAATTATTTGAATTTAGAATAAGAAAAATTATTTTTTTTTCTACAATTATAGAGCCTCATGAGTTTCATACAGAACGAGCTGTATTTCAATATTTCTTTGATATTTTTTATCAAATTAATAGTTTTAGAAACAATGTAGGTACAACATTTGAGTGTGAAATTTGAGCTTTCAAATAATGCTGATATATGTTGTGCAACTTTTATTCATTTAACGTTATGTGCTACAAAGAGTAGAATTAAAATCATTGCCTCAAATTACCTTGAGTTTGTAAATGATAAAATCATTGAAAACAAAAGAAAATTTTCATAAATTGTTTTTGTTTTCAATAGAAATGTACGAAAGAGGTTGCCGTTCGCTTTTACGGAACCGGTCACAAATCAGTGATATTCGGTATTCCGTATCCGAATATTTTATGTTGAAGTGAAAATTTCAGCATTTGTGCTCATTTGTGTATTTTAAATAAATTTTATGTTTTGGAGAGAAAAAGTTGGAAAAATTAAAAAAAAAGGAAAAAGTTCATTAAATGACAAAAAAAAAATTCATTCCACATTTTTGTATTGAAATTTTAAAATTATTTCACACAAAGAGAAAAAAATGACGACCAATTTAATTCGATAGTTCGACGAGAAATTTTTATTTCCCCCAAATAAAAGTGGTTAGTGTCACTTGAAATTGCTTTTCAAAATGTTGAAATTATTAGAAAATATTTTGCTTTATCTAATTAGACGTTTACTCTGAATTACATGTTCTGCAGCTTATATGAAGTTTTCATCTTAATATTTGTGTGGTGATCACAGTGGGGTATTTAAAGCAATTTTTTAAGAACAACATTAATCCCAACAGCTTTTTGTTTTCTATCTAGAAAACACTCAAGGCCTAGATAGGAATGCAATTCATAACTCCTGGGGATTGATATTTAAGTACATTACCCACTAATCTGCAATTGCTTCTGGTATAGTTGTAAATTTTTTGGAAAGTTTAGTAGATTCTGTAACGATCCATATAACCACAACAGTAGAATAATTGTTGAATTTAAAAATTTTTATAATGTTTTTGTTTTTGTTTTGATACTGTTGTGAGATATGAGTTGTAAGCTTTCACAATTATTACACATTTTCTATAGAATTTTTTAAGATTCTTCTGCCAACCGCCTTCATGTATTTTTTACTTGTTTAACAAAAAAAACCAAAAATATCAACAATTTGTTAATATCCAATAGGGGCTTAGAAATAATCAGGTGCGACATGCAGCAGGTAGTTTTTGTTTTATGTATTTATAACCAACAGCTGCCGAAAAACGAAGGCAAATTAGTAAATCAACCAAAATCTTTAAGACAGAAAAGTTGTTTGCAAGCCTTTTTATTCCACTTCTAACGTAATATAATTGTTTCTTCCATTTGCCGACGTGTGAAGGCATGCAAAATTTTCGTTTCAAAACGAATTCATAGTTTTTTTTTTTATCTTTACATTACCCCTTAAACAAAATATAAAAGGGGAATTCATAGTTTTTTGCTGTTCACTAAAACGAACTCGTATAATTTTATTTATTTTGTAACAAAATAAACAAACTTTTTAAAAGTAAATCTAGAGCGAACTACTGTTCACATAAAATCTGGTCACATAAACAATTTAATATATACTTAAAGGAAAAAGCTTTTAAATACTTTAATACGTTTAAGGTAGAAAATAAAATTAATTTAAAAATACTCTGAAGTTTTTTTAAGTTTTCGCTGTAAGTATGAAGATTCGTTGGATGAATGAAAGCCCATTTGTACTAGATTTTTTGTGGACAACATAACAAGAGCCATTTTCTGACAAAAGCTAACAATATCCGTTAATTTTGTATAAAAATTCGAACTTTCTTATCAACAAAAACGAACACAATAACATATTTCGCAATCAAATTACACAATTCAAAATAATAAGGTTATTGCGCTAAAATAAATAATTGCAATTTCATTCCCTATTTAATTTCAATAATACGGCTCATTAAACAAATAGTCCTTGATCCATCTTCTTAACTAGTACGTATTTCCAACCCTTCAGATTCATACTCGTATCATCAAAAATAAAGAAATTCACACATAAAAACTTTTAAAGTTCAAGTGACTATTGCGTGACTCTGTTTAAAAAGGGCAATTGATTTTAAACGAGGTCTGCAATTTCAATTATAGAATTACCAACAACCGTACGCATGAGCACTTTTATTCATAAAAACAAAAACTATTAAACTATTTAAAATTTATTTCATTTTGTAGCATTTAAGTGGTCATCTGGTTTAACTGGCTTGTAAAACAAGAAAAATAATTCCCACAATAATTTTTACTTCGAGTTGCACATTTCTTTTTTTTTTTTTCTTTTTCCTTTCCGAAGGTAAAACATCAAAGAAAATTAAAAAAAAACTAACAATTTAATAAAGAAAAAAAAAAAAGAAACAGAAATGATAATAAAAGTAAACGTTTAATTACCGATCATCAGTCCAAGAAATATTTGTGGCTAATAAAGTTATATGACTAAATAAAGCAGAAATAAATTTATTAATAAGTGAATAACTTTGAATGTTTTATTAATGTTTGTTGTTGGTTGTTTGTTTAAGATAATGTTGTTGTTGTAGCTGCTCACAAGTACATATTTAATACTAAAGTTTATTGTTGCTGTTGATTGTTACTGTTGTGCACATGCTTCGTAGCATTCACGTTTAGTAAGTTTAATTGATGAAATTCTCCCATGTAGTAGTTGATTCGTTGCATGCAACAAACTAAAGGAAACTATGCCACAAATACATGCTACTAATTATTAAATATAGTTAATAAATGTTAACATTCATACACTCTCGCTCATACAAACATACTTATTTCTGTTGTATTTATAAAGTTGTGTTCAAGCATACCTCAATGCATGAGCTTAAGAGATGGGAGTGTTAGTATGAGTGATACAATTAACTGCATCTAATCCAGAGACTTGAAATTATTATATCTTGAGTGGTTTACACTTTAACCCAACTAATCCAGCTTCCGATTATTTTTGATTAAAATATAAACATTAAAAAGCCGTATGACAAGTTATACAAGTATTTACTGACAGTTAGTTATTGATGACATGAGAATTGGGTTCTGGAGCAACAATGTACATGTCATATGTAAATTCTAACGAAATTTGCCAATAAACGCTTGCAGGCAGATTAGTTATCTCATCTCTAACGAAATAAGCTAGTGTTATGTAATAGTGGAACAAATATATTTTTCAAGAAAATAAATGTTTTCAAAAAAGATGACTAATTTGTTATACCGGCGCTAATAAACGCCACTGGTATTGTTGATTTTACTGGCAGTTTTATATGTCAAAATAAAAATAGGATTTGTGCCGATTGAAGGCAAGGATAACAAAAGGATGATTTTATTAATCTTCAACTCCTTATAAATAAACTTAATGGTATTCTTAAAACTAAAAAATTTTACATTATTTGTTTATTTCCTTAAACTACAATTCCAATATAACGGAAATAATAAAAACTACCGTTTCATATTATCCAATATAATAATAAGGTAAGATCGTCCTATACAAATGCCCTATATAACTTATGACTAAATTATATTATATTAAATACTCTACAGTTACTCAAGAGAGAAAATGGCATTCACTACTGTACTTTTGATTAAATATTTTATTAAAACAATCAAAAGTTTAATCAATATGACAAGGAATTGAATACTTAAGAAATCTAAACAATTTATTGATGGCAGCAGAAATAATGAAACCTTCATCGACGTGTAACGTGACCAGTCCAGCCCGAAATATGTATATAACGCACAAAAGTAGCACTTAAAATTCTCATTCAGTATAAATTAGAGAATACATAAAGCATCAAGTTTAACAGCAAAGCGGGGAGCAGAGTTTTTGTCACCACACGAACTTTACTAATTTAGATTTGATCATTGTTGTTATTAATATTATTTAATAATTATTAGCGTAATTAGGGGAGCGGGAAACGAAAAATTTACCCTCACTCGGATCTTATTGTCAACTTTATTTTTACTGAATGCTGAAGCATTTAACTCGATGGAGATTTTTATTCTTCAGCCAAGAGCCGTGGAAGTACTAGACGACGGCGGTGTGGTATAAATACAAAGAAAACAGACTGAGGGTACCTCAGCTAAAAAATAAATTGCGTTAGAGACACTTGAAGTTCTTTTAAATTTTCCGGCCGCAAATATTTCATATAAGAAAAAAATTAACAAGGTTGTAAGAGTCGATCCCATTTTTGATAAATTCGACAATACAATCAAAAATTTTGTTCCCTTAATAATATTTTGATTGATATTAAATTTGATTCATGCAACCGAAGTAGTTGTCTCATTAATTAATTCTTTTAATGATCTGTTTTTTATAATTTAAGATTAAGCCTGCTGAAAAAAATGGAATAAAAAACAGCCAAGCAAAAATGTAATTGTGTCAATTCTAAATGACAGATCGTCAGACAGTCAGAGTAATAAAAAAAACTTGTTCATTTATTTCAACTGACAAAAGGACTAAAAAGCTGGTATTTGTAGATTTTGATGTTGACATTTGAGTGCTTCACTTCAAAACTTTTGCCGCCACATTGTTTTATAATTGTTGCGTGCATTAAGCAGCAAATTAACACAATAACGTCAGACGCACGAGAATGTCAGGTAGACTATCATAAATTAACAGACAAATACACACATACACTCATACACAGTCAGCCACTGTAAGTACTAAAGTGCCAAAATTGAAAGACATTTTTGATCAAAACAAGACAAGCACAAGAGAAGCAAACAGCAATAAAAATTACGGCAAACCTTTTGTTGCTGCTGTTGCCATAATTATAAATTAAAACTATAATTGGCGCCAAAATATGAACTCAAATTTAAACTTCAATAAAAAATAGCCCACAAACAAACATAAGAAAAAAAATTATTCCTCATAAATTGATTTATAAGAATATTTTCTTGTTTCAGGAATTTCTATAAATTTCAATCAAATACTCGTGTGTGTATCTCTCGTTTGTTCCCATCCTTTTATTGACTTCTTGGAATGTTTGCAACTTATCAATTCACAATAAAAACTGATTTTTGTTGTTACTAAATTTGTCTAATTATAAAAAAAAACCAAATAATATTTCCCAAACCATAAACCACACTCGATACACAAAAATCTTTTCGCATTTTTCGTCATCATAGACTGCAGAAATTAAAAAAAAAATTATTATTTTTTTTGTGAAGTGAACATGACTTAAAATAAGATTTAAACGTTTCTCAAATTAATATTGTCACTTGGACATGCGAAGAATTTGCTAACATAATATATCTGTCATAAAACTTCATAACATCATTTAATATATTGAATGACAACTAAAAACAACAACAACAACTACCTGCCTATATGAACAATACAAAACAAAATTATGAATGTTGAGTTATTAACTGATTACACATCATCATCGTCATGATCATTATCATCTCCACAAGCACCACCGGCAACATCATCATTATCACGATCATCATGTGCTCAATCATCATGCGAGACAACAAGATTCAAAAATCATATCCTTTTATGTTTTTTGCCAATAAACTTTGTCAGCTGCAATCTCAAAATGAAAACTGCTGCTACTGTCAAACTTACAAAACAAAAAAACAAAAAAATAATAAGAAGAGGAAAACGAAAACTTGGCCATTTATGTTGGATTGTTTGCTACAGTGTTGTATGTCTGCCTATTAATGTAATAACATTGTGATGTCTGCATTTTATAAAATTTGCAACTGATTTGTTTGTTTCTAAAAGATGGTTAAGTTTTAAGGGCCGATGTTGAATGTGAACCCCACCTAAACGTCCCGTTCCTTTCTGCATTTCATTTGACATTTCTCAATTACAGATTAACTCAATTTGAGCCATGGAAAAATACGTAATCGTCAATGGTCAGAATGGTGGCAAGAAATAGCAACAGTGGATAATCAATTTTCGAAGAAAATCATCTCCAGTGATAAGACACACTTTCACCTCAGTGGATTCGTCAATAAGCAGAATTCCAAGGGCGATTGTCGAAAAACCAATGCACCCACAAAGAGTGGCTGTTTGATGCGATTTATGGGCTGGTGGCATCATCGGGGCGTATTTTTTCCAAAATGAGGCGAATGGTGTTCGCTATCCTGAGATGATAACGAACTGGAAGATATGGATGTGGACGATATTTGGTTTCAACAGGACGGTGCCACTTGCTTCACAGCTAACGAAACAATGGCTGTTTTGCGCGAAAAATTCTTCCTTTATGGTTATTTGAAAGAAAAGGTGTACGCCGATAAGCCAGCAACAATTCAAGACTTAAAGGAAAAGATAATTCAGCACATTAACGGCATAGAACCTCAATTATGCCTCAGCATCATTGAAAATTTGGACCATCGGATGGCGGTGTGCCGCCGAATCCGCCATACCATATTATCATAATAAAAAGAAATGACAATAATTTCCTAAATAATTTGTGTTTTATTCAAAATCAACATCGGCCCTTAAAATTTAACCACAGTTTATTTGATTTTTTTTTCTGGTAAGGAAAATATCGAGTAACCTTTGCCTCTAGAAAAAAAACAAACTATTAAATAATACTCGTGCTTATGGTCGAAAAATAATAAAAAAGTGGGTTTTTGCATGATAGTCTGAAAATGCAAGGGTTTTTAGTATTAAGTGAGCCGCAGACCACTTTGTTTTTTTCTAATTATAGAAAGTAGGCAAAAGAGAGTGAGCTTAGTGCTTAGCGTTTTGCCTTACTTTTATTGCCAGCCTTTGTGATTTTAGTATTAAGGCCAACTTAAATGCATTTGATTTCATTTTATGGAACAAAACTATTATGGAAATCATTGAATAACAAACAAAAGGTTATGTTATGTTAGGTTACACAGGGCGCCCAAACAAGAAAAACAGAAGCTGGGCTCGCTTGAGTCATTTGATGTGGTCCTTTTGTGATACCTGCATAACAGGAAGTGAAGAAGGACAGCAATAGAGATAAAAAAGTGAAAGGAAATATATAGGAAGGCAGATAGATGAAAAAGAAGAGTCCCTCATTTAAACCAATTACTACTCCTAACGAAACATGTCGCCGCTCCTCGAGGGTAGGATACCGACAGAGAAGGGGTTCCACAGTTTCCTCCTTCTACAGCAGTCATTTGATGGCAAGGCCTGTCTCCTAGCATGGTTGCCAAAACTGCAGCAGCCTGTTACTTCTGTAACCACATTTTTCAGCTGGGCTCTCTGGAGTCCTAGTAAATCTCTGCCTCGACCTAGGTTCAACAATCTTAAGTGAGTTTTTCGAAAGCAGTTCAAAGCATCAATACACTGATAAAATAGTTTAAAAATTATAAAGCTGAAAATCAGCTGGCAGAGAGAGAGAGAGAGAGAGACTATTACACAAATACAAAAATAAGGCAGCCTTCGCTGCTTCTTTAAGACATTCCAATAAATAAAAATTTAACATTTGTTACATACATATACTCGTATGCAGCAAAAAAAAGTGTATTATATTACGTATTTACTCCTTTTTTAATAAAACAAAAAGAAAAGTTAATAGCCTTCCAACATTTCGGTCAACTACATATCTGAACGCTCTCCTTCGTTGTTATATATTTAATAGCTGAAATTGGCAGTCAATTGAAACAATAACTAAAACCCAGCAAAATATTATCGATAAATATTGTTTTAACGACAGAAAAAGCAATTGCTTGTAAAGCGGCTTAAGCTTAAAAAACAAAAATTGTATTGAACGCTTGTAAGACTGTGGTAAAATATTTAAAAATTTACTACGAGTTACTAACAAAATACAACTAAGCGAATTATTTCAGTATGGCACTCAGATGCCATGAAGTTTTTGCATACTGCACTTTAATAAAGGTACTTGATATTAAATGCTCTAAAGTGAAATATGGCGAACAAAAATCATGCCTTATGCAAACAGATTTGTAAGTTAGTAACAGCCTTCTGGGAAACGTATTATACAAATAGACTTCAAAACTTATACGGCTCTTGCACAATATAAGTGAAAGACGAACGCCATTTTAGTTATTTGCAGTATTTCGAGGGCACTTGAAGACCTTTTCACTCCAAACGTAATAAAACAGAGCCTACTTACTCTGAAGCACAGCAGAAGTTACATTAAACTCTACACTAAACTTTAAACAGAGGATTATTGAAATAATTACGACAAAAATAAATTCTTGCAGTGCAGAAATATTCCTGTCATCTCTCTCAAAAAAAGCAGAAAATGTTGAAACACGTTTCAGTCAAAATATGAAAATTGAGTAGGATGCTGGTCCCAGAAAACCTAATTAAAATAAAATCCACCATGATTACGAGATTTGTGAGAAGTTGAGATTTGTTTTATTTGGGCATTGGACAAATTGAGAAATGGTTGATTTTAAGGATATTATTTTAGATAAAATTCCATTTTTCATTTCTTTATAACAGTTTTTTACGAAATTAAATACACTTTCGATCGGAATTGACTTCTTTATCAACGCTGATAATAAAGGGTATTTTTTATAGACGTATAGAACTTTAAGTTGGCATTACTGTTCAAGATGACGACCGAATTAACAGCTGTCAAGTGATTTATTCTCAGTTTGGTTTGGCAATTCATCATGAATAGACTCACGCCTGAACAACGCTTGCAAATAGTGCAAAACAAGATTGCCGTTGTTCCCGATTTTCATAAGCGAATTTTGTTTAGCGATGAAGCGCACTTCTGGTTGAATGGCTACGTCGCATTTGGAGTGAAGCTAATCCTCAAGTGTATGTCGAAGCACCGTTACATCAAGAAAAACTGACTGTTTGGTGCGGTTTATGGGCTGGTGGAATCATTGGTCCGTACTTCTTCAAAAACGATGATGGCCAGAACGTTACAGTCAATGGTGATCGGTATAGAGCCATGATTACTAACTTTTTCATTCCAGAATTGAACAACCATGATGTCCAGGAGCTGTGGTTCCAACAAGACGGCGCAACATGTCACACAGCTCGTGCCACATTCGATTTATTGAAAGACACGTTTGGTGACCGCCTAATTTCACGTTTGGACCTGTGAATTGGCCTCCAAGATCTTGTGATTTAACACCGCTAGACTACTTTCTGTGAGGCTATGTAAAGTCATTAGTCTATGCGGATAAGCCACAAACGCTTGACCATTTGGAAGACAACATTCGCCGTGTTATTGCCGATATACGGCCACAAATGTTGGAAAAAGTCATCGAAAATTGGACGTCCAGATTGGACTACATCCGAGCCAGCCGTGGCGATCATATGCCAGAAATCATATTTAAAATGTAATACCACAAGTTTATCTTTCGGATAAATAAAATTCATGTCAATCGAATAATCCATCGTTGTTTTATTGCAATTTAAAGTTATATACGTCTATAAAAAAACACCCTTTATATCTATATACACAAATGAATGTGTGTTTATGTTTTTTGTGAGCTTGAATAAATAATTTTATTTTCACACATATTAAAAAATTGAACGTGGCACCACTGAAATATGTCTTTCTATTTGTGTTTACATTCCTAAGCAATTGCTGTTGCCGCTTCTAAAATAATTAAGTAGCTGGCAAAGTGGCAGTGTAGCCACTTTGTAGCCAACGTCACTTGTAGTCGTGTAGTCGGTATCCTGCTGTCTCGAATGTGTTTAATGCATAACTGTTAAGGTTACATTCTATTTATAAAAAAATTTTTAAGAGAACGTTATCAATACAATGAAGTGCTTTTGACTGACTTTTAATGGCGAATTTGATTATTCCAATAATCCAATAAAAGTTTTTCCTCAGTGTGTGTGATTTATAATAATAAATAAGAACCAATAAAGTTTTTAACGGCATTACAGCTGCTTAATGCATCAGCAATTAATCCATCAATTATCACTTTATTGACTTCAGACGCTGGGAAAATACATTTAATTTTTATTTTCGTTTAAAAATCCAAATAAATTTATTTCGAGTGTGCTTTCTTAAAGACTCATTTTGAAACTTGATTATAATCGTATCATCAAATCTAATTATATAATTAATGTCGCAAAATCAACAACATGTTTAAATTTTTTTCTCTTATTTTCCGTCTTTTAAAAAGCAAAACAAAAAATAAATAAAAAGAAACAGAAAGAAACTTTGTCCATTAAATAAGCACAGCAATGCATAAAAAGAAAGGGAAACAATATATAAATTAAATAAATTTCGCCACTGGCAGAAGTGGCCAGCAAGTTACAGCAGCCACAAAAACACACATACATAAATTCAACATGACAATCATATTGAACGCATAACTTCTAAATAAGTGAAAATTGCCAACAATAATCAAATCAATTTTAAAACTATAATCATTTTCATCTGTACCAGCATCGATATCAACATCATCGTTTGTGTCATTATCGACATCATTGTCATCATGTTTAAATGCTTAAATGTCAGTTAGACACTCTGTACCCAAAAGAACAAAACGCAGAAGAAAAAAAAAAGGATGTTTTCAGCAAGCGACATAATTTTTAAAGAACAACTTTATGTCTTATTGGATTCCATGGCACAAACAACCAAACAAAGACGGTTTGTTTTTCATCATTCAAATATTGAGTGATAAGTTTTTTGTTGCATTCGTTTGTCATGCGTGTGACATTATATTGGAACGCAAAATATGTCAGAATTGTCCAAATGCCATGTTTATAAAATGTTTAAATGGCAAATTTGTGTTCATAATTGATTTTAGTACAACAATATGTTGTTGTTTCATTCTGCGACAAAGTTTTTATTGTAAAACTTGAAAAAGAATGACAGACGGCCTGTTATTATATCGTCTTTATGCTCCCATTCGACTCGATGTTGTTTCAATTGCAGAAGCCACAAATATTTTTTGCAGCCTATAGAAGAAATCAGTACAACCAAACGTTAAAAGAAACTTCTGAAAGCAGCCTTAACGTCACCTTAACACGAACATACCGCACAAAACTTGTCAGCATCTCTATTTTATCAAGATCAGCAGGACAATAAAATTATTGTTATTCGTTACTACCAACAAACAACAAAAAAAACTTGTTGTATGTGTGTTTTGTGGCAACGATTATGGTTGATATTTTTTGTTCAAAATGATTTACTTTCAGTAATCTTTTATTTACAATTTTTATTTTTAAAAAATTAAGAAAATTAAATAATAATTTTAATTTTTTTTAGTTTATTGAAAAATAATTGTTACTTTTTTAACGGTATTTTTTGTTTGTTTTGTTTTCCTAGATCTATTAAATTGTACTGCCTTACAATGTATTTTGGTATGATATTTAAAAAAAATAATAAATTGATATCGAGTAAAATTAATATAAATTTTTCATTTTGGTAATATGGCACTCGATAGCGAGTCTTCGATCGAGTGTAATCTTAGCAAATACCATTCGATACCAAGCTACACACACAAAAATGATTGATTGGAAATCGATTACAGCTTCCAAATTTCATTTGGTTAAATTAAAATTTTATCATAATAATTGTATTTCTACCCATTTGGCAGATAATCATTATTTGTAGCCATTAAATTATGTTCATGATAAAAAGTCAATTCTCACAAATTTCATATTGTTTGCTTCAACCGATATATTATTGATTAAAACAAATATACAGATTCGTTGGAGACAACTACTTGAAATGCTCGTACATGTGGAGGAATGAAATAAAATAATAAATTTTTCGTTTAATTTCTTTGACATTTCTCAAAAAGTGAAAAAATTTATTGAGAAATGGGCATATAAAGTGAAGGAAATATAAGAAAACCATTATTCTCAATATTCTCAAGATGTAAACCTAGTAAGTTTTTGTTTTAATAAGCAGACTTTAAAATAAAGTATTATAATGTGTTTTAGTACCGTTTTAGATAGAAACAATTCTATTCCGTGGGTTGCGTTTCCTGAACTACTCTAAATAAGGAATGGTTAATTGTTGTTAATTGTAGCTCTTAATTATTGAATTTTGTTTTTTTTATTTCATTTGCAAAAAAAAAAAATGTTTTATATTTTCTTTTATTTATATTTTGTAGTACTTATTTTTGTACTTTTTTTGTCACAATTTGGTGAAAAATAATTTTTTTTTTAATTATTTCATTTAAGAACATATTAAATTATTTTGAATAATAAAGTTTAAAGTTGAACACTTTGAAACTTTTTGTTTGCCTATTGACTAAAATTCTCAATTGGTCGATTGGCATAATGAAATAAGTATTCGAATATTTTGGCAAGAACTTAACAAGACTTGGGAGTAATTTACTGAAGATTCAGAGTACTTATTGTACTAAGTAAACAATTTTTTTAAATTTTCCATGAGAATATCATGAAAAATAATGCATTTTGCACACCAACACAATTTGGAATTAAACACAAATAAAAATTAAATTTAATTTCATTTTAGTTTCAATATTATTTTCTAAAATTTCAGTTGTGTCTGCCTAATGGTTTCAGTTGGTGTACTCAAATTCTATGATAATTCATGCAACTGCCTAAATTCGATCACAACCGAAGTTGTTTTCTGTGTGTACAAGTAGCTATCGCAACCAACAAAACAAATAGTTAAAAAAAAAGTCAAGTTTTTTTAGTTTTAGGTTAAAACAATTAGTTATTGCAATTTTTAATAAATTTTTATCTTTTGAATTTGAAAAAATGATTTCAGAAGAAGCAATTGTTCATCCATATTATCAGAAATTCTTTTTGCACAATTGTTGCCTAAATTCATTCTACAGTTCTTTTTTACGTACTTGCATTTGGCAAACATTTGTGTTTAAATCTATTACAATTTGAAAAAAACTACGTTTCGATAGATATCGTTGTGGTCTACTCGCTGTCGAATTCGAAGTTCTAGTTTTTGCGATTTGCCAAGCTTCGCCTAGCTGTATATTATGTCATTTTTAAGTGATAAAAATTTTATTTAATAGTAAATAGAAAAAAATTCTTATTAAAACAAGAAGTTGTTTAAATGATTCAGACAATTTTTGTGTTATTTGTGGATTTTGCAGAATATCACAAAATGAATCACTGAATTTGTAAAATCAGTGTACTTTAGCTGCTTTGGAGTAAATATTTGCAATCTATAGATGTCATGGGCATCAAAATTGTGTTGTCTGTTAACGTCAGTGGGCAAGATTTAATCGAAATCATTTACGCTTATCATGAATATCATTTCCCTCGAATTTTGTTCACTTTCACTGAGATAACAATTATGAATGAACTCCCTGTAAATTCCCCTTATCATAAATAATTTTTTCCTTACTTTTTGCTGGCGAACACAAGTATTTTTGTTTGTTTTTTTCTTAAAATTTAATTTATTAAGCAGAATTTAGCAATTTTTGAACAATAGAATTAAAAAGTGGTTGTCCACCTATAAAAAATTCATTTATTTTCTTATAAAATCATTTATCCACAACAGTTAACACCTTCACTACAAGAACCATTCATAAATTGCTTCAATAAAAATAATTTATATTTTTGCCCTTAAAATCTTATAAAATTACAGAAATTTTTTATTTATATGCACTGGCCACTGAAAACTGCTTAACAATAAAAGTTGGCACCTTTATTACAAGAACCAAATGTAAATTACAAAAATGTATTGTTTTGCTTGTGAAAACTTAGAAAATTTAATAAATTCTTCTTTATTATACATTCACTCTGCACTGATAACGTGTACAAAATCTCACGTGAGATTCCCGATAGCAATTTTCCTTTCGAGGGGAATAAAAATTTCGGGGGAACAACAATTTCACTTTTATTCATGATAGGGGTAAATATGTTAATTGTTATTTTTAATTGATGAACATTACGGGCATAAACTCTATAAACCGAGATTAATGGTAATACGAGTATCTAATGCCGTTTCTGCTCTATTTGCCTGTTACACTCTC
The DNA here is from genome assembly GCA_947397855.1 of Thelaira solivaga. Taxonomy (NCBI): domain Eukaryota; kingdom Metazoa; phylum Arthropoda; class Insecta; order Diptera; family Tachinidae; genus Thelaira; species Thelaira solivaga. The sequence goes on along the minus strand of OX377611.1, from coordinate 45,162,018 downwards.
AGATAAGCCCTCAGTGGCTGTACCATAGACATTATTAGACACAAAGAAAATATATGGTTGAGGTAGCCATATTCTGGTGGATTGAACTTATAGTTGCAATAATAGAAATTTTTTTTCAAACATATTATTTTTAAATGAAAGATCTAACATGATGTATTTTTTTCATTATTATTACCATCATGTGTGACCCGTAATTGCTGTAGGATTAATCATATCTAGGCCTACTGGGATTAGTGTGACACTATTTAAGCATTCGCACAGAACTTTTCGCGTTCTTCCCGACAGAAACGATAGAAGTTGCTTTGTATCACAATGATTTTACTCATGTGGTTGTTAAGTTTACAATTTCTAGCGTAGTAGGGCTCGAATAAAATTGTTGTTCACCCCTAAGAAGGGCTCTGACCTTATAAAGGGGATATCCACGCCCATTTTAGCCAGATAGCCCGCTATTATATTGCCCATATAACTTTGTTCTTCTCTGCTAAAGTATTAACAAGCTTGAAGCGATCCCAAACCAATCTTGATCGAAAGGAAAAGCTTGCCAATGCTTGACTCTCTGAAAAATGTATATTATGGTACCATAAGTACCCTTTCTTAGACATATTCTAGCACATATGCCTAAGGCGTGAAATGGAAGCTGTTTTTCACATTACAACTACTTTACGGTAACGTAGTCCTGCAATTTGTATTCAAATATAGTGCAGGTACTGTCCCAGCACTGCTGTTTCTTTTTCAATGGTATTTCATCGTTTCTCTAAGCTGAGCATTCACTGATGACCACTTCAAAGCGCCTGGAAAAGTTAGTGTTTATCCATTCTGTCTCAATAGACTCGAAAGTAGCGTTATCGAAAGGCCCTGTGATTTCAACCGATGTACAGAGTGATATTTCTTTACTTCTTCTTGCTCAACCTGTTTATTTTGTCAAAACAACTTTTTTAATATTTAGAAAACAAAATTTTCAATTTAAGTCAGAAAGCGAAATATTACAAGACAAATAAATTCATTATTTTTAATTAAAAGGAGAAAGTCAAATATGTTAATTTACTCTTTTTCTACTAGACCTGTAGGCTGTCACGTGAACTACAGGACCTGCATTGATTGATCCCAAATACTTCCTAACTCATACTACTGACACTCGTTATTTATACCATGTTCACACCTAGGTTTTTGAGCGTGTTTTTTTTAGCGAAATGTTTTAAAACAAAAACACAACCGTTCACACCTAGTTTGAAATGTTTTAGGTCAGCTGATTTTATTTTTAGATTTTTTTTTAATTTTAATTAAATAATTTAATATTAATACTGAAATTTCAAGTAATAAGTCTCTAAATATTATATTACAATTTTTTTTTTGGTCACGAAATATTTTTGATGTGTCGCCACTGAATATATTCTAAATGCAAATGCAACTCTGTCCTTGAAGTGTTCTTGGAAGTGTTTTTTATCAAAAACTCGTCGTTTAAGATGTTTATTAAAACATTTCAATGTATGGTAAAACCTGATAAAATTTACTGATTTTAGCTCAAAAACATGAATGAGTCGTTAAGCACGTACAAGAACCCAGGTGTGAACATGGTATAAAACTACATTAAATCGATAGGAGTTTGAGGTCGCTCTTTTTATTTCTGTGATATGCTAGTCGACAATAGCTTAGCTTATCTGATGGACAAAAACAATTCGCTTTATATTAACCACATTTTCAATTAAATATAAAAAGCAATAATAAAGGGTGGTTAAATTTTAAGGGCCGATTTTGAATGTGAAACACACCTAAATGTCAAGTGTTTTTCTGCATTTCACTTGACATTTCTCAATTTCAGACTAATTCAATTTTAACCATGGAAAGATACACAATCGTCAATGGTCAGAATGGTGGCAAGAAATGGCAACAGTGGATGATCAATTTTCGAAGAAAATCATCTCCAGTGATGAGGCACATTTTCACCTCAGTGGATTCATCAATAAGCAGAATTAAAAGGGTGATTGTCGAAAAATCAATGCACCCACAGAGAGTGACTGTTTGGTGCGGTTTATGGGCTGGCGGTATCATCGGGCCGTATTTTTTTAAAAATGAGGCCGTTCAGGCAGTTATTGTGAATGGGATGATAACGAATATTTTATGGCCCGAATTGGAAGATATGGATGTGGAAGATATGTGCCACACAGCTAACGAAACAATGGCTGTTTTGCGCGACAAATTCAATGGCCGTGTTATCTCACGTGGTGGCGATGTCAATTGGCCGCCAAGATCATGTGATTTGACACCGTTGGACTTCTTCCTTTGGGGTTATTTGAAAGAAAAGCTGTACGTCGATAAGCCAGCAATAATTCAAGAGCTAAAGGATGAGATAATTCGGCACATTAACGGCATAGAACCTCAATTATGCCTCAGCGTCATTGAAAACTCGTACCATCGGCCTACCATATTATCCTAATAAAAAGAAATGACAATAATTTCCTAAATAATTTGTGTTTTATTAAAAATCAACATTGGCCCTTAAAATTTAACCACCCTTTACAATAATCAAATTAAAATATTCAAAACTACAATTCAATTTTTACTTTCCACAAACTGAAATTTAAGCCACAAACTGGTTGAAAATACAGCACTTAATCCCGCCGTAGTGAGTTAAATTGCAAGGGTCTCATAATGTTTGTGAAAAATGTCACATCACACACATGTAACATCAAAAATCAAAATCTATTCAATACAAGACACATGCATTGTACAAATTTAATATACGAGTAAAAAGCAATCAAGCCCATTAAACAGGAATCAGAATAATATAAAACACTCTACGTACACAAGTGTCTGCGCTAATGTCAGATATAAATGATCAGCATTCATGAATTAATCAAGAGTTTTTGTTTCTGTTATTCTTGATTTTGCTTTGCTAAAACAATCTTAGACATTTAAAATGTTATTAAAATGAAATGATGGTGAACTATCATCATCATCATTGAATTCTTGACTGATCAATAAAGTGTGACTGATGTGGTTAAGCTTAATGTAAAACCATAAATAAAAGAAAAACTACTAAAAGACAGAGAGACAGACAGATCGAAGCAAAGCCACAATGGATTTCAATTTAAACGTTACACTAACTAGTAGATTAACACGTATACACATGTAAAAGTTGGGTCTTTGGTTGTTCGCACATGTATGTGCATAGGTACGTGCTCGTATGCACTCGTTTGTACGCATGTAAATCATTCATTCGCACAGTGCATGAACAAAGTGCTTCTGTTTAAATTTTATCACAAAAAAGCAGGATTTCATGCTAAAAGTTGTCTATTCATTTAAGTTTTTAGTCGTGTTGAGTGTTTGATCATAAAGTTTTCGGTTGGATCCTTTCCCTGCATTTCATATTATCGGAAGAGGGTTTGTGTGTTTGTTTCATTGTGAAAGAATGTGTGTGTTTTAAACACAACATGCTACAAATGCAACAACAACAAAACTCAGACAAATATGAATGTGTTCGTCAACACCATTAAATGTTGCTGTAAGAACAGTCAACCACTGCAGGAGCAACGACACACGTAGTAATTTTGTTGATGCTACTGGTGATTTTAAGTGTTTATTTCTCTCTCGTTACTTAATTTTTTTGTGTTTAATTTTAGAACTTGACTTTCAGCTTGAGCGTGAGTATCTTATCTCTCTAACCTTTTTCATAAAGAAAGTTTCTTAAGGCTAGACATTTCATTATTTTAAAGCTTCAAATTATTAAAACTTTCATAAATGAAATTTTCGATAAAAATGTATTTAAAAGATTTCATCCTGACATTAGGTGAGTAAAGCAAAGCTGTTTTACTCTATGATCCTCTTTTCATAAGCAAGTTGACATAATTTAATCAATAATGTTTTCTCAAGACTTATTAATTTATGTTTTCTATTTTGCAAGGGTTTAATTTTTCTAATGGTTTTTAGGGAAATGCATTTGAGATTTTGATCTTGACTCGAATAAATGGTGGCTTCTAAATCCGATATCCAGCTGATGATTTATATCTTAAGAAAGTATTACGTTTTGAGTATTTTGTGTGTTAATAATTTTTTTGTTGGTGAAAAAAATTTTCGAAATTCATCTAAAGATTTCATAAATTCTAACCTGTTAATCTTAAATTCCGTACATAAAACAAAATAGCACCTTCAGCAAATAATTTCTCTGGTTACAAAGTTTAGCTGTCTAGATACACCTCACATCCAGGTCAAAAACAATAGAAAGAATTTTTGCTTTCAATTTAATCGCATAGAAATACGCTTACATGAGTCTAGATGAGACGGGTATATATTTATTAGGCAGAGAAGTAGCTTGCTAAAAGCGTAATCGTCCTGCCTATTATTCTTGTAGATATGCGATAAATATTCAAACTTTACTATATATTCTATTTGCCATCGCCTTTTTTACAATCTTATTAATTTCTTATTCCACTATAGTCGTGCTTAGATTATGCATTTCGTCTTAGCAGAATAAATTTTTCAACAGAATGATGATGGCGAGAGAGGTAGGAGTTGCAATAGCTTGAAATTGAGGAGAATAATTTAATATGGACAATTTTAGAGAAAAGTGCACTTCCATCATGTCACGCTAATATTTTCTTGATGCGAAAAAATCGTCCGGCGCTGATCGAATTACTAGTTTAATGCTGATGAACTTGCCAGATTGCGCTGTGAGAATTATGTTATTCATTTTTAATGCCATCTTAAAAGTGGGGGTTTTCCCGTCCTCTTGGAAAATTTCAGAAATAGTCATGATTCAAAAACCGGGTAAAGACGCTACTCAAATTACGTCATACAGACCTATCAGTTTATTATCCATCCTTTCAAAGCTGTTCGAAAAGGTCCTCTTCCAGAAAATAACGCCCCATCTAGCAGAGCGAAATATTATTCCAGAACATCAGTTCGGCTTCCATGACCAGCCCATGGAACTACAGAGCAGGTTCACAGAATTGTTACTGCTATCAGGTCGTCTTTCGAGAAAAAGCTGTTTTGTTCAGCATTGTTTATTGATGTCTCCCAAGCATTTGACAAAGTTTGGCATGATGGTCTCCTCACAAAAGTAACACGACTTCTTCCTGCTAACACCCACAAGCTGATTAAAAGTTACTTGACTGATAGAACATTTAAGGTACGGTCAAAAAATGTATTTTCACCAGTTAAGAAGATTTCTGCAGGCGTCCCCCAAGGAAGTATACTTGGCCCGCTATTATACATCGTCTATACATCCGATATGCCTACAAATCGACATACTATCACGTCAACGTTCGCAGATGACACGGCATTTTTAAGTGTGAACAAAGATCCAGGAACTGCATCTGAGCACTTACAAGCTCATATAAACCAGCTGGAAGGTTGGCTAAATAAATGGAAAATCAAAGTAAATCCATCAAAATGTGCCCATGTGACTTTTACACTAAGAAAGGCAAATTGTCCGCCAATAAAAATAAATAACGTCATTGTTCAATCAAAGTAAATCCATCAAAATGTGCCCATGTGACTTTTACACTAAGAAAGGCTAATTGTACGCCAATAAAAATAAATAACGTCATTGTTCCGGTGGAAACCCAAACTAAATATCTAGGAATCCATCTAGACAGACGCCTAACATGGTCACGACACATTGAGGCCAAAATCTCAGCTATGAAACTAAAAACAGCTCGACTAATGTGGCTGATAGGTCCATTTTCATCTCTATCTTTGGAATATAAAGTTCTGTTATATAAAGCCATTATTAAACCAATCTGGACATATGGTATTCAGCTTTGGGGAACTGCATGTGCATCTAACATCCAAAAGTTAGAAAGAAGACAGTCGAATATTTTACGAACAATAGTCTGCGCCCCCTGGTATATAAGAAATGAGAATATCCACAGAGATCTAGAAATTCCAACGGTTCGGGAGGAAATTGAAAAATATTGTACTAAGTACGTTCACAAACTGTCGACACATCCAAACGCCCTCGCCAGGGACCTGTCACAGTTCGAGGGACACAGAAGGCTTAAGAGAAGTGATACCTTGCGCCTAGTGAGAAGAGGGATATAAATTTTTTTTTTATTTAAACGAAGAATATTCCTTTTATTTTAAGATTTGAGTACAAGTAACTAGTTATTACATTGGTAATAATTATTTAAGTTTTTTCTTTTTATATTTAAGATTTGGATACTTATTGTAATTTTCTTATAGAAAGATTCAATAATAATAAACAATTAAAAAAAAAAAAAATATTTTTGTTTGCTTGCATTGTAAATTGTTTTATTACAACTAGAATTAAAATTAGAATCAATCAATTAAGTCACCTGATCACTACGGCCATAGTAGACTTATTGTGATAGCACTCGCAAATACACAGATATTAGTGTACAATACTCTCTACAGGTACTAATACACGACATGTTTTTTACACTGTATTTGTCAATTTTTACAATGTGAATCAAAAACATGTCGTGTGTGCCCTCAAAAATATTGCTTTTGTCAAAAGCATGAGAAAAACTTCTGACAAAATTTAAATTATTTAGAACGTGCTCTATTTTTTCATGTTTAGCTCGGTTTCGCTTTAACCATTGTGTTGTGTAGACGTCCAAATTTTATTGTGAATTAAGTAAGTTTTACATACGAGTTATACTGATTGTGTCAATCTGTGAGTTTTTCTTAAGATGACATCTACTTTGTGGGGCCACTTTTCAGTGGTGTCTTCGGTGTCCGCTCAAAGGAAAGTACACTGTATATATGTCTATATATGCACCCACACACACGCTGCAAAAGACAAGGACCACACACAGCAATTTTGGTTGGCCAATTCTTGATTTTATAGGAGACAGAGGTAAGAGGAATATGGAAAGGGGTACAAACTTCCCCGTACTCGGCTATTCTCTTTTGTTCTCTCTTCGTATCTTTTATAAAGATGTAAAAAAGAAGACAGGTAGCTTGAAGGTTGAATGAATGACTGAATAAGAATGCTAAAATTACCGAAACTAAAAATTTGTGTGTGGATAAAACGACAATTTGAAAAGAGAATTGAGAAAGAATTGCCAACTAAAATTGCTGTGTGTAGTCTTGGTCCAAGCATACTTGAAATGCTTACAAGCATATTAATAATGTTTGTAGTGATGTGTGTTTTTCAAGTATGCTTTTGAATTGCTTTAATCCCTAGTTTTTATACTGCCGTCGGCAGTTAGCTATTTACTCATGCTCAGAGTTTAATTTACCTGGCTGCTGTTCTCTTTATCTAAAGTAAGTAAGTATGTAATAATAATCAGCTCTTAAATAATAATTAATATGTACCCGATATATTTTTTGTGTTGACTAAATAATAAATAAAAAGGCATAATTGTGATCGCCTGTTTACAAACAAACAAAAAAAGAACTAAACTAACTGAATTTAATAAAATAATTTTACAAAACTGTTTATCCATGTCACAGCTTATGAGTATAAAGCAGCGCGTATTCTAGCTTGTATGCGTCCTAGTATTTTCTCAGTTTGTAATTCATTTTTGGAAAATATAAACATCGAATGAGCAATGATACGGTCTGCCAGACGGCCAGACAACATACGAGTTCTCGTACAATTTTATTCATACACGTTTTTCTATATCAGCAAGAAAACAAAAAGTTAACAAACAAACGACGAAATTGAAACTTCCAAGTTAGCTAACTGGTCAGCTGCGTTCAACATGTCTTGACCATATTCACTGATATGTAAGCACAACTATTTATAATAAGAATTTTACATGAATGAGTGCATGCTTATGAGTCTGTGCGTATGTGTGTGTGTTTTCTTACATACACAACATTGTGATAATGGAAGGAAGTTAGCCAGTAAGTAAGTGTGTAAAAGTCGTCTTTGTATGGGTTGAAATGAGAGATAAACGTAATGGGTAAAGTGGCGTCTAGTGGTGTCGTAACATCACATTAATTACATGTGCTTATAATATTAGACGAGTTGCTTTATGTTACATTTTGTTGTTGCTATTGTTGTTATTGTCTTGTAGTAGATGTTGTCTCTACTGATGTTGCTGCTGTTGTTTCTTTTTTTTTAATTTTTATAATAAATAACATGCCAGCAAGGGCTTGCCAGAAATTGATAAAAAGAAAAATTACATGAGTTTCAATTAAAAATTTTAATTGAAATTTTGTTTAGTTAATAAAATAAAAATAAAAACAAAAGTTATGCAGCAATACTGTTACACTAAATTAATTTAAAATTTTGTTGAATGTTATTAATTATATAAAGTCCGGATTCTCGTAAGTTAACTAGCCCCTCGGCTGCACTACCAATAAAACTTTGACAATATGGCAAAACCGCTTATGTTTGAGTTAGTTATTTTGAAGGTCTATAACTTTAAAAGCCTTGAAAATTGTTTTTATAAAATTATTTCGATTCTAGCAACGGTATTGTTTTCATTGTTATCTCGTTAGTTGTGAAATACGAGTATATTGATTTTTAATTATTGCGACATATATTGCAGCAAACGTGAACCTTATGTTACTGCCAATGTAGGCTACATATTTTCGTATTCTGCAATTAACGTATGTCGCGATACTTGTTAGCAAATTTTTGTTAAACATTATTACGGGCACAAAACATCAAATTTCGCTGTCAACTTCATTTGACACTTAAGATAAGATATTTCTTCGATGTATTATTTCTGTAACGTTACAACATTTTTTAAGAGCTAACTTTTCTTCATAAGAATTATATGAATTTAAAGTCGTTTTTAAAAAGATACCTACTTTAGTGTGACTGATTATGGCCCATTTTATTTAAATATGAAATATTTTTTAACTTATAATTATGACGACATAACTTTTTTTTTTACGAAAATGTTATCAGCCAAGTATGACAACCAAATGTAATTTGCAATAAATTTCACTTTCTGTGAAATGAAGATCAACACTGTAATGCATAGTTGGTATGTTAGTCATAAAAGAAATAAATTTATTTATTTGTGGGAAAATTTTCAATTCATGGAGTAAAAAAATAAGATAGAAAGTATAAGACATATGAAAGTTCGTTACATCCTTAACAATCCAGCACATCAGCTACTTATAGCTGTGGTAACAATTAGTAACAAATATAAGGCTACTAGAACGAAGTCGCCAATGTAAAACAAAAATGTATTAATTCCCTGAAAATCGAAAAATAATGTGTGTCAATATGTACATAGAAATTTACATACTTATACAGGGTGTTCCAAAAGAAACCAAGGGGTGTAAAAGTTTAATAACTTTTTTGTTTATTAATTTTTTTTTATTTTTTCTTTCAGATTTTAAAAAAAGATTTACAGTTATACCCATATAAGGTGCAATTGGTCCAAGAATTAAAACCCGCAGATCATCGGCAACGTCTAAATTTTGCAGTTAAATTTCAAGAGTTGGCCAGAAATGAAATCAACTTTATTGAAAATTTGATTATGAGTGATGAAGCTCATTTTCATTTGAATGGCTTTGTTAACAAGCAGAACTGTAGGTTCTGGGGTTCTCAAAATCCAAGAGCCATTCATCAACGCCAATTGCACCCCATCAGGTGTACAGTATGGTGTGGGATCACATCTGAAAATGTCATTGGGCCCTACTTCTTCGAGAATGAAGATGGAAGTGCTGTAACCGTAAATGGAGAGCGGTATCGTTTTATGATAAAAAAATTTTTACGTCCTGCTCTTGAAAACAGAACTGGTATGTGGTTTCAGCAGGACGGAGCCACTGCCCATACTGCCCGAGACACAATGGCACTTTTAAGTCAAATTTTTGGAGAGCGAATAATTTCTCGAAATTTGGAAATTATTTGGCCAGCGCGATCGCAAGATTTGACAGCACCCGACTATTTTCTTTGGGGTTTTTTGAAGGAGCGAGTGTATGTGAACAAGCCAGAGACAATCCTTGAACTCAAGCCAAACATTGTTGCAGAAATTTGAACGCTACAGCCACAAGTTTTGAAAGATGTTATGGAAAATGCTCTAAAAAGAGCCCATCAGTGCGAAGCTGAAAACGGTGGTCATTTAAGAGACATCATTTTTCATACTTAGTGTAAAAAAATTTCCATTTTGTATTTTATATAATCTGAAAGAAAAAATAAAAAAAAGTTAATAAACAAAAAAGTTATTAAACTTTTACACGCCTTGGTTTCTTTTGGCCCACCCTGTATGTCTAAAGTGTCAATGAAATTAGGCATAATTATATTAAAGAAGGTGATAAAGGAAAAATAGTGTAGAAGGCCTCGATCGGCTATGAATAAATTAATATTTAGGGCAACAAAGAAGCTTTACAACTTTTATAAAAGCCTTTTTCAAAATGATTTTTTTACTGCTGCGATAATACGTATTTCGTGTAGACATGACCAACATACACACAGAGCCTATAATTAAAAGGCAAAATCAGAAATATGATCTTATCTTCTTTCTGAATGGTATTGGATGGTAGTTTGGCTACTTCTCAACAATATTAACGTTATTTTATTTACATATCCAAATAAAAAATAAAACAAAAGGCGTACAAATGAAAACCACTTGTTTTATTCCCAATTACAAAACCTATAGCATTGGCTTATGTTACACCTTAAACCAGCAGTTTCCAAAATATGGGTCGTGACCCAATGGGGTTGTGAAGTTTTTAATATTTAATAATAAGTTATTATTATTTAATATTTATCAAGCTTAAGATCTCAAAAAATTATTTTCGTCTTTCTTTTGAAAGTCTTCTTCAGGGAAATTTATTTTTATAATAAAATAAGATTTGATATGTCAAAATTATTAAATTTGAAAAAGTAAACAATTAAAATTATACTAATATTTGTTTCCTGTTTCTATTTTAATATTAATAATCATAACAATTAGAATAATAATTAAAATAAAATTAATATATGAAAAACATTAATAATACTAGTACTTTAAATGTAAAAAGTGTTTTTTATAGACGTATAGAACTTTAAGTTGGCATTACTGTTCAAGATGGCGACCGATTTAACAGCTGTCAAGTGATTTATTCTCAGTTTGGTTTGGTTATGTGCGGAATACGAATTTTTCGAATTTTGTTTAGCGATGAAGCGCACTTCTGGTTGAATGGTTACGTCAACAAACAAAACTGCCGCATTTGAAGTGAAGCTAATCCTCAAGTGTATGTCGAAACACCGTTACATCCAGAAAAACTGACTGTTTGGTGCGCTTTATGGGCTGGTGGAATCAAATTCATGTCAATCGAATAATCCATCGTTGTTTTATTGCAATTTAAAGTTATATACGTCTATAAAAAAACACCCTTTATTTTCTCCTATTTTTATAAATTAAATATCTATAACTATGGGCAACTTTATCTGTATCTGCTCTAAAATTAATTCTATTTTCTAAGGGAACATTTATAATATTTAACATTTCTAACATACTCGTATATCTACGTTTATAATTATTTGCTGAATTTAATATTGCTGTATCATCAAAATCTGGAAAATGATTACAATTAAAACATAATGCAGTTTTAAGTGAAGATGTGTTATTTCTATATTTTTGATCTGATTTATGGCTTGCTAATCTAGTTTCTAATTTATTTTTCGTAGTACCTACATATATTTTATTACAATTTTCTTGATCATTACCCTTACATGGTACACTATAAACTACATTAGATTTTTCTGATATTTTTGTCTTATCTTTCTTATTACTAAATAATTTACCTACTGTATAATATATTTTGTGTGTTACTTTAAATTTCTTATTATCAAATATATTTGATTTTTCTAATCTTTCAGATAATTCACGTACAAATGTTAATTATTTATAAAGTTTGGGTTCAGAATTATTATTTAAATTAACATTTTTATTTTTAAATTGTCTTATTAATTTATAAATTAGACGAATTGGGAAATTGTTATCTTTTAATATATCCTTGATTAAAATTATATTTTTTTATGAAATTCAATATTACTTATTGATAATATCCTCTTTATAAGATTCCTAGCTGTGTTAATAATAACACTTTTTGGATGTTTAGAAAAATAGTTATTAATCCTTCCAGATGATGTTTGTTTTTTTTATACCAATCGATTAATAAGTTCTCCCCTTTCCTTATTACTAACATGGTAATGGTAATTTAAAATCTTTTTCTTTTCAATTGAAAATTTTAATATTATTTTGAGGTCTTAAGGTTGATTAATATTAAATAATAATAAATTTATAAGATCGAATAATTTACTAATTTAAAAAAAAAAATACTTAAAAAAACCTACTTAATGCAAATTTTTTGCTGCGGTATTACTTTAATAAAAATCCTTGTAAGCGCCGCTAATATCGACTTTTTTCTCTATTTTACTATAACCTGTGCTTTATTTTGACAACTAAATAAAACGAAAAACAAATGAAAAACTATTTGTGTGTTCTGAAATCGTTTTAGATTTACAAGGGAAAGAAAAGAAGTGTGTGATCTAAAAGAGATACGCAGATTCTCTTAGAATTGTGTTCGGAACGTATCACCGAAAATATTATTTCACAAAATAGTTGTTTACAAGCAAAAAGCTGATCCTGGAATTTTACTTGATGTGAAGTTACCTTTTATACATCATATTTCTATACCTATTGGTAAAGCACGTAGTCTCCTTGGGTTCATAAAAAGCTGGGCTAATTAAACAAACTATTCTTAAATATGGTTCGATAATTTGGGATCTGATATACATATATGGCTTATGTCAATAGTATTGAATCTGTTCAAAAACTGTTTTTGTTATTTTGCCCCCGTGGATTACATTGGAATCCATTAAACTTGACACTTTACACCAGTAGACTTTGCTCTCATTAAGCTGCCAACTTTAAAAAGTCGCTTAATGTCACTTTTGTTAAACTAAAATGTCTGTTCTGATTTTTTGATTAGCAATATCTTTTTTAATGATTATTCACGATTAATACGTTATTTTAATCCTTTATCTGTAAAAGTATTCAGAGCAAATTATGCCAATTTCGAACCTCTTTTAAGAATTTGCAATCAATTTAATAAATTTTATAAACATGTTGATTATTCGTTAAATATTGCTATTGTTAAAACTAATTTAATTGTTTTTTTAAATAATTAATTTTGGTATTTAATAGTCTGTAAGGATCTTGAATCTATAAACATTAAATAAATAAAAAAAAATTAATTTGTTTAGTGAGATTTTAATGCAACTTAACGCCTGATTTTCTGTATTTCAAATATATTGCGAATATACACACTTGGCTGAAGAATATGAACTAAAACGCGTTAATAAAGGGTGGTTGAATGTGAACCACACTTAAACGTCAAGTGTTTTTCTGCATTTCATTTGACATTTCTCAATTTCAGACTAATTCAATTTGAACCATGGAAAGATACACAATCGAGCAACGCGTTAAAGTTATTCAAGATTATTATGAAAATGGGCATTCAAATCAAAATGCATTTCAAACACTTTGCGATTTTTTCTTCTTCAGTGATGAGGCACATTTCCACCTCAGTGGATTCGTCCAAGAGTGATTGTCGAAAAACCAGTGCACCCACAAAGAGTGACTGTTTGGTGCGGCTTATGGGCTGGCGGCATCATCGCACCGTATTTTTTGCCAAAATGAGGCCGGTCAGGCAGTTACTGCTAATGGTGTTCGCTATCGTGAGATGATAGCGAACTTTTTTTGACCCGAATTGGAACATATGGATGTGAACGATATGTGGTTTCAACAGGACGGTGCTACTTGCCACACAGCTAACGAAACAATGGCTCTTTTGCGCGAGAAATTCAATGACCGTATTATCTCATGTCATGGCAATGTTAATTGGCAGCCACGATTATGTGATTTGACACCGTAGAACGTCTTTCTTTATGAATATTTAAAAAAAAGTGTACATCAGTAAGCCCAGAACAATTTAAGAGTTAAAGATGAGATAATTCGCCACATTAACGACATTCAACTTTAATTATGTCTTAGTCATTTAAAAAAATGCATGGACCATCGGATAGAGGTATGCTACCGAAGTTATGACGAGCACTTGGCCGATATTTTGTTTGACATATAATTGTCATAGATCCTTCTATCATAATAAAAAATATTAGGATACTTCTCTGAAACTGTTTTTTCATTTAATCTAATGATTTCACTTTTTTTTTACTCAAAGCTTAAATTAAGTCTAATACTTGTTCTTATGCTGCACTGCCTGGGTAAAAATTCATAAAAAATTTAAGCATAAAAATCTCGTTTTTTCCTATTTTATACTCAAATAAGTATAAACAGAATTAATTTCAAAAATATGTTGTTAAACTTTTAAATTCCAAATAGAAATTATTACATATACAAATACGTTTTTCTTATTATTTTTATAAATTTTTTGTTTTTGTTTTTCATATACCTGTCATTCAAATGTAAAAGAGAAGAGAATAATAAAAATAGAATATATAGTTTTCAATATTAAAATGTTGGTTGGGAAATTTATTTATTTATTCAGTTCAATGCTTACTGAGTTTTTTGTTTGAATATTTGAATCTTTTTGTAACTATTGATTAATAATTCTTATTTAGTCAATTGCTTTTACAATATAAAGGTTCTAATGTTTGCAAGAAACGTTGGGAGTAATCTACTGAGGAATCAATGTAGCGTCTGACGAAATGGTCCATATAGATATGATATCAGTACTTATTGTACTGAATATAAAACTCATGAGAATATCATGAGTAAAAGAATAAATTTTAAAACCAACACAATTTCTGGAATTAAACACAAATAAAGATTAATATTTTGATAAAATAGAAATTCTATAATAAAACTGTGGAGTTTTCAACTTGTCTACACAAGTATTTTTTGTACTTAAACGAGCTTTTTGTTTTTGGCATATAGTAAAACCTCTATTTAGATTTTTTTATTTTAGTTACCAAATTTTGTTGTTTCTTCGAACTTAAGTTTGTATTGCTTTTCGTTCTATGTACTCACGAGCGATGATGTGCCATTGACCAAGAGACATTTGGAGCTGTTATGCTAACCTGTTAAAATTAACCATTAAATTATACCACATGGAGTAGTTTAGGTAGTCCAGAAAAGCAGAGAATATAATTTTAGTTGGGCTACTCTTGAGTTTATAGGAACATAAGAAGGATGAAGTGAAAGGGGTGCAGACTTGCTCGCACTCGACAATTCTCCTTTGTTCTCTGTTCATACCTTTTAAAATGGTCAAAAATGATAAACCCACTTATCCAAAAAAATTTAAATTCTTCATATAATTTTTTAAAAAAATGTACTTTAAAGTCTACGTTAATTTTTTTAATTTTGGATAAGAGCAAAAGACTTTTAAATTGAACAACTGAAATTGGCCTTTGTGCTCTTAGACTTTCATATTGAAGCCAAAAAACCTGAGCTTAATTGATACATGTAATATGAATGAATGAATGAGTTTTAAAGTACTCTGTTATAATCTTACTAATTACGTTTAAAAAAATAAAAAAACAACAAGATATTTGAACTTTGCATGACCCCAAAATCTGGATGAAAAATTTAATTACCCCTACGCATTATGACAATGACACATGGATACATTGTTCTCTGAAATCTACATAGAAGACTCAAATATGTTGTTGTTGTTGTTGTTATTGTTTACTGATAGCACTGACGCCACTGTTAAAAATCCAAGTCCAACTCTGGTTTAAATAAAAACAAATATAAAATGAATGAAACGGCAGCAAAATAAAAATTAAACCCAAATTAAGAAAACAGGTGAGTGAGACATGTCGCACAAAAAATATCACCACTTGTTGTTGTTGGTATACTTGTTTGTGTACTCGTATAGTGCGCAAAGTGGCAGGAAACAAAAGCACTTTGTATTTTGGATACCCAACTCGTGAGTCACATTTATTGTTTAATTGCTTTGGATACAAAATTTTATTATTCTTTTTTCTTTTTCTGCATACAAAATAACTTGTTGAATACTCGCACAAGTATATGTATGTGGTACACATTTGTGTGTCTGTCCATGTATCTGTCTAAATGTTAAGACAATTCTATCTCTTATTGTGTTCTGCTGTTGTTGGTGCTGTTGTCCTCAGTCAACACTAATAAATTATTAATGGTTTTATCACTTGTTCCTTTACTTAATACAAATATTTTGTGTTTTTATAAAATTTCCTAAACGTTTATGTCAACCCATTTCGAAAAGTACACAACAAATCACAGACACAAGAAAAAAAGTAAACTTTACGATGCACTCGTTCTTTGGTTCGTCTGTGGCTGAGCTCAAATCTGTGATAAGAGATTGATGAGTAGTAAACAAGAAACTACACGATATGAAAGAAACTAAGCCAAAAGTCAAAGCAAACTCAACAAAATGAGTTGAAAAAATGAATGACTTGTGAATATTTTAGCCTGGCTAAATGACTTTGTGTTGACTGCCCACAAGATTAGGCTACAACAAAACAAAACAGTGAATTTTAAAGCTGCTGTTTTTCTTTGTTATTCGTTATGAGTTTTAAGGCATGTTTGCAGAGATTTTAAAGAATGGATTCTAAGGAATAGAATGCTCAAGTCTGGCACTTACACGTGAATGTAATTTGCTGCGATTTTCGCAAGTGAACCTATGTGGGTTTTCGTATGACTCCTATTCTTGAGCAAATTGAAACTTTTCACATAATGATGAAACACAAAATCAGTTTTCAGATTAAGAGAATGCAATTTGAAATGAATAAAGTTTGTAAGACATAGACTAGGAGGAGGACAACAACACATTGTTACTCTAATTATATTTTACAAAATTGTCATATTCTTTAAATTAATTAATTAAATTTTTTAATATACAATTTCTTATTAAAAATTTATTTAATACTACATGTTTTTGCCATTCCTGGCCCCGTCCTGATGCTTGAGTCGGTATCCTTAGAGAGCGTATGTAGCAATTTTTAGAGAAATTGTGAAAGAAGAAATCCAAAAGCATTTGGCAACGTCCTTGGAGTATAGATAGTCCAAATCTTAGACAAAAATTTGTATAGCGAACAAACAAATAGAAAATGAATTTTATTTAAAGTGATACATTTTTTATATTAAACTATTTAGTTGGTACACAATTTTTTTTAGCTAAACTACAGACAATATTTTACACTATGAATTAATTATTTTAAATTACTGTTTTATATTTATTTTTTACCAACAGCCTCCATAAATAACTTTTTCTTTGTGTTATACTCGTATTACTTTTCTTTTTCCTTTTCCTTTATTTTTATTTATTTTTTTCTCTTTACAACTTTGATTCTACCACCGTGATTCTTTGGCTAATTGACTAGTATTGGCGTATAATTGATACCCTCAAGGCGTCTGCCGTATGTCTTTGTTTTATGACTGAATTTCTTTGTATTTCTGTTTGTACTTTTCACGTTTGCATTAAAGGCGTACTTAAAGTGTGTGTATGTGAACATAAATTAATAAACAAAACCTTTTGCTTCCTAATTGACCTAAAATTCAAAATTTTTTTAAATTTGAAAGTTTAAAAAATAAATGCAGATTTGATTGTAGTAAGAATACATTTGAAAATTAAAAAAAACTAGCTGTTTCTCCCCGGTCTCCCCCAGTCCTCTACACTTTGAGTGGAAAGTTTTAGAGCAGGGAGAGTGTATTTATAAAAATTCAGGGCAAAATTGAAATTTAAAGTGGCTCACTTGGGTCCTCTGGCATTGTACCTTTGTGATACCTGTATAAGAGGACAGACGGATAGCAATAGAGATAGAAGATAGTAGGGAAAGAAGAAGAAAAGTCCGTCATGCCAATGCAGGACAAGGGCAGAGAAGGTGTTTTACAGTTTCCTTCTTTTCCTCCTTTTGCCAACTTCTAGAGTAGTCATTCGATGGTAAGCCCGTTTTCCTCCCATGGTTACCAAAACTACAGTGACCTGTTATTGCTACCACTACATTTCTCAGTTGGGCTCTCTGAAATCCCAATAAACCTCTACTGTGATTACTGTCAGGCCTAGGCAAGAAAAAAAAAACGATTAAAAATAACTTGTTAAATATTGAACATGACTGATATAAAAGTACATGATGAATTTTTCTGATTTGAAGAGACTGTTTTTAATTATAGATTTAGAGTACGATGTTTATAATTGAAAAATTTTCATTATTCTAGAACCTTTGCTTATGTCCGTATACGAAAATATTGGCTTATAGCTCTGAAGCAGTTGACATGTAACTGTCCATGAGAAAAACAAGGAGTCTCTACGTTAGAGCTTTTCTAAAAAATGTAAGACATACTCAAAATTGAAGTCTTTAAAATCAATGGAAATCAAATTTATTCTTGGTACAAAATAAATATTCTTTCGCACCTCTTCTTATTGCAATACGTTAGAGAATTCATATTTGTTAGCAGTATAATTCGAGTATCAACTTTTAAAATTAGTTGACGCAAAGGCTGGATTTAATGAATTATAATAAATTTTTCTTTGTTGGATAAGCCATAGCTTGATTTGGATCTATGGCAATATCATTAGATGCCAATGTCTTTGAAGTTCCAGGAATCATAATTTGAAATTGGGAGAATTGATTTGTCAACCTTCCTTGAAGAATAAACTCAGAAGACAACTTCGTTTGTGAGAACTAAATTTGTTCCCAACCAAAAACACAATTATGATAATAACATTTTTTAGTGGTAGCAACTAGAATTCCATAATGCTGCTCAAAAGTTAGTTCTATCAAATATATTTCGAGCTGTTACAACGATTTTCTGTGGTCGCAATTAAAAAATTCGATTATCACAACTGATTGGAAACAAATTTAGTTCTCACAATAGAAGTCGTTTTCTGCGTGAAGGTACCTAGAAAAATAGAGTTTTTAACGAGTTTTGCGAGTACGAGTATTTCCAATTTAAATATAATGGATGAGAAGTTCCACTGAAGACCTATCGAAAACTTTAAATCTCATTTCAAGTACTTTCAATTATTTAAAATAAAATAAAAAGAAAAGTATACAAAACAGAGATATAGCAGACCACAGCCAAGTTATATCTCTGTTTTGTATACTTTTCTACTTAGATGTTGTTACTGCTAGCGAAAGCGAATACACAGATTGCCTCGAAAGGAGTATTCTGAATGTCAAGCCATAGTCTACACAAGAACCTATTTGGCATGATGAATGTCAAATTGTTATCATTACACAAATTTACTGCCTTTGTGATGAGAAAATCGAACCAATTTGGTGTGCGGAAACTTTTTTCGGAGATACCGGGACGTACATATTACAAACTGAACAGAACATTATGTTAGCTAAATCATTATAACATCAATTACCATATATACGGGTATTTAAAAGAAACTATGGATGAATTTTCAATTTCGTGTTATAAAATAAATGAATTTGATCATGAGTTGTATTAATAAAACTGGTCAATTTTCTAATAAGGCTGTGTGAAATATCTCACATACGACTTATCCTTTTTTTCTCGCATTTAGTCCCAAATTTTATTATTTAGCCTTTTACTTTTTTCTAGCCTTTTTTTCTTTTCAAAATAGCCTTAAATTGTTTTTTTTTTTTTTTTTTGAAAAATGAAAACAAATCATACATAAACAAACTGAGACTGAAAACAAATTAGCTAAAGTAATATTTTCAAGCGAAGGTAATTTCATAAGTAAAGAAAAGTAACTGGCTTTTAACCTGTAAAATAAAAATGCATTTTGTTCTTAATTGATTAATTAATTGTTTAGTACTACCGTTTAGTAATGCTGAGGTTACTCGATTTTAAGTAAGAGAAAGCAAGCGAAATATCAGAATAGAAATCGCATTAAAAATTGAAAAATAAATCATTACTTGAAGGAATTTTAAATATTATTTTTTAACATTAAAGTTGACAAATAATTGAATTCGATTATAAGTATTTAATATCAGTTTTTGATATTTCACGTTTTTTTTGTGTTTTTTTAATATAATAAAGAATTAGTAACATTTTTAATTTTAAGCTGTAGCTTTTTAACTTTTTCTTAGCTTGATTTAGCCTTTTCTAACGGCTTTTTTAAAGAAATATAGCTTATTTCTTCTAGCTCGTGGCAACACCGGTCATTACACATATATGTCACTGAAACTTCGTAAGTTATACTTGCCATATAACTAACATACGGCCTACACTGCCCTTAAAAATTAAATTTTTCGTGATCCAACTTTATCATTCAAAAAACTTTTAATATTTTCTCTTGAAGCTGTGATCAGAATTCTAGGACTATATATCGCATAAAAATTCTATTGTTACAATATATCACGCATAAGAAAAAATGTGAGAAGTGTTTTGAAAGACTAATTGTGTTAGTTACATTATATTGACCGATATATACAAATTTCCTCACGTATGCCACCACCTGTTTAAGAGTGCATGGCTTCTTTTGCAAAACAAATTGTAAATACAAATACGTTAATTATTTGTATTTGAGCAATTAATGAAGTGTTAATAGGAAATTAAATTTGTAATCTGCAATATTAACCCTTTACGTAATAATATGAGACATGCAACAGCTTGAATTAGTAACTTTCAATTGCAGAGAGCCAAGTGTACAAAATTTCAGAGAAATTCTTTAAAAATAAAATTTGGATTCTTAAGGATCAATATAAATTTTGTTATTGAAAAGTGGGCATGGTAAGTAGAATTACATGGCAACTTTTTTTTTTAAATTAAATTTTTTAATTAAATTGCTTTTAGAATTAAATAAGCCCTATAAAATTTTAAAAGGTGATGTTGGCATTAGAGCAACAAATAGTTTCAAGAGGCCAGTGCACACGTACAAAATATAAATATTTACGACGATCCAGATTCGTGATGTTTATGAATATGTAGCAAATAGTATAATATAAAATTTTAAAAGGTGATGTTGGCATTAGAGCAACAAATAGTTTCAAGAGGCCAGTGCACACGTACAAAATATAAATATTTACGACGATCCAGATTCGTGATGTTTATGAATATGTAGCAAATAGTAGAGGCAATCACGTCGACATATGTGCAAATTTGTATTTTGCAAACATGCTGAGCATATTGAACTAAGTCGTGTGCTTCCTGTTTAATTTTTCCCAAATTTTTGCTTGCAAGCCACAAAAACTCTGACAAAATCTGACAACTTTAATTTTATCTGTCAATTGTACATGTGTTTGTTGTTTACGGCTTTTTTACATTTGGGCAAAATGCAAACGTGTACATTTTATTCTTGTGTTGAGAAAAAAGCGTTTTTGCAATCATTTGCATCGTTTGCATTTCTTACAACCACTGTCGTGAGTACACTATCTATCAACCTGGCATATCATCCCAATATCACAAAGTATACTTTACGTTATATTGTTTTCAGACTGAAAGTTAAAAACTGAATTTAACATTAAATACACCTACAGTTGATTTTGCGTTCATACTGCAAATTTTATAAATTCAGTATTTAACATACAGTCTGTCAAAAAAATTTCTACAAAACAATAAAAATTTCCCATAGAAATAAGTATATTTGATGCGTTACTTTGTACAAAACTTATTTGACCAACTGTACAGCAGCCACAACATGTTTGACTTTTGGTAAGTACACTTATCAGACATATATTTTCTTTGTCTTTCGTCAAAAAATTTTGTTTTCTTCGAAATGCTTTTATTACTGCTGCTGAAAGCATTTTCTTCTGAAAATATTTGAAATGGTTTTTGTTTTATTATTTCATTCAATAACATTAGCAGCTGTTGCTATATTTACAGATCAACTTGGTAGTACTGAGCTTAACGGACAAAAATAGAGTTGTATATCATAAATCCAACTTAAATTCAATTCCAAAATAGCATTTAATGTGGATTTATTAAATTCACAGTTTTTATGACTTGGATTTAACGTTAAACCCACATTTATGTTAAATTCACTCAGTCTGAAAACACTATAATATAGCGATATTTTTATTTTATATGTACTACTGCCATAAGAGTGGAGCCCGAGCATACTAAATCATACATCACCGTTTGCTTAAGTTTAAAAGAAACAACAAATGACACTCATTTGATCCTTTTGTAAGACAGAGATACAAAATCACACGTACACAAAGTTTCATTTACATTTTTCACAACTCTTGATAAAAACTTCTTTTATGCTGTGATAGATATTTCTACCAACAATCTCAATTTTATGTCACTTGTAGGGAAATATAATCATAAGCTACAGTAACAACAGATATTTGTTACTTTACAAGGAAGCGATAAATCTTTACTCAATACAACAAATATTTCTTTTAGTTTTGCTTTAGAATACATTTTATTGTTCCAAATTTAATAAAATTTGCTAACATTCTCTTCACGCCACTGTTCTTATACCCAAAACACGTAGAAAGTGTAAAAAAATGAGTTCATTTTTAATTTTTTTCCCTTTTGTATCAGATGTATTTGACACATGTGCTATTTTTACAACACAAGCTGTCAACTCATCTAAAAAATTTTTACTTTTCATTTAAAATTTGCAGACGAGTTGATCGCTTGTGTAATAAAAAGAGCACATTAATGTTTGTTGTAGAAATGGCATTACCTTGTATAGTTCTGCCATACAATAGAAGAGAATATTATAAATATTTTTGTTCAATGATAAAATATTGGTTAGGAGAGTGTTGTTTCTTGTCGTATGTAGTTCCATTTACTCGAATATTGTATTTAAAGTTAGCAAAGAATCGATGAGAGTAATCCACTAAAGATCGGATTAGCTGTCGTGAAATATTCCATATGAATATCCCCTTACTACTTATTGTATTAAACACAGTTTTTGCATTTTCCATGAGAATATAATGGCAAATTATTTATTTATTTATAACTCAAAACATAGACAATTGAAATTGTAGCCTAAAAACTATTTCAATTTCATTAAACTTTTTAATTCCAACTAATTTGCTAGATTTTATATCGCTTTCAAATGGCTTGGAGCCAAATTTTTGGCTGATTATTGCCATGAATTGGGTTATTATCTGAGATGATGTTTATTCAAGAATGATAGAAAGATAGATGACCTAGATCGTCACTGTTTGAAGAAAAAAATAATACATATCCCTCCGTTTTTCTCTATTATTTAGCTGGAAATTATTAGCCAATACGATCACATCACGTGACGTCATTTGTGCTGCATGTGCAGAAAATTTAAATTTTTGCGCTGGATGGTGTAATATTATGTTTATATCGCTCTTGATGTTTGTTGATTGTTGTACTTACATACGTACTCGTAAGTGTGTGCGTTTTTTTACTTTTATATTGTTTTTCTTTGTTTGTTTCTCTTTCTTACTATCATTTCAAACGTTATCAATCATCTTTTTATTTGGTCACCATTCTAAGCCATTCTTTTAATTTTTATTGAATTCAAACAACAACAACCATACAATTAAGTGCAACACCATAACCGGTTTATTTAATTAAATTTAATTTTTATTTGTTTGTCTTTTTTTATTGCCTTATAATATCAAATTTATATGTTGTTGTTCTTATTGTTGTTATTTTATTTTGATTGTTTTTTATTTTTTGTTTATTTTTGATTTTAATAGGCAATTAACGCGTGCTCATTGTGTGTTCTTGCTCTCATTCATTTTACCTTATTTCTTGTTTTTTATTTTACTTTTTAATTTTTTGTTATTGTTTATTTAGTGTTTTTTTTTTATTATTGATCGATGACAAACTATGTCGATGATTGTACGCAAAATAAGAGATCCCTTCGGCTAATGATTTATTATGAAAATTAGTTTTATGTTCTGTAATACATAAATCAAATATAACCTAAGAGTATATTGTACACGCAAAGAAAAAAGATGGTTGAATATGGTCACCGCAAAAATAGTTTGTTCTTCAAAAAAGTATTATTATTAATTTGAAACACCTAAACGATAAACAAGTTTCTAGTTATTTTTCACCATACTATGTTTACCGTCATAGAAAAACCATATCATTATCATATTATTTTTGATAAAATTTTAACTGTAACCATAAATATTTTGTAGTAAACCTAACAATAAAAAAATACAGTTTGAATGTAAATTGTTGAATGTAAAATGAGTATAAAACAAAAACTTAATCGTTCAAACTCAACTGAGCTTTGTAGCTGAAATATTTGAGTGGCGAGTTAATGCTTCTTAACTAAATATTCCAAAGTTGGAATTCTGGTAGAGTCAAATAAAATAAAAAAAAAATTCAGGCCGCCTGTATTATGTAATAAATTAATAGAAACGAAATAAAAATAATTTTATTTAAACAAAAAAAATTTTTTAAAAAACGTTTATATAAAAAATCTATGTATTTAAAAAAATAAAAAAAATTTTTTTTTTGCCCTGACCGGGGGTTGAACCGCCACATCTGCAGTTGAAAAGTAATTTTAATATGTTTTATTTAAAAATATATATGGTTAGATGCAATCATACTATGTTTCCACCAGAATATGGTTGCCTCAATCATATTATTTCTTTGCGTCTAGCTTTATAATTATTATTTTTAGCAAGTTAAAAATTAAGCTGAAAAATCTTTTAGAGACGATTTGTTTGTATAGCCTAGCAAACCACCACGATGCTCCACTAATCGGTTCTCAAAGGTTACAACTGAGTGTACAGGAAAATAAAACAAAAATATTTTTTAAAGCCTTTGATACCGACTAAATTTGTCGGAGGCAAATACTACCTTCAAGATTAGACAACAAACCACTAGAGTGATTTTTTTAAATTTTTTTTTAATTCACGAACTATTTAAAGGTCGAATACACGACACCAGCCAGCACAGTTTTATTTTATCACGACTAAGTACTGACACGTGATTAATTTTTAATATACCAAATATCACAAGTAAAAATTGAAAAACAGGCACATACCTTAAATCTATATAAATTTGCATATTAAAACAGGGTATTACATACATACACA
Source organism: Thelaira solivaga (assembly GCA_947397855.1). NCBI lineage: Eukaryota > Metazoa > Arthropoda > Insecta > Diptera > Tachinidae > Thelaira > Thelaira solivaga. The sequence continues at coordinate 45,137,192 of OX377611.1, read as the reverse complement.
GTTAAATTTTATTTATTAAATAGCTGATTTACTCGGCCTTGTTGGGTGTTTTGCCTTTGAAATTAATCAGTAATCTTATTCATTAAAAAATCCATTTAACTTAGTGTACTGAAAAGTGGGCGTTAAAGTGGGCATGGCATGTATACATACATGTGTGTATAAGCTAGACTTCGTGAGTGTACACATTACGCATACAGCTTTAAAATTTCAATAAAAAACCCACAAAAAATTAATTCATTTATTTAAAAACGCTAATTTTCTGTTAGAAATAACAAATGAATTCATAATAAAAATATTTGTGACGTATGATTACTATTTAATTTTATTTATATAACGCTCATACGCTTCTCCCTTATCACGGAAAAGTAGTGTTTTTACTATTTTCTTGTCCCCATTTTTAAGAGTTTTCTCTCTTTTAAAGCTCAATGAAAATATGAAAGCAAAAATTAGCCGCATTGAAAGAGCTGTAATTGAGTTTGTGTACTAGTATTGTCACTGCTTAGAAGTGTGTAATTAATATCAGATATGTAAAAATTTGGCCATTGTATTTTTAAATATTTTTAAATTATATTTAGTATCTCTATTCCAATTAATATTTACATGCGCAAAATGCAAATGGCAGTGACTTTTCTTACCAACAAGCTTTGATAGAAATGTCATATTCAAGACAAAAAAGTTTCTGTGAAAAATATGGCAATTAATCCAAAACTATTTATAACACTAGACCACAACGCGTAATTTTTCATTCTCATTACCGATCACGGATTATAGTGGAACTGCAATCTAAAAGGTTTAGATTGTAGATTTCTGACGAATTTCGTAATCGTTATGGGCTTAATTTTACTTAGGTTTTATGCAGCCTCTAACCCACATTCACTGTAGCTGCTTCTGCATCTTCCCACGGCTTACAAATACTCAGAACATATTCTGATATTTTCGATCCCTCGTGAAAGAATCAGCACAAATCATCCTGTACCAGGTAAGTTCAGAGTTTAATATCATTTCAGCTGAGGCTTAGAACAATCTTTTCCTTAACATATCCCAGTTTCAATTCTTTTTCAATTCTGTTCAACACGCCTTCCACATAAATTAAGCAAAAAAATATTGAAAAGAGGAATATTTTGGGCCAATAGTTTAAATCAACTTTGCAACAACCTTGGGGAAAACTTGCTTCCCAGTGCAACTTTAGAAGAATGGAATATGAAGCAATATCGCATAGTAAACACCCTTAAAACGCAAGCAAATGAAGAGCGATTACGAAGAGCTTCCCATACTACAACCTTTTACAAAAAATTGAATCCTACCAGAGGAGAACATTATTTTATGAATATGAATAACACCAACTATGTTGCACTGATATTTAAAGCGTGTTGTGATCTTAATGGATCAAGATTTTCAACAATTCAGCGTGAAGAATGTTCATTGTGTAACACGAGAGAAATTGAAACTATTCAGCACTTCATTTGCAAATGTCCTATTCTAAACGGTCTGAGGCGACAGTACTTTCAATGTATAACAATATCAGAAGGGGAACTTGTTAGAATATTAAATGGTGATTTATTTAATTTTGAAATTTTAATAAAAGTTATTACTTATGCTTTAAATTATCGTAAAATGTTAATAGATGAGTATAATCATTAAAAACAAAACACGGGTAATATAATTACTAATTTTAAATGTATGCTATATATTTAAAAGTAAAGGGGTTATTTATTTATGTATATAAACCAGAATTTCCGGCTGACGACTTTTGTCATAGCCGTATGTTATATTACCAAGATAGTACTACTTACTATATCCCAGTTAAATAATATTTTTGGCTGCCGTATGCTCATATGGTCTATTTAATAATACTGCAGAAATCGGATATCACTCTACAGTTCCGGGATATTAACCCCTCGTTATCACATACCAGTTCCATTAGGAAAAACTTAATACACTTAAATTTTTTCAATAACCCACTCAAATTTTTAGAACTGGCAACAAAATTCTGTTGCCACTAAATTTTGGACACTTGTTGATAGTAAAATGGCAAATGAACAAACAGTATCAAGAAGTATGAGTTTTAAATTAATTGATTAAACTTCAATAAAATAAAAGTTATATTTTTAAATGACACTCAATGTGTACAGTAGATAGCAAAAAAAAAAAAAAAACAACACAAGCATCAATTTCATATTTTGGGCTAAAAACAAATTCAGAAGCAAAATTTTTTAGTAGGGATGGCTATACTCCATTCACATATTTTTCTCTCGCATAAAAAGAGTAAGTAGACTCTGAAATAAACTTGCACTGCAGACACTCAGGCATGTTTTTCGACTACTTTTATGGCATTTTCGTAGATAATATTTATACACAATTTTCAAGCGATTACTAGCATGTGACGTTTCTACACATAACGAATAGTCCTAAGCACATAAGAACTGCAGCTTATGTAACTAACTCGTTGAGTTTTAATATCTTCTCCTTTATATCATTTTATGAAATTTTCTCATTTTCTTTAACGAAATTACTTGCCTCCCAAGCGACTGCACGGATTTTAATGATTTTTTAATTAAATGAATAGAAGTATCCATAGTAAGATCCTTAAAATCTTATGCATAACGTCTTGTCACGAAAAAAAAAAACTGTCACTCATGCTTATGCACGAAATTTTTCTTGTCACGCATAACTACTGATGAACGCTAATTTTTAAGCACCTATAACCATCTTTCAGCTAGATTGGAACTAAATCTTCATAATCTTTATTTTTTAGACGACTTTATTTGATTGTGTTAAGGGATCTACACAGGACAACAGCATGTTCAATCAAGTGTTTATGAAACAGCGGTTTGGTCGTGTATGGGCATTTTGTGTGATTGTATGCTGTGCTTTTGCGTTATCAAATATACATATTTTATATTTTGCTGCTTGTGAAAGTTTGCTGTATTGGCTCAGTTGAGGAAAGTGTTTTGAAGAAAACATTGCGGTACTAAGCATTAAAAATATGATTTACTGAAAATAAAGCCACTTCTTCGTAAAAGCAGTAATTTATTACAAAGTATTAAAAAAGTGTATGTCTCGCCAAACATCGAGGAATAAATTAGTTAAAAATAAAATGAATAGAAAAGAAGAAAAATGTTTGATTAGGCACTATAGGTACAACCTATAGAAAATTTAGATACTGCAAATGGTGCTGATACTAGTTTCAACATCCATTGTTTACAATCATATTGAGCAGTGAAATACTGTAAATGAATAAGCAAAAACTTAAGCTCAAATTGTGTAAGCTAGCTCAGCATTTGATTGCAAATTCGTTTAGAGTAAGAACAAACACCAACTAATCTAATCGAATTAATCAATTTAACGACTGAACATTTCTACGTTCCGTATTTACCAACAATTTAAAATTGAGAAAAAATTACTTTTTTATTTTTATCAATGAAAAACGTGCCTCGCCCCCAAAATTAAACGAAAACTAACAAGTTAAATTCGGCTGTGTCGAGTCTTATATACCTTTCACTGGATTAGCAAAATATTAATATTTTTCACTTTCCACATTCTTCGCAAAATATTAAAAACATACGAAAAATAAAGTGAGTGAAGCTAAAAACAAGCCGAGTTATATTTATTTTAAAGTAACCCTTTACGTTTTTTAGTATTTGTATTATAAAAATAGTTTCAGTATTAATAGTATATTTTTCAAATAAATCTTACGTCACTAAATACTTTTATATATATTTTTAGTAGTAGTTTAGTAGAGGTCGTCTAGATTGGTAATCTGCTACCGAAATACTCAGAAGTTACTTTGGATTATTTAATTTTTTTTTAATTTCCATATACCCTAGTGCTCCCCCCCACGGAGTGTGTCGTCTTGGTGAAACACCCGATCTTGATGTATCACCATTCCAGGGCTTGAACCTGGCAGAAGAATTCCTTCTCTCTACACTGATACTACGGGAACCGGTACCCCCACAGATGAGAGTTCATTGGATCGTTGAGTGAGCTGATGCTCACTTTACCCCCTTCGGGGGTACACGTGGTGGCTATGGTTGCTACTAAAAAATGCGCAGGAAATGAGGGATATTGACAGAAGGTCAATTAACACGGGTTTAGGTCGGCTCAATTCCCACAAAAAGGGGGATGTGTCTAACTTAGCTTTAGCACTCGTGGTTTGAGAACGGTGAGATCAGGCCCTAGAGGCAGGTGCTCACCTAAATCATCCACACTTATACCCGAGGCTGTTGCTCTGAAGGATTTTTGAAATTCCCGTTTTGCATCATAAAATAAAAACTACGAAATTTTTACTAAATCTTAAAATACTTCCAGAAGGCTTATAACTCACTGATTAAAGTCCTTTTTGGTTTTGGTATTTTCCTATTGCAAAATCCGGAATGGTACCTCGCCAAAATGGGCAATGATAAAAATCCCTTAGAGCACAGCACTGGGGTATATGGAAATTTAAAAAGTTTTTTCTAGACAACTTCTTCTTTAAAATAATATGTGTCCCATCCCGTAATCTTCTATGGTTCGTTTGCAAATCGCTAAAATTTCTTACAGAAATAAATGTATTTATTCACATCTGTATCTATTCTCTTAAGAATATTTATAAATATGCCATAAATACTGAAAATATATTTATAAACACTAAAAAACGTAAGGGGATACGTTAAAACATATTTAACTCACTTAAAAAATTATATAATTGAAACGCCTAGTTTATTAAGTCTTAAATCATATTAAATATACAAATTTATTTATTTATTATTGGAGAGAAATGTGGATATAAAAATAAATTTTTATAATACGACCTCAAGCTTATCAAAATAGCAATTTCAATAAAAAAAAAACAAATAAACCTTTTAAAAAATTATATTAAAATAAAAAAAGGAATGAAAAATATTAATAAAAAAAATTTCTTTGAATGCCCGTTTTTTATTAATCCTGTATAAATAATTAATTTCAGTTGAGGAAATTAAAATTAACGAGTTCCAAGAAAATTTTTAACAGAGAGTCAGACGGGCATCGCCCGTCTGTCTAGGACATCGCTTATTCGACTCCGTTGTTTATAAGGATCCAGAATATATATTTTTACAGGGTGCCCCATATACGGTATAAAAATTACAAACGGAATAACAAACTTCACTTACACAGTGAAGGTTATAAAAAGAATATAATTAAAAAAGAGAAGCCACAAAAATTTTTTTTGTAATTCTTCACAAAATATTAGTAAGCGGCATAAAAAGCATCAGCGTAATTTTTATTTTATTTTTTAAATTATCACATGTACGTAGTTTGGATATTTGAAAGACTTTATAAAACTAAGTTTTGGAATGAAAAATTCATTTCAGTATTCATATTATAAAGTGATTATCTAAAAGCTGCAAAAAAAAAAAAAAACAAATAAAAAAAATTAGACTCCATTTGTTAGAAAATTTGATGTAAAACTTCTTTTAACAAATTTTTTGTTGTTTATTTTCGTAACAAAATTTAGACAAGCACTTGTTAATTGCATGCTATGATTGACTTTGATGTTCAATTTTATTAGTTTTAATTAAAATTTACTATGTTTCAAATATACCACAGGCAGCTTTTTTTCGCTCGAATACCAATTTTATTTGTTAGACCGATAAAATTGTTTATTGAAGTGTAAATTTGTGTTTATATTTCAATTTGTTTTCAGTACAAATTAACTTAATTAATTAGACACTTGGAGTTTCAAAATAGTGTACACAAATATGGTATCAGCATGATCACATGCAGTGATCAATTAATTTACAATGAGTGTATACAATGATACATTTCCAATAGAGTAATTATTTTTTAATGCTATTTTACAACATTTTATTAAGTTATTTTAATTTTTCTATAATAAGGATATTTAGAACATTCACTTGTGACATTTGAAGAGTTATTAGCCATTATAGCTTTCAAGCCAAGACTTCCCGGAAACTTGTCTCAATGGCTGTTTCGATTCTCATTTTATATTAAATATTTTCAAAGCCAACTAGAATGGATAGATCTACTTCTTCGCAATTTTCAGCCTTCTGTTTTTCTAAGAAATTTTTAAAAATGGCAACAAAAAATGTCTAAGCTGCTAGTTTTAAATTATTCATTGTTGTCTTTCATTAAAAGTCTTTTGTGGGCTATTAAAAGCATCACACATAGAAAACAACTTTGATAGTGAGGACTAAATTTGTTACCAGTTTTGATAACAGAAATACGATAAGATAGTCTACAATAATCTTTTGGAATTCATCACCGGATTTTCTTCGTCGCAATTAAAAAAATTTGATTATCCAAACTGAATTTTTAATTGGGAAGGAATTCGATTCTCAAAAATAAATTTGTTTTCTCAGTGCAGTTTTTAGTTTTCTTATGCTCAAAAAATCAAAGCAACCAGGTTTCTCCAAGTGAACGTACACCATAGAAGGCCAAAGTCTATCAGCCAACAAAGTCGTAACCATCGTTTTATCGGATGCACGCGGTATCCAGCACCCGCAAATTATATTAAGAGCTTTTAGACAGATTCGGTATTGATTTAAAGCAAAAACGTCCACATTTGCCAAAAAAAAAAAAGGAGCTGTTGCATCAAGCCAATCCACTTGTGCACACGTGTATATTCTCTATAGCAAAAAGAGCTTTTAGAAAACTAATTTTTTGGAAGGAATAAAACAATTGGAAAAACCCTAGACTAAATATGCTGATCTAAAAGCAAATTGTATTAAAAATTAAAACGCTTGTTGGCCGTAAAAAAAAATTTTATGCAAAAAATCACGGAGCTCTCAAGCAGCCGTCGTACTTCCAACGAAATAACATGATGCTTCTTAATTAAAACAAAATGTAATATTGACTACATTTTTAATTCAAGCAATTAAAAATTTTATAAATTCAAATATTTAATTTGTGCAAACCTTCTTTTAGGAATTAAAAAATTTAAAAAACCTTAGTAGTATTATTATTTGTATTTACGTTAATTAGTTTCTAATTTTTTGTATATAAATACATATGTAAAGGGTCTTTTTTACAGACGTATAGAACTTTAAGTTGGCATTACTGTTCAAGATGTCGACCGATTTAACAGCTGTCAAGTGATTTATTCTCAGTTTGGTTTGACAATTCATCATGAATAGACTCACACCTGAACAACGCTTGCAAATAGTGCAATTTTATTTCGAAAATAGTGGTTCTGTGCGAAATACGTATTTTACGAATTTTGTTTAGCGATGAAGCGCACTTCTGGTTGAATGGTTGCGTCAACAAACAAAACTGCCGCATTTGAAGTGAAGCTAATCCTCAAGTGTATGTCGAAACACCGTTACATCCAGAAAAACTGACTGTTTGGTGCGCTTTATGGGCTGGTGGAATCATTGATCCGTACTTCTTCAAAAACGATGATGGCCAGAACGTTACAGTCAATGGTATCGGTATAGAGCCATGATTACTAACTTTTTCATTCCATTTCAACCATGATGTCCAGACGGCGCAACATCTCACACAGCTCGTGCCACAATCGATTTATTGAAAGACACGTTTGGTGACCGCCTAATTTCACGTTTTGGACCTGTGAATTGGCATCCAAGCTCTTGTGATCTAACACCGCTAGACTACTTTCTGTGGGGCTATGTAAAGTCATTGGTCTATGCGGATAAGCCACAAACGCTTGACCATTTGGAAGACAACATTCGCCGTATTATTGCCGATATACGGCAATAAGTCATCGAAAATTGGACCTCCAGATTGGACTACATCCGAGCCAGCCGTGGCGGTCATATGCCAGAAATCATACTTAAAATGTAATGCTACAAGATTATCTTTCGGATAAATAAAATTCATGTCAATCGAATAATCCATCGTTGTTTTATTGCAATTTAAAGTTATATACGTCTATAAGAAACGGCCTTTACCTATCAATATTTTACCGTACAATTTTATTTTATGGAAGGTATGTATGTATGAAATATTTTTTTATTTTTATTCAATTTTAATAATTGATCTTATTTTTTGAAAATGCAGAAAGATTGATTTTAGCCCCAGACACTGGTTTGGTGGAGCGATCACTTTCAGAGAAATCCCTTTCCCTTCATCAGCACCATCTGTGTCACCAACTATGGGACGCTATGTATTGTTAACGTTGAGTATTTGATTCAAGTACACGCAAAGAAAAAGGATGGTTGAATATGGTCACCGCAAACATAGTGTGTTCTTCTCAAAAATATTATTGTTAATATGAATCATCTAAACATTAATATGACCACGATAAACATGTTTCTAGTTATTTTTAACAATATTATGTTTAGCGTCTTACACTAACCATATAATTATCATATTATGTTTAACAAAATTTTACTTGAAATCATAAATATGTTCATAGCAAACATAATTATGATAAAAATATGGTTGAATGTCTCTTCCGCAACCATATAAATAAAGTGAGTATAAAACAAAAACTTAATCGTTCAAACTCAACTGAGCTTTGTAGCTAAAGTGGTTGAGTGGCGAGTTAATGCTTCCTAACTAGTAAGTGTCCACAAGTTCGAGCCCTGGTTGAGTGAACTAAAATTTTAAAAAATTAATTTAAACCCGCTGTATTATGTAATTATGGCGCTGTTAATCGCCATAAATATTGATAGAAAAGAAAAATTAATGGAATAAAAAAACTTTATTTAAACAAAAAATTTAAATTAATTTTTTTTAAAATTCATATTAACTTTTTTCCAAAATGTTTATATAAAATATGTATGTATTTAAAAAAAAAATAAAAAAAAAAATGTTTTTTTGTCCTGACCGGGGGTTGAACCGCAACATTTGCAGTTTTAATATCTTTGATTTAAAAATATATATGGTTAAGGTACTGACTCAATATCCTAGACGATCGTACGATTATGTCAAAATAATGTGTGACAGAATTCTGTCCTACTTGAAGAAATCGCTTTAAAATGGCGAACTTTATGCCACACTATTATAAAAGGTGATTTTATAAGAACTATCAAAAATTTAAAAAAAAAAACACATAAAATTCAGAAAAATGCATGAAATATTTATTTGGATCGATAGTTGGGTCGATATAATTTAATGTTTGAAGATTATTTCATGCAAATGTTGGCCGCGGCTGCGCCTCAAATGGTCCATCCGCTTAGTCCAATTTTGGCATACTCTTTCCAACATTTCGGCCGGTATCTCACGAATAATGTTGGCAATGTTGGCTTCCAGTGCGTCAATCGAAGCGGGCTTGTCCCTATAGACATTAGCCTTAACATAGCCCCACAAAAAATAGTCTAGAGGCGTTAAATCGCACGATCTGGGCGGCCAATTGACTGGTCCCAAGCGTGAAATAAACTGTTCACCGAACTCGCCTCTCAATTGGTCCATTGTTTCGCGTGCTGTGTGGCATGTGGCACCGTCTTGTTGAAACCACATGTCATGCAAGTCAAGCTCTTCCATTTTGGGCAAAAAAAAGTTTGTTATCATCCCACGGTAGCGCTCACCATTCACAGTAACGTTGTGATTCGCATCATCTTTGAAGAAATACGGCCCAATGATGCCGCCAGCCCATAATCCGCACCAAACGGTTGTTTTTTGTGGATGCATTGGTAGCTCTTGCAATGCTTCTGGCTGCTCTTCACTCCAAATACGGCAGTTTTGCTTGTTCACGTATCCATTCAACCAGAAATGAGCCTCGTCGAAAATGGAAGAAGCGCGCGATGAACTTTCTTAACAGAGCACGCATTTTGGTAATAAAATTCAATAATTTGCAAGCGTTGTTCGTTTGTAAGACGATTCATGATTAAATTATAGACCAAACTGAAGATGTTTGACAGTGACACAAGAAACAAAACGTGCGTGAGGTGTCAAAACTAGTGTTGCCAAAAAGATAATAGCAAAAAAATCACTCTTTACAAAAAAAGATGTAAAAACATATGTTATACTTTTAAAAGTATTTATTTTCTTCTTTGCCGCAAAATATTTTTTTTACAAATATGTACAATGAAAAATAACCTAAAAGTTTGTATAAATAAAACACAAGCTTGGTATTGTTGCTATTTTTCTGCCTTGAACATAGAAAATGCAACTCTGATCGCACAGATAAAATTTATTTTATGAAAATTTTCATAACATTAAAAAATCGGACAGACCTGTCAAAAAGTCTGCTTGTTCAATACACACTATCATACTTTTTTAGCACACATGCGTTTTTAGACAGATCGTACAACTAAGTAGGATATTGAGTCAGTACCTTTAGAAGTAATCGTAAATCTAACCATACTATGTTTCCACCAGAATATGGTTGCCTCAACCATATTTTTTCTTTGCGTGTATCAACAGAAATAAAATACGAGAATTTTTCAACTCTCATCTGTGTATTAGCCAGACACACGTATTACCAAATCCGTTAACAAAATTTGCATTCATTCTTTGTTGACCTGTGTAAAATGGTTTGTCACAATAAAACAAATAAACCAAATATAAACAATAATGTAGAAGACATGATCGAATCCACCAAACTTAAAATCAATTTCAATTTTACTCTAATCAAACATTTTTAATTCCTGTTCTATAACATATGTGGGCAAACACATTTGAAGAGAGAACAAGCAAGATAAAAAGGTAACATCTATTCTTTTTATTCTTTAATTAAATTTTGGATGTTCTTCGCTACCTTTTGATGATTGATGGAAACATAAACGAGCATGTACGAGTAAATTTTTCAATCAATAACACAGCCAAATGATTAGGTTAAAATAAAAAAATTATTTATTTAAACAAAAAGTGTGTGTTCAAGAGAAAACAAATTTATAGTGGAGATAGCAAAGCAGGTACTTTTGTACTCGCAAAATAAAAAACAAAAAACCTAGTATTACGACTCGAATTCACTCTTAAACGAGTCTGAATCAAATTAAATGATTATTGGAAAAAGTAAATCAGCAACCATTTTTAGTTAATATTTCGGAAATTTTGAAAATGTTTCTTTTTGTTTCTGAAAATTTATTCATGTTTCCATGTTAGTTCCATCTGGTAAAAAATAAATTTCAGGGTTTTTAATTAATTAAATGCTGCTTAAATTTAAATTCTTTTTAAATTGAAAGAAAACAAAAGGAGTGTGTGAAAGATGGCGTTATATTTGAAATACAACATTGAGCAAATGTCTATCCGGTTGCTTTGTCGCATAAATCAAGTGGAATTTGGACGGGGTTATTCCCATTACGATCCATGAGCAAATTATCACAATCAAAAAATTTTTAAAATCTATTCACATCTACAAAGTTACAGGCTCCGCAAAAGTTTTAAAATCCCGAAGTTGACTACTTTGACGGCAATTTAAGCCATCCTGTGTTAGAACAATGTGCCTAGAAACGTGATATTTGAGTCTTTTACGAAGAACTGCGATCTGTTTAATCTAAATCCATCTAAAAGTTCTACTTATTACCACTTTTTTAGTGTCAAACCACTGTGCATTGTCTAATTGAAACCGTCACCCATGTTCTCACAAATGCGCGTTTTTCAAAACGCTTTGTTTTTTTCAAGAAACATATTGATCAACTATTTGTTGAAAAAGCGAGCGTCTTAGTAAACAATTGGCACACATAATTATCAAAATCAAAGTAAATTTTTCAAAGTCGTATTTTTTATTTAAAATATAATTTTTTTGTTCTGAATTTTTATTTAAATAGAAAGAAAACATATTAAATTTTGAATTGTTCATCATTTTAATTACACAGGTATATCCAAGGCATATTCATTTACAAGGTAACTGCGAGAATTCAAAAACAAATTATTTACCTCTGAGATGTCAGAATTCATGTGCATTATGTGCCTGTAGTAGTGAAAAGAACCCAACAAACCATATAGCAATCGAAATACAATATAACTTGAGAGTAAACTTATGAAAATAGTAAGCAGTGAGCTTTTCTTAATATCATTTAAAATAATGTTCATAAAATAAAAATTCTCAAACATTTTTCAATAAAGCTGGAATTAACCGAACGTCCCGTAAGATTTCGTTACCAGCTGATCCGTTTTGTTATATGAAAAGCAATGAAAGTGCTTATCGAAAACAAATGTCACGTTGACGGTACGATAAGATTTGTATAAAATAGAACTTAGCAACGTTTTTACGGGACGTTTATGCACAGCTAAAACAGAGTAGTTTTTTATTGGAAAAGAAAGTTTAAATAATTAAAGTGATTAAAACTTTTCTAAAAATAACAAAAATCAACTAAAAACAACAATATTTAATAATTAAACACTACAACAAAAAGTGTGATACAGTTTTTTGTAAAAAAAAATTTCTTTCTTATGTGAAAAACATATGACACGTTTTTAAATGTTCTATAAGTACACAAACGTTTTAACGTCAAGGGGCGTCGACGGAAGTTTTCAACAACGTTCAGCTAAACAAGCCTTAACGCTTTAGAAACGTTTATTACACACAACCTTTTCTAAAGTGTATTGTGTCAAATATCAAAAATTCAATAAAAATAAAATAAATAAATTTTAATAAAAATTTATATGTAAATATAATACTTAAATCAACATAATGGTGAAAGTTTGAAAAGGTAATATAGAAATCTGTAAAAAAAATTTGTTTTAAAATACAATTCAATTTCAGTTATAAGCCAATTGGGTGGTTGCAGAAATTTAGCACAAATTAAATTTATTTATCCTCTGCTTTCAGGAAAGACCAACTAGGTGAAAAACTATGACTCAAAAATGTGCAAAATGTAAGCTCAAAAAGCGTTATAAAAAGTAAGTTAATTTTTACTACTCGTAAAGAAAACAATTATTAAATTTCTATATTTTATAGATATGTAGATGTTGATGTATCAATACGAACTAGAGATGACCAGTTTATTAAGGACACCAGAACGATCTTTCTTTTCGTAGCAAATTGTACCAATATAACAATAAAAAAAATCTTAAAAATTTTATTTAAATCTATGTATTCTCATTTCACAATTTTGAAATTAAAAAAAATAAAATTTTCTATATACAGGTTAAAAAAACATTATTTTCGTAAGCTTATTTTACACTTACAAGAGTAAGCTTATAAATAGTTTAATTATTCTACAATTGTTACGATATAGTTTTTCAATATTTTCTCAAACATTTTTCAATCATAAGGCTTATGTTTGTAAGTTTATTTTAATATTTTTTTCAAGTCATTTGGTTTATTTGGAAAACTTAACTTACCCAACAAACCAAATTACTTGAGAAAAATATTAAAATAATAATTAAAAAAAATTTATTTGTTAGTATTATTTGACCTTTTTCTTTTAAATAATATGACTATTTTATTAAGCTTGAGGTCTTATTATTAAGAAATTTATTTTTATATCGATATTTCGCTCCAATTTGTGTAGCTTCTTTAGGATATAATTATAAATTTTATAATTATAATTTTATATATAAAGGGTGTCCCAACAAGAAGGCAAGACTTAAATTATAAATAAATGACTGATGCAGCAATTGAATTGTATGACATGTGTCGCCGTCTTGTTGAAACCACAAGCCCTCCACATTCATTTCTTCAATTTTAGGCAAGAAAAAACGGGTTATCATTTCACAATAATGAACACCATTTACTGTTTGCGCTTGACCTGCCTCATTTTCATAAAAAAAGGTCCAGTGATTCCTCCAGCTTAAAAACCACACCACACAGTGACACGCTGAGGATGCATTTGCTTCTCGTGAATCACTCGTGGATATTCCTCACCCCAAATGCGACAATTCTGCCTATTGACGAAGCCATCAAGATGGAAATGGGCCTCGTCACTGAAGATGATTTTATCGGCAAAATCAGCATTTTCATGTTGTCTCTCCAATACCCAATTAACGAACTCCCTTCGCTGTCCATGGTCATTTTTTACTAACCTCGTACCTTCTACTAGCAAACAATAACAATTGTTCAAATGTCAAACAATGACACTTCGAATGGCGCCAAATTTAAATCTTGCGTTCTTGTTCGGACACCCTTTATATCCTGAAGAAGCTACACAAATTGGAGCGATATAGCGATATAAAAATAAATTTTTTAAAAATAAGACCTCAAGCTGAGTAAAATAGTCATATTAATTAAAAAAATATTTTCATTCGCTTTATACAAAATTTTAAATAAATTTTATTTTTTATGCGCGTATATTTATATTACATAAATAAATAATAACAAGTACCTTAAGAATTTTTAATATTCTCATGTTGAAAAAAAATTTGACTGCTCCCAGTACAACAAACCAAAAAAATATCCAGCTGTAGAATTTCTTTTACCTTCTAAGTATACCTAAAGGGTCCGCCATCGAACGTGCTTATTTCGTGAATGGTAACACTTAGCTCATGTCTGATTTGACAGATAATTAGTTTTATCCTTCCGCTGAAAGAATATGGTTGTGTTTTTGCTTCGCTAAGTGGGCCTGCGATCGACTTACAGAAGATGTCAATTTTGCCAAAAAAAAAATTATCTTTTCAGATGAAGCTCATTTTGATCTTGGCGGGTATGTAAACAAGCGAAATTGTCGCATTTGAGGCACCCAAAACGAGTCACTGTTTGGTGCGGATTTTGGTCCAGAGGCATAATTGGGACATTTTTCTTCGAAAATGAGCAAGGAGTGGCCGTTAGTCAATGGCGATCGTTATCGGGCCATGTTGAACGAATTTTTGTTCACAAAAATTGAAGAGGAGGATATTGGCAACATTTGGTTTCAACAGGACGGCGCTACGTGCCACACAGCCGAAGCTACACTCGATGTTTTTATAGCATTTTCAAAAAAAGTTATTTGGCGGACCCTATATATTGACACGGCAAGCGTTTTTATCTGTCAAAAATGTTTATGTGCATACAAAATATGCAAAGTATATTAAAATACTCGTCGGTAGCGCTGAGCAATTTGAAAATTAAATTTTGACAACGTGTTTTGTAGTCAAGGTGGCTGCAAAACAATTGTTTTTTTTTTTGTTTTGTCATTGTTGACATATTAACTAGTTTTTTTTAACTCTATTTTTGTTTGTCTTTAGTGTGTTTTATTAAACCAGATTATTAACACTTCTGTAGAGAATATCCACAGCCACTGCTCTTATTTAGGTATAACGCTTTACCAAAAATGCTGGGCGCTAAAAACGCTACGCTTGGCGCTTCAATTTAGGTTGGTCTGTTATTTTATTGAAAACGCCAAAATTCCCGTATTTAAGTTTTTTACAATACCTAGACGGCGATTTCCTATTCTAATACGTAAAAGTGCAGCATTTACGTTTTACAGAATAACTGTTTTGCAATTTCAAACCCTAAAAAGCAAAAATTCCAGCGTAATCGAAAAATTTAAAGTTTATGGGCGCATATTTAGTTGGTTCAAAAAAAGTTGGTAGTTATGCTTCTCACAATTGTCTGGCTGGCTAGCCGTGTTGGACAATATATATGAACCTGTGACGTTGCCATCCCATCATTACAATCTGTATTCGTTTATATTGGCAAAATAAAGGTAAAGCTCATATTGGAGAACCAAGTTTGGTAAAAACTTTTACTAATTCAGTAAAACCATACATTTTTCAATCTTTTAAGAGGAGACATTTATATTTTTTTACTTTGGGATCTGCTTCTAAACTTTACACATATAAGAAACCAAATATTTTGCTGTTGTCATTTAAATCCAAATTAAAGCGTTCAAGTTTAATAAATAAACAAAATTAATTTGAATTTTTAATTAACTCAAACAAAATTGATGTTAATCGCACCGCGCCGCCCTGCACAACAGTTTATTTGATTTATTACTTTAAACGGAATATTTTATGTTTTAAAGCTACTAACGACTTGTATTAGAATCAAAAGTGTTTAGAAAAAAAAGCGGCAAATTCGTTTAATGGATTAATATTTAAAAAATCATTTTAAACATTTAATATTCGAAAGTAGTATGTGAAAGTAGCATATGCATTTGGAGGCCTAATCTTGTATGCAAGTTAATATGAGCATGTTCAGCCGTTTCTTGCGATATTAATGAATTTTATGAAAACACTAGCTCTTTGAACCTAGACTTTGTGCTGTAAAGTGCATTTGGATAACAAATTATTTACAGTGTACGAGTTAAAAAACAATTTAAATTTCTATGATTTAAAAAAGGGCAAACGTGGACAACATTCGTCCAAATTGTAGAAAAGTCCAACAAAACAAAAAATAAAAATGGATTTGATATACATTCTACACTCTTTAAAAGCGAAGATGTTGATTTTTTCCACATGCATTTTATTTGGGAAGATGTTATCATGCTCTACTGTTAAATGTGCTCTACTGTAAAAACCCTATTAGAGAGTGTCCTTGTGCTGAAGGCAACATAAATGTAAATTTTTGACAATATTTATCATAGTAAACCACATCAAAAAAAAGTCGTCATAACTTTGCCGCAGATAGCCTTATAGGCTGTACTAAATAATGACTTGGAGATATTAAATTATGCCCGTCACTGACGTAAGCCAAAGTTCATGTAATGGTTTACGCATGTAAACAAACAAGGAAATCAAATGCGAAAAAATTTCAACAAAATCGAAACAAATTAAAGTATAAATAAATTTTGCTTAAAAAAAAAAGAAACACAAATATTCCGTGAATCATAAAGAATTTCGAGAAACAAAAGATTTATTATACTAAATAAGTGTTTTGTATTCTTCTTTCTGGGAATTACAAATTTTTACTGTTATTACAACAACAAGACAAACATGAAGTGATATTCATCATAACAAAAATGGGTTTGAGTCTTTGCTTTTATTAAAAAACTTTTTTGTGTGACGTAACAGTCTTTTCGAATTTGTTTTTAGTTCGTCTGGAGATTTTATATGAAAAGTACTCAAAATATTGAGTGTTTTTCACACAAATTTTTTAGATGAGCCGATCGCTTTGTTATAATTTCAATAGATTTATTAGAATATTTTAATTCTTTGAAGTGTTACATTTGTCAGGCTTAAAAAAATAAAAGAATTAAAGTGGAGCTGTGGAAGTAGAAGGAAAAGCTTAGATATCTAAATTGTAATTGCGTGTCATGACTACTTTTATATAAATATTATACTACAAGCAATCAACTCGTCTCGAAATTTTATATGAAAAGTACTCAAAATATTAAGTTTTTTTTTTCATAAATTATTTTTTTAACGAGTTGGTCGCTTGTGTTATGTGTAGGAAAAGGATTTAGTCAGTAATTAAAAATCGATTCCGATCAAGTACTTTTCGGAATATGAAAATTTATTGAAAAATTGAATCAATTTGTTATTGCATATTTTTGCATATATTGTTATAAATGTATATTTTGTGTCCGTAATTTGTATTCATTATTATATTTTTAGTATTCAAAAGTGTTCACCTACTAAAATATTTCACAAATAAAAAAAAATCTCACATTTGTCACTATATTCTTCTTCTTTTCTTTAAATTCAATTTTTAATTTAATTTGTCATTTATAATGTAAAAAGACTGGCATACTTTTATAATGAACTGTACAAAAGATTAATTTAAGCTATCACTAAATATTTAAAGGTACACAGAAAAAAAAAATATTCATAAAATTTTATGAATGCTGTTCATAGTATTTTGTGTTCATAGTACTAAAGAAATATTTCTAATAGCTATGAAATATTTCTTGTATTTATGGACTGTTTTTGGTTCCCAGTATTTAGATAAGAATTGTTCATAAATGTTTAGAACTGTATTCTTAAATTTGTTAATAAATTTAATGTACCTAAATTTAATGAACAAGTTCTTGTGCATCAAGAACTTTTCATAATATGACAAAAAAAATTATTTTTCCTTACTTTCTTTTTATGAACATATACTTAAATTTAATAAAACTTTACTTAAGTATTATGAATAATTTCATAGATTGTAAACATTGAAAAAATTAAAAAAAAACATCATAATTTTAGTGGAATAATACATTGTTATTTTATGTAAAATTTCTTATATTTATGAGAAATTTCTTTAGAAATAAGAACTTTGTGTATAGCTGATCACCACATAAACTAACGGTTTTATCTTGCGGAGTTTTATGTGTATGTTAAAAGAGAGTAGAAAATTATGTTCTTTGTCGTACTCGTTGCAAATACTGAAAATAAAAGAGAAACTACTTCCAGTTTTGTTTAAACGTGCAGTGCGTGAATATCAAAAAATAAAAATGAAGAATAAGCGCAAACAAAGTGTTTAATTTAAAGTACATTAATAATTATATTTTGCATTTAAAAAGAGAACATTTGTGTGTAGTTAATAATAAATTTGAATGCACTTACAATAATTGTTATCAATTATTTAACAACATATACACTTTTAAGAGGCATTTGACAAGAAAACACAAGCTGGGTACCACAAAAAATATAGAGCTCTCAATTAGCCAAGCAACTGCTACATAATGGATATTTACACAAACAGAATCTATACATAGCAACATATTCGAACGATGTTTTAATATACAAAATTGTTGTTATTGTAAAACTGAATAATGATTCAATACATTTTTACTGTGAAAAGATAAAAACTTCCTATATAAGCCACACTATTTATCATACGAAGTTATTAGAGAAAATTCAGGAGAATACCACGTTGTTGAGGTCGAAAATTTACTGGCGCCAGCAGTGACGCTTACAAAAACTGCATTTGGAAAGTCATATATACGTTTAAAAGAATATTTTAAATCAATATAAGTTTCAAACCATACATAAGTACTAAATATGGAAAACGAGCTGCAAGAAAACGAAGAAGTCCAACAATTACATTCTTTACTTTCATCGTGGAACCTCCTTCCTCTTTTAGATAAACTTAAAGGTAATATTGTATTATATTTAATAGATTTTTATATAAACTAAAATTTTTATCCTCTTACTCACAGAACAACATTGTTACATTCCGGTACTTAAAGTTATGAAATCACATCACATCGAAAAAATACTTAGTGGTGTTCCAGTTGGCCTAGCAATATTATTTGAACATCAATTAGAATTATGGCGGTCTAAAATAAATTTGCCTCTGATGCCTTCCACATCGCATTATTTAGCTTTTTCGCCAAAGCCTTCATTATGTTCAAAAGCAACTAATCATGAATTTAAGGAAGATCTACAACTCATTCTTATGAAGTCAAAGAATAGCCAAAGTTTAATTGAATATTACAACAAATACCAATGTTTTAAGGAAGCACAAAGAAAACTGTTAATTAGTACAATAGCAACACAAATTGTCGACATAAATTTGCCATTTTCTTTAGGAGAGAACTACAAATTGGAATAAGAAATCCTTAAATTGTTTCCAAATGAAAAAATTGTAAGTTTTTACGTAAAATAAATAATATATTATTATGCAAATAACATACTTATGTATATGCTTCAATACGCACATGCAAGAGAGGTCGAATTTATGTAAAAGTATGTAATCTAAAGAGCCAAATTAAAATGTTTTTACCGGAGTCCACTACATTAACTTCACAGTCTAGCATAGATAATAGTCGGTATGGTAAAATATTTTACTACATACATTAACACAGATTTTATTATTATTCTTTACTATTTTCATAACATGCATCATATCTATTAGTTCCTGAAGAAGACTATGAAATAATAAGAAACTGATTGACTGATGATAAACTTACTGAAGACGAATACGTAGATTTTTGGAGAAAGTGTAGTCCTCTCCGCTTTTTACAAATAGAAAACTGCAACTCTGCCTTAGATGTATTAAAAATTTGGCCGGAATACACAAATGCAAATGGCATAAAAATGGTAGGAAAGCTACTTTTCACATTTCATACCTAATAATTTAATAAAAACTTTTTTATGTAAATTGATCTTGATTTTTTTTATCAAATATCCGAACTGCGAAAACTTGCACTTGCATTTTCAGATTCACTAGCATCACGTAGTTTTTCTATACCAAGAATATATTTATGTTAATTTAATTTCGAAAGACTGTTAATTTTTATGTGTTTATTCTGCTTAAAGTACTATTTTTGTTTAATACTATGAAAGTTTTCATAAATTTGTTCCTGTTTATATGTTTTAAGTACATAATATGTATGAAATATATTTTTAAAAAATTAATAAAACTATGAAATTTTTAATTAAAATAAATGTATTTTTTCATTTATAGTATGAATGATTTATAAAAAACCTATGAAACAATTCATAGAAAAACCAGTATTTCATAATATGTAAGTAACAATTCATAAGTACAGGGTGGGCCAAAAGAAACCAAGGGGTGTAAAAGTTTAATAACTTTTTTGTTTATTAATTAATTTTTATTTTTTCTTTCAGATTATATAGACAACACTCGGAGAATTTATAATGGAGAGGTTCACAACTGAACAGAGAACCAGAACAATAGAATTTTATTATTTAAACTAGAGATCAATTATTTTAACGCAAAGAGCATATCGTCGACATTTTAACGTCAGAATTTCGCCCTCTGAAGCGATGATTCGTTGCTTAGTTAATCGTCATCACCAACATGGCAGCGTAAGAGATTGGCCTCGAACCGGTAGACCACGTTTAAGTCGCACTGCGGAAAATATTGAACGAGTACAGCAAAGTGTTAACGAAGCACTAGAAACATCTGGCAGAAGGCCTTCTGCTCAGCTAGAAATGTCTCGTACGTCACTACGGCGCATTTTAAAAAAAGATTTACAGTTATACCCATATAAGGTGCAATTGGTCCAAGAATTAAAACCCGCAGATCATCGGCAACGTCTAAATTTTGCAGTTAAATTTCAAGAGTTGGCCAGAAATGAAATCAACTTTATTGAAAATTTGATTATGAGTGATGAAGCTCATTTTCATTTGAATGGCTTTGTTAACAAGCAGAACTGTAGGTTCTGGGGTTCTCAAAATCCAAGAGCCATTCATCAACGCCAATTGCACCCCATCAGGTGTACAGTATGGTGTGGGATCACATCTGAAAATGTCATTGGGCCCTACTTTTTCGAGAATGAAGATGGAAGTGCTGTAACCCTAAATGGAGAGCGGTATCGTTTTATGATACAAAATTTTTTACGTCCTGCTCTTGAAAACAGACCTGGTATGTGGTTTCAGCAGGACGGAGCCACTGCCCATACTGCCCGAGACACAATGGCACTTTTAAGTCAAATTTTTGGAGAGCGAATAATTTCTCGAAATTCGGAAATTATTTGGCCAGTGCGATCGCCAGATTTGACTATTTTCTTTGGGGTTTTTTGAAGGAGCGAGTGTATGTGAACAAGCCAGAGACAATCCTTGAACTAAAGGCAAACATTGTTGCAGAAATTCGAACGCTACAGCCACAAGTTTTGAAAGATGTTATGGAAAATGCTCTAAAAAGAGCCCATCAGTGCAAAGCTGAAAACGGTGGTCATTTAAGAGACATCATTTTTCATACTTAGTGTAAAAAAATTTCCATTTTGTATTTTATATAATCTGAAAGAAAAAATAAAAAAAAGTTAATAAACAAAAAAGTTATTAAACTTTTACACGCCTTGGTTTCTTTTGGCCCACCCTGTACTAGGATTTGTACATTGACTAAGTATATATGCACTTTTTCATAGAATTGGGGTATTTTTTTCATAAATTCTGCGTATTTTTCATAAAAACTCAAACCCAGTATTTTTTTTCCAATATTATGAAAATTTTCATAAATACTAAGAAAAATTACATCAAATTCTTGAAAATCGTACATTGACTAATTTTCATAAAATATTCATAAATACTAAGAATTTTTTTTTTCTGTGTAGGTTAGTACATCTTTTAATTTATTGTTGTATACATAGATACCAGTATGTTATAATAACAACAACAATCCGGCCGCTTTGCAAAAGCATTTTAGAAAAACCTAGTGACAACACTTGAATTTAAAAAAAATGTTTATTCAAAAAATATTCAGCGTTATTTTGTAGAAAAAATTTTTTCAGAATTAGTTTTTTTGTTGGCGTAGTTAGTCATAAGAAATCAGAATAGGAAAAAAAATTGTGCACAAAAATCTAGAAAATCCGACATGGTCAGGTGCAATGATTGAAAAAAAACTGTAGCTTCCAAAAAGCACTGTAAATGAGGTTTTAAGAAGATATAACCAAACCCTAAGTAGAGATCGCAAGCAAAAAGAAAAGAAAAAAGACGCTAAAAGAACCCAGAGCTTACAAAATGTATAATACGCTGAGTACAGCAAAATATAACACCAGTATAAGTACCACAAGAAGAATTCGTTTGGATGCTGGCTACAGAAGCTATCGTTCAATAAAATATCCAAGCCGTAGTGAAAAGCAGAATTCCATTGCAATAAAACGAGCACTCATTCTTTACGATCAAGTGCTACCAAAATTCTCCCTGATAATATTCAGAAATATTAAAAAATTAATTACAATTCATTTCCTTTTATGAATTTCCGCGTTTTTGCCTTAATGGTTTCCATTAGTTTTTGCACAACAGTCTGATCTACTTGCGCTGCAAATGTTCAGCATATTTTTGGCGTCAGGAACAACAGTACAACTTTTCTTTAATTTGGCTTTGACAATAGCTCAGTATTGTTCAACTGGCCGAAGCTGCGAACAATTAGGAGGGTTCGTGTTTTTTGACACTATATCAATCTGATGTCTTTGATACCCCTCCATCGCAGTTTTTGAATAATGACAAGACGCTACATCAGGCCAAAATTTTACTGGGGAATGGTGGCTTCTAATTAGAGGCAGCAATCGTTTCTGCAGGCATTCTCTGATATAAATTTCTGATGTCATTGTTAAAGAGAAGATAAATGGCATGCTTTTTAGAGCACAACTGTAAATTGCTTCCCAAATCATGATTTTTTTTACTAAATTTATCCATTTTCGTGTATTTGTATTTGCAATCGGCATCTCCACGTTTCGCCGCAGCTGTTTTAAGTCCATTTTCACATAGCTTTCATCGTCCATAATCAGGCAGTTGTTGAATTTTGTTGACACTTGATCGTAAAGAATGAGTGCTCGTTTTATTGCAATGGAATTCTGCTTTTCACTACGGTTTGGATATTTTATTGAACGATAGCTTCTGTAGCCACCATCCAAACGAATTCTTCTTGCGATACTTATACTGGTGTTAAATTTTTTGGCACGATCATTGTCAGAGAGACCCAGGTTTTGCCATATTGGGTTTCTTTTAGCAACTTTTTTCTTTTCTTTTTGCTTGCTATCTGTACTTAAGGTTTGGTTATATCTTCTTAAAATCTCATTTACAGTGCTTTTTGGAAGCTACAGTTTTTTTTTCAATCATTACACCTGACCATGTCGGATTTTCTAGATATTTGTGCACAATTTTTTTTTCTATTGTGATTTCCTATGACTAACTACGCCAACAAAAAAACTAGTACTGAAAAATTTTTTTCTACAAAATAACATTGAATATTTTTTGAATAAACATTTTTTTTAAATTCAAGTGTTGTCACTAGGTTTTTCTAAAATGCTTGTGTAAAGCGGCCGGATTTTGTGTGAACAATGCTTTATAAACAAAACGCCTTTTCTAAAAATTCACGAATTATTTTTCGATATGCTTAAATGCATAGTGCCAACACTAAGTAATAATACAAATAGAGGCGATGAGAAAAGAGGGATTTTTTGTCTTGTGATCTATTCACCAAGCTAGTGAATGGAGTTAATTTATATTTTTTTAAATAAAAAAAATTAATTTTATAGTCAAATTGAAAACTAAAACGTTCAATACATAGTAAAAATTTAAAGTCAAAATGATATGCCGACAATAGGCGAGCATTGGGACATACGAGTATAATTTACTCAATTTTAATCAACTAATTTTTAAAAATAGCTTAATTAACTCGTTACAGTGAGTTGTCAAAGTAAGAGGATGATCATCTATAAATGGTGCCAATTTAAAAAAAAAAAACTTTACTGACAACTCCTGGCGCATTTACCCTATGAGATTTTAATGTCAACATTGTCAACTGTTTTCTAGAGTTTAGTTGAGACGGTAGTAATTTTCATAATGATTAAGAAATCATAACAACAAAGTATTGCCGACCGTTGTTGCACACACATACTGTTTTGATACTACTTTATCTAATAATTTGTTTTATTTCATCACATGTATCAGTTTAATTGAATTTCCAATTTAAATTATAGGATACTTTTGTGTGAAACCTTCCGAATTAACTTACCACTGTAAATGTAAATAAAATCCAATAAATCTGATGTTCACCACACTGTTTTTTAATGAAATTAATATCCAAAAGTATAAAAAATAAATATCAATTGCGCCGTCGGGCCTTAGCTTTAGTATTGAAAATTCACTTATTCTATGACCCAATAGGTATTTTCAAATTAAATTTTATAGCACGATGTGTTTAAAACAAAATACTATCATTTACACATGCTAAATGTGCACTTTAAATTAGATATTCACTTTTTATTGTACATTGTACTCGTATATTGAATTGAAACAATAGTGAATTGTTGTTTCCACTTCCATTTAGCATTCGCTTTATAATTTGTAAGCAATCAGTAACAGAAAAAAAACAAATCTCTCACTAATAATCTGTTTGCGTAACTTGCACCCACTAGTATTAATTTATTTTTACACACACGTGTACGTTCTCTTTTATTCTTTGTGAGTGTGTTGATTTATAATACGTTAATAATTACGTTAATTAGTGGAGACCAATATCAGTCATTCCATAATCTTATTTGTTTGTTTGTTTGTTAATGGGAAACAAAAGAAACACACACACGCACACACAAGCACACAGTTATTTAGGCATTACGAAAGAATTTTTTATAAACGACCGCGCTGCTTTAAAGCCGCTAATAAACTGCAGAAGTTGTGTTGTTTAGTCAATAGTATGAGCTGTCTACCGGTGAAAATATTCATTCATTAAAACAATCAGGTGGGCTCAAATACCGGTTACAGTCGCATGGTCACTCAAAAACACAAAACAACTTGTCACACTTCTTACTCCGATGGAAAAAACCGAGTGGTAAATGTTGTTCAATATTCGGTTGCCTCGCTCTCTCACGTGAACAGTCTCTCTCTCTCTCTCTCTCTATGCTATACATAAACTTTGGTAGAAAGCGATAAAACATATTGATCGTTTAACCAACGAATGATCTGTAAAAATGTATGACAGGTGTGCGTGAGAGCGTGAAAGTCTCCTGTAAACAAGTTGTAAAAAGAAAACTCTCTGCAATCTCACAACTGAGAAAAATTTGCCTGAGTATTCTATACGTAAAAATAGCGGTGTCAACTTATTTTTTTAGCACCGGTTTTAGTGCTTTTTAAAATTTTCAACGCGAACAATTTTCAAGTTAGTGACTTTTAAGTTTTAGTGTTTTTCCAAACCATTTTATTCTCGTCAGTGGCACTAAAATTGTGTGTAAATTGCCAAGCAAAAGAGGTGGTAATAAGCGTATGGAAATTTTAATTGGGCCTTGATAGCAGTATTTGGTGGAATTAAAAGGCTCCATGAAAGTAATTTGCTAAAAATTGGTTAAAAAATTTTCTAGTTTAAAATAAATAAAGTAATAACGACTTGAAAACAAGTAAGCTTTTAGACTTGGTTTTGGTGCTTTTTGAAATTTAAAAGTTGACAGCCCTGCATCAAACTCTCAAGTTTATAAAATACGAGCATGCTTGCGTGTGTGTAACTGCATATGAACAAGTTTTCTTAGCTCCGCCTTTTTCTACCAGTAATGGGGGTTGGGATTTTTTAATGCAATATGGCAGACACCACCAATTGCGACGCCGTCTTAATTGCATTCAAACGAATTTCTCATCTTTTCTCACTCACAAACCGGCAGTTAAATACGTAAATAAGTATGGCGTCTTAAAAATCACTCAATGTGCTGCCGTTGTTAAAGGCAAAGTGGGTATTTTTATTAGGGTTTGTTTATATATGTGCATGTGTGTGTATAAAAAAGATAAAAGCAAATAAAACAAGGAGGCCTGTTTTGTTGATTTATGTTACAAGTGGATAATTGAATAATGTTTTGAGTGGGGGACAATAAATTTCATTAGTGGAAGTTCGCACGTAAATTTGCAGCTTGTTTCAAAAAAAAAAAAAAATTAAAAGGTAAAAACACTCTTGAATAAAAGTTTGAAGGCAATATCAAGAAAGTTCATATCCTATGACACAGCTACTACTTACCTACAGTTTCAAATTAAGTTACAGGAGAAAAATATTTTTTTTTAAATTGTAGGTATAGTAGTATATAGGTATACTATAATGCGGGTTTTACACTATAATACAAGAGTTAAGATTTTCCTTGGATTTTGTGAAGGCAAAAATATGTTGAAAATTTGGAAAAAATATGAAGCGCAGATATATCAGAATACTGTGCAGAAATTAATGGGATTCATTAAAGCAAAAACTCTAAATTTCATAAGAGGAAATGAATGTAATTAATTTTTTAATATTTATGAAAAGCAATAAATAAATATTTATTTATTTATGAACAATAGTTTTGTAATAGCTTTTTCAATTGCTTATGCGGCTGGATTTTGTCTGAATAATACTTTAAATAAAAATTTTGAAGAGATAATATTTTTTTTATTTAATTTTAATGGTGTATATTCTGTAGTCGTTATTGACTTGCTGACTATGGCGGTATAAATTAAAAATGAGTTTTCCTAGTAGCCGGCAGAATATTTTATTGAGTAATTTAAAGACTGCAGAATAGACAATCATGTTCCTGAAGGTCGCAGCTGAAAATTTTTTTAGTAAAATGATACGCCAGCAATAGGTTCAAAGTGTGACGAGCACTGCAAAATTTATGCCGGCTACTGAAAAATGCGATGTATTTTTGAAAAAACTATAAATTAGACAAATTTAACAATTTAATTTGTTTAAATAGCCTAATACATTTAAAAACATGCCCAAGACAGTATCGTTACAGTGGGTTATCAAAGTAATACCATGATCATGTACAAAATGATACCAGTTACAAAAAAACTACCCACACATTTTAATTAATTACATTATCAGCTATATTAGTATCAAAGGAGTAAGGAATTTTTAATAGTGTTATAATTTACTTACTTATATAAAGGGTGTTTTTTTATAGACGTATAGAACACCCTTTATAACAATAACAGGCAATTTTTTTATCTTTAAGCAATTATTGTATAATTAATGCCACTACACATGATTGCTAGCACATTTGATAACATTTAATTAAAATGAAGCTCTGATACAATAAAAGACCCGTGCTGTCATCATTTTTTTTTATTTATTTATTTCATAAACAAAAACATAAACAACCAAATTCATAAAAAAAAATTTCTTAATAGGTGTTTAAACAATTTTTGTTAATAAACCCTTATTAAACAAAAATATGTTTTATGAATTTAGTCGAGATTACACAGGCCTACAAAATGAAGATATTTTTTGTGGTGCCTAAGATTTCATGCATAACTAAAATACCTATAGTAGTAAGCTCTAATCGCTTTCAATTACTTTTTTAATCTTACTTGTATTTCTCAAGATAAAAAATAGAAAAAAAGAAGGTTAACTCCTATAATTTGTATTAACTGAAGAACTAGCTGTCTGATCAATCTTAAAAAAATATTTAAGTATCCGGAATAAAATAACCTTTAATTTGAAATTGATCATATATTGCTTTTCATTGCAAGAAAATTTGGCTTCTACAAGAAAGGTTTTAAATTATTAAAATTTTTCGTTATGCCAAATTCTAAAAGCGTAAAATTTCTGAGCAATAGAAGAACTAAAAATTAAAAAACAGCGATGTTTTTAAATTTACTAAGTAAAAAAGTACTAAATTTTCCAACTGCGAGTTGTTACATAGAATAAATACCTACATGTTAAATTTTCAATATTTTTCAAAGTAATTAATTCATTAAGGTATAAATATCAATGAAGAAGAAGCATAAGCATACCTCTTGAAATGAAATTATTATTTAATTTTCATTAATGCAAAATATAATGACATACGCTGTACGCAGTACTTGGAAGTCTTGTGCTTGTAATATATTTTTACCCTTAAACGAATTATCTAGACTTTAAAAAAGTTTCAAAAGTATTTACTGAAATTAATGCATTAAATTTTTGTTGTTGTTTGTGTGTTAAATGTCAAACTTCTACATTTGTTTTGTGCAAAAGTTTTTATTCGTGGCTTTCTTTTATTTGTATTTTATTTAATTTTCAATATTCTGCACAAGCAGATAAAAATATGAAGGAGTGTGTAGGTATAATAGTTACACACAAATACACATAGTCTGCATAAATTACAGTAATTTGAACATGAAATTTTGTATTCCTTCATTTTATTTGTCCAAACAATGTGTTACTATTAAATTTTTCATGTCTATTCCCTTATTTTATTAGTATCAATATTTATTCGTATGCATTTTTGTAAGCTTTATGAAATTCTTGTTACAACGACACTATTGATTGATGCCAAATTGATTCTTTTAATTTTAATATGACTGAATATTTTATACTTACTAACTAAAGTACATAATTTACAATAAAATTTAAATTACTGTCATGGCGAATACCGTAGGATGCAATTATTAGGTGTTGGATTAATTCGTATCGTTTTTTTTAATTAAAAAATAACGATTTATTTGAAATGAAAATAAAAAATTGCATTATTGAAAATACTGCCCATCGCTTGCCACTACTTTTTCTTATTTTTCAGGTAAACTAAAAACAAATTATACATAAACTGAGGTTGAAAAAAAACATATCCCTAAATGCAAAAGAGTTTGCTCTGTAAACTGCGAACTTCAATTCGATTAAATTTATATTTTGTTCAGCGAAATTCTGTAACAGTTATTCTTGTATTGTCTGTTTTCTCTATTTTATTATATAATTATTCATTATTTGCACTATTTTTATTATTATTATAATTTTGTTCTTCACTATATTTACTTTGTTTTTGTCAACGCTAATTTAATTAATTCGTCAAATATTATTATTGAGTTTTTATTAACTTTAATCTGGTTCACTTTGAATACAAATATTATTGCGCATATTGAGGAAAATTTTATTTAGAAGTTTCTTAACAACTAAAAAAATAAAATAAAAATTTAAAAAAGAAATTGAATTTGTTTATTGACGTATAAAAACAATAAAAATTATTTAAAAAAAAAACAATTGAAGACGAATAAGACATAAAGTCTGTTTAGTCTCAAGTTAAAATATAAAAGATTGTGGTCAGTCAAGACAATAACGTCTGACTTTGACCATTTTTATATAAGAAACGAAACTAATACTCCACAAATAGTTTTAACTATTATTAACTTAAGTTAAGTAAATTGATGAATTGGTCGAAAAAAAGATAATTTCAGAATACTTCACACTTTGGATTATACTTTGTAAAATAAATGTGCTTTATTGTCAGGATGTCCTTCATATGATAGCTTTACTTTCAGATAACAATGCTGCAAAAAACTATACTTAAAAAAAGTCGACACAAAAATTTTGTTCGAAAAAAATCCGCCTAAATTAAAAGTGGATTTGGTGAATTCGGCTTTTACTTTTCTGGTATGTACTACCATTTAGTAATGCTGAGGTCAAACCATTTTTTAGTGTGAAAAATCAAGTGAAATCTAAGCAAAGAAATCACATTGTAATCAAAATACTAAATTCTTACTAAAATAACTTTTTTTCATATATTTAGTTACACTGTATCTTTTAAAGATAAGTAAGAAAAAGAAATTAATTTCTTTTTGGGCTCCAGCGAGAACAACAAAAAGTATAAAATTAATTCATTAAATAATAACAAAAATAGTATGTATATATTTACTTTTATATATGATATATATATATATATATATATATATATATATATATATATATATATTTATATATATTAAAATCTAAAGGGTAAACTTATAATAGGATTTCTCTTGAGCCTACGAACTTCATTGACGTCATCTAGCAACATTATAGCCAATAGATTGCTGTGATTACTTAATTTATCAAAGTAGTTTTTGCTTATTCTCTTGACTTCATCCTTGACCATAGGAATGGAAAAGTCGTCATGAATAGCTTTAGCACTAGCGATATTTCTTACAGTTTTTGCAAAATTTTAATGTTAGAATTACTGGTTGTACCCCACAGTTGTATTTCATAAGTCCATACATGCTTAAGAGTCGTCTCCTAAATTAAAAATTTGTTTTCAAGGCTTAGCGAGTTTAAAAGCCTTGATTGTTTTGAACCAAGCAACCAATAAAGTCCTCTGAATTTTAAACTTAATTGTTGTTTCTTATTTTTTATGTGGTTTTCCCATGTAAGTCGACGATCAATGTGTAACCCTAAATATTTGACAGAGTCATGTTATGGAATTTGACAATTATTGATGAACACATTTGAACAATTTTCCCAACGCAAAGCAAATGTTACATGTGCTGATTTTTCCTTGTTACCTTTAATTTTCCATTTGTTTAACCAAATTTTAATTTCATCAAGTTTTTGTTGAATTTCCACTGAAGCATGATTTGGATTTGATTTAGCTGCTAGTATCGCCGTATCATCAGCATAGGCTTGCAACAGGCATACTCGTAACAGGCATATCTGATGTAAAAATTGTATATAAATAATAAATAAAAATGAGCTGGAAGTAGAGCTTTTTAATATTGACTCTAACAAATGCTTGCTGTACATCCAAAAGTACACCTGAGCAGTACATTTTCTTCTCTAAAGAATCTCTAATATAATTAACTATACGATGACATTGTTCAGGAATACCATGTCCATGTCTAAATCCAAATTCATATTCTGGTATAATACAATACGAGTATTTTTCAAGCATCAAGCTGCATTCTTTTCAGAATTAGTTTTTAAAATATTTTAGAAAATATGACTAGTAAACTTATTGGACGATATGATTAATTATTATTAATTATTTAATTATTGTCTATGGAATATTTTCCTTACAGACATTTGTCATATAAAGTTATTTAAAACTTAAATTAGTATGAAATAAAAGTATAAAGAAACTAAGATTGATAGCAATACATTTGCCAGATATATTATGAATTTAGAAAATCAATTATTAATTTTTTTATAATTATAGGACTTGCGGAATAATCAAGGAATCTATACGGAGATGTAACAATATTTTCAGGCTTTCCTGGCTTAGGTATCATTACAACTTCAGCACATTTCCTCTTCTCAATGGATTAAGTCTTAGAATAGAATTAAAGATAAAGGTAAGAAGTAAAATAGCTTTTTTAGACAAAGCTTTGACAACTTTTCCGTTTATTTGATCATATCCTGAACTTTGTTTTACAATTTAATTCAGCTATTTCTTCTCGTACTTCTTGGGACGATATATGTTTAATTGGCCAATCCACTTGACATGGACTATCTAAGAAGTTTTAAATCTCTTGTATATACTGACTTCTTATATCATGAGGTTGAAAAATTGTTTGTAAATGTAATTAAAATGCTTCATCTTTACTTTTATCTGTTCTGGAATTGGAATATTTCTTTTAACTGGGCGCTTTATGTATTTTGTAACATTCCATTATATTCTATTTATATTAAGATTTTTAAGAAAGTTCGATATTTGTTAAATTTTTATCTTTGAAAGTCGAAGTTTAAGGTCCTTTGCAGCTTTATTTCAGTTGCGTTTGTCATTCTTCGTTTGTCTCAGTCTTCTTTTGTTTCGAATCATTGATCTAATTGTTACATAAAACTGACTTGGCAATACATGGATATCATTTGGTTTTGATAGGAATTCAGCTTCATGAGATGTGTTCTTGAAAGTTTCAACTATGTATATCATCTAATTCTGATGCTGTCCTAATTGGTACGTTGAGACTAATATTTCTTTCTATCCAAGTATTAAAAGAAGTTAAATCCGTCTTATTGGTAAGGATTTGATAACTTTTTGAATGGCAGTGTAAGAATGTAGAGGAGTGTGGTGAGAACTCAAATCATTACAATATAACTTGAAATTTTATTTTTATACCCTTCACAAAAAGTGAAAGGGGTACATATAAGTTTGTCATTCCGTGTGAAATTTCTACACCGTAGATGGGACACAATGTCCGTGTGTATGTTGAAATCAACCTTCTGAAGTCCCAAAAAGACCTGTAGAAAGGCTTAGTATGCCAATTTGTTAGAATTTTTTGTTTTCAGATTGCTATTTAAGTTCAGTATAACCGATTAATAAATGGTTGAGTTATGAGTTCTACCTCTATTTTTTAAACATTTTTCTGAGTGCGTTTTTAGCTTATTTTGCCTACAATACAAAACGGACAAAAAAACGTGGTATGCAGTAACAGTCATAATGTGTATGCAAAAAAAAAAAAACAAAATAATCGGTCCACAAATGGCCAAGAAAAATAAAAAATACGTGTGCGTAATTTTTGTGCATACAAACACGAAACGTGTACATGTATGCGTATTTTTTAAAAGCCTTTACGAATTTTAAAAAAATTTTAGAAATTTGCCACTAATTTGATTTTAATTAAATCACCCATATCGAGTAAAAGTAAAGCATTTTTAAAAAATGGTATCGCTGTAAAAGACCAGCAAATACGACAGTTTACTAACTTATCGTTAGAGCGGTATCATATTTAACATATTTGACTTTGTCTTTCTGGCGAAAGTAATTTTTATCAAGACACATATACCAAAAGTGATAAAAGAACTGAAATGTAAACAAAATGTTTTAAAAAGCTTCGGTATTAAGTCTATAAAGGACAATTAATGCAGACCAGCATATTTAATAACGAAAATACTGGTTATATTAAATAATAAAAAAAAAATTACACCATTTTTCATCGAATATATTCCTTATGTCTTTAATTTGATGGTAAAGATACACTCAAAATATTATGTAGGTAAATTCAAATGAATTGTGCAAAATCATTTTGAAGAACTGAAAATTTATTTAAAAATAATACTATTAACATTTTATTTGATTCAAATACATTTTTCATTTATTTTTAACTGTTAATTTTATAACAATCAAAATTCGTAAAAATAAATTATTTCAACTGACTGAAAAATAACCTACCGAAAGAGCAAAAAAGCTGTTTTTTTCATTTATTTAAAACTGTTAAAAAGTCCCTAAAAATAACTGAGGACATATTTTTTATTTGAGATATGTTTTTTATTTCATTTATTTAGTGGAAATGTTATTTTAAATGGTAGTATTTTGTTGTACAAATAATAGATAAATATTTCTTTTATATCCAAGTAATTAAATTTATAATAAAAATGTATGCAAAAAAATTTAATTAAATTAAAAATAAAATTATATTCAATTCATTATGAGCTTAAAAAAATGATGAAATGTTTTTGAAGCTACTTCCTTCTACATCACATTTTAACTCAATTTGAAATAAAATTTTTTTAACAATTAGCCAAGTGAACCTAATGAAAAAAAATTCTTTTTGACATTCTGTGCAAACGAAATTAATGATATTTTTAACATAATGTGTTTTAAAATATGAAAAAAATTCTTGGTATTTGTTAAAAAAAATTTTTATAAAAAAAAAATTGCGATTTCAATACTTAAAATAATTTATTATTAAATTTTATAATTTTTTCATACAGTGACTTCCAATATTGTTAAACAATATATAAATTTTCTTTTAACTAAATAATAATTATTTCTATGATGCAATTTCTTTTATTAATTTTTCTAGATCTTTTGAATAACACTTAAAAATTAGTGTTGAAAATCACTGTATATTATGCATGCTTACCTTAAATTCACAGTTATGGCAACTTGATCCATAGATTATTGGATTGATTGAAGAAATTAAGATTTCTAAATGGAGAGCTTTTTATTATACGAGTATATATGTATTATAAAAATAAATATATGTATATGTATCTATCAGCACATAATTATATTACATACATACTGATACATGTATGTATGTTGATACATTTGGATTTGCGTAGTACTTATGTACTCTGCAGCAAGTGCATGTATTTGCAAATACAAACAAAAAAACTTTTTACTTCTTAGCCAAATTGAAATTCTCATTTGGTTTGATATGTATTAAACGTATAAGTTCAAGACTTTTTATTTAAAGTACTGTAGAGTCTACTGATGATATGCCTAGCAGCAATGAAATCGCTATATAGATAGCTATCCATCAATGGTAGAGCATTTAAAAACAAAAATTTTTTTGTAAATAAGTAAATTGTTTTGTGACAATACCATTAAACAAAAAATGGGAATAAGGCATACAAATTTCTTACTGAAAAGTGAAGTTGTGTAATTCTTGCATTGAATATTATTCTCTTGCATGTTTATTACTCTCTTACACTCTTTTAAGTTCTCGCGCTCTCGTGGATATTACTAGCAATATCCATCAACAAATTTAGCACCAGAAAAACTCTTATGGATCCTTTTAAAAAGCATACACAACAAGACTACTTCTCATTATAAAAATAATATCTACAAATCTATAAAAAGAGTTTAATAAAGGTTCAAATTAACGAATCATAAGTTCGTTGCGAACTAGGATAAATTTTATATGTTCTGAAAATCACATGATTTTAAATCACATGTGGTTTTGAAATCGCACGTGTGATTTTGCGCTGTTCTGTAAATCACACTGCTTTTGTACTTTTCTGTGTGATTTTATCTATTTCAAAGCACAAAAAAAAGCTGATTCTTTTGTTTTGTTCGCAAAAGAAAGCACAAGAGCAAATAAAAAATTATACAGCAAAAAAGGCGTCTTTATTTTTTTTTTTTAAGTTTTAAGTGTTTTTCTTTTATAAAACAACTAATTGTTCTTTAAAATTAACAAAGAACACATTAAATAATTTATTTAAGTAATTTATTTCAACGTTCGTTCTATAATAGCCGCGAGTATAGCCAAATGATTTGAAAACGTAAGTGCCTTAGCTGAACGTTTTGAAATCACAAAATTATGTACACAGAACACCTTTTTTGTGCTTTCAAATCACATTGATAAAATGTGATTTTCAGAACATGCCTGATAAACAAGATATTCTACCCTACAATAACGCAACTAGTCATATTCGTTCTATTTATATTTGCTCCTAAGATTTCTATAACATTTTTGTTGAAAAATTTCATAAATCTCACACAGAAAACATATCAAAGAAATAAAATTCATATTAAGTTTTAAATGCTTGGTTTATAAATACATACATACATGCGCATTTATATGTTGTTCAGTATGTGTTTATTTTTTTATTCTCTGTTTATCTCAGTAGCTAAAAGAGAGAAACTTTTATTTGAAATGCGCAAGTAACAAGGGAATATTTGAGCCCTTGTTACTTCCGCCCCCCCCCCCTCCCTGATCTGTTTCAGCTATTCATTTTTGTTTTCAGATTTTCTTCTACGTAGAACATATTTATAGTTTTATAGTCTTTGACAAAACAGAGTTATTAATATCTGTCGATTTTTGTTGAATGATTGGGCGATTTCGTGTTAAGAAGTGTGGTAGCTCCCGCAAAGTATTTGGTGTTCCGCAAATACAGCTCTCATTTTTTTAGTACTTTTTTCCCTTAGTTATTTGCTTTTTCTTGTTCCTATTTTCGGAACAAGGTTTTTGCAAATGCTTACGGATAAAAATTTGAGCTCTGAGAGCAAGTGCCTACTTGTATTTACTTTTGGCAAATGTATTTACAAATAGAAAAAAGTTATTTGTTGCAGATGTCTAAAACATACATACATGAATGTGCAGATGAAATGTAAATATTAAAAGTTTACCACAATACTTAGCTATTATTTATTTTTATTTAGCTTATAATATTTCAATTTGTTATGCCGTATGTCTGTAATTAAGATGTTACAATTATTTAAATAGTTTAGCTAATTTTAAACTTAATACTTACATAAATGTCTTTGCAATTTTCAGTTTTATTAAAGAAACATTATTTATGAAATTTTCTTTTTTTTCTTTTGACAAGTTTTTGATTTTTTCTCAAAAATTTAAACAAATGAAAAAGTTTTATTTATAGTTGAGTGTATAAGTTTTACGCCAACCATATATAAAATTAAGTGATTTTTTAGCTATACGTAGGGTAAACGCTATTAATTTCGGCACGTTCCAGTAGTCGTCATTTTTGTTTTTACAACTCAAATATTATTTTTGATTAAATAATATACTTAACTCTCTATTTCAAATTAGTTCATCCTACTGAAATAAGTAATTTATTCATAATTTGCCTTTATCCAATGTGTTCTCTGAAATGTCTGCAGAAGTGCTTGTTTTCTAAGGAAAAATTTAGTGGCAAGGCCAATTTTGAATGGGTTGTTAACGCTATTATTTGAAACAATTTCCATATTTTAATGGTTTCTATGGAAAGAAAAGAGTTGAGATATTGTTGTTGATAAGTAAAAATTAGCAAAAAATAATAATTTTTTTGCTGTTTAATGATGCCGCTCTTAAGCACAAAAAATTTTTATATTTTCCTGTATATTTTCGTCATTGGGTGCCAACTATTCGCAAATTGTGATTTTTGCCAGTAGTCGGCAGAACGTTTTATTAAGTAATTTCAAGCCTGCCGAATACAGGATCATGTTTCTGGAGTCGGCATCTGATTGCCTTGAAAAAATTTAAAGGCAAAATGATATGCCGACAATAGGATCACAGTGTGGCGAGCACTGGGACATGTATGCCGACTACTGGAAAAATTGGTGTGTTTTTAAAAAACTATAAATTACTCAATTTTAATAAAAATTTTTTTTTAATAGCTTAATCCATTTAAAACTGTATCCAATACTGTACCATTACAGAGTTATATCAGAGTAATACCATGATCATGTATAAAATAGTACCAATTTGAAAAATGAGAACGCGTTAAACTGCCGTCTACTGGCATATTTACCTTATAATCATTATTTTATTTCGGCTTGTTTTTTTAACAACATACATACATAAAAAGTTAAAAAATAAAATAACTATATTTTCATTTATTTTTAACTTAAAACAAACTATAATCAGATAATGAAAAACTTTTTTGAGTGTACTTTGAATTGTAAAAAAAGGCACACTTTATGTTTTATTCCAATTAAAATAAAAAAATTAAGCAAATTAAATTTATAAAGACTTTTTATTTATTTACTTTGGCAGTTTCCACCACGGTTATTTAATAAAGTATAATCTTTTACATTTTAGTGCAATTACAAAATTGTCCTACAAAATAAATTTATTTTCCATTCTTATTGGATATCTTTCTTCCAATTTTTAGTAAAGTTTAGTAACTGAGTGAATGCTGAGTAAGTTTTAACAAATTTGCTCTCAAGAAAGCTTTTATGCAAAATAGTATCCGAACGGAAAATTAGTATAATAAAATTTAGTAAATAATAAAGTAATAAAATTTTAAATAACAAATATATCTCTTTGACTACTCAGCATTTGAAAACTGAAACTAGTGAAGATAATGGAAAATAAAACAAGTTAAATTCGGCTGTGTCGAGTTTTATATGCTGTAAGCGAAATATTAATATTTTTCACTTTCTTCATTCTTCTAAAATATCAAAAACATACAAAAAGAAAATATGAAAATAATTTCTATGTGAAAATGCAAATGATAACAAGAAAATCAAAAAGAATATATAGTAAATTCATTTTATATAAAGAAAATTACACCCATTTATCACATTTTTTTTACAGATTTTTTATAGCCGATGTTGAATAACATAATAATAGAAAAAGCCACATATTTCAAAAAATAATATCAATTGGTAAAATTTAATAAAATAAAAAATATTTCATACATGCATACCTTTAATAAAAATGGAATTGTACGGTAAAATATTGATAAGTATATATGTATGTATATACAAAAATTAAGAACTATTATAATTAGCGTAAAAATAAAAGAAAATACCAGAATTATTTTCGTAATCAGCACATTTCAATTAGTCAAAAAATAATTGAAAACACCTTGGAAACATTTTCAGTGTTAACCAGTGTTGTTCTTTATTAAAACTTGCATACATAAATCGTTTGCGTTATTTTTAAGATAAACATACCTAAATTGTTGTTGTTAAAAAAAAAGCTACACCGATTCAAACCGAAAAGCAATGCAGTATGATTGGTGGACTATATAAAAATTAAATATATAAAAAAATTAATAAATTAAATTAACTAAATAAATGTATGTATGAAAGTCTAGACATTAACTACAGTTATTAACTAATATTTAGTGTCATAAGCTGTAACTACAACAAACTATTAAAAAATCATGCTTGTTAATATATAATTAGTATAAAATTATTACCAAGTTTTATTCTTCTTTATAGATACGAAATCATTAACAATTATTTAAAAGGCTAATATCTGTGAGTATCTTTTATTGTTGTCATAGACATTTCACTATTACTTTTACTTAAAATAAACTTTCTTCAATAAACAGATACTTTGATAACATAAAATCACCTGTGCCTAACTGAGTGAGTACCCTGATATGTTACATGTGCTAGTAGGTAGATTTTAATACTTTGTATACACAAGGTGAAGCATTAT
The DNA here is from genome assembly GCA_947397855.1 of Thelaira solivaga. Taxonomy (NCBI): domain Eukaryota; kingdom Metazoa; phylum Arthropoda; class Insecta; order Diptera; family Tachinidae; genus Thelaira; species Thelaira solivaga. The sequence goes on along the minus strand of OX377611.1, from coordinate 45,098,816 downwards.
TAGTTACATACCAATACAGAGTCATCGTATCAACACGCTTAATTGCGTAAATGGTCACATTAATAAATTTTGTTTTATTTAATTGCGCAATTAAATACGATCATCAAAAAAATTTAAATTTCTTTCTGTATGTACGTTTAGATAGATAGAAATGAAATGAAATGAAATGGTTTAACATTTCCTCTGACATCTGTCCGTTAGGAAATACGACACACAAACTCACTTGCATTTGCCATTCGCTGTGTATGAATGTATGTATTCCATTCCATTCGCAGAACCGGAAATTCAATTGTAGCTTTCCATAGTAATTACAGTGTCTATAATATACAGGTTTATTTGGTATTAATATTAGCGCTTGTGCAAATACTCATTTGAAATTATCAACAGTAAATGCCAAACACTGTCAATGAAAACAGAAGTTGGTGAACGTCAGGTTACTAGTATTTTGAGTGACATGAAGAGAGAATGCCGTTTTGTAATCGTGTAAGCAGATACTCAAACATATACACTTTTCGATTACTTGGTTTGAGTACAACACGTTTCTTAAGGAGGGTGTCTCCGAAAAACAAATAATGTTTTTAACACCTTAAGATCTTTGAATAAGGATAGATGACAAATACGTCTCGTTAATAAAAAAAAAAAAAATACCGAGAAAGAGTAAGAACCAATTTCCGCTCTTAATTAAAAAAAATCTAATTTTAATAAAAAAGTAGTTTCGTCCAGTTTTATTTTTTTACTGTCTTACGCCTGCAAAATGCTTAAATTCATTTTTGCCCAGAGCAACAGTCCAGGTGTAAATTGTCATTTTATAATGTTATTCTTAATCCATTGACCTCAAATCACCACATCTAATAAAATCAATTGAAATTTTAGCTTTTTTGTTTGATTTGGCTACAATAGAAGTTGTTTGATGTCCACACGCAGAGAAAAAAGATGGTTGAATATTGTCACCGCAAACATAGTGTGTTCTTCACAAAAATATTATTATTAATTTGAAGCATCTAAACATTATTATGATCACGATAAACATGTTTCTAGTTATTTTTAACAATATTATGTTTAGCGTCTTAGACTAACCATATAATTATCATATTATGTTTAACAAAATTTTACTTGAAATCATAAATATGTTTATAACTAACATAATAATGATAAAAATATGGTTGAATGTAAATTATTTTCTATTTTGATTCTTCCGAAAACATATAAATAAAGTGAGTATAACACAAAAACTTAATCGTTCAAACTCAACTGATCTTTGGGGCTGAAGTGGTTGAGTGGCGAGTTAATGCTTCTTAATTAAGTGTTCGCAAGTTCGAGTCCTGGTAGAGTCAACTAAAATTTAAAAAAATAAATTCAAACCCGCTGTATTATGTAATAAATAAATACATAATAATAGGAAAGAAAAATCAATGGAATAATATAGAAAAAATTTAAATTAAAATTTTTTTAAATTCATTATAAAATTATTTTTAAAACTGCTTATATAAAATATGTACGAGTATGTATTAAAAAAAATTTCTTGCCCTGACCGAGGGTTGAACCGCAACATCTGCAGTTGAAAGGTATTTTTAATATCTTTGATTTAAAAATATATATGGTTAGCTGCAATCATAAATCTAACCATACTATGTTTCCACCAGAATATGGTTGCCTCAACCATATTTTTTCTTTGCGTGCAATAATCTGATTCGGCCTCTTAAATTACGTTTGTTTTTCTTTTGGAAAAATTTAGTGTAAAAACAGTTTTAAGGAAAAACTCACACACACACACATATTTTGTTTGGATAAACCCATCTGATATTAAATAAACAAAATTCAAATATACAGACCTAATGATAATTACCTTTATCAGTTATCACAAAGTGTTTTTCAGTTTACTTTATTTTATGTTGTCCGTTGACCTTTTTTTTCAGAATTTTCATTTGTTTTGTTACCAAATAAATGTTCCTGAAATAATTTACTTTTTGATGAAGCGTGAAATTGGCTCGTTTGAATTCGTTTTTATTTATTAGTTCACTGGTTACGGTGTGAACTGCAATGATCGAAAGAAAGTAAAATCCAACAAACAAAATACTTATAATGTAAAGGGTTATTATTGCAAATTACAATTTTAATTTCCTATTAACACTTCAGTAATTGCTCAAATACAAATAATAAATGTAAACTTTGTATTTATTTACAATTTGTTTTCTAAAAAAACTATTCACTTTTATATACACTTGTGTATAGGTGGTGTGGCATACGTGACTAAATTAATCACTAATATCAAGTATCTGCGATCGACAATGTAGAGGAAATTATTATAAAAGTCATTCAAAACACCTTTCAGGCTTTTTCATATCCGTGATATATTTAAAAAATAGAATTTCTATGCGAAATGTTCTTCTAGAAATCTGATCATCAAGGCAAGAAAAAAAATTTAGAATGATTCAGTTGAATTAAGGAAATTTGAATTTTTAAGAGGCGTATATAAATTTTGTGGCAAGTATAGCTTACGAAGTATCAGCGATATGTATGTGTGATCGCTGTATGTGAGATATTTCACACAGCAACACAAGAAAACTGACCACCGTTATTAATAAAACTCACGACCATTCAGGCAAATTCATTTATTTTATCACACGAAAACAAAAATTCACCCATAATTTCTTTTAAAGACCCGTAAATAAGGCAATTAACGTCATAGCGATTTAACCAGCATAAAAAACTAGTGGAAAAGTGACTTTTTCTATGGTTTTCTTCTATATAAATCAAATTGTTTTTTGATGTTTATGCGTTGGCTATAAAAATGTTTGTTTTCCAAGGGATTTTTCCAAAATTTGGTGCAAATAATTTCAATGCTCCAAGAGAGCGCGCCATATAATTGTGGAACGGCAACGATTTAAATAAATAAATGCAAGGTTCACAAAAGCCTGCTCTCATTCAAAAAGGCAAAGTTACAACATTCATTAAAAAATTAGAGCTTTGGGTGTCCAATTTAGAAAAGGATATACATATATAACACGTTCCCAATTATGCCGGTACTAATATTAAAGCTAATAAAAATGTTTTTATAGAATATTTCCAAAAGTTTACTACAACATTTTTCAAATTATTTCAACGATATTGGTTTTACAAATTTTCTCGGATCCAGCATCCATTTTTGAACAACCAAATTCACGCAAAGAAAAAATATGGTTGAGGCAACCATGTTCTGGTGGAAACATAGTATGGTTAGATTTATGATTGCATCTAACCATATATATTTTTAAATCAAAGATATTAAAAAAAGCTTTCAACTGCAGATGTTGCGGTTCAACCCTCGGTCAGAGCAAACAAATTTTTTTAATTTTTTAATTTTTTTAAATACATACATATTTTATATAAACATTTTTAAAAAAAATTTAATTTAAATAACTGTTTTTTATTCCATTGATTTTTATTTTCTATTAATTTGTATACATTTATTACATAATATTTCAATTTACTTTTTTAAATTATATGTGACTCTAAAGCTCAATTTACCATACACGTTTCCATTAAATAATTGCGCAATTAAAAATTGATTGTACGTTAATGAAGCCAAAATCAAAATGCAACTCTTTGTTGTGTGTGCCCTTAAATATCAACTCAAAAGTGAGAAAAGTTGATATTTTCAGTATTAAAAAAAAAACCTAAATAAATTTAAAAATAAATGTCATAAAAAGGAAATGGCAGCCGAAATTAACGCTAAATAAATTTTATAAAATTGTTATTGAAAATAATTTTTAAATAACTAATTACTTTTAATCAATAGCTTGCCTTCAAAACTGGATTGCACTGACGAAGTAGTTCAATATTTTTAGTATAAGCTACCAAAAATTTTTTTAAATTTGACTTTCTTTTCATTTTTTATTTTATGAATACTCAAACATATTTTCAAAAGAAAAATGTCACAATATTTTCAGTTGTCAAATGCTTAATTGCGTAAACGTAATTGAATATGTGTCAATAGCCAAATCAGTCACACAATTTAAAACTTAATTGACTTCATTAACTTTTACGTCTGAACAGGCTATAACTCGCCACTCAACCACAAAGCTCAGTTGAGTTTGAACGATTAAGTTTTTGTTTTATACTCAATTTATTTATACGGTTGCGGAAGAGACAAAATAGAAAATAATTTACATTCAACCATATTTTTATCATAATTATGTTTGCTATGAACATATTTATGATTTCAAGTAAAATTTTGTTAAACATAATATAATAATTATATAGTTAGTCTAAGACGCTAAACATAATATGGTTAAAAATTACTAGAAACATGTGTTTATCGTGATCATAATAATGTTTAGATGCTTCAAATTAATAATAATATTTTTGTGAAGAACACACTATGTTTGCGGTGACCATATTTAACCTTTTTTTTTCTTTGCGTGTTGATGCTTTTGAATTGACAATTTTCGAAAAAGAACAAGTGATTTCTATACTTCATTGCAACAGGAATTTTTACAGTAAAACTTTAATTTTTTTTTTCGTGTGAAACGACAAAAAGATTAATAACTATGTCTCACAGAGTGCTGTTACCATTCGTAACAATATATTTATGCGAAACCGGATTTTCTGCTTTAGCAAACCATGAAATCGAAATACCGAAATCGTTCAGTAGTGAAAAAAGAAACAAGCTTATCTGGTTGGTACTGCAGCTTCATACAACCCTGAGTTCTTTTAATTTTATTCTTTATTTTACAACTCTGTCTCTTTGCTTTTGCGTATTAGCATTAATTTTGGTTCAAGTTTGAAAAAGTGAACAATGAAATTTTGTAAAAATCAAAAATTAAGTTTTTAAATGTATTCAGTTGTGTTTATTTGTCAGAAAACAGAATACAGAAAATTAAAGGTTTTGTAATCGTGGAATCATTTCCGCATCATATTCAATTTTTTTCTGTAAATATATTTATTTATTTACATTTAATTTTTACTAATTTTTGCTTAGTTTTATTCTATGAATGAAAATGTGCTTAGATTATTTGTTAACATGTAATTTCTAATCCTCAAAACCATTTTGAGTCTAACGTTCATACATTGAGTTTGAGTTGCCACTCAAAATTCTGGGTTGTGTTTTGCAGCATTTTCAGTACTCTTTGCTACTCAGTAAATGTCACAAATGAAGACTGAGCTTTTCCAGCCTCTTGTGAACTTTATCGAGCTACTTGAATTTTTTTCTTAAACTTAATTTTAATTAATAAAAATACATCAACATTTTTATTATTCAACATACACCAACATTATTTTATATTTTTTTCTAATAAGGTGGCAGCCAATTTTTTATTTCTTTATATGGGTCGCAGTATCCGAAAGTTTAGAAAACGCTGCAATAGAGGCTAAAATACTGTAATAAAAATAAACATGACACTCATTTACAAGGTTATTTATAAATTGCAGATTTTTCTTTATCTATTTATCTTCTACATTCATATTTTCTTATTCCCCGTTTCACTTTTATAAGTATCAAAAGAGGCCATAAAATTAACTCTATTCTGATATTCTTAGAGAGCCGTCCAAGTTCAAATAATCTAATCTTAGATTAAAACAAAATAATTTTTACGTCTTGGCACTGTTCTTTCAACATAAATCGTCTTCTTTTAAAACAATTATATCAAAACAGGATAAAGATCACATAAAGAGAGAGTCACATAGATGTGTATAAAGGTATTCAATTTAATATTTCAAAACTTTTTGGCAAAGTTATTAATCTATACAGCTTAGTCTTTGAGTGAGGAAGATTAAATTATAAATTCTGATTTAGATCAGGAAGTAGTGCAAGTAAATTTCCATCTGCTGTGCAAGTTTATGAAGCGTGTAATAAGTATGGTTGTACAAATTTATGCAAAAATTTTCCATATCTGCAAACTGTTAAAAAGTTATTGGACTGATAACACAGCTAGAGTTCCTTAGTATTAACGATTGGTCTTAAGAAGCATCCTAAAGCTTTCAAAATAAGTTTTTCTTACTTTTATTTTGGGAGACATTTACGACGATGCATACGAGTATTTAAAAATGAACCATAAAATACTCCAAATTGTAATAAAATGTGAAAAATATAATGCTCTGAACGAAGTCACATGCACTTTTTTATTATTAAATTTAGAAATTGGCATTTTCATTTCATATTTTATGGCCTTTGGCTGCTGATATACGAGTATGACTGAATACCTCTTTTAATTGAAGACAATTGGTCTTAAAATCGTCTTAATCCTCGTTACATATTATGAGTTTATTATTATTTTTAAAACAGACAAAACCCCTGTAGTTCGTAAAAATCAGAGAAGCAAAAAATCTTAAATTTTGTACTTTATTGTCAATATGATAATACTAAAAAATCGCTTATGTTATTTAGTAAACGAAAAATTTATGATGGGGTGACGTGTTCCAAAATGAACGAGATCTTAACAATAAAAACTATTTTGCTGAAATTGAAAACTAAACAAAATTTTTAATGCTTTTAAAATAGTAGTTCTCTGCAATCATATAATAAAACATAAACATAATGAGCAAAGTGAATGTGCAACATTTATTAAAAATTTTTTTGTTACCTACTTTTATTAATAGAAACTCAAACGAACCGTTGGGTACCTGTACTAATACACAGTTACGAAAAACAAATAAACACAAATACAGCCGAATGTTTCTAGACTTGTAGTTTGTAAAACTTGAAATGGAAGTAATATCGTTAAAGGATGTAAAGTGGCAAGTAAGAAATAAGCATATAAAAAAATATAAAAAAATATTCATGATGCCAGATCTATTTTAGATTTTTACCGGAAACGTTATTTACTTTTAAATTTCGGTAACGCTTTCGTTCTTTAATAGAAAGAGTTTTCCGCAAGCCCACAAAAATACTTTATTAAATGATCCTGTTGGATATAGAATTTGTCCAAGTTAACATACAGATGTTTTGTTTCGTGATATTTTTTAAATTAACAAGTTTAAACATGTGACTGAAGTGGTTAGGGTGCACAAGGTACTAAAAAGAAGTAGATTGAAAAGGGTCACGTGTGGTGTGGTTCGTATCAAAAACTGTAGAAGAGGACTAAAAGAAGAAAAGTTAGATATAGAAAGAAGATAAAAGCGAAAAATGTAAGACATGATAAACAGAATAAGAAGAAGAGTCTGTAACAACCTTATCCAATTGCTGTTTCGCACGACGTCCATCGAAAAAGCCCGTGCAGGTGGCGGTTCTTGAGCTAGAGTTCGCATTGATATCCTAGGTTGAGCTAGAGAAGATGTTCCACAGTCTCTTCCTCGTCCTGAGTGATCCTACAGATTGGTGGGTAGTATACTAAAATATAAATTGTGCGGTTGCAGGTTCTATTCTTTCCTAGACCATGGGTGTTTTCTGCAGCCAAGCAAATAAGCTTCGTCGATTTGTGCTGTTCAAAAATCTCACTTCTGCAGTAGTCATGGGATAGTTGCTACAGTGACAAGTTGCAGTTTCCTATTAATGTTGCAACCACAATTTTTAACTGAATTCTGGAGAGCACCTGCAGATCCTTAGTGAACCAGATTAAACGCTCAATAAATTGCACGTCTATTCACACGTCGTGTAGCTAACATGTTTATTTTACGTAAAAGTGTGACTTACTTCAGTTCCTTAGGATCTATTTGGGCTACAAAATTTAAATAAAAAATTTTTTTTTAATATTTATAATTAAAAACGACTAATAAAAAAGCTTTTAATTGAAAAACTATCATAGTACAACACTATTGGCAACACTGGCTCTAAGTCTCAGGTCAATACAATTGGTTTGTTATTACATTTTGTCGGACTCTAATCATTATCCATTGCAGCAGCACCAGCACCAGCAGCAAAAGACATGTTTTTATTTATAATTTATTAATTAAAGGTCGGCGTTTGTTTGTTGTTGATTTTAATTGCCTTTCGGCATTTGTTATTATTAACCACATGGCATCATGATTATTTGTTTTTATTATATTATTGCTTATCCCGTATGTGTCCAAAGGAGTATGGGCGAGTTCTGAGAGTAGCAACACATATTTGTTTGCTTGTTTGTTTGATTAGTGCGGTCATTTAGTGTCCCTACATTCAAACTTAGCAACGAGCTAAGCAAAAGTCTTGTTTCAGTTTTTAAAAAGTAAAAAAAGGAGAGGAAAACAGAAAACATGTGCCGCTTTCACTCATCTCTTAGTTTTTTTTAATAGTGTGTTGACGTGTGTGTGTCTTAAGCATTCATACAAACATAGATACTCGTGTGTATTTCCTGTCTTGGAGTATCCTTTCATAATAAAAAAAAAAAAAAAGAAAACACAGACAAATTAAACGGTTTGATTAAAATAAATTAGGATTATTTTGTTTTCCAATTTATTCATTTACGATGATTGTTTTACCATCCAATAATCCTGTCTTCTTTTATTAGGTAACATTAATTGCTTTAAAATTTATGGGCTGTTATCAGTTAACTTGCCCATGTTGAAACAAATGGTTTATTGGTTGGTTATCTAGACGCCACATACAGAACGTGGATGAAAATGCGAGTGAGTTTGTATTTGAAATTTTTCTAATAAAAGTTTTTATTGCATGTTGGAAGATGAGCATCAAAGTAGGTGCATGTTCTATTGGCCATCTGATAATTGTATGCAATACTTATGTAAACGACATAAACCGAGCGCGATAAGTTAATTTTGATTCTTTAGTGAGAAAGTCACTGTACTAACTGTGCTTGTGATATGTCATACTCATACTTCCACTTGCATTAGTGTATTATCATAGAACTCTTAAGGATTTAGTTGATGTAGTTTCTAGAATAAAATTAAAAATATTGGACCATAATCGTAGTCAAGATGTCAAATTCAGTGTAAGTATGATTACATACCAATGTTCACATATTGAAAACGTGGCACTTCCTACTTTATTCCGACTGATTTCTTTATTTTTATTTTAACTCACAGATACTCTTAAAACCATTTTTATTTGTCGGAGGTTTAAAATTAGCCATTACCAGGGTGTCTCTAAGTTTTTGTTTTAATTTGATTCTTTGCTACCTTTTTTAATTATTTGGAAATCGATAAATATTGTCATCAGCTAATTAGTTTTCTGCTCATTTAAGTACCTTTTTTATTCGTATTAGTAAATCTAATCTGATCTTTCTTAAATATCTAGACATACATTCAAATATAAATTAATTCATTTGTGTTATAGGTAAAATGGACTACTGCCTTCCTTCCTCTTCTTTTAATTTTTTTTAATGTACTTGCAATTCGCCAAACATTTATAAACTTTTGCTAATAAAAAACATAAATTTAGTGATTTCTTTGTAATGCACTGAAGCCTGCGATTCCCTTTGTAATTTCTGCACTAAACATTTTGATTTTTATATACAACTTAGTCGATTTTCCAATATGTATCTCTCTGTGTGGAAGTTAAAATCAACTTTTTAAAGACGTGGTTGGTTTATAAATGGCGGAGAAATTTACGAAAATCCGAGACCAAATCCTTTTTTCCACATTTTTTTGAGTGCATTTTTTTTTTTTTTACAATTTTTGTCTGAAATACAAAACTGATTAAAAAACGTGATATACAGTTTTTTTTAACAAAATGACAAATTTAAATGTGCAAAAAACAAAATAATTTTCAAAACGTCATATGTTAAAATATGATAAAAATTAAAACTTTTTTTTGGTTTGTCATTAATTTCGTTTTTTTTTTAAATAAAATTTTTAGCCTATACAACGTGAGTAATGTTCATGGATGCAAAAGCAATCGTGCCTAAGCGGGTTTCACATTATAATACAGAGTATTAACATTTTCATTAGATCGAGTGAGACCGAAATCAGATTCATATCAAATAGACTGTCAAAAATCTAAAGGAAAATATTTTCTGTTTTCATACCATCACAATTCAAATAAAATACAAAACGCGGCAAATAATTTTACAGCTGATTTCTGCGTTTTTTTTTTTGGTTGCTTGTATTTACATCAAATATGACTGTGTTAAAAAATTTTTCAGGCTTTTCATTAAAAAAATGTTATACCTACCTGCATCAACTTTAAACTACGAGTATATGCTACATCTAAAAGCTGACTTTGACTCTACATATTTCAACATTAAAACTCTACTTCGATTACATAAATAGAGTGTTAAAGATGAGATCCGATAGACTAACTCAAATACTCGCCAAAGCTGGGCTAATTAATGGACTAATAAGTCAAAACTTTAATATTTCCCCATTGAATAGCAACCAGCCTATATGTACTTATTGAAGCAAAAGAGCAAGAAGAATTTATAATTGGCACAAGAAACTCTCATCACAACATGTAGCAAATAGTTTTTCAATACGCGCCACCTGCCTCTTGATAAAAGCGAGGGGTGCTCTATTTAACTGAAGTGGAAAGCTTTATAGTAACCACACAACTACCACAGGAAAGAGACGAATACATAAAATCTGCTTTAAAGCACCGTACTTTAATTATGATTGAATATAATATAAAGATATAAAAAATAAACTTTTATCTGTAAATATTTATTAATCTAATTTTGTTCAAATGATAATAACAAATAATAATTCGACCTCAAACTTAATAAGCTGGTCGTTTCACTATAAATTTTTTTTATTTTTTATTTATTTTTTTTTATATTTAACAAGAATGTAGAAAATGAAAAATATTTGTCTAACACTGTGACTATAAGACCCATCACAGCCGAATTTAACTTGTTTTTCAACAAATAACATTATTTGGGTTTTTTAGCGCAGTCTCTGTACATGAAATATATCTTCAAATCAAGTTTTTCTGGAGTACCCTATTACCTTTAAATACTTTTCTTTACAATCAACGTTATACTTTCACGCTTACACTATTGAATTTCATTGCTGAATAAATACTACAAAGTGGGCTAAACGAAGTCATCTGATGTTGTTTGGCTCTCATTCTTTTTGTAAATGCCGTTGCTCCATCCTGTTGGAACAAAATGTCCTCCAGTCCTAATTCGGTTAACATGGCCTTATAGCGCGCACCGTCTACTGTTGTCGTTTGGCCTGTCCAATGACTCCTCCAGCGTGAACAGCGTACCATGCAGTCACTTTGAGCGGGTGTAATGGCTCCTCGTGCATCACTCGTGGATTTTCGGTGCCCCAGAAGCGATAGTTTTGCTTGTTCACGTACCCGCTAAGATGAAAATTAGCCTCATCGCTCATTATGATTTTGGACGAAAAATCGTCCATTCGATTATTCCGCGTTCTAGTTCACAAATGTCAAAACAGATTTGATATTGGCCACCATTTGCAAAAATAAGAGCATCTTCCAATAAGGTGATTTCTTTTAGCCCACCTTGTACAAATTATTACCTTGCATATTCAAAAACGTTTTTAGCAGAGTTAATTAAAGTTAAAAAAAAATTGATAAAATAAGAAGGAAATTTTCAAATACTCGTAAATACAAAATTGCATTTGTGTTTGCGTTTTTAAAACAAATTGAAGACAGGTATTGAAATGTTTTTTAATTAAGAACTCTTCGTGTTTAAGAACTTAATTTTAAATGGCAAAATTAAGTGTTGTGGACTGACATTAAATTTTCTATTTCATTTTCTAAGAAAATTTAAAAAAAATTTTATGTGTCAGTTCTTAGGGTATCGAAGTAAAAAAAGTGTAGCCGTAAAAGCTTAACCTACCTTAGAGTTCCATTTAAATTTCTTTCAAAGAAATTTCCAGAAGCATTTTTACAAAACAAAATTTTCACTAACTTATAAATTAATTTACTGTTTAGCTTTCAACGTTTAATAAGTTAAGCTGACCATTCCCATTAACATATTGGCCGGCTGCTTTTAACAAAACTGTGTGGCTCTGCACATCTCTACCAAAAAAAAAAAAAAAAAAATTGCAGTTTATTAAATTAACCACGGTTATTCATCGCTGTCCATCAATCATTTCGAGGTCAATTGTTTAGTCATCAGTTGATACTTAAAATTCTATAGGGTGTCCAAACAAACGATAGTCATACAAGACGCTTTTTTGCTTATGTACGACGAAATTTCTGTAGTTCAAATAATACCAAAGGGGTACATATTTTACCCTATACTCGTATTAGCTCGAATTTTAAAGAAGTACCCATATATATTTTCCTCAACACTCTTTTTTATTGGTCAGTTAGTCAGTCAGCCAATCAGTAACGTTACTCTTTTATACGTGTAGATGACAATCGTAATATTTGTACAAAAAATCAAAGCAATCGGTTCACAAATGGATGAGATATAACAGAAATATAACCAAATATTTTGATTTTCATTAATTTCTACTTCGTTTTTTGGGTATTTTGTCTAAACTGCAAAGCGGACAAAAAAAAAAAAAATAACCAGGTATAAAAAATGTGAACGATCGGCTTACAATCGGTATAGAAACATAAAATTTTTATATAGAAACTAGCTGACCCGGCAAACGTTGTGTTGCCATATGAATAAGAGTATGAAAATAAAGGGTGGTTAAATTTGAAGGGCCGATGTTAAATGTGAACCACACCTAAACGTCAAGTTCTTTTTTTTTCTGCATTTCATTTGACATTTCTCAATTTCAGACTAACTCAATTTGAACTATGGAAAGATACACAATCGAGCAACGCGTTAAAGTTATTCAGGCTTATTATGAAAATGGGCGTTCAAATCAAAATGCACATCGTGCCCTTCGTGATTTTTGTCGGTCAATTTAATCGTCCAAAAGTGCGTACAATTATAAAAATCGTGCAAAAATTTGAGCAAACCGGGTCTGTAGGAGATGTAAAAACACCAGTGCATGCTCATACTACAGAAAATATTGCTGCTGTTCGTGAGCCGTCCATCTCAATTCGTCGTCGTGCCCAACAATCGCAGCTCTCACGCTCGTCGTTGATGAACATTATGCATAAAGACTTGCATTTACACGCCTACAAGGTGCAATTGCCTCAAGAACTAAAGCCTCTTGACCACTCCAAACATCGTCAATAATCAGAATGGTGGCAAGAAATGGCAATAGTGGATGATAAATTTTCGAAGAAAATCATCTTCAGTGTTGAGGCACATTTTTACCTCAGTGGATTCGTCAATAAGCAGAATTGCCGCATTTGGGCGAATGATAATCCAAGAGTGATTGTCGAAAAATCAATACACCTACAAAGAGTGACTGTTTGGTGCGGTTTATGGCCTGGCGGTATCATCAGGCCGTATTTTTTCAAAAATGAGGCCAGTCAGGCAGTTACTGTGAATGAGATGATAACGAATATTTTATGGCCCGAATTGGAAGATATGGATGTGGAAGATATGTGCCACACAGCTAACGAAACAATGGTTGTTTTGCTCGACAAATTCAATTGCCGTGTTATCTCACGTGGTGGCGATGTCAATTGGCTGCCAAGATCATGTAATTTCACACCGTTGGACTTCTTTCTTTGGAGTTATTTGAAAGAAAAGGTGTACGTCAATAAGCTAGCAACAATTCAAGAGCTAAAGGAAGAGATAATTCGGCGCATTAATGGCATAGAACCTCAATTATGCCTCAGCGTCATTGAAAATTCGGACCATCGGATGGCGGTGTGCCGCCGAAGCCGCCATACCATATTATCATAATAAAAAGAAATGACAATAATTTCCTAAATAATTTGTGTTTTATTCAAAATCAACATCGGCCCTTAAAATTTAACCACCCTTTATATCTTATTTATTTCATCAAAATCGGTTGAGAAAATTAAAAAAAAAATTTTAAGGAGAACCAATCCTCCTCCCTTCCTTGTTTAAGGGGTATAAAATTGGTTATTTCTTATCATTATTATTGAAATTATTTTACATACGAGGTATGATCAAAAAATAACCGTTATTTTCAATTTTCGTGAGGTACGTATGTTCGATTTTCACATTTTTTTTTTATGTTGGTACATATCAGTCAGATTGTCAGTTTGTTTTTGACAGATAAAAAGGTTAGTCGTGTTTTGATGTGCTTTTCGATTTTTTACTATTTCAAAAAATAGATCAACGAAACTGTATTAAGTTTTGCGTAAAAAAAGAAATTAAATGTGCAAAGACATTTGAAATATTGACTGTAGCTTTTTACGAGTCTACTATGAGCAGAACAAAAGTTCAATTGTGGTATATGCCCGAGCACGTCAACAACCGATGAAAACATTGAAGCGGTGAAGAAAATGATTTTGGATAATCATCGAATCACTATTAGAGAGGTTGCTGATGATGTTGGCATATCGTTCGGCTCATGCCAAGCAATTTTTACGGATGTTTTAGGCATGAAACGTGCGGCAGCGAAGATTGTTTCAAAATTGCTGAATTTTGACCAGAAAAATATTGATGAATAAATAAATACTTTTTGAAAAAATTGAAAATAACCGTTATTTTTTGATCATACCTCATATACATGCTTCTAACATTTTCTCTTAATATAAATTATAAGTTGTACTATCTTGGTAATATAACATACGGCTATGACAAAAGTCGTCAGCCGGAAATTCTGGCTTATATACATAAATAAATAACTTTTAAAATATATAGATTTACATACATTTAAAATAAATAATTATACATATTACCTATGTTTTGTTCTTAATGATTATACTCATCTATTAACATTTTACGATAATTTTAAAGTAGAAGTAATAAATTTTATTAAAGTTTTCCAATTAAATAAATCGCCATTTAATATTCTAACAAGTTCCCCTTCTGAGATTGTTATACATTGAAAATATTGTCGCCTCTGACCGTTTAGAATAGAACACCTGCAAATGAAGTGCTGAGTAGTTTAAATTTCCCTCGTGTTACACAATGAACATTCTTCACACTGAACTGTTGAAAATCTTGATCCATTAAGTTTTATAAGATTACAACGCGCCTAAAAAATGAATGCTACATAGTTGGTGTTATTCATATTCATAAAATAATGTTCTCCTCTGGTAGGATTCAATTTTTTGTAGAAGGTTGTTGTATGAGAAGCTCTTCGTAATCGCTCTTCATTTGCTTGCATTTTAAGGTTGTTTACTATGCGATATTGCTTCATATTCCATTCTTCTAAAGTTGCACTGGCAAGCAAGTTTTCCCAAAAATAAAATTAATTATAAGCCTATTCTTAGACCTACTGAATGTACATACGAGTATTAAATTTCATTAAAATCAGTTAAGCCGTTTCGGAAAAGTATAAACACTAACACTGTGGCACGAGAGTATTTGTTGTGCACACAAAAACGAAACCAAGCGTCTTATACAAATTTGTGTACATTCGTGTGCGCCTTAAATGAACTACAAATATAGGAAGAGAGATGCTATTTAAAGTTAAATATTTATTTAAATATGTTTGGTTTGAAATATGCTTGCAAGCATTTTAAATTAAATTAAATTTTTATTGCATTCCTATTGAATATCTTTCTTGTAATTTCCTTTTCATTCATTTAAAAATTGAGAACCTACAACATATATTTTATTGCTTTTAAAAATAAGGATGCCAGAACGGATTGAGCTCGTTAATTTGAGTTTCTTTAATTGAAGTTAATTATTTATTTTATTCTTAACAAAAAAATAGGTGTTCAAAAAAATTATTTCAATCAATATTTGTCACTTAATTTTTATGTATTTTTTTAAGAATGTGGACAGAGAAAAATATGAATATTTGGTTAGTGTAGTGAAGGGTATATTAGACTCAGCACAGCCGTATTCAACTTGTTCTACTTACATTAAGAGCCATTATTACAACTTACTTATAAGTTCTCAGATAGTTATAATTAACTTTAATTAAAGTAAATGACAAAGTGACCAATAACTTTTTTCCATTATTACAAGTTCCCAATAAGATAAATATTATAAAATTGTAATATCGATTATTTCTTGTTGCTATAAATACAAAGTGGCAACGGCATATCTTTTTTGCCAATTATTTTTTAAATTACTGAGAACTTCCTTGTTTTTAAAATTTTATTTTAATATTTGTTATTTTATTGTGTAATTATATTGTTTTAATAAAAAAAATTATTCAATGTTTACGACTGCTAAGGTTGCCATATCTAAAATCGAAAATATGGTAACTTTAAATGATTTGAGTTCACGTTAGAAGTTATGAGCAACACAAGCCTATCATACACTTTTTAGTTAAAGCCGGTTTGTAATAACCAAAAAGCTTTTATCTGTTCGATAACATCCTACTTTTAGTTATTGTTTAATTGTAATGATTGCCCTAAGAGTGGGCAAATTTTTAATTATTAAATATATGGTGGGACTGTCAAAAATGTAGCTGTTACACTAATTTATTGTCAGACAAGTTCTCAATGTTATAATATAAAAATTTAAAACAACATTTAAAAAAAAGTGAAAAAGTGGGACATTTAATTAATAAATTTCAAATCTAATCAAATACTCGTATGTACAGTCGTTCGGGTATAACTAATTAAAAAAAAATTTAAAATTTCTTATAGTACGATTCCCCGGTTTAAGCAAACTAAAAATGGTCACTTTAGTAATAATGCAGGTTAAGCATTCTTTTTTAAATTTACGTTAACTTAATAACAGACTAGAACAAATTTATCACCTTGAACCAATTCTCAGCAGAGTATTAGGAATCAGAGTGGTAGGAATCAAACATTCTCACAGCTAATGTGTAGATTTGTAAGCTTTTCTGATAACAGGAAAATTAGGAGCCATTCGTATGATTATTTAATTAGAATCATACTTTGATATCACCGCCAGTAATTTTAAATGGAGAACTACTTCCTGAGCTTAGTCAAAATTCTTGGATAGGCAAAGTGTTTCACGTTATAGCTATACACATTCCATAAGGCATTGGCATTCCGTAACAGTGACCTTAGACTATTTAGAAGCCACTGTGATATTAAATATTGTTAGCATATGTTAGAAAATAATGGGATCAACACATGCAGATTCTGTCATTCGCATGTGGAAACCTTTGTAACTGCCTTTCGGATCTCGTAGGCTTTCTAGTCTTAAGAGACCTTTTGTTGACTCCCAAAGAAGTAAATGAGCTTTCACTGAATAACACTTTATGCGTTGCATGTTAAACATTTTTATAACACCCTGCCAGCTTTAATTATTAAAATCTTAAATACTTTCTGCTAAGCTTGTGCTACAAAGTCCATTTTAGGGAGAGCAATTCTTAGTTCAAAAATTTAAAGAGGAAATAGTTAGTTCATCTTTTGTCTCTTTATTCCTTACGGTTTTCCTAATTGCCATTCAAAAAAATTTGTTTTGGTTAATAACAAAACAAATTTAGAAAAAAATCTTAAAATAAAATTTATTTCTGTTTCTCTTTTAATAATTTAATTAAAAACTGAAATATTTTGCGTGTTTGGTATGCGTAATTATTTATTTTCCAAAAAAATCAAGTTTCTCTTTTTGTGAAAGAAATCTGCTGGCATTTTGCATGTTGATTTAATTCGTTTGTTTTATCTGTTAATCGTTAAATTAAAATTAACAGCAAAACAATGAACTATAGGAATGTAAATTCGCCACTAGTTCGTTCAGTTTAAATGAGTGAATGGTGCAATGGGAATGGTTCGAGGGTGCACTACCTAAGACTTCTTTCTGTAGGTCCGAATTTTTTAAATGTTTTCAAATTTGACCTTCGGAGAGGTTCAGTTACTTTTGTGATTTTATTAAAAAAGTGGAGTTTTGTTGTTGTTTTATGGTAAAATTTTTTAAGAATTCAAATGTATCAGCGCAAATTTATACGATCACACTTTCACGTGTTTCGATGTGAATTCAAAAGGAAATATTTAAAATTTATATCTCGGTTACACAAAACACACACACAGCAAAACTGTATACTCTTATGCTCCATTCACAATTCCTTTTGTTACTTTGTATGCGTCATGAAGCGAAAATCATTATCGTTCATACACGGAGGCAACTAAAAATAAAAGTACAAAAAACTACAGTAGGCGCTACTATCTTCTTCCTATTTTAATACTCTTTGTATTTTTAATAAAAGATCTTTTACTACTCACTGTGTATTAAATTTCAGATTCATTACGATGTAATTAATCTTGCCTGGTTGGCTGACTGTCTGTCCATTTCTTTTTACGCTCGTCATTCATCTGATTGTTTGGTTGTTTATTTTATTATTTTTTTTTTTTTTTTTTGTGATGTTCAACAAGTTCTCTAGTGTGGTGGCAACAAGTGTTAACAATTTTTTTAAACTTATATTATTAGTGGCCAAAATGTGTGCAACTCGTACTCAAAAACACACAAAGAAGACCTCTGACGAATGGGAAATGTTTATGTTATTTGGCCACATTTTATTTCATTTCTATCTTTAATTACAAAATGTAATTAATTTTATACTCCTCTTTCTTTTTAAATTTAAAAGGGGAAACCTTCCAACATACCCGTGCACACACAACACGAACATAAAATTGTACACATGAAAACAGAAGCTAATTTGGCATTTATGGATACCATCGGCCGAGAGAACAAATGATGAATTATTAAACCTATTAAGTTGGTAGTTTTTTTCCTCATAATAATTCTCATTTAGGTTAAATGAGATTTTTTAATTAGTTTTACGTATATTAATGGGGTTCCTTTCTGCTGTAAATTATTGGCTCTAGGTGTGAGTGTTTACTCATTACACATGCAAATACGGTTTTATTGCTCAAAATTATTCAAATTTTATTTAAAAAACTAGACAATAATTATGATGAATTTATGTTTGAATTTAAAGTTCCTTGAAAAATGCCACATACGAGTGCTCATAATCCGTAATTAAATAATTGAAATATTTCTGTTTTGTTATATGAAAATTGTTTATACAACAAATTTTGAAGCGGGGGGTCAATTTAGGCACTCGTATGAAAACGAACGGACGAAGAATAAATCTTTTCTACCATTAGTAAGCAGCTCGTCATATGTACCCCCTCTTGAGCACAAGTTATGTTAAATTTAATTGACAAAAATATCTTATGAATATACAAATCAGTTTAATCCAAAGGCTGGCTGATTGCATGTGTTCCTCAATTACACTTAATTAGATGTAATTAAGTATTAAGACTTTTAGTTAAGAAATCATGATGGCAATAAATAGGCAAATCACTTGGTCTTCGATCGTTCATAGCACCAAAATACTTCGTGGGAATCTTATAAAAAGAAGAAAGCTATTTCCTACATCACATCACAATTCAAATTAAGTTATAGCGCAGGACATTCCTAGTAGATAGTGGAAATAATCTCAGATTCCTAATGAGATAGTTTACTGATCACTGTGGTACTAAATATCATCAGTTAAAGATATTAAATATTGAGATCAGGGATAACGTTCTATAGCTCACATGACAGAGCTTCTGAATATTTGCTTTGTACCTGGCCACGCTTTAATTTCTCGGTTTTGTCCACCTAAACTAGATCCGAAAAAATGAACTTAGTGACTGTGTATAATTATAATATAAAATATTTTCTTTAATTTAACAAAATATTAATCTTTATTTGTGCTTAATTCCAGAAATTGTGTTGGTTTTTAAATTTATTCTTTTACTCATGATATTCTCATGAGTTATTTATTCAGTACAATAAGTACTGAAGGGGAGAGCATACATATATGGACCATTGAATAAATTTTAAAACCAACACAATTTCTGGAATTAAGCACAAATAAAGATTAATATTTTGTTAAACTTTTAAATTCCAAATAGAAATTATTACATATTTTCTTTAATTAATTATCTTTAATTTAATCAAAGCGATAGGTATTTTAATTCAAATGTTTAATTATTGCATAATTTGTTTTGTATACGCTGAAACAATTATAACACAGGCCTGTAATGATTTTGGTGCTGCAAGAACTAAATCTGATTTCTAGTATACTCGATACCCTGACTTAAACTGTGTATCTGTTTTTTAGTCCGACGTATAGTTCTCGACATAAAAACGAGAAGGTTGCGGCATATATGATTTGCAATAACTCAAGTACTAAATACTTCTCTGATTAAATTTACAAAAACACCAAAAAATCGCAAATATATAATACAGTTTAGAAGCTATTCACAAAGTTTTGCCATAAAAAAATCTTTTTTCAAGAAAATTTCCAAAAATTTACTTTTAAAAAATTCATTAAAAATTTAATATAAAGAACGTCTTGTTCTTAACTTTGATATCTGTATGTATAACAAATAAGCCATATTTCATGAAATCCATACTTAAGTTCTGAACTTATTCACAATTTAGTGAATAACAAAACACACTTGTTAAGGAAATTGTATGGCAAGCATCTTTGGGTGATACCACTAAATTTTAAATAAATTTAAGTTATAAATTGATTTTGATGATATATGGCTCATTTTATTTGTTAAATATACAGGCATCAACATTAACTAAAAGATTTTTTTAAGAAAACAATTTTCCATTTTTTTTCTTAAAAAAAAAAAAAGAAGAAAATCTCAGAAACTACAAGACTGGTAAAAAATTAATGCAAACATAATTTAAAGAATATGTTATCTTATCATTATATGTCTAATCAGAAAGCTAGTGTTCGAGCTATGGCAAATTATATGGCATAGCCTTATTTATAGCGATTAGAGCGTACTTTCTTAGATATTCCATGTGACTATGAAACCTCCCACACCACAAAAACAAATTTATTTTGTAGGCATGTATTTATTTTTCCTATATCGAATGAAACGGCTTTAATACAATTGCTAGAATGATTTAATGAAATATTTTGAGTAGTTTAAAGAAAATATGACTACATTTCACTTATTAAATGAAATGTTTCATTAAATTAATGGTGAAAAAAATGCATTAATCTAATGAAAAGTTTAATTTCAAATAATTTGCGAAAGTTGTAATAAATCTAATGAAGCTTGTCATTGCTTGAAATAAAATTAGTTGTTAATTGGATTAATGAAAAAATTAAAAGAAAATTAAACAAAATTTTTCAGTGTTTTATTTAAAATTGAAAAATAACTTCCTTAGAAAAAATTCTGTTTAAAAGAAACAGAAAGTATCGCTTTTATGACATACAGACAAGAGTTAGAATTAGAACTGGATTTAGGATCGGGAATAAACCTATTATGCCACTATTCAGCTGTTACAAATATTGGTTTGCATGGCGGCTTTCAATTAGAACTGCAAGATTTCGTTCTGAACTTCTTAATGTAAAGTCTAGTTTACATTAGGAATCAGAGACCTTCTTGTATAATTTGTCCCTTGTCAAATAGTTGTAGGTAGTGATGCCCAAAGTAACGAAAACAGGTCTAATTTAGGCCATTACTACGACCTGCCTCTTCGCCTTCGTTACATATCCTACAGAGGTAATTTAAACTGATCCTCATATTTGCCAAATGTTTGAATACTCTGCAGTACTCAATCCTGACCCAGTAAGTCATTTGTTTTCTTCCGATAACGGAATGGCATGCATGTTTCCGCTACCTTTATATCCTTTGTCTCTAATATTGTTGTGATTCTCTTCCCAACCATTCTTACAGAATTTGCTTGAGCCATTGAAGATACTGGTCACACTTTCTAGTTGCCTACTATTACCTTGCACTCATACTAAATAGATGGACCCTGTTGTTGGATGTTAGTCTCTTTAGAAGTGTTAAAAAATCCCAGATTTTCGATAGTTAAAGTTAAGTCTTTTTGAGGCAAATAGCCAGCTTTTGCCTAAAGCCTGATATTTGACTTATAAAAACTTAACTTTAACTACCGATAACTCATAACGACAATTAATCTTGTTTCAAAAATGAATAAAGATTTGACTGTTACTAGTGTCTCTTTCAAGTTCTTCTCTTATTATTATTATTTTTTTATTATTATTTTGGGCTATGATCGCAACGTGACCTTTGCGAGTCTCATAGTTGTTGTAGGACTAATCTTGCCTAGATCTTCTGGAACCAACTCCCCACTACTTATTCTGCGTCTTGTCACCTCTGGGCATTCGCTCTAGTTCTCTCAACCAAATACAATTGCTGACAGACAAAAATACTTAAGCAAAAGAAAAATATTATAGATTAATTCGAGTACTTTCTTAGTAAAGTTGAGTAAATGCTGAGTGAATTTTAAAAAATTTGTTCACGATAAAGCTTTTATACAAAAAAAATACCCGAAATTAGTAAAATTTAGTAATTAAGCAGTTGATTGAAAATAAAAAATAAATCGTTGTGATACCCAACGAAAACTGAAACTAGAAACATAATAATAATTATTCTTGTTTTTTTTCCTTTCAGTTTTTTTTTTTTAATTTTTTATTAAAATGTAATTAATTTATCAAGTGTCATTTGTTGCTTAAATTTTTATTCATATGATTTTTCATCTTACTAAATTTTACTAACAAAAAATTTCTCAGTACAAATGAAGAAATACTCAGTCAGCTTGCTCTCTCAAAAGTTATTTTCATTTACTAAAGTTTATGTAAACTCACGTTCGTTTACACAAAGTTTAGTAAAAGTTATTACTAATTATAGGGTTCTCGAACGAACCTAATAATTTCATCGATTTTAATGAAATTTTTTTAAATTCAATTTGTGTGTAAGATTTCGTAAAAATTATTTTCATTTCAATACAGTTCATTTTGATAATTTTTTAAGTTACCTATTATTATAAAAGGTGATTTTATAAGAACTATCGGAAATTAAAAAAAAAAACACATAAAATTCAGAAAAATGCATGAAATATTTATTTGGATCGATAGTTGGGTCGATATAATTTAATGTTTGAAGATTATTTCATGCAAATGTTGGCCGCGGCTGCGCCTCAAATGGTCCATCCGCTTAGTCCAATTTTGGCATACTCTTTCCAACATTTCGGCCGGTATCTCACGAATAATGTTGGCAATGTTGGCTTCCAGTGCGTCATTCGAAGCGGGCTTGTCCCTATAGACATTAGCCTTAACATAGCCCCACAAAAAATAGTCTAGAGGCGTTAAATCGCACGATCTGGGCGGCCAATTGACTGGTCCCAAGCGTGAAATAAACTGTTCACCGAACTCGCCTCTCAATTGGTCCATTGTTTCGCGTGCTGTGTGGCATGTGGCACCGTCTTGTTGAAACCACATGTCATGCAAGTCAAGCTCTTCCATTTTGGGCAAAAAAAAGTTTGTTATCATCGCACGGTAGCGCTCACCATTCACAGTAACGTTGTGATTCGCATCATCTTTGAAGAAATACGGCCCAATGATGCCGCAGGCCAATATTCCGCACCAAACGGTTGTTTTTTGTGGATGCATTGGTAGCTCTTGCAATGCTTCTGGCTGCTCTTCACTCCAAATACGGCAGTTTTGCTTGTTCACGTATCCATTCAACCAGAAATGAGCCTCGTCGCTGAACTCAATTCTTCGATAAAAAAGTGGATCTTCATCTAACTTTTCAAGAGCCCATTCACCAAAAATTTGGCGTTGTGGTAGGTCGTTTGGCTTCAATTCTTGCACCAGTTGTATCTTATAAGGCTTCACACCCAAATCCTTCCGCAAAATTTTCCACGTAGTGGAGTAACAGAGGCCCAATTGCTGCGAACGACGCCGAATCGATAATTCACGGTCATCACCAACACTGGCCGATACGGCTGCGATATTTTCTTCAGTTCGCACTCTACGTAAGCGTGTTGGTGGTTTAATGTCCAACAATGTAAATTTGGTGCGAAATTTTGTTACAATAGCCCGAATAGAAGCCTCAGTAGGTCGATTAAACTGACCATAAAATGGAAGAAGCGCGCGATGAACTTTCTTAACAGAGCACGCATTTTGGTAATAAAATTCAATAATTTGCAAGCGTTGTTCGTTTGTAAGACGATTCATGATTAAATTATAGACCAAACTGAAGATGTTTGACAGTGACACAAGATACAAAACGTGCTTGAGCTGTCAAAACTAGTGTTGCCAAAAAGATAATAGCAAAAAAATCACTCTTTACAAGAGCAATTTACCAGTATCCACAATAGTGAACTGATGATAAGACTTAGCATGGCCATATGTAGAAAACTTAGATAATTAGTCTTATTATACAAGTCTCAAACTGTAAAAAGTTTTATTTCAATATTTTAAATTTCAAAACAAGTGGGTAAATCAACAAATTCCCTGCTAAAACATAAACACGTACTTAACAATTAATATTACACCACAATTATTTCATGACAGCGATACGTACATACGAGTATTCAGTTTTTAAGCAATACCACAATTCTGCCCTCTTTGTTTTATACAATTAAAAAAAAAGTTATAAAAAAACGCCGGTATACTTTTTCTGTTCAAAATTATGAAATATTAACAGACTATTAACAAATTGTTAATTTACTATTGTTTGTTGTTTTCCTCTTTTAGTTGCTCGTATTATTGCTTTCTTTAATTGTCGAAATAATTTGATCTGTAATTGTAAGAATTTGTGTCCCTATTACTGTTCTAATTGTGTCGATTGCTCATATAATATAAATGGTTGTGTGTTCTATTTATTTACTGTTTTTAGTTTCTCTTATCACAATCAAAATCAAGTAAAGTTGTACAATTGTCGAAATGCTTATGTTTTGGTAACTTTGTCTACGTGTTTTTAACTATCAAAGTAGTTCCGCTCTCTGCAACAACATAAATAAAAAATAACTTAAAAAAATATTATATTAACCGAAAATTGGCGCGCAATAAAATGAAAATGCTCTCACATTACCAACGAAGTCGACCAAAGCATTGAAACCATTTGCAGGCCTACTCTGCTATTTAATCGTTTTTTTTTTTAACATTTGACTACACTAACTGGAAAACTTTTGCTTCAATTTATTTAATTTTTATAAAATTATAATTTTTTTGTGTATGTAGGTGCGTACGGCTTCTCATTTTCAAAACAAGAAGAAATAATAATAATAAAATGTATTAACCTCTTAATAGTGGTGAGATATTCATATTACGCTCAATACACATGATACTTTTGCGTTTGTACTCTGCTACATGTAATTGTGACAGTGATTTTAAAAGAGTAGTGAGCGTCTGTTTTTCTCTCGAAATCATGTTTCTTTGAACCATTAAACACATTCGACACAGCAGTCTACACGACGACACGAAAGAGAATGCGGCATACAGCAATTGTCGCAATGCAGCAATATAATTAAATTTTTTGAGCGCGGCTGCGACATTCCTAAAATAAATAAAAATAATAATAACACTAAAGTTAATTGTATTTTGTTTTTTTCTTTTCTTTCTTCAGAATAAAATTTATGTCTTGAGAATAAAATACGTTTAAGCACTAATTTATTTAAGTGGACGATAACAGCGTTTGCCGTCGTGTCGTCGTGAAAATAATCATTTACATATAAATACATTCTATTCCTGACATATTGCAGTCGGTAGTCTGCTGTGTCGAATTTGTTTAATGCTTAACTTGGACTGGAAGTACTAGCAAAAGTAAATGTAGCTTGTTACTGGCGACCAGCTTTGCTACTTTTGCTAATTTCTGAGGCTAGATTTAGGGTTTTTTTCTCGCATTTAAATTAAAAATTGCTTCCTTTTCTTAATTTTATTATAATTAAGTTATTTTTGACGAAATAATTCATTAAGAACTTTGTTGGAGCCCATAAAGAACGAAAATATCTTTAGTTTTTTTAGGTGATTTTATAACGCTAAATGTAGTGAAAAATGGCTTTTTTAGAATTTCAAGTTATAACTTCTTTGATTCCCAAAGGATTTCTACCAATTTTATTCTTCTGTTTGAATGATCTGATTTTATTTTTCAAACGATAAATGATTTTTTTAAATCGATTAATAAATGGTTGTTAAGTGTGAAAAAAATGTTTTAAATATGTTTTTTCCGCTATTTCCAACAATTATTTCCCAAAAAAATTGTTAAAACAAAATTGAAGTGAGAAAAAAAATTTCATATTAAGACTTTGGAAAACGACACTTCTTTTTAATATAATTTTTTTTTTCTTTAATATATTAATAATTTTATTATATTTTTAATTAAAATGTAAAACCCAAGTTATCATTAAAAGTAAGTAAATAAAAAAAATACAACTAAAATTTGTTTAAAATTATCTATTTATATAAAAAAAGTTAACGAAAAAAACGCTAAAACAGCCACACTGCATAGCCAACTCACTGTGAATTTTCCATGCTTTTTGTTTTTTTTTTAATAAAAACAAGTTTAAGATGATAAAGTGAGTGACAGCCTAGACTACCATACAATCAGTTTGTATTTATGCGTGTGTGTATGTATGTATATCTGACGCATTTATTGTTTTTTATCTTGACAATTTAATCGCAAATTTGGTAGTAACGTCAACTAATTGCAGGTAATTAAATATAATTTGATATCAATTTCCTTCAAACCAGTAAATTTGGACAAATTTTATTATGAGATTGTAGCGATAACAGGAAAAAGTCATTCGTGTAATTTGTTCAGTCAGAAAAAAAAACGACAACAAAATAATATGTAGTTTGGTATCAAATATTTTGCTTTTTAATTTACTACTCAAATTTATCGTTCCAACTACAGCATGACTAAAACAAATTATTCTATTCTCGTTCGTTATGCTCACTATCGCTTATCCATTAGTAAACTAAAGATGGTGAATTCGGTCCTAAATTTCATAAAACTTTATTAATTAATTATTCAAAAGACCTTTTTATTAAATTTAATAATATTTATTGAAAAATCTTTAGATTTAATTAAATGAAGTTGCTTTTGCTGGAAAATGAATGTTTTTTTTTACTTCCCACACTAATCATTTCAACTTTGGGCAAGTTGCTGTGTATATGTTCTGTTGATTAATTGTTAAAGATTTCTACTTATTAATTGTTAATGTGTGTGTGTGTGTGTGTATGTTTAATCTATTAGTTTCAGTTTATATTTATGTGCACACACACAAGAACAAACAAACATATTTATCTGCTACCCTACTGCTTCCAAAGTAAACTTGCAATGAGATGTAATCCCAAATTTATGGGATTACATATTTCTTTATTATAAAATGTTTCCAAAAATAAATATTAATAAAAAAAAAAAAGATTTATCAAATTTGTAAAGAAAAACAAACATATGATGCGTATTAAATTGATTGTTCTTAATTAACTTAAATCAGGTTTTTATTGCCTCATTCACAAACTGAGCCTGATTTTAACATTTTGAAATTATGATCAAAAGCTGCATTTACATGAGCTTTTTTGTCGTTTAACGTGCCACTTTAAAGACCCATATGTTTGTCAAGCCACCTATGGATTATAAATTTTACGTTCAAATGTATGATATCGGCTCTTTAGGAAAATATTGAAAGGGGTGAATAAAGTTAAGTACTTTTCCCCCTTAAATTCAAAAAACTTTAACTTTTTAGTTGTTTTGGGGATTGACAACACTGAATCGTTAAAATGACCATGCGGCGTTGAAAACTACAGCCAACTTAACTCATAATCCTACAACGATTCGACTTCTTTTTCACTAGAGATTTTGTAATGTATTTTATTTAAAGTGCATCTTTATATTTAATTACGAAATAATTAAATAATTAATTATAACTTAATAAATTTATTTGGAATTCAAAATTTTAACAAAATATTCATCTTGATTTGTGCTTATTCCAAATCAAGACGAATTCAAACAAGGCGGAATCATTAAACATCTCTTTGTTTTAAATATTTGATTTGTCAAAAACGACATCTCCGGTTTATGAACTCCGACCATACACAACTTTGACAAATCAAGAAAACACTTGCTATCAAGTCAAACATTTTATATTACAGCGAAACGTGGAGATGCCGATTGCAAATACAAATACACGAAAATGGATAAATTTAGTAAAAAAAATCATGATTTGGCAAGCAATTTGCACTTGTGCTCTAAAAAACACGCCGTTTATCGTCTCTTCAAGAATGACATCAAAAATTTATATCAAAGAATGCCTACAGAAATGATTGCTGCCTCTGATTAAACGCCACCAGTCCACAGTAAAATTTTGATCTGATTTATCGTCTTGTTATTATTAAAAAACTGAGATGGAGGGGTATCAAAGACATCAGATCGATATAGTGTCAAAACACATGAACCCTCCTAGTTGTTCGCAGCTTCGGCCAATTGAAAATTACTGGGCTATTGGGCCGCGTGAATTTGCTAATCCAGCCGATTATTTCAATCTGTACAGATTTCGGGAAGAAATTTTAAAATGGTTAGCGGAACAGTTTTTGGAGGAAAGAAATGAAAGTAGAAGAGCAGCGCTGTCGCAAATCAAAAGGATGGAAATTTTTCTTCGCTTTCTTGGCGATCCTCTTCTTTCTTTAAACGAACTATGTTTGTTTTGTTATTTACCCAAAAAAAACCGGTATAGACTTCTACCATGAAAAGTATGGGATTTGTTTAATTTTTTAAATAAAATTAAAAACTTTGTTAAAATGGAAATATATCTCGTATATATAAAAAGTATATATACATACAACAAAAAGAAGGTATATAAATCTATAAATAAAGAACTATATTGAGAAGCTTAAAAAAATTATAGGAAATCATTGGAAATTTGTTTTCGTGGATAACATAAGTTTTAAAATTAATTTGCTGTCGTTTTATGGCTTATTGCTGGATATAGTAATAGTAAGTTTAGACTATGTTTCCATCTACTGATACAAAAATTAACGTTCAGACAATTGTTTTGACATTTAGCGTTCTGGACTTCGTTACAGTTATTCCGGCTTATGAAAATGGATGGTCAATTTTCGAAGAAAATCATCTTCAAATTTCATCTCAGTGGACTCATCAATAAGCAGAATTTCCGCATTTTGGGCGAATGATAATCCAAGAGTGATTTTCAAAAAACCTATGCACCCACAAAGAGTGACTGTTTGGTGCGGTTTATGGCCTGGCGGTATCATCGGGCCGTATTTTTTCAAAAATGAGGCCGGTCAGGCAGTTACTGTGAATGAGATGATAACGAATATTTTATGGCCCGAATTGGAAGATATGGATGTTGAAGATATGTGCCACACAGCTAACGAAACAATGGTTGTTTTGCTCGACAAATTCAATTGCCGTGTTATCTCACGTGGTGGCGATGTCAATTGGCTGCCAAGATCATGTAATTTCACACCGTTGGACTTCTTTCTTTGGAGTTATTTGAAAGAAAAGGTGTACGTCAATAAGCCAGCAACAATTCAAGAGCTAAAGGAGAAGATAATTCGGCACATTAACGGCATAGAACCTCAATTATGCCTCAGCGTCATCGAAATTTCGGACCATTGGATGGCGGAGTGCCGGCGAAGTCGTGGCGCCGTTTGGCCAATATTTTGTTCCACACATAATTTAACCATACCATATTATCACAATAAAAAGAAATTACAATAATTTCCTAAATAATTTGTGTTTTATTCAAAATCAACATCGGCCCTTAAAAATTAACCACCCTTTACAAGCAGCATTTCACATTTTCGTTAATTTTTGCTTTGTTTTTTTTTTTTTTGCGGAAATTTTTTAGCTGTCATGTGCGTAATGATTTGTACGCGCAAACACGAAAAATAAAAAAGCGTATGTGTGTGTATGGTTTTTATTGTCTTGAGTATAATAGTTTAGGAATACTTTATGATAGAGGATCTTTCTCGATAATTAAATATTTAATTAAATATGTTTGGCTTAAAACTTTTTTAAAAAATTTGCAAAATTAAATAAAAATAAATTTTTTTTTGTTTTTCTATATAATATCTTTCTTAGAATTTCTTTTTTTCTTAATTTAAAAATTGAGTGCCTGCAGACATTTTATTGCTTTTAAAAATGAGGTTCTCAGAAAGGATTGTTTCTTAGAACTCGTTAATTTTAGTCGTATTATAAAAATTTATTTTTTTATTGATATTTCTTTCCATTAATAAATAAAGAAATTTTTATATTTAATATGAGCTCAAGCTTAAAAACAAGTGTTTCAGTTACATAATTTTTTGAAATGAGTGAATACAAATATGGTTAGTTAAATATGTTATCACGTAATTCCTTATGTTTTTAAGTATTTGTAAATATCTTTTCAGTATTTACAGATAATATTAATGTTCTACAATATTTTTTTACATTTAATAGATATTGATTTTTTCCTTGACGTGGTGCAGAGGCTTGAGGTGATCTGAGGTGTGAAACATGGCAACCACCATTGATCACACCACAGGTCTTAACTAAGTACTACCCCGACGCACAGGCTGAAAACATTTGGGATTCCTGTTTAGACGTCAGGCTAACTAGACTCATCACTGTGACTCTAGTGAATTGGTCAGCCCCTAGGAGCAGCGCGGCTATCTCTGACCAATAAGCCATTGTCAGTGAGGTCATGTCTCCGCTTTCTCTGGTTTGCCGATAGTCGTGCAAGAGGAGAAAGAAAACTCCTCGGTTTGATTTGACCACACTACACTGTTGGGGCATGGTCTTGACAGTGTGGCCAAATCTCACCAAAACCAACCCCCCAACCCACGGTGGAACAGCTATGCCGGTGGCTTGCTTGGCGGGGTAGAGCCAAGCCTAATAGCGAACTTCGTGTAAGGTCTGGCGAGCCCACGGTTTTAATCTAGCCTTCCCATGGGGGCGCTCATGGGTGACCAAAGTGCAGCCAGAAAGAAAAAAAAAATCACTTGGATTTAATTGGAAATAAAAATATGGACTGCACACCGTCAAAGGTGCAAGATGATAGGATGATCAGAGCCAGCAAAAGTCATCGGTGGTTGAGGCAACAGCTCCTGCCACTGCCATCGATGAAAATATGGACCACGATATGTTGGAACGAGCACAAGGTTCATCTTCCAACATATTGGAGCATGTGGACATCCCACTTAGCCAGGAGTCGGCTGGGCTGTCTATATCTTCGGAGCTGGAGAGAAATCTTCTAGAGCCTGGTCCGCAAAAGAAAAAGAAGACTCCACCAAATTGGGTGAAGATGTCGGGCTCACGCCCCAAAAGGCTCAGAACTTTTCTCACCAAGGGCATACCGCTGGAAACAGCAAGGTCCATGGTGATTTACATGCGACACCCAAAAGAATCCGATCGGATAACTCCACACCAACATTGGGCTCTGGTCCGGCGAAGCGCTTTGCTGGCAGCATAAAAGATTATGAGCCAATTACGCTGCCTGTCACCGAAACGCCGATCAGCAGCGGGGTAAAGGTAGTGGAGAAATCAGATCGGGTAGAACCCGGTCAGCAAGTGGAGAGAGTGGTGGACGATGGACTGTCGACGAAGGGAGCATCTCTGGAGATTCCCACATCGACGCCAGCTCTAGCGGACACTGTTCGCTCGACAAGACTTGGGGTCATACCTAAGAATTTTCCAGAGCCGTCATGGTCCTCTGAGGAAATTCCTCTGGTACAAAAGTGCATTCTGGACAGAATGTATGAGACTCGTCAGAGCTCGGTAAGGCCGCATTTTGCTGGCTACAGTTTCAAACCCGGATGGCTGACTATCAACAGTCTGGGTGACGAAACTGTGGCCCGGTCGAAAGCCAACTTACCGACCCTGAAACCATGGGTAAGGAGCTGAGCTGAAGGTCGTGGACGAGGCAGATGTGTCAAAGGCGAAGATTTTCCTCGGATACTTCCCAGGCTCGGCAACATGGCAGAACGATCGCATTTTGGGTCAAGTTTAGTCCCAGAATGCGAGCGTTTGTGTCAGGGAGTGGCGCGTGCTCCATCGTCAACAGAAAGGCGATGTTGTCGAACTTGCGACTGCTGTTGACCCCATTTCATCTGCGACTGTCGAAAAGCAGGGCAACACAGTCTTTTATGGCTATGGTTGTGCCCAGCTCAGACCGAAACAGAAAGCAATAGGACAAGCACTGCCGTTGAAGAACAACCAACGATATTGGCAGCGGCTGTAATAGCTCGTGTTCCGCAACCCAACCAGCGATCGAAAACGGTTCCCAAGGCACCAGGAGCAGGGAAGGGCAAGATGCTTCACTGGTTGCCGATGGGCTATTGGAGATTCTCGACGATCTCGGATACGAGGTTCAGGGCTTTGCGGATGATCTGGTAATCATGGTTAATGGCAAATTTGACTCTGTGATTGCCAATCGAATGCAAACGGATCTTGACACCACTCACAGATGGTGTCACGAGAGGGGACTTTCAATAAATCCGAATAAAACCAAAGTGGTTCCCTTCACTAAAAGGAGGAAGCTAAGTCTAGGGACCTTAAAATTGGGGGACGGTGACTTAGTGATGTCTGAGAAGATGAAATATCTGGGAGTAGTTCTAAATAAGACTCTTACTTCGAACATTTACTATACATAACTGGCAAACCCTTAAGGGCAACATTTTCGTGCCAAAGAATGTATGGTAAAACGTGGGGCCTACGACCAAAAATGATGGTGTGGTCCTACAAAACCATCATAGTACCGATGGTCACCTATGCCTCCTTGGTATGGTGGCCAAAGGTAGAACAAAGACAGGCTCAGATAATCCTCAACAAGGTGCATCGAATAGCCTGTTTGAGTGTAACGTGGGCGATGAAGACGAGCCCCACACTAGCCTTGGGTATGATAACTGGGCCCACTCCCCTGCATATTTGGAGTAGGGGAATAGCAGCTAGTTCCGCCTTAAGGGTACCTAGTTTATCCTATCTTAAAGAGGGCAATCTTAGTGGGCATGTTTAGAATCTGTTTGGAAATCTCCATGTCTTGCCGACTCTGATAGGATGGATAGGATACTCACATTCTCTAGGCGTTTTGAAGTGGTCATTACTGAACGCTCTGCTTGGAGAAATGGTGACATAATACTGGACCGAAATCGTCAATTATGGTATACGGATGGGTCCAAAATGGAAGATGGCAGTGCTGGTGCTGGGATTGCAGGACCACGTTTCGCAGGGCAGTTGCAATGGGAAAATCAGCTTCCATTTTTTAGGCGGAGGTCCACGCCTTAGAGCTATGTGCTAGGGAATGTTTACGAAGCGGCACATGTGGTACCGGAATATATATTCTCTCAGACAGTCGAGCAGCTCTATGTGCATTGGCGGGCTATTCCTTTCGATCAAGATTGGTCTGGGACTGCTACAAACTTCTCAATGCTTTTGAGAGAGAAACACAGTTAACTTATTGTGGGTGCGGGGTCATGAGGGGCATGTGGGCAATGAAATGGTGGACTATCTGGCTAAAAAGGGCGCGGATATCCCATTCATAGGTCCAGAGCCATTCTGCGGGGTGATCAACAACTTCACTAGTGCCCTTCTACGCAAGGAAGAGAAACGAAGTCTACAAGACTGCTGGAGGGCCGAAGTGGGCATGCGGCAGTCAAAGAGACTCATCAACCCGGAGCGCTAATGCCCGGGCAGATGTTTTTTTGATCCTCAGCAGAAATGACATTAACTATCACATGAGTAAAGTCGGTGTGGTACAAGACGACTCCTGTCGTTTCTGTCGCGAGGCAAAGGAAACGTCGGAACACATTCTCTGCAAGTGCCCAGCGGTGGCAAGACGCAGAATAGGCTGCTTTGGTAGTGGGGCATTGGTTCCAGGAGACCTAGCAATTACGAGATTTGTAAGGAGTCTCGGATTGTAATTAGGAACTGGGCTGCACAATAGATCTTAAATGTAGCGGTGCGATTATAGCCCATAGTGATAATAATAATAATATTGATATTTGTAGAGAAGAAAAAAAAAGAAATTGGTGGGAGCTAATCAAAGTGGAAGTTCTTTAATGCAGTGCACCGCATAATTGGAAGTACTGCGGTCAATAGTGCAGAAATTGCGGAAAGTTTTTTCTTTGTATGTATTAACATTTTATTTATTAATTAAAAAATATTAAGAAAATTATAAATTAATTAGGTCAATGGATTAGATGCAAGCTGCCAGCCATCGCCGAAGTCACAGAAATTGCCATCGCCGGAGTCACAGTCATTGCCATCGCCGGTGTCACAGCCATTGCCATCGACAGTATTGCTTTCGTGTTCTCCTTAACCGCTGCCTCCTCTTGATAGCCCGTTCACATCAGCTGCCGCAGCTTCTTCGTCCACTGGAAGAAAAAGAAATCATTTAGGTGAAGTGGTTGAAATAATGAAAGAGCAAGCTGTAATGCTGAGAAGTGTGGTAGAAGATAGTCAAGCATTATCAAGTGAAATTGTAAATGCTATTCGAGAGCAAAATGAAACTGCTAAGGAGTTTGTTAATTTAATGAAAAATTTAATAAATAAAATGTAGTCATTTGTAGTAATTTTACAATTAATCATTTTTAAATTAAAAAAGTTTCAGCAAATATTGATTTTTCACCAACAACATAGCTGCTAATCTTACTTTCTGCTTTCTATCCATTTAATTTTGATGTAAATGGCAAAAATATTATTTAAAAATTTGTTGTTTACAAACAAACAGCTGTTTACTAAATTCAGAAACTGTCATCTGTCAGGGTAAAATTTTAATTTGCATTAGTGAAATTTTAATGCAAATTAACGCCGTCGGCACAGCCGAATTTAACTTGTTTTAATTCATCTTCCTTAATAAAACAGAGTTGTAAACTAACATAAATGTCATTACTTTTCAGTAATAACAAAACAAAAAAAAAAAAAAAAACAAATTAAATTCGGTTCTGCCAAGTCTTATGAAATTTTCTATCCTGAATCAATTTATTTAAAAGTGAATTTTGCGGGAAAAGAAGCAAAAGGAGTTTTATACCTTTCCCGCCAAAAAAAATTTAAATTTAACACTCCTTAAAGAAGAGAAGAATGCAGGTAAAATTGTACCGCTGTTTTATTTTAAAAGATAAAATTGAATAAAAAAATATATTTTATTAGTTGCAAAGGTTTTAGGTTATAGATTTTATATGTTGTTACGCTCTTAGTAGCTATTCGAATACCCAAAAACACTTTCGTTTTATTTCTATTCAAGTTTAATTAGTCAAATGAAATGTAGAATTGGTTAAAAAATAATGTATTTTTCCATTGGATTAATGAAAAAATTTCTTTCTGTGTTTCTTACATATTATTATGCACCTAATTATAATAAGTATTTACATAAAAAAAACTTAAAGTTCTGGTAAACAGTTTTTGAACATGCTCAATATGATCTGATTGGCATGCATAAAACGGATTCCATACAATCGAACAGTATTCAAGGGCACTCCTTACTAAAGATATAAACACTGATTTCAAAGTGTAAGCATTTCTAAACAGGATTGAATTTTTTTTTAATAAGACCAGCACTCAAGTGATGACCCTTACTCATGCAATGCGTTGTGTTGGAACTATTAAAATAGGTTATGGGAAGGAGGGAATAGGAGTAGTGTCTGTGAACGTTCGCTTTGAACCCTTCTACATCGAAAGTGGCAGAGAAAACGTATTCAGGAAGGTTATTTCACAGGCGAACGGCTTTAGAAACTATTTAATCGATTTGACTAGAAAGGCTCAATTTATTGTCAAAAAATATTTTACTTCAGCTACACGTTTGAGCAAGGAGCTACAAAATTGTAATTTAAAATATAAGAATATGACACTTTACAACATATAGATATATTCGTATAAATTCACCTAAAATAGACTGTCGTATGTTTACTGACTTTGGATGACCACTATTATTTTCTGATGCATTATGGTCATCTAACTGTAAAAATCCTCAGTATTTCATATTCTATTCATAGGTTATTTTTAAATATGAGAGGCTGTTTCACATATCTTATCAAATATTAAATTATTTTTTTTGCAAGTTATAAAAAAATATTATACATACTCGTACATACAAGACGGAGTGATATTGAAGCTACCTAAGTAGGAAAAAAAACTTTTTTTTTTCAAAAACCATTTATTTCTCAACATAGTCTCCTTTTAGCTCAATACACTTAGTAAGACGATATTCCAACTTTTTTATACCATCTGAATAATAGGAATTTGGGAACCCCTCCACATACGCGTTAGTTTCGGTAATCACTTCTTCGTTTGAGATGAATCTTTTTCCTGCGAGCCATTTTTTCAAGCTTGGAAACAGGAAAAAGTCACTAGGAGCTAAATCTGGACTATAAGGTGGATGATCAACCAATTCGAAGTGTATTTCACGTAATTTTAGCATCGTATCTAATGTTGTGTGAACCGGTGCGTTGTCTTGAAGAAAGAGAGAACGCGGCACCCATCTTGCCGATAGCTTTTTCATATGCAAATGTTCATGCAAAATGTTGAACACACGTTCATATGATATGTTTACCATTTCAACAATCTCAGGTAACTTGACTCGGCGATCATTCATAACGATATCGAAGATTTTCTTGA
This sequence comes from Thelaira solivaga, assembly GCA_947397855.1. Taxonomy (NCBI): domain Eukaryota; kingdom Metazoa; phylum Arthropoda; class Insecta; order Diptera; family Tachinidae; genus Thelaira; species Thelaira solivaga. The sequence goes on along the minus strand of OX377611.1, from coordinate 45,062,704 downwards.
TATTTACTTCAGTAAACCACCTCTTTTGGCCTTCCTGTTGATGGTATTGTTGCAGTGCTTGTTCGTCCACGTTTAAATTCAGCAATCCAATATTTTACCATGTAATCTGACGGAGCAGACTCACCGTAATGCTTATCGAGCTTTTCTTTTGTCTCTTTCGCCGTTTTCTCTTTCAAATAATAATGTTTAATCACTGTACGAAATTCACTTTTTTCTATTTTTCAAGAAACACAAAAGGTGCTTACTTCAAACGACTACAACAAATAAACTAATCGGTGAATTTGGGTGAAATTTTAACAGCTGACGTTTGACAGATCGCAATTTAAAAAAAAAAAGTGTTCGTGTTTGTGCTGCCATCTAGCGCTAGTTAGCTTCAATATCAATCCGATCGTACATACAGAAATTATTATTTTTAAAAAAATTGTGAAATTTTTGATTTTTAAAAATTCTCAAAAAATATAAATTTTTTCTTTTTGACTGTTACTTAAGCTACGGTCACATTAAACAAATATTTATTTATTCAGTGTAGTCTATGGACATAGCTTCCTTACAGACTAGAATATATATAAACTGAATTCTGTACTCTTGGTCTACATAATAATTTAAATTTAAATAAATGATTTAATTACTAATTCAACTTTTTGTAGAAAAGACAGTTTTTAAAACAATTTTTTGAGACATTAAATTCTACTATTTGATATTCATTTATGGCATTTAGATAGGTTAGAGATCTAGTCAATTTGCAGAATAATTTCTACGGCATAAAGGAACATAAAACATATTTTTATGTCTAAGTAATAGCTTACCTGGTACACAAAACGGTTTAGTATTTAATAACTCAGGGCAATCAATGTTGTTATTTACTAAGTCATATATAAACATCATTGACTGAACTTAAGTCTCTTTTCCGAGCTGGTCATGCCTAAGTGAAGACAACGTGACTCATAAGAAGGTGGAGATTGAAAAAAGGTTCAAGTGAGGTATGGCATACTGAATAAAGCTTCTTTGAATTTTTTCAAGCCGCGATATGTAATTTGTTGAAATAAACATATGCCCTTATTATGATTTACAACTCAACTATATTTCAGTTGAAAATTAGTATTTTGGTATTATGAATTACAACTTAACCTGTCAAAAAAAATTTTAGTTGTATTTATATTGTCTTTCAACTTTTTTGTGGTATTACCGTTTACAACTCTGTGTTAGTGCGGTTGACAAAAACATGAAAAAATTACAACTCATCAATAGCAGTTGTTTCAAACAAAAAATTAAAAAGAAATCAAAATGGAGAAAGGGTAAGTACATACTTTTTTAATGTATCTATTTATTTATTTATATTTCTATAGAAAGCATAGAGTTACAACAAAAGAACAATTAGAAAAGCTTATTGAGCTTATGGGTATGCATCCAGAAATTGGTCGAGGCAAGCCGCAATTTGGATGCAGTAAAAATAAAATGAAAGAGCTGTGGGAGCAATTTGCAGTAGAGCTGAATAGCTTAGGACCACCAGCCAGGAATGCACACGAGTGGGGACGAGTAAGTAGGAATCAGTAATTATGTATATAACTCCAATGCTAATTAATTTTTAAAGGTTTGGATACATTACAAGGCAAACTTGAAAAGAAAGCTTGCCAACAACCGTCGCAATTTTCTTGCAACTGGTGGTGGTCCCTCGCAAGAAATATCATTAAATCCACTGGAAGAAAGTGTAGCCGAGCTCATACAAATAAACGAGCAAGTTGCTCCTACTGGCTACCCATTTGGGATAGAAAATATACCACCAGCGATGGATGTGAGTGAAGCCACTATAATCACTGATGTGCCTCACATAGAAATCGATGTAGATCGCCCTACTCCTCAGCATCCCAAAAATCAAAGAATTGCCGGAAAAAGAAAAATGTGGAGGATGAGCGTTTAGAGTTGCTAAAAACGCAAGCTCAAACGCAAAAAGACCTGTTGAAAAAAATTGATAAGCTAGAAAAGACTGTATACAAAAGTTATGAAGTGAAAAAAAAATTGCTTGAACTAAAAAAAAGAAAATTTGAAATTTATGAAAGACAAGCAAGGGAAGCCCACGAACTGCATGAATTGAAAATAGAAGTTCAAAAATTAAAAATTGAGAAAATGAGAGGCCAATTCATGTACAATAATTAAAATTTTCTTCTTTATTTCAAGCAATTTTTGTTTATATGAATTCGAAATACTTTTAAGTTTAAATGAAGTGATATTTTTTTGTGCCTTTTTATTTAGTTTTAATTTTTATTGTTTAGTTTTAATGTTTTTAAGAAAAAATAAAAAAATCAAATTGAATTCCCATAAATAAATGTATTTTCCTATGCACCTATGTATGTATGTATATTACAGAGAGAGCATGATATTATTTCGGATTCTTCTTGCAGCATCTTCATATTCCCTTTCGATATTTGAGTTTTCACTATTCAGTTCTGTAATGGAAGCTGGTAATATTTCTTCGGGAAGATCTGCTTTAAAGTGTTGGCATATATTATGCAGAGCACAACACGTGTTCACAATTTGTGTAGCCTTTTCTGGCGAATAATGTAATGCCCGAGAAGATAAAAGGCAACGAAATCTGCTCTTTAGTATTCCAATTGTCCGTTCTATTATATTTCGGGCCTTTGAGTGAATGGTGTTGTAATTTGATTGAGGTGAACCAGTTTCTGCCAGACGGAAAGGGGTCATTAAAAAAGGTTTCAGTGGGTAGCCAGCGTCACCTTAAATACATTTTTTTCTCTATTTATTTCTGTATTAAATAAATACAAAGTAAATATTTACCTAATATCCAGCAATTAGTGCGTACATTTCTCTCCATATACAAGTTCAATTCACTTGTATTAAAAACGAAAGAATCATGGTTTGCACTTGCATGTCTAGCATCCACATACCGAATAACCGTTTTGTAATCGCAAAGCTGAAAATCAAAACATGGGTTTTATTTTTGCTTCTTTTTTAAATATGTAATTTTTTTACTTACAATCATAACGTTTAGGCTATAGTAGCCTTTTCTATTTAAATATAGATGTTGTCTCTCTTTTTTTGGTGAAATTATACGGATGTGTGTCCCATCAATACATCCCAGTACTCCTGGGAACCCAGTTTTTGAATAAAATTCAAGCTTCGAAGCATTTTCCTCCTCTTCACTCATCTCTGTTTTTATCCATTTCCCGCAAATATGGCGCTCAAAGATATTGAGAACTTCTTTAATAATTTTTGATATTGCAGGTTGCGACAAGCCCACATTAAAATCGTTTCCGCTGCATTTTTGATAACTGCCATCAGCAAGAAATCGTAGAGTTGCGCTTATTTTCAGAATCGGTGGTACAGCCGTGGTTTTGAAACTTTGATTGAAATATGTCTTCATTTCGTCCAAAAGATAACAAAATGCTTCTTTATTTAAACGAAAATAATTTTTAAATCTACAAAAACAAGTTTTAAAAATCTATTAAATTTTTTTTCATACATTTGCTTACTTGGTGTTTGGAAGTTCCAGCGGATTAGAGTGATCCCGAAGTCTTTTCCTTATGCGCATCAAATCAACTTTGTCAACATCTTGTTCATCATAATAAAACAAGTCCACACTAATATCCATTTTACTATTTTAAAAAACACACACACAAAAGTTCACAAAAATGTCTTTAATTTTTTTTTTTTTGCAAACTCCCACACCAAATTACATCAAGCTTTTCCACATATGAATTCTTTTAATAGTGTTAAATTAAATTTTATTTTATTTACTTATTAAGGACACAAAACAAAATAAATTACAATTTATTATTATTATTACTTTTTGCTGATTGCTGTCAAATTCTCAATTTTCAGGTTGGCAACATTAATACAATTTCAACTGAAATTAGTTGTAATACATAATACCAAAAAAGGGTTGAGTTGTTTTGATTTTAACTCAACTGAGTTGAGTTGTGAACCGTAATAGGGGCAATATACACGTTTATAAATATATTTTAAAGAAATATTAGCTTACATTAGTTTAGCTTTTATTAAAATACAACATATTTGCATCATTATATTTATTATATGAATTAATTTTATGTATTACAAGTCATATTATAGCGTAGACAGATGACGGCGTTAATTTGCATTAAAATATCACTAATGCAAATTAAAATTTTACCCTGACAGAACAGACGACAGTTTCTGCATTTAGTAAACAGTTGTTTGCATTTAAATTTATATACGGTAAGGTATTCCCTACAGCAACAATTAAATTAAAAAAACAACCCTATCGTATGCGCTAAATAAAAATGAAATTCAATGCAGATCCGGTATACACTTGGATTTCTCTTTATATTTGGAACACAAATATTAACAGCTCAGAAGGTAAAATGAGGAGAGAAAAATGTCTTAACTGTTTTACCGTGTCTAATTCTGCCATGGCTATTTGTTTGTAAAAAACTGTTTTGTGAAATATTTCCGGCGGCACATTCCGGCCACAATTTTAAGAGAATCGCGTATGTCTTTTAGATAACACAGTTCTTTTCTTTTCTAAAATATTAGAAAATGCGTTGCAATTGTAATATTGAATTTAATTTAACAAATAAATTTCCATTTTAATTTAACAAATAAATTTTTCATTAAATTAACAAGCTCCTTAGCAGTTTCATTTTGCTCTCGAATAGCATTTACAATTTCACTTGATAATGCTTGACTATCTTCTACCACACTTCTCAGCATTACAGCTTGCTCTTTCATTATTTTAACCACTTCACCTAAATGATTTCTTTTTCTTCCAGTGGACGAAGAAGCTGCGGCAGCTGATGTGAACGGGCTATCAAGAGGAGGCAGCGGTTAAGGAGAACACGAAAGCAATACTGGCGATGGCAATGGCTGTGACACCGGCGATGGCAATGACTGTGACTCCGGCGATGGCAATTTCTGTGACTTCGGCGATGGCTGGCAGCTTGCATCTAATCCATTGACCTAATTAATTTATAGTTTTCTTAATATTTTTTAATTAATAAATAAAATGTTAATACATACAAAGAAAAAACTTTCCGCAATTTCTGCACTATTGACCGCAGTACTTCCAATTATGCGGTGCACTGCATTAAAGAACTTCCACTTTGATTGGCTCCCACCAATTTCTTTTTTTTTTTGCTTCTCTACAAATATCAATATGTATTTAATGTAAAAAAATATTGTAGAACAATAATATTATTTGTATCTTCTTCTACACTAAATTTGTTATCCATTAGCACTGATATTTCCTGATATGTGCCCATTTCTTTTAGCACGCCGCAAATCAGTGGCACGTTCCGCCCACAATTCTAATAGAATCTGTTCATCTTTATCGCTCCACACACCGCTTCTTTTCCTTGGAAATCTAAAATTGAAACAAATGTGTTTTGATCGTAATATTTCTTTTTTTTTATATAAAAACAATTAAAATAACTCACTTTTGCTGCCTTTGAATTCATTTTAATTGAACAAATACAAAACAATTTGACAAGAGCTGATTGATTTTCGACGTTGTTGCCATATTGAAAAAGCTAAATGCAGTATAAATTCAGTTTGATTTTATGCATTTACGCTAAAGTTAATTCACAGTAAATGGAGATAATTCACAAGTTAATTTGAATTAAGAGTGTTAATGCAAATTAACGCCGTTGCGTCTACGCTATTAGACTATAAAAACATTTGCCAAAAATCGCGGTTACGCTTATTTCGACCAATATATGTGCAATGTGACCGTAGCTTAAGTATTATTAAGAAATCAATCAAAATTTGTAAGTGTTTTGATATCAATGTTCTTCAACGCATTTAATATTGTATATTTATCTAGGTTTAATAAATTATTGGTAAATTAATAAAAGATGTATGTGTGTATTACAAACAATGGATTTGTTGAGCAAATAATGAACACATTACAAACCTGAGCGCAAAAATAATTATGATTATAATTATTGTAACAACGGGTGGCCCAAATGAGACCTAGTGAGCGTATTGTAGTTGTTGTTGGGGGTCTTGCGGTAGAAGCTGTTGCACAATTTGAACTTTGTATGGATACATCTTAAGATCCAGCTTTAAACTTCTCTGTAATGTTGTTCTGGATCATTTTGCAACACTCTGCTGCACAGCTTCCACGTTGTCTTCAGTACGAATATTTCGATGAACACGTCTTCCTGGACGGTCGGCAACTGAATCCAGTTCCTCAAAACGGCGAACTAAACTTGTAATCATGGAAGATGTGGGCGGTGATCTTACGTTAAAAAAACGGCGATAATTTCGCTGCGTCAGAGCAATTGATCGTTGAGAAGAATAATAAAAATCGATAATTTTAATGCGTCGTTGTGGACTGTACGTATTCATTTTAAATTTCCAAGAATTCAGTTCTAATCTGCAAAAAGAAAAAATAAACTATGTTAAAAGATAAAAAAGTTATTTGTGTTTCACATCAGGTGGTCTTATTTGGGTCACCCTGTTGTAAAAAGCAAAAAATTTAACTCAAACAAAAATTAAATCAGAATAAATTCATAATCCTTAATGCAAACAAAACAGTTTTTTTAGTTACGGTATCCGCAGTGAAATAAACTTCATTTTCATAATGAATTTTTTCTTGCTTATAAGACATTTACAAGCATGTGACAAAAGCCACACCGGCCACACATTGTGCTGAAAGGTTACTTTAACGTGCAAAGGAATCAACATTAAAACACATTAAAAATCAACCTGCTTTTTATCAATTTTATGAAAGAGCAGCCACGCATTAGTGACTCTCAGCTGATGCAGCTAAATAAAACCATTAATTTGTATTTTAATTTTAACGCTTTACAATTTATGGGATTGAACCAAAGAAAGAGTGCACATTGACAATACAAAGAACTCTTCAAACAATAAATGACTCACCACTAAAAGCAGTTTTTAAACTCTGAAAAAAAAAAGAAATTGGGTGTAAGAAGTTTCATGTGTGAAACTTTTGGTCAATATGTGGTTGATATGTCGTATGCCCTAAACCATTCAACCAATTTTCATACCGTTTTTCTTTTTTTTATGTTTTGCCAAAAGGGGTCAAATTACATTACGCTACTGAAATATCGATTGCTGTTGACTGCAGTAATTTTCCTTAAATTTGACTAAATATTAAAACATGTTATAGATTTTTTTTAAAAAAATTAGCGTAAAATTTTTTTTCTTTTTGTGAAAAACAAAAAAGAAAGAGAGCTAAAGTAATTGACAGACTAAGCCCACAACCCACATTCGGGGTAGCTCAATTTATTGGTTTCTCAACCTGGGTCTGAGTGACGACCGGACAAGTATGCAAACACCATTCCTACTTTCCCAACTTAAAAAAAAAAACAGTATTTAAAAGAAACCATTTTGTTACTAAAGCATTGTCAACTTAGCGCTTTTAGAACCTTTCTTAGTGCTTTTGAAAATTTTAAACACGGAATATCTTGAAGTTAATTGAACATTCTCCAGGATTTTTTTTAAACTGAAAATTTTGGGAAAAATTCCCAAGCGAAGAGTGAAAAGAGAAAAATCTGCCAAATAATTTTTATTCATAATTGGTGATACACACGTGAAATTTCAACATCGATCAATGCATTTCTGTTCTTTTTTTGAGATGGAAGTCATATGTATAAGTTGTGTGTGGATTTGACGAAAACTAAAACTAGTTTGATTTTTGTGATACGAACACAAGTTAACATTAACAATTAACATGCTTTACGCAAGAGCTTTACACAAATTTTACATCAGCCAAATTTTGATAAATTCTTGGTTTCTACTTTTTGTCACCCAATTTTTGTACCCTTCACAAAAACTGATAAGTTTGTCATGACGTGTGTAATTTCTACACCGTAAATTGGACACCCTATAAATTTTATATATTCTGGATCCCTATAAATAGCAAAGTTGATTTAGCCATGTCCATCTTGAAATCAATTTTCTGTAGTCCTTAAAAGACCTACAGAAAAGCTTAGTTCGTAAATTTGTTAAAAAATCTTCTCTACACTTTGCTATTTTAATTAAGCCGAATCCGTTCATAAATTACGAAGCTGTGAATCGAAAATCGCGACTACCTTTCTTTTTTACCATTTTCAGGGTGGGTTTTTTGCGTAAAGCTACGGCCACATTACTTAAATATTTGCTGAAATAATCGTGACCACTACTTTTTGGCAACTATTTTTATAGTCTAACATGATTTGCATTACATAAAATTACTTCTAATAATATAATAATGCCAGTACTTATGCGGTATTTTAATAAAAAATTAAATTAATTGAAGTGAATATTTCTTCAAATATATATAAACGTATATGTGGATGACATAGTGGTCATGCTTATTTGAACAAATATATGTTCAATGTGACCATAGCTTAAGCAGTTTTGTCAGAAATAACAGTCGTAATGTCTGTTTAAAAGATTAAAACAATGAGCCCACAATTGAGCGATAAAAATCAAAAATGTAACCGAAATTTTAGTTTTGTTTTTTCATGAAAATTTTTAATAAACACGGAACCAGTCAACCTGTCCTATACAAAATTATATGTATTTTATGTAATATATAAAGCATTACGAACACAAAATTCTTATTGAAAGAATAGTTTTTGATTTTTGACTTAGTTTGAAGATCTTTACTGATATTAAATATTTAATTAAATAGGTTAGGTTAGGTTAAACAGGGCGCCCGAATAAGAAAAACAGAAGCTGGGCTCACTTGGGTCCTCTTAATTAAATATATTTGGTTTAAAAAATATTTAAAAATATTTTAAATTAAATTTATTTTGCTTGTCTATTGGATATCTTTCTTAGAATTTTTTTTATTTGAACTGGAGTCAATTATTTATTTTAGGATTAATAAAAAAAAGGTGTTCAAAAAAATTATTTTTATTATTATTTTTTGTAAGTTTATTTTTATATAATTTTTACATAAGTTGATTTAACCTTTTTCTACTAAAACGGCCAGTTTATTAAGTTTGTGGTCGTATTATAAAAATTTATTTTGATATCGATATTTTTAATTTTTTTTTTATATTTAAGAAGAATGTGGAAAGTAAAAAACATGAATATTTAGCTAACGCAGTGAAGGGTATATAAGACTCGGCAAAGACGAGTTTAACTTGTTTTAATTTTAGTTATAACAATTTTTACCCCACAATCAAAGTGTTGACTTATTTAATTTCATTTATTTTATCAGTTAATCGATTTGATAGAAAAGTATCAAGTACGATGAAATTGCCTCTTTAACACACAACAAAACGTAAACAAATAATGAAAACTACTATTTTTAAACATTTTATTTACTTAATTTAAAAAATTATTAAAAAAAAGTAACGACTTAAATTTGATTTGATGTCAACTCATGACACGATAAAAATCTTTTTTAATTAATTTTTATTGAAATTTATTATTTTGTTTAATTAATTTGATGACGTCAAAAGTTATTAAAAACTTATCAGTAATACTTTTAATAAAAAATTGGACTGATTAATTGCGATTAAAAAATGTTAGATTAAATATTCATAAAAAATAATAGTTTTCCTATAAAAAAAATTTAAACATTTTACCAAAGGTTTGGTTATTCTCTTCCAACTCAAATATTTAATGGAAGGAAAATAAATTTATTAACGATAAATCATATATTTTGTTTAATGGCTGGATTAATAAGCAGAATAGTGATATTTAAAATGCACATAATCCAAAAACAATTACCGTAACATTTACAGAAAATCATTAATTTGTGTGGGACGTAGATTGTAGTCATTAAGGATTCAAGCAGCAGACAGGATTAATAATTTATTTTAACGAATACAACATTTGCTGCAAAAATTATTTGCTCATCCAGGTTATCTATTACACGGTTTTTTTTTACTAGAGCAGCTGGAAGCTGTTTCTTGAATTTGGAGCGCTCATTTTATTTTTTTAAATTGTTTCTACTTTTCGAAATATACCGTTATCTCCAAATGATGGAACTGACACTATATGTATATTTAAACATTTCTTAAAAAGAAGGTTGTTTTATGTGATTAAAAAGAACCGAAATTCCGCCTTAAAATTTAATTCAAGTCGTACCTACATTGCTTTAAAATTTGCTCAGTAGTGTAAAAGATGTCATAGAAGTTGTGCTAGAAAATATATGTTTTATGGAAAATTTAGAAAGTTTTCAATTAAATCAAAGTAGAAAGAGAAAAATTCAAAAATATAAATTCACGTGTTATTTTTCTTTTAAGCAATTAAAAAATATTATTTACTTAGATTTCTTCATCAACACACAATGGAAAGATGGTACAAATTATGGGCTTACAACTTTCGAGAGTTATCGTGTAGAAAAAAAAAGTATCAAGAGAATGATTTCCACAAGCACACGGGCTCATATTACTTTAGAAATACGAGTAGTTTACAATTACTCTAATTCAAAACATAATTTCTATTCATAAACTTATCTGAATGCCTTATTTTATTCATATCCTTTAAGCTGTTTTTACATGATTTAGTATAAAATTTTTTGAGTGTTTTCCTATTTAGAATTAATTTTATAATATTTAGAAGGCACAAAAAATAGATTTCCATATAAATTTTAAATCTAGTCTAGCTAACATTCAACAATTTTTATTGTTGCTTGTTTCATTTAATAAGAGCGAGTGGCGAGTGGATGATTTAAGTGAACACCTGCCCCTACCAGTTATATTCATGTGCACTACTACAGTACCCTGTGACTAATAAGGAACACAGATCATGTGTGCAAATTACAAAAATATACAACTAAAATGCACAGTGGACTGAGTAATGAAATAAATTTTGCAGAAAAAAAAATTACATTCCAAACGAAAATTTTACAAAATCATTATTAAAAATCTGTGAACAAAATTTTTACCCTTTTGTGTAACAAACCTTTTGTGTAAACAAACTCGTATTTTTATAAAGAGTGATTTTTTTGCTATTATCTTTTTGGCAACACTAGTTTTGACAGCTCACGCACGTTTTGTATCTTGTGTCACTGTCAAACATCTTCAGTTTGGTCTATAATTTAATCATGAATCGTCTTACAAACGAACAACGCTTGCAAATTATTGAATTTTATTACCAAAATGCGTGCTCTGTTAAGAAAGTTCATCGCGCGCTTCTTCCATTTTATGGTCAGTTTAATCGACCTACTGAGGCTTCTATTCGGGCTATTGTAACAAAATTTCGCACCAAATTTACATTGTTGGACATTAAACCACCAACACGCTTACGTAGAGTGCGAACTGAAGAAAATATCGCAGCCGTATCGGCCAGTGTTGGTGATGACCGTGAATTATCGATTCGGCGCCGTTCGCAGCAATTGGGCCTCTGTTACTCCACTACGTGGAAAATTTTGCGGAAGGATTTGGGTGTGAAGCCTTATAAGATACAACTGGTGCAAGAATTGAAGCCAAACGACCTACCACAACGCCAAATTTTTGGTGAATGGGCTCTTGAAAAGTTAGATGAAGATCCACTTTTTTATCGAAGAATTGTGTTCAGCGACGAGGCTCATTTCTGGTTGAATGGATACGTGAACAAGCAAAACTGCCGTATTTGGAGTGAAGAGCAGCCAGAAACATTGCAAGAGCTACCAATGCATCCACAAAAAACAACCGTTTGGTGCGGATTATGGGCTGGCGGCATCATTGGGCCGTATTTCTTCAAAGATGATGCGAATCACAACGTTACTGTGAATGGTGAGCGCTACCGTGCGATGATAACAAACTTTTTTTTGCCCAAAATGGAAGAGCTTGACTTGCATGACATGTGGTTTCAACAAGACGGTTCCACATGCCACACAGCACGCGAAACAATGGACCAATTGAGAGGCGAGTTCGGTGAACAGTTTATTTCACGCTTGGGACCAGTCAATTGGCCGCCCAGATCGTGCGATTTAACGCCTCTAGACTATTTTTTGTGGGTCTATGTTAAGGCTAATGTCTATAGGGACAAGCCCGCTTCGATTGACGCACTGGAAGCCAACATTGCCAACATTATTCGTGAGATACCGGCCGAAATGTTGGAAAGAGTATGCCAAAATTGGACTAAGCGGATGGACCATTTGAGGCGCAGCCGCGGCCAACATTTGCATGAAATAATCTTCAAACATTAAATTATATCGACCCAACTATCGATCCAAATAAATATTTCATGCATTTTTCTGAATTTTATGTGTTTTTTTTTTTAAATTTCCGATAGTTCTTATAAAATCACCTTTTATAACACCTTACTTCTGATACGAGTATATAGGCCTTGGTATTAATTATATGTATGCTGCTTAACCGTTTTTTGTTTATGATTTTCAAACAAAAATGGTTCAATACTTGTTAATGTTGTTAATGCATCCAGATAATGCAAATTTTATATTTAAAAATTTGGTTGCGGATTTTTTCTTTTTTAATTTTTTCTACATGTAGTTACTATAGGTATGAAGGAATTTAAAAAAAAATTAAAGAAAATAAAATATATATACCTGATGTATTCTTATACCCTTAAAAATATCAATTTTGCAATAAAGTAAATTATTAAGGATATTAAAAATTACGATAATTTGCTAAACAAATAAAAAATACACAATAATAGCAATCGAAATGAAAAAATTAAAAAAAAAAGAATTTCGAATATAATCGTGATCATCATTATGACATTCATTCATTCAGCCTTTGGTGTCATGCAACTGCGCAAAATTCAATTTGTTGAAGAGGAAAAATACAATAAAATAATATTGCGATGAAGTGAAAAAATGTGTAAAGGAAAATACCAATTTACAACACGAAAGCGCCTTTACACGTGCCACCGTCACCAACGCCAACACAAGAAAACGTTTACTTGATGCTACACTTGGAAAAATTACATCAAAAGGCGTATCCACTTACGAGTATTAAACTCAAGACAGCAAAATTATTTCTTTAATATTATCTGCTCCCGCTAATCTGGAAGACGAATTTAATTTAAATTTAATTTAATTCAAACTAAACTCAAACAAAGGTCTATTCATAGAAGGTAAATGTATTAGCGCAGAGTGTCTAACCGTCAAAATTTGTAATTATATGTACATGTGCTTGTGAAGAAATTCTAATTTTAATCCGACATTTTAATAAATTAAAAAAAAAAGTAAGATAAAAAATTTTATAAAATGAAAAGTGAGAAAAAAGTGCAAATAAATGGAAATTTATTGATGTAAAAATTACGTGAAAGTGTGCAATATTTTATAAATCATTTTTTTTTCGTTTTACATCTACCTGGTATGAATTTCCATTGAGTATAAAACATACAGTGCTACACAAATTCTTTTTATTTAGCTAAATGTACGCAGAAAAAAAAAATTATAAGCCAATTAACCATTTTAATTAAAGTATTTGTCAATGTGATTATTAATTGAAACAATTAAATATTAAATCAAAATAGTATAATATTGATTAAAATTTTAATTAAAATTGTAATCAATATGATTAAAATTCCCATTTGGTGTAACAAAATAAGCATTCAAATGTTTGGCCAGGAATTTACCAAATTTTGGGAGTAATCTACTGGTGATTCAGAGTAGCTTCTGATGAAATAACTATATCGATATAATTTCCCTCTTAGTATTTATTGTACTAAGTAAGCAATTTTTTGTAAATTTTCCATAAGAATATCACGAAAAATAATGCACTTTGCAAACCAACATACGAGTAAATTGGAATTAACGACAAATAAAAATTAAATTTTGATAATAATTTTAATGAACATTTTGGACTATAAATTTTTTTCTGTGTATTAGGCACTTTGATTTGAGCACGCTTGGCGGTATTTTAAATTTCGCCCAATAAGTTGATACACATATCCTGGCTAAGCTTGAAAACCAGATAAAATATTCCTTACAACAAACACTGCATTACAAAAACGATTCTTTCGTACATGTCAAATACATTTTGAACATAAAATCAATGGCGCTCACAAGAAGTAAATACATTTTGACAGACATCGAAGATAAAACTAGAAAAGCTGTGTGAAATATTTTACCTGATGTTCTTCTACAACTACACACACAAAAAAGATTGGTTGGAAATCGATTACAATTTCCAAATATCATTTGTTTAAACTAATCGTTATTTGTAGCCATAAAATTATGTTCATTATGAAAAGGCGATTCTAACAATTTTCATATTGTTTGCTTCAACCGATATATCATTGACTAAATCAAATATACAGATTCGTTGGAAACAACTACTTAAAATACATGTGGAGGTATGAAATACTATTATAACAGTAAAATATTGGTTGTAATATCCAATTCGAATGGAAATTCAGTACTAACAAACGATAGTACGTTGCCTTAATAAATTTTTCGTTTAATTTCTTTGACATTTCTCAAAAAATACAAAAAAATATAAAAAGTGAAAGAATTTATTAAGAAATATTAAAAAAAAGATTAACTAAATTAAGAAACGAACACATAAAGTGAAGGAAATATAAGAAAACCAATGGACCAGTATTCTCAAGATGTAAGCCTAGTAAGTTTTTGTTTTAATAAGCAGACTTTAAAATAAAGTATTATAATGTGTTCCAGTATTGTTTCATGTTAAGGTACTGACTCACTATCCTACTTAGTCGTACGATCTGTCTAAAAACGCATGTGTGCTAAAAAAGTATGATAGTGTGTATTGAACAAGCAGACCTTTTGACAGGTCTGTCCGATTTTTTAATGTTATGAAAATTTTCATAAAATAAATTTTATCTGTGCGATCAGAGTTGCATTTTCTATATTCCAGGCAGAAAAATAGCAACAATACCAAGCTTGTGTTTTGTTTATACAAACTGTTAGGTTATTTTTCATTGTACATATTTGTAAAAAAAATATTTTGCGGCAAAGAAGAAAAAAGTATTAAGCTGAGTAAACATATGTTTTTGCATCTTTCTTTGTACAATAGTGTGGCATAAAGTTCGCCATTTTAAAGCGATTTCTTCAAGTAGGACAGAATTTTGTCACACATTATTTTGACATAATCGTACGATCGTGTAGGATAGTGAGTCAGTACCTTTAGTGGCAATATTATTTTGTAAAATTTTAGTTGTATCTGCCGAATGGTATCAGTTGGTGTACTCGAATTCTATGATAATTCATGCAACCGTCTAAATTCGATTGGCAACGAATTCGAGTATTACAACTGAAGTTGTTTTCTATGTGTACCAACTATTTTTTTTTTTTTTAATTTTTGTAACCTTCAATTTTAGAGTGACAGTGTCATTTCATTTGCCATTTCTTTACAATTTATTTACAACATATCCCTCATTTACTGCAATAATGCCTTACCCCAAAATATGCTTTTTTAAAGTAAATAACTTAATATTTTCTCGGTAAAAAATATCAAAAAATTATATATTTTTTTATTTATTTCTTTCAAAATAAAATTTTCTTGATAAGAATACCAGCATATAACAAAGTTTACATGCCTCTCCAGTAAAATCATGTTTTTTAATTATTAATTAATTTAAGTAAATAAGCGATATATAAATTTTTCCATCAGTATGGTGCTTTTTTTGTGATTTTTGTCTTAAATATAATACGGACAAAGTATGTGATCCACCGTTTTGTCAGAGACTTGTGTAAAAACTTCATATATATCAATTCCCCAATGAGTAAAACACAGCAACCGAAATTAAATTTTTCATAAACTTTTGTTCAAACCAACAAACTCTAGTTTGGTAATCGAATTCTCGAGTCAGATATTAAACACATAATAAATAAAGTGCAAACCCTCGATTATAAAACTGATAGGTTAGTGTAATAAATATCTGTACTGAACATACTCAGATTTTTCTTTCATATGAAATTTTTTAAACAAACGGAGAATTAAATTAACAAAAAAACTTTTTTTTAGTAAAATATTCGATGTTATAAATTTATTATTAATAAAAAATTGTTTTTATTTTAATTTTCCAATATTTTGACTTTCTTTTTAAGGTCTTCTTCAGGGAAATTTATAAATTTTTTCATTGAGATCTTAAGCTTGAATATCGGCTGTAAGGGGCACACCTCAAGGAGGGGTCCTATCACCGCTTTTATGGAACATAACCATAAATGCAATTCTCAGGAAGATGGATTCCATGGGTTTCAAAACTGTTTCATATGCAGACGATGTCGCGATGGCGATATCAGCTACATTATCCCTGAGAATGGAGACGGCGCTTAGAATCATCACTAACTGGAGTAAGTCAGTGGGATTAAACGTCAATCCGACAAAGACAGAACTTGTATTATTCACGGAAAATACAAGGTTCCTGCATTCAGATTGCCAAGGCTGAACGGCTCGGAATTGAGCCTTTCTGCCAGTGCAAAATACTTGGGAGTGATTCTGGATAGGAAACTCTCATGGAATTAGAATGTAGAGGCAAGGGCCTCGAAGGCAAATGCGGCGATATACGCCTGCAGAAGGGCCATAGGGACGAAATGGGGCTTAAATCCTCGCAACGTTCACTGGCTATTCAAGATGGTGATTCAGCCCATCTTGTTTTATGGAGTCCTGGTGTGGTGGAAAGCACTGAACACGACTATGAACCGATCCCGATTTGAGAGGATTTTCAGATGCATGGCCACCTTGATTACAGGAGCCATTAGATCAACGCCCAATAAGGCACTCTTTACGATGCTAAATTGGCTGCCAGTTGATCTACAAGCTGAGAAATTGGCACTATTTGCATCCGTGCGATTGCATGCGGCGCGGAAGTGGAACCATAGATCATGGGGACATTCGGGGATAATTGGTACTTGGGGGGATATTACCAACCTCATTGACTATGTCACTCCAAAACCATTCCTACAGAGGAACTTCGGATTCACGAATTTGGACGAAACG
Source organism: Thelaira solivaga (assembly GCA_947397855.1). Taxonomy (NCBI): domain Eukaryota; kingdom Metazoa; phylum Arthropoda; class Insecta; order Diptera; family Tachinidae; genus Thelaira; species Thelaira solivaga. Next base: position 45,045,884 of record OX377611.1, on the reverse strand, counting down.
GGAATCTCAATGGGATCTTCTCCTACAGGAGAAGATCTGGATGTCTTTACCGATGGCTCCAAGAATAGTTCTGGAGTTGGAGGTCTATATTGAGGAGTCATAATCAATGCAGCACTCTGCAAGCTGAAGTGTTGGCTATAAAACAAGCAGCAGACTGGCTGTGGTATCATGGAGTATTTGGCAGGAATATTCGCATTTATACCGACAGTCAGACTGCAATCAGGTCTTTAGTGGGTGTCTATTCGACATCCCAACTGGTCCAAGAATGCCGGACATCATTAAATAGAATGGCAGAGCATTCGGTGATCACCCTCATTTGGGTGCGTGGACATGGGACTTCAATGGGGAACTGCAAGGCGGATAACCTGACAAGGGAAGGGTCGAGGCTGTCAGAGCAAGATGCCAATGCGTTCTGTGGCATCCCTCTATCGGTCTGTAAAAATGAGATCCATAGCATATTTTTGCGAAGGGCACAGTCCAGATGGAGTGACGAATGGACGTGTAATACGGCGAGGATGATCTGGCCTAGGCTGGATAGCAGTCGCAGTTATGATTTATTGGGGCTCCAAAAAGCCCGTTTGAGAAATGTGGTGGCTGTAGTAACGGGACACTGCAATTTTGGCAACCATGCGAGGAGAATGAGATTGCGTTATAATGACTACTGTAGAAGTTTTCAGGACGAGAAGGAGGAGGAAACCTTCTCTGCCAGTGTCCGGCCCTGGAAGAGCGGCGCATGATTCACTTCGGTGAGCGACGTCTGCAGGGTCTCACTGCGCTGTCGAATACAAGTGTCGACATGCTATATGGCTTCATCAGAAGCAGTGGTTGGTTTATGTGAGGGTCTCACTCACTTTCTTTCTTTCTTTCTATATCTTCTTTCCTCCCCTTCACTCTGCTATTACTATCCCTCCTCTTCTTCATTTTCCTCTATACAGGTATCACAAAGGGACCACGTCAGAGGACCCAAGTGAGCCCAGCTCTTCTTTTTATTTCTTTCGGGCGACCTGTTAACCTAACCTAACCTAACCTAAGCTTGAATAATATTTACTAATAACAAAAAAAAAAAAAAAAAAAAACTTTAACAGTTTGTTTAAGTGTAGAGATTGTGAGTGAGTACATCATAATCCTCTTAGTTAACATTAATTTGAAGTACAGTACTCGCTCTCAATACAAAGAGCCAATTTAAAAGCACTTGTTTAACATTTAAAGAAAATCTTATTTGGATTTGTTTGTTTAGTACAATCTTCTGTCTGCTGCAATCGAAAGCCACATTATGGTATTATGCGATGGAAGGATGGTTGAATGCATCGATAAATATACGAATGAATGGAATCAATGCATCCGTACGAGTACATACAAAATATGGTTATAAATGATACCATTATGATGTAGTTATTGTTTTTTTTTTTCTGTTAGTAAGAAGCATGATTTTAGCCATTATCTGAACCTGTGTGTAAATCGAATTATTGGCAATTTATAGTGTGGCGTGGATGATAATTGATGGTAAAACAATATAAGCAGTAAACGTCGTCTGGCGGACAAAAGTACTGCATAACAAAACAAACCAATATTAAAGTGAATCATATCAAATGATCTTATTGAACAAACAACCAATTCTTATTTTGAGGTTTTGTTGTTAAAAAAATAATTTTTTAATAGAATCCTTGACAGAAATCAACATGTCAAAAAAAGCTACTTCAGCCGTATTTTAAGATGTTCCATAGTGTGATTTATACAGTACTATTCTAAGACTAATTGCCTAGCCTCAGTTGCGCGACTAGTTTAGATGAGCTTTAATTTTGTTCAATCATAAATTAATTTTTTTTTAAATTAGCTCAATATAACTTCACAAAATATATAAAACGTTGTAATTGACCTCTTCGCAGGACTTCAACATGCTTAAATGTGCGAATTATTTATTTGAATATTAGTCTATTTAAAATTTTCCTTACCCCATAACCACACGAGCAATATGTTTGGCAATTATTGCTGTGGCAACTGTCAAATTTGATTGCCAACACCAAATATTGAAGTAGGGACCGCATGAATATATGTTGAAACATTCGTTGGACATATGCTGTCAAATTGAATTTTCATTTTTTGTGAAAAATAAAAAACGTGTGAAGCTTAAAAAAAACCAAGCTAATAAAAAATTAAATAATTCTTAAACGACATAAATCCACCACATTAATAATATCAATTAATTGGTTTAAAGCAACGTTCTTATTTTCAACTTTCATTTAATGTTTTTAAAAACTTTTAATTTTATGTTCTAAGATAAGTGTTCTTTTTAGACGTATACGGGTGTTTTTATAGACGTATAGAACTTTAAATTGCAATAAAACAACGTTGGATTATTCGATTGACATGAATTTTATTTAGCCGAAAGATAATCTTGGGGCATTACATTTTAAATATGATTTCTGGCTGGCTTGGATGTAGTCCAATCTGGACGTCCAATTTTCGATTACTTTTTAAAACATTTGTGGCCGTATATCGGCAATAACACGGCGAATGTTGTCTTCCAAATGATCAAGCGTTTGTGGCTTATCCGCATAGACCAATGACTTTACATAGCCCCACAGAAAGTAGTCTAGCGGTGTTAAATCACAAGATCTTGGAGGCCAATTTACAGGTCCAAAACGTGAAATTAGGCGGTCACCAAACGTGTCTTTCAATAAATCGATTGTGGCACGAGCTGTGTGACATGTTGCGCCGTCTTGTTGGAACCACAGCTCCTGGACATCATGGTTGTTCAATTCAGGAATGAAAAAGTTAGTAATCATGGCTCTATACCGATCACCATTGACTGTAACGTTCTGGCCATCATCGTTTTTGAAGAAGTACGGACCAATGATTCCACCAGCCCAAAAAGCGCACCAAACAGTCAGTTTTTCTTGATGTAACGGTGTTTCGACATACAATTGAGGATTAGCTTCACTCCAAATGCGGCAGTTTTGTTTGTTGACGTAGCCATTCAACCAGAAGTGCGTTTCATCGCTAAACAAAATTCGCTTATGAAAATCGGGAACAACGGCAATCTCGTTTTGTGCCCATTTGCAAGCGTTGTTCAGGCTTGAGTCTATTCATGATGAATTGCCAAACCAAACTGAGAATAAATCACTTGACAGTTGTTAAATCGGTCACCATCTTGAACAGTAATGCCAACTTAAAGTTCTATACGTCTATGAAAAACACCCTTTAGAAGCTTCAACTTAAAAATTTGACAGTTGCCACGGCAATAATTGCTAAACATATTGCTCGTGTGGTTGGTGGGTTACAGACATTTATAATATCGAGCAATTTAATACTTAAATTAATATGATATAAAAGTACAATAGAAATGTAACAAAATTCGTAAAAAAAAAAACAAAAATAGATAGCAATAGAGATATCAGATGGAATATGAATTTAGAAAATCAATTATTAATATTTTTATAACATTAGGACCTACGGAATAATCAGTGCATCTTTCTATACAGTTGGTCATCAGGAGTAATACGTAATACGTCTACTGAATAGCTCCTTTTCTCCTAGGGATACTTTTTTGCTGCTTTACTTTTTCCTAAAAATACTGTAACCGAGGATTCATTACGTATCAAATCGAAATTTTTGTTGTGGAGAAAATATTTTTATGTACCTCCAAAAATTTGTAACTACAAAAAAAATAAAAAAAATAAAAAAGTGTTATGAAAAGATTATTTACAAAAATGGTTAAAATATTTTTGTATTGAAATTAAAAATAATATATGAAAATTTGTTTTAGTTTACAGTACAAATGTACGAACGAAGCAATCGTTCGCTTTTATGAGGCCTGGCCGTCAATTATTCATACTCAACACAGCAATGTTATGCCGTTATGGATATTCCGAGCCAAATAATTCCTTAAAGGGGTCCCCTTTCAGTTTTTGTTTAAGGGGTAATTTAAAGATCAAAAAAATGCGCTGTTGTAAAGGATTCTCTGTCGTTGTATGCCCTATAAAGTTGCTTCCGGGCACGCATTATTTTTTTGCTCGATAGTATTATTTTTATGAAACAATTTGGTTGGTTAATGAATTAACACTTTTAAATGACTGTGAATGCGAAAATTTATTCCATACAAACACAAACACATTTATATTTTCATATACATCTTTTTGCAATATGTGTGTAGTAAATGGTTCGTTTTACTAAATAATAATCATTCGTTGCGGCTATTTGCCTTTTGCGCCTCCCGCAATCGAACCAATTTTAAGGGCTCATCCATCACAAGCAGTGCAAAACGTGAGTATTTATTCCATTCATTCGGTGGATTATATTTTGAATGCAGCCTATTACTGTGTTGTCTTGGCCTAAAATAATATTGATACCAAGAATTGAAATCAATATTCAATTATAATTGTGTGTATGTATGAATGCATTTATCATTTGTTTCGTATGCGTTCCATTCAGATTAACTTCCCTAGATGGCAGAAGGAAACTGAAACTGAGTATAAATTTAAAATTAAAATTTTCATTGTAGTTTTGTTTGTGTAAATAATTTTTCGCACACATCCATCTTTCACGTAAATTGGAAATATTTATTTATTAAGGCCGACCAATATTCTTTTTTTTCTCAACTAACGCTTTCATCCAAGTCGTAATGAGATAAAAAACATTTGTTTTATTAACTCTAATTTTATTTTAGCCAAAAATAAATTTTTTTGGCGGATTATTATTTTTTTATACTTTATTATTATACGAGTGTTTTATAATTCTTTATAAATTTATTTATTACGATTGTCTGCTTTTTTCCCCAATCGACATCAATTATTAGAAAATGTTTTTCATTACCACAAACTGGAAGTACTTGGTTGGTTTGTAGATTTCCGTAGTGGCTATTGGCTATCGGCCATCAATTAGAGTCATATTACTCGGTTTTAAAATCACATGCTTGCCAAAACAACTCCAGAGAAGAGGGGAATGAATGTGGACTCAACTTGTCGTGTGGAGATAATTAGAATATCGCCTAACATCATCAAAAAGAAAAGACGAGTATTCACAATGAAACTGAAAACTGAAGCAGTAGGCAGTGACAAGATATTCTAATCTACTTTTTCCGCCTGCTAGTAAGCGTCACAGCGACTGATACACACATAAAACCCTTTGTAGCTAGTTCATCCACCTGTTAACTGCGAAAGAAGCCGCTACGCTCAGGAATACAATTTGATACTCCAGCTTGAAGGACCTTAGAGGATTAAAACTTTTAACAATGTAAGAATTATAGAATAAAATATTTTTGATTTCGTAAAATTAATTGTTTTATAGATTTTAAAAAAGGATTTTATTTTTTATAGTTTGTAGTGTACCACACAAGTCTATACTATGTACACAGTACATGGAACAAACTTACAAAGAGGTATCAATTACCATTTGTTCTATGCACGGTGTATTGCTGATGAGACAATTATTTGAGTGACACACTTTTAAGTGTTACACACTCAATTGAGTGCAAACCGAATGATGTGATTGGTCATTACAAACCTTAATAATTATTAACAAATAAAATCATTATATTGTAAACGTGTTAAATTAAGATAGAGATATATTATAATATACCAGCATAAGATAGAAAGGCCAGTTAAGATTAGTTAAACTAGTATATAAGATGGAAATTAATTATTAATAGATCAGACTTAATTGAATAACAGAATTCGGCACATCTTGCCTCAAAAATATTTTGGCAGTTCTTTTGAACGCCTATTTATTAGCTGGAACCCTTTCAAGGGCTATAGGGACTCTAACATCCTGACATGGCCAACCTTATTACATGGCGATCCTGCCATCTCCAACCTTATTACAAGTTCTTGTGGGAAGTGCTTGTATGACTTATTAAAAATGCTAGTATATTGGTATGTGACATACAAGGTCTGTTCAAAAAATAAGGTGAATTTTCATTTTACTCAAAAAATATTTATTTATTCATCAATTTCTATTTTATCCCCTTCAAAGTAGTCCCCCTCAGATATAATGCACTTGTGCCAGCGTTTTTTCCAATCATCGAAGCAGTTCTGATATGCACTTTTTGCTATGATCTTGGCTCTCTCAGCGATTCGGTTTGTATCTCCTCAATCATGTCAAAGCGAAGCACTTGATTGCATTTTTCACACAAAATTTAATGCAAAAGCTTCTAACTTCTATGTCTCTCACAAACAAACTAGCCAAAACTGTGAACATATGCTTAAGACGAGTGTACCAACATAACAAAATAAAAAAAATCGATAATCGAATGTACGTAGCCCGCGAAATTTGATAATTCCACTTATTACCTCGTATAGTGACTATTGTAAAAAGAATTTATTTCGTAACTAAATGTTGTCGCAGTAACGCTTTTCATTTTAAAATAAAAACACGTATTTTTTGAGAGAGTTGTGATTTTTTTTATTGGATTTTTGAAGAAGAAATGTTTCGAGTAATTTTCTATTTTTATAACAAACACTCAAAATATTGAGTGTTTTTCATACAATTTTTTAAACGAGCTGATCGCTTGTGTCATGAAACCAGCACATAAGTATGGAATAAAATATTCTGGCTGGCAATTTGTTCAATGGGTAATGGAGCAAAGTGAAGTCAATGTCAATTTTTCGAAAAAAGTCGTCTTCCATCTGAACACGAAAAGAAAAAATATGGTTGAGGCAACCATTTTCTGGTGCAAACATAAAATGGTTAGATTTATGATTGCATCTAACCATATATATTTTTTAACAAAACTTATTAAATATAAAAAGATAAAAAAAATGTTTTTATCTTTTTAAACAATTTTTATAAATCATTTTTTTTAATTTTTACATATGTTACATAAATTTTCATATAAATTTTTTTATTGTATTGATTTTTTCGTTTCTATTCTCTAATATATAAAATTCTCGTGTCACAGTTTTAGTGTGTATATTCCTTGTAAACATCTTAACCGATTTTGATGAAGTTTAATATGTATATTCAGTCTGAGAGTAGGTTTATTACTAATTTTTATACCCTTAGGGGGTAAGGTTCACCCCAAAAAAAATTTTTTTAGTTTTTTCCACAAAGTTTTATTTTTATTTTTTTAATATGTGGCATTAAAAAACACAAACAACCCTACATTTTCACTCTGCTACCCTCAACCACTATTTTTTAATAGTGATGTTAGTAATTCCATGATTTTCAAACACGGTCGATAACTGATTCATTAACACTTGTTAGGAGTCTACCGGTGGGAGCATTCATATGTCTCCCTTTTTTTTTGGCGTGTTGTTATTTTCATATTTCGTCAACGTACACACCGCTCCATGCTCTTCCACTCATATAAGACATACGCACACTAGAGTGGTTTTAAAAAAACAATGTCGAAGTTTTTTTTCGGGGCACCGCCCTAAAATGTTTAATTTTGTTAGATTTTAACATTGCCAAAGTTTAAGCACGATTGAAAGATGTTAACACGTGCCACTGGGGCCTCAAAGTTTAGAAAATCTCAACTTTTTGGCAGTTTGGCGACTTAGACGACCCATATCTCTGGAACGGCTAAAGCTATTTGCCCGTGTCGTACATCAAATTAAAGGCCATACTGTTTTTAACATTTTATATTTTACACAATAAATACGCAACTAGTACTGAAACCGAAAAAATAGAGCCAATGTCCCTAAAAACGTGACTAGGTACAACAGAATTCAAAAAGAATGGTCGGCGATTGATAAATCCAAGTTCGATGTAGGCGAGAATATTTTGAAACTACTGCCAAAAGAAGAAGTAGAAAATATCAAACAAGAACTGCAAAGAAAACTAATGGAATGTCAGCCAAAAGACGACTACAAAGAGCTTTTACAGTTGGCATTAATATATCTTGGCCATCTTGACGGAAAAGATGTGCGCTTCAGGTCTCCAGGTCCAGTACACCATGCCCGGTGGAATGCAAAAGCTATTTACTGTCTGACTGGCATTGTTTGACCCGACAGTGTAAAACACCGTAAAGAGCCAAATGGCGACAGAAATCTTAACAAATCAAGCAGAAGAAAATTAGAAGTGCTCCAGAAATATGCGACCCAAACTAAAAAAAGAACAACTGCCGAAATTCCTAGCAAAAGGTCTCCTAGCCCTAATTACAAGTGAGACTTACCTGTTGTTCAAGAGTAGCCACCAGATGCCGCCATCTGTATCCAGATAGCTCCAAAAACGCGTTATGTCAGTCCCCAGACATTTACTATACTTGATTTTTTAAATACATAATTGTTTTCATTCCAAAAATTGATAATATAGGAACGAAAATGGGTTTTTTCACAATAGGTACCATCTTTGCTCTAAGGGGTATCTAGTCACGTTTTTAGGCACATTGGCTTCATTATCTCGAATTCAGTACTACTTATGTATTTTTTATTGCATATAAAATATTATAAATAGTATCACCTTCAATTTGATGTATGACACGGGCAAATATATTAAACCGTTCTAGAGATATAGGCCGGCAAAATCGCCAACCTGGCAAAAAATCGAGATTTCCAAAATTTTGAGGCCCCAGTGGCATGTGTTAACATCTTCCAATTGTGTTCAAACTTAGGCAATCCGAAAATCGAACAGAAAGAAACATTTTAGGGGAGTACCTCCAAAAAAATTGTTAAATTTTTTTTTTTTTCGTATGAGATAAAACCGCACACGCTTCCAATAAATCTACTCGTATAAAAGAGTAACATTACTGACTGACTGACTTATCATCATCGCCCAGCCCAAACGGCTAAAGCTACGAACTACTACGATAGATCCAAAATTCAAACTACAAAATATTCTACTTAAAAAATAAGGGAATGGATATTTGGTATTTTTCCGATACTTGTACATTTGCGGAATAAAAAGGGTAAAAACTAATGTTCGTACGTTTTTTAGACCCCATTTATCTTTCAAAGTAACAATCACAGCAACAACAACTAAATTGAATTCTTCTGTTCTTAAAAAGGCCTTTTTTTAAATTCGAGCAAATAAGGGGTAAAATATGTACCCCTTTTTACTACTATTTCTAAATATGTACTTTTATGTAAATTGCTGCAGCATATAAACATTCTATTATTAATTTGTATCTCCCAATAAAACTCTATTTAAAATATAAATTTCAAGGGAGAAAAAAGTACCAAAAGGGGCACATAAGATTGGACTTTATATGTAAACAATTACAGTGCTAAATTGTGACAGTAGAATTAAACGAAATAAGAAATCATTAAATAGACAAAATTATACTTTTTAATGGTACTTTTTGACTTTTTAATGAAAATGAACTTAGAAGTATGATATTGAGCTCAAACGTTCCTGATTAAAGTGAAAAATCATTTAGAGAACATATGGTAATTTTTATTACTTTTTTGTTACTCTTTGATATTTTATTATTAAGAAATCTAAAGGTACTAGATTTAGCTCAAATGGTCTAAATCAAGGTAGAAAACCATAAATGGGACAAAATGGTACTTTTTCTACTGATTTTATTGCTACTTTTTGAATTTTTCACAATAACAACCATAGAACTATGAGATTGGGGTCAAACGCTATTGAGCAGAATAAAAAATTATTGAGAGGCAAAACAGTACTTTTTATTGATTTCAATGGTACTTTTCGATTTTTTAACATATATGAACCTTAAAACCATTAGACTGGGCTGAAACGATTCAGGGCAAGGTGAAAAATAAATAAGAGAAGCAAACAGCACTACAATGGTTCTTTTTGATTTTTTAACATTAACGAATCTAGAACTAAACGACCGACCTCAAACGGTGCTTAAAATTATTACACTGACAAAATGGTACTTTTTATATATTTAATGATACCTTCTGATTTTATTTGTATTAAAATTCTAGCATTAAATGGTCTATAACGAAATAAGAAATTATAATAACGACAGTATGGTACTTCGCTGACGAAATATCGCGTTAAATAATAGTAAGACATATTTTCATGCTCGAGAAATAATTCATATGGCAAAACAACGTTTGCGGGCCATCTAGTTGAGTTATACCCGTATTTATTTATTACATTTTACAGCGGGCTTGAATTTTTTAAAATTTTATTTGACTTCACCAGGATTCGAACTTTAGAATATTATATTTAGTTAAGAAGCATTAAGTTGCCACTCAACTACTTCAGCCGTAAAACTCAGTTCAGTTGGAACGATTAAGTTTTTATTTTTAATCATGTAATTTTTTATGGCTGCAGAAGAGACAAAATAAAACACAATTTACTTTCAACTATATTTTTCTCATTATTATGTTTGCTATGAACATATTTATGGTTACAGTTAAAGTTTTATCAAAAATAATATGATAAATTCAACCATATCTAAATATGACGGTAAACATAGTATGATTAAAAATAACTAGAAACATATTTATCGTGGTCATAATAATGCTTTTAACAATAATGTTTTTGAGGAGAACAAATATATTTGAGGTGACCATATTCAATCATTTTTTTTTCTTTGAGTGAATGTTGGGCTTACAAAATCGTCATGTAATCAAAGAGAAACAAATGCAACCATAACGAGCAACTTTCTGGTGCGGATTATGGTCAGACCTTACTTTTTTGCACCATAGTGGGTAAAGTACTTATTTAGGTAATGTTTCATAGGTTCCATTTCTGCCCCACCTTTTGACAAGTACCCATTCATTACATAAACCAATATAATATTTTAGGAAAAGTGATGCAGCTTAATTCAAAAGAAGATTTCGACTGTTAACCATATTTTTGCAAAGCATAGACACTCCTATTAAATATTGTCGGAAGATTGTATCGACAAGCAGTCAGTGCTATTATTTGTACCCGCACTATATATAAGTCATTCCAGCTTACTTAGTGTTATTCTGAAATTAGTTTCCTAGAAATTTTGGTGGGATAATACAGGCATGTTCTGAAACCACGAACAATTTCATAATCACGTTAGTGATTTTTTGCTGTTCTCAATCACGAGCTTAAAGCTCTTTTGTTTTGCTTACAATAAAATTTGCTCAGAAAAAGAGGAACAAGAACTAAAAATCACGAAAAATATAAACAAAAGAAAAAAAATTGTACACGCAAAATTAAGCGTATTTTAAAATTAATAAATTTCGGTTTCGTTGTGAAAAATAAATAATTATTTGACAAAAACTAGGAAAAACCAATTAAAATTAAGGGTGTTTAATCATTTTTTAAGGAATTCAAAGCAAAATGCTTAAAATGCTCCAAGTAATTTGATATCGTAAGGTAGTTTGATGGTTGTCAAATGATTTTGTGCGCAGAACACCTTTTTCGTGATTTGAAATCACTTTGAGAAAAAGTGATTTTCAGAACATGGCTGATAGATATCACAAAATATATAAAAAGTATCACTTGACTGTATTACATGAAAAGCACTGGTACTTATACCTTAACAACTAATCGTAATAACGTGTTCTAGGGAGTTTCAACTAAAATAATTAAATAAGTTGTATTTGGTTTACTATCGAATTTTAATTTACATTTAACTAGCATTTCATTATATCGTCTTTGGACACAACCGTCATTTACAGTTCACACTGCAATAACAATTTTGCAAAATACAAATATTTTTAGCTGCAAATGCTGGTGAATATTTAATGACTTTTTATATTTCCAGATGCTTAGCACTGACTAGTGCAAATGCAGCATGATTAATAAATTTGCAACGATTTACTGTGTATAGAAGATTAATCTCAATAAAAATGTTGAATTTAATTAAAAAACAAAAAACATGTACAGCCAAGCGAATAAACCACAACAAAAGTATTCAATATAAAGGTGTTTTGCATTTAATAAACAATGTGGATAGATTATACTGGTTAGGATTACCTGTTAATATGATCTCTAGAGGAGATTTCAAAAGATTTATCAACTTTAATAACAATCATAAAATCACTGCTTAAATCAGAACCTCAGTGCTGTAGGTGATTTGATGTGTGATCTTTAATTTTAACAACATTCCCCCTAAAGCTATTCAAAAATGTTCATGAACATACGAGTAATCCTACGGTCTGTGTCTACTTACATACAAACATACATGCCACTGAAACGCTGTGAGCTTCGTTTCATTTCTTCCTTTTTTGTGTTTCTTCAAAATTTCATTCAACAATCTTAAATGCCAGCCATTCAATCAGTCATTCATGATGCCTGTCTTTTAACATTTACGTTAATGTTGATGTGCATAATTTACAGAATGGAACAGTGAGAACAGAATGAACAACTACTAATAGGAAGAGACTACTACATGCAAACATTCATAAATATGCCCGCATTAAATCAGCACAGTTTCCCGGTGGTCAATGTACGTCAGCATTAGCTTCATTAATTAAAATGATTTTGGAATGAATAATAAACTTTCATACCAAAAGAAACAAAAAATCCAGTTAAAGTGCTGCTGTTCATTTTTGGTCAAGTCGAACTGTTATTAGCCTTCGTGTTAATTGAATTTTATTTATTTAAACCCACAACCATATAATTTTATTTATTTAGAAAACAGTTTCAATCCTTCAAATTTCTTGATCGAGTTGGAGAGCCTTCATATACACATCGGCTTACATCGGCTTATGATATATATTTTAATTTAGGTGGGTTATAATTGATCTCATATAACATACAAGTACATTCTTACACAGGTTTAATTTTTACTTACTCTCACTACACTGAATATCAAGTCAGGTAAAGTATATTTATAATGCCTAACTACAGGTCAGCTTTTGTCATTTTACAAACAAATTTTAGGGGTGTGTTAAGACCTAAATTAAAACCACTAAGCAACCAGAGATGAAACTTTTGAGGTATGCAAACCTCAGATAGATAGAGACAGATAGAGTTTTAATATTACGAATAGGAGAAAATAAGTAATATGAAAAATTTTTTGCTTTAAAAAACATTAATTAAAAAGTTATTTCCGTAATGAAAATGCATGTATGGAATTTAATGTAAAAGTGATAACAAACACAAATTTTCATGTTTTAAAATTCATGTTTACGAAATGTAAATAATGAAAGTGTAAATTTTTTAGAAATACCAGAGCAAAACAAAGTAAAAATTTTGGGTTTGTGCAAAAAAGACAGAAAGAAAATGTATAATATATCTGCACTCTGACACCTCTGGTTGCACGGTGATTAAAACTTAAATGAGTGAAATATCGCCACTCTTGATTTATAATGCTTAATTTTTTTCCGTTTTTAATTAAAAAAATTCAACTTACATTTTGTTTTTATTCACTTTCTTGTACAGAAAAATGGTGTTACGCTTACGAATGGTTTTTTCCTTTCAAATAAGATTTCGCTCGCTATCAAATGGCTCATTAGATAATTCAATACCTGTTATTCGATAACGAGTAATAGAATTTCAAACGTTAAAAAACTCAAACATTCTAGGAAGTTTTCAATTGTTCACGACTGACAGAATTAACTAATAGGTCTGCAGAATGTTTTGTATTTTAATATATACCAGTGTTCCCATTCCTGAGAGAAGATACATAGTAGCTGTATGAGAATTACCGGGTGTTTACGTACTTGCCCTTCAAAGGTTCTGAATACGGTACTACATCATTCATATAGAATTGCATCTGATGGCTATATTCGCCAGCAATGCGGCTGGGTTTTCTGCATCAAGCTGGTGGAAACATAGTAGGTATGAGCATAATAGGATTCTGAATCAAATTCATCCATATCAGATTCATCCTACAGATTACATTGCTTCCCGTATGGACTTTAATAGGTTTTTCAAGGTCGTTTCCACTTTCACTTGAAAGGGGAAACGAGGTACACATGCAAAGAGACGGATTTAAAATAATGTGTGGTGTAGGCTCTGGAGTGTATTGCAATGAACTTGGCATTTCAACTTCCGGACAGTCATCAGGAAATCATTCGAGTCTCTGTGTGATAAGCGAATCAGGGGAACTATAGAAGACATTTCGTAAATAGCCACTCCTGGTACTTTAATCGGATATTACATCCAATGTAATTCTGTATTATCGAATCTGGGACGTCAGACTGACTTATTTTTGGTATGGATTCCTGCACAAAGCTTTATTGCTAATGAGCAATCAGATGAATTGGCTAACACTGTCCCTAATATGGAGGTTTCTATGTTTATTTATTTATTGTAGTCTATGGAAATGGATTTCTTACAGACTATAAACTAATATAAATTATTGACAAAATATTGGATTTAAATCATAAATTATCTTAAATACATAATTAGGAAATTAACAAATTAATTTAAATTATAAAGAAGAAAATTTTTAAAGTGCGTTTTTGATACATTAAATTCTATTAATTGATGCTCATTTATAGCATTAAGGTATGTTAAAGATCTAGTCATAATTTCTACGGCTTAATGGAATATAAAACATGTTGCTATGCCGAAGTGATAGTCTACTAGGTACACAAAATGGGATAGTATTTAAAAGTTCTGTACAGTCCATATTTCCATTTAGTAAATTATATATAAACAGCATTGATTGAATTTTACGTCTCTTTTCAAGTGTGATCATGCCTAAGTGTAGACATCGTGACTCATATGAGGTTGGCGGTTCGAGAAAACTCAAGTGAGGTAAGGCATAACTAATGAAACGTCTTTGAATATATGAATGTCACAATGTGGGCTCCAAATTATAGCCCCATATTCCAGCTAAGAAGAGTACAGCATTTTTAAAGTGTAGGGATCTTTGAACTCCTTACAGCTTCCTTTTATAAAAGCTAAGGTTGAATATGCTTTTGAAATAATTTTGTCTAAATGGGGGAGAAAAGTTAACTTGGAATCGAAAAGAATACCTAAGTCTTTAAGAGCCTGATCCTGTTTTATAATATCATAATTTATATGGTATAATGTAGTTAGCGGGTTTCGAAGTCTGTTGTAAGAGATATGTACACATTTACCTAAATTAAATTTGAGATGATTAGAGAGACACCAATCACTCAATCTATCTAAGTCAGATTGTAATTTATTAGCGTCAGCTAAGCTATCAATTTTAGAATAGATCTTGAGATCGTAAGCGTACAAAAGAAAGTGTGAATAAGTAAAGCAGCTAGATATATCATTAATAAAAAGATTAAAAAGTAAAGGTCCTAACACACTAGCTTGTGGAACACCAGAGGTTTGAATGTATGCTATAGATTTATGTGCTCCTATTTGAACTATGCAAACTCTACTAAATAAATAAGAAGCCAGCCATTTGTGCAAGTTCGAATGTATCCCTAAGTCCGACAGTTTCTTTAAGAGTAAGCAATGAGATATTTTGTCGAAAGCTTTGGAGAAGTCAGTGTATATTACATCGACTTGGGAGCCAAGTACCATTTGTGAAAAACAGAAATCAGTAAACAACGTAAGGTTAGAAATTGTCGATTTATTATTCCGAAAGCCATGCTGTTGGGAGTTAATTAGAGATTTTGTGTGAAAATATAGTATATCCAAGGCAACATACTCAAAAACTTTTGAGATTACTGTTAACTTAGAAATGGACCTATAGTTACAAATATTACTTCGTGTCCCGGATTTAAGAATAGGATTTATAAATGTCTGTTTCCAGCAATCGATAAATTCGCCTAAAAGAAGATATTTGTTGAAAATAAATACGAGTGGAGTAACTAATGAGACCGCACAATTTTTAATTAAATAAGCGCTTAAACCATCAGCGTCTGTCCCAAAAGAGTTTTTAATACGGTTAACTGCTTTCAGAATATCATTCTCGGATACTAGAATATGCCTCAAATTGAGATTGGAAGTTATTTTAATGTCAGAGAGTGCGTTTGATACACTAGAATCAAAATTAGACTTGAAAAATTCAGCAAAAAGATTTACTATTTCAATAGGGTCATCTGATAAAAGATTATTAAAAGTCATGCAGGAGGGAATGTCGGTATGTCTTTTTTTTAACTCATGAATAACCAGAATAATTTTGGATTGATCTTAATATCTGTTTCAATTTTAAGTAGGTACTGTTTATAAAGAAATTTATTTAGGAAATTGAATTCTCTATTACACTGCTTGTATTGAGATAGTATTTCATTGGAGCCAGTTGCCAGGTAATGTTTATATAATTTATTTCTCTTATTTTTGAGAATCTTCCGGCCACTTGTGTACCACGGATGACTTTGTGACAACTTAGACTTTATCCGAATATGTTGTTTACAAGCATTAAGTACTTCTTTTAAAAAGATTTCATAGGATATTTTAGTTGATTGATTTCAAAATAGAGTATTCCAATCAATATTAAATAAAGTAGAATTTAACGCCTCAAAATCACAGTTTTTATAGTCAAATATAAGACTAATAGAGTTACTAATTTTAAGAAAATTATAAACATCAAATTCTACAACAATCGCACTATAATGTATATAATTTGGAGAAAAAGGTTCTAGGCACTCATATATTTTGGTTTTAGATTCAGAGCTTATAAATATTAAATCTTAAATCTTATTCAATTTATTATAAATGTTATTAATTTGGGAAAGACCCATTGAATAGAATGAATCTATTAAGTTAGTGGCAATCGCTGTACTGCGTAGTAGCATCAGGAAAGGCATTCTTTATTAGACAGGTAAAGACAGATTTCAGATGGCAGGGTTTAGAGATGGTCTCGCTTTGATGCTAAACGCTCATAGGAATAGGAAGAAAATTTCCAGACTGGTAGCTACGACAACTGGCTACAGCACGCTCGCCATCAGGCTAGGACTGTTCTTAAAGGAAAACAGCCGCAGCTGCCAGGAATCTGAGAGTAAGGAGACAGTCTTGCATCTTTTCTGCGAGTGCCAGGTTCTTTTGGCTTCGATATACAAATTCTCGGTCCACATCTAATGAACAAACTACCTGAGATAGAGGCAAGATAATTAGAGGACCTTCTCAGATATTTTAATGTCAACAGAGTGGATAATTAGGCCACCACGGAAACGAATCAACCGATTTCCATTAATTCCATTGCATTTTACAATTGAATTTAAAAAAAAGAAGCTTTTTTATCTTTCTATTTCACTATCTCTCACTATCAGTCAAGACTACATTTCTTCTAATTTTAATTATCATTTTACGCATTGAGTTTATGTGTAAAAAATGATTTATTTATTATGACATTATTTTGTATAATTTCAACTTATTTAAGTGGTTGCCAAGAAATGTGTCTAAAAATGCTGCAGAAAAAGATTTCGTAGGTCCAAAAATCTACTAAGAGGTAAACAATAACTTCATTCTTGTCTTACCTCCTCAAATGAGCACACGACTGCAAAAAAGACTTATTAACCACGAACGACATATGAAAATCAATTATCAATGAATAAAATTTGTGTGATATCTGTCATCTGTCCCAAAAGGAACAGAAAATATCGGAATATTTTCTATATATCTGCTTCAGGTCTAGTGAGAAAATTTAGTTAAAGTAGAGCTCCCCACACTTTCACAAAAAAATATAATAATCCAATTAAACATTTTGATGAAAGAACTCTATAATATTGATTACAATTTTAATTAAAACAATTAAAAATTTTCTCAATTTGACATTTTTCAGTTGAGTTAAAAAAGCGTTATATTGATTAAATATTTTAATAATTCAAATATATGTACATATAAATATTATATCGTGGCTTCCAACTCAACTCAACTTCAGTTAAAATTTTTGTGTTATTTATTACCGATTAGAACCCTTATGTTAGTGCAGTTGACTGATACATAAAAAAATAGAATTCATCAATAGCCGTTATTTCAATTTCAACTCAACTCAGTTGAGTTGTAAACTGTAATAAAGATATTACTGACACATTGTCACACAGAGGTGTCAAAGACAGAAGGGGGCAGGAGATATATCTGTTGCATTCATTCAGTTTTATTTTAATTCTAGTTTTCTGGCACTGCAAAAATTCAAGAAAGTGATAAAAAGCATAAAGTATTACAAAAAAAATATAATGTAATCGTCAAAATATATAAATTTCGGTTAAATTAGTCATTTTTAAACCTTCACTGTAGGTAAGAAGGGTATATATAAGTTTGTTATTCCGTTTATAATATCTACATGTGCTACCTTATAAAGTATATATATTCTTGATCCTTATAAAAAGCGAAGTTGAATAAGCAATTTCCATCTGTCTGTGCGCGTAGTCCTTGAAATCAACTTTCTAAAGTCCCTACAATACAGAAGAGCTTACATACCAATCTGTCAGTTGTTTCTATCTTTCAATTGCTACTGAAATGCAGCCATATCGGCTTCTAAATGGCGGAACTATGAATCGAAAATTGAGAATATCTCTATTTTAGACCATTTTCTGAATGGAGTCAGGATTAACAAAAAATATTCTAAGAACATTACTATTATCAATGTATGTTGTTTTGTGGTTTCATTACATTTTTTTTGTGGAATATTTAAGAAGAATGTGCTAAATTAGAAATACGAATATTTGGCTACTACAGTAGTCATAAAAATTAAGTTTTCTAAACAAATTATTTCTTCATTCCCTTGTACTCGTATTTTATTGGAAACAGGCAAAGTAGCTACACGTGTACATATGGCGTATATGTAATTTTTTTGTGCAACTATTGAATAACTCAACAGATTTTTCGCGTTGTGGTGCTATTAGTAACCCTTAAGCAAGTAAAAAAATAAAACTTCATTAAAAAATAAGATGGAGTAGGGTATTTAATTCTTTCGATGGTACTCTATTACTCGCGCATGCGTTCATTCATTTAAGAATAACCGAGTATGTGTGTATATGCACAACTACATATACAATAGCAAGTACATGTGAATAAATGTGTAGCATCTTTTTTAATTTTATTTTTTTATTTTTGGGAGAGCATGTTTAAAAATAATTTCCTTCTTTTATTAGGGTTTTGTTTCTTGTTTTAGTTTTTACTTTTTGGGTAATTTTTTAATTTGTTGCCTGACAGGTTGCTGTCATATGAATTTAATTGAAAGTAGACATTTGATTAATATCATCCAATAAATATACGAGCATGCATGAAATGGTAAGTGATTTGGAGTGATTTAAAAATAAAGACTATTTAAAACAACAACTAAAAGAATAATTTCCAAAGACACTTCCCACCATAATAAATACAAGTGAGTATACAACAACACACACACACAGACACTCATGCATTCATACACAACATTTCTAAATTAAATCAGAACGGAGGGAAACACTAAGAGTTGAATTAACAATAAACTCGTTACCATTAAGTTAAAAGACGAAAATAAATTAAAGCGAAGGTAGAAAAAAAACCAACTATGTATAGGCTGGTATAAGAGCAGTACAAGCCAGTTTTTAACTCAAATTTATATTCTACACGCATTCTGTGGGTCTTGTTTTAATTTCCGTATCCACACTTTCAATAATTAAGGCCAGGCCACTTAAGAAATACATTAAATAATCATAACGAGAACATACAACACTATTAGAGAAAACCGTTTAAATACTTTAATATGAATGTTCATAAATAACAAATTATATAGTGTAGATTATTAAAATAAATTAAAACATACTCGTATTCGTACTCGTAGGCTCACATCAATGCAGTAGTGTAAGGCAAGCATGAACAGTAAGTAACAGATCTTAAAGGACTTTATTCTTTATAGCACAATTTTAATTTCTTATTAATTAATTGTACCAAAGAAATACAGATTAGATAGATTAGCTGTTCCTTTGACTTAAATTTTATTATGAATTAAATTTAGGGCTGCCCGTCATTGCTAACAAAGTAAGGATTAAATGTGCTGGAATTTATTTATTTATGATTTAAGCATTTTGTGAACTGGGTAAGTAGGATATTAAAAAATTATTTTATAATAAATAAGGTTCTCAAGGGGCGTTTAGGCGGCATTGATATGAACACAAGTGTAACATCACACCACATGGTGTCTTTGTTAATTTAATACGCAGCAGGAGAGCAACCATCCATATATATTTCTTTCCTTTTTTCTTTCTTTTTTTTTTTTTATTTTTTTGTTTTTATACAAATATACATACTTTTACCAACAACCATTTATGAATTTGAATGATAAATCCTGCATTAATTTAAACAAGTTTTAATTTTAACTAGGTACGGGAGAAGTACACGATCACATGTATTAGAGTTAGCCACTAGGTTTATCAACCGGTTATTATTTCTATTTTTAGTTATGTCACATAATCAGCACTGCTTAGTTTTTGGTGGTGATCCATTGTGGAATTCGAACTTTTAAATATTCATTTTTATATCGAAAAATTTCGGTGCAGTACAAAACAACTCCTGTCGCTTCTGTCGGTAGGGACGGGACTCGTTGGAGCATATTTTGTGGCAAGACACAAAATGAGCCGCTTACGCAGTGGAACACTGGTCTCAGGAGACCTACAGAAATTACGAGATTGGCAAGAAGTCTCAGATTGTAGTTAGAACTTGTCTGTACAATAGATTTGAAAAAGCTTGATGCAATTAAAGCTCATGTAAATAATAACAAAATATCAAAAATTCCCTTTAGCATTTTGTAGTTCCTTCAGGATATAATTTTATTTTATTTTATTTGAAACGATTATATTTGAAACAATTTCGATTGTGAGAGTTCAATTTTTTACCAGTCAAAAATTTAGTTTTGATAATAAACTATTGCGATCATTTGCATTTCAAATGAACTTAAACATGACAAGTCAAAAAAAATTAGCAAAAGCAATAACGTAATTATTTCCATACCAAAATTTGCTGTCAAAAATACTAGAGTCAAAGTCAAATTCAGTTACTCATTTTGTTGTCGTAGGCAATGTAAAAATAATAATTTTCGCCTTTAAGATTAATGCACAATGCATTTATTTTAACTTAATTAAAAAATACATTTTTAACTTTTTTTGCTTTAGTGTTTTTTTTAACTGCCATTTAGTCTTGGTGTAAATACTCGCAGCACTTGATGGATGTTTTTCTAAATTTGCATTTTTTAATAAATGGCGATTAATTTATAAAATTATTCTTGTGCCAACATATTAGTTTTGGGTAGTACACGAACAAACTATTCATATTGTACTATTCACTTATTTGAACTGAACGGACTAGTCCGCATTTTGAATTTCTATAGTTTATTTGCTTGCTGATCATTTTAAATGAACGACCTATAAATGAACGAACGAACTAAACTTAAACGAAAACAATGACGAAGGAACGAAAGTTGCAAATAATTTTCTTTTGCAAAAATGGTATTTAAAACAAATAAACTGAAGAAGAAAATTTATTAGTTATAAAGATACAAAAGATCAAATGAACTAAATGAACGAACTATTCCTTTTTAATTTTTGAACTAAGAAGAGCGCTCACTAAAATGAACTACTAACTAAAATTTGACAAGTATAAACGAAACTTGTGATGCGTATCTACTATACAACTAAGGGCCATTATTATAACTAAGCGATAACTAAAAGTAGGATGTTATCGAACAGATAAATGCTTTTTGGTTATTACAAACATACTTAAAAAGTGTATGATAAGCTAAAGATAGATTTGTGTTGCTAATAAGTTTTAAAGTTGCCATATTTATCATTTTAGATATGGCAACTTCCGCATCCATGGACATTGAATAATTTTTTTATTAATACACAAAAATTAATCAATACAATTACAGAATAAAATAACAAATATTAAAATAAAATTATAAAAGTAAAGAATTTTTTAGTTATTTGAAAAATAATCGTCAATAGCAACGAAAAGTAATCGGTATTCACAGCAGTGGTGCCACATAACAAATATTATAATATTTATCTTATGGAGAACTTGTAATAATGGAAAAAAAGCTATTGATCAGTTACTTTAACTAAAGTTAATTATTGCTATCTGAGACCTTATAAGTAAGTTGTAATAATGGCACTTAATTGCACAATTATTTTTTTACTTTTAAAGATACCGGTAAGCAAAGAAGGCAACCAGTATGTAAATACAAATAAAACGGTAAACTTATGTAGTGTTTAGACTCTATTACGTTAAAAACTTAAAGTAGGCGAAGATTAAGTCAAAGGACAGTGAACCGCTTTTAAGACGAAAATAAGTGACTAGTTTTTTTCTTCTTCCCTATGAAAATAGTGGGCCTATCTGTTAGTTCTCTTATAATATTTTTGGCTGTAATTTTAAACTTCTATCGTTCCAAAAAGAGGCGGAATGAGTTAAGCATTCGGCATACTCTAGTTTCATTATTTGTTACAATCATGGTGCAAAGCATTTAATCGGAAAATCCCTTCATGCTCATTAAAATTATTTTAAATGTACAAAAATATCTCTTATCGAAAAACGGTGTGCAGTAATAAATTTTTGAAAATCATCTTACCATCTTTAAATTCATTTGGATTGAGATTTTTATTTTATTTTATTTTTTGTGTTATGGTGATGAAAATATTTCATTAATTTTACACAGATAAATCAATTTGAAAATTAGCTAAGATAACATCAATTCAAAATCATATAAAAAACACCGAAAATTGACTATTAAAGATAAGGAGAAGCAATAACATCGAATTAATTAAGCCAATAAAATATTTAAAAACATATTAAAATAATGCAGTTTAAGTGTCAGCCTGCATCCGAAAACAAAGTAATAAAATTAGAGACAAGAAAATTTTCTTGAAAGTTTCAACAACAAACTCTTTCTTTAGTTAATTAATTAAACATATTCCACCAGCAGGAAGCCAATTTATTTTTTTTAATGTAAATTAACACAATTATCGGTTGTGTGTTTGAAAGCTGCCGTACCCAACAGACACTGATTACTTTACAGAAGAGATAAATACAATAGTAAAAGGAGAACAGAAAAATGTTTAGCGAACAGAATATTTTGTAGGGATACGAGTAAATGTAAATTAAAATGCATATCAAGAGCAGATAACAAGCGTTGATTAAAATGATAAGAAGCAATGGCATGTGGTATTAAAAGTTATTTAAATAAAACGTATTTAAATAATGATAATTTTTTTCATTTCATTTTTAAACTTACCAGTATGTTTTTATTAGGTGTTAGCCTAGTTTAAATAAAAAATTTTGTTAATTAAAATATGTAAAAAATTACAAAAATTTTATATTATATTTTACCCTACCATAAGGCTATTTAAATGAATTTTTGAGATATTTTTTTTATACTTATGTATGTCAATAATTTTCATTGCGAAATTTCTTTATATTTATATGTATATGATAGAGGAATCTTGGTGTGTGTGCCTTTTTTGTTTCCAAACCTTAACTGAAAATCCTTCAAGATTGTAATAATTACATAAAACTTGCTTAGGAAATTTAAAGAATGCTGTATCAAAAGTCATCTATTAAAATAATTTTTTGGGATTGAAAAATATAATGAGGCTGGGGGAATTCTTGAAAAGAATTCTTCTTTATTTGTTCAATATTACATTGGATTAACTATAAGGTATTAAACCTTAATTCTAAAAATTCAATTAAAGCTACCTACCATCATGGAATAATTTAAAAAAAAAACAAAAATCAGAAAACTTTCTGCCCCAAACTTCGTTTACCACATGTGTATAGACTGTGAAAACAAAAATTGTGTGGCAAATAAATTGTATTTTTATAGAAGTAAGAAGTTGCAATACTTTTTTTCCTTGAACAACTACTGTTTTTTCTGATGCACTATGATCGCTTAACTGTAAAACTCATCAGAATTTCAAAATCTATGGATAATTTTATTCTTGAGAACTTTTTTGTAAAATATTATATTTTTGAAGAGGTTGCTTCAAACATTTTATCATAAAAAACTTTTAAATGTTGTTTACATTATTTTTTAGTGCAACTTTTAATTTTGAAGTTATTGGTAAAAATGTTAGAAAAAGAATTAATATTTTAAAAAAAATTCAATTTTAGATTTTCAAAAATTTACAGCCAAATAGAAAGCTCCCAGCACTAGGTTAAACAGGTCGCCCGAAAGAAATAAAACAAGAGCTGGGCTCACTTGGGTCCTCTGACGTGGTCCCTTTGTGATACTAACCAATTTTATTATTTAGCCTCACAATCACATATTGTCCAAAGTTGATTTGATCGATAACCAAATATAGTTATTTTTCTTAAATTTGGATGTGTAATAACACTGGTCAACAAAATTTTGTAACAATAAAGGTACTTACCAATTTGGAATTACCTAAATACCCTCATTTTATCACCGTATTTATTTTGATTCCATCAGTTCTAGTTTTCGTGTTACAGCTACTACCCGTAAAATTTAAAATTAACCATTTTTGTTCCACTTTTGCATTCAGAGATTTTATTTATGTGAATAGTATAGTGTTTTTTTCTATTTATTGAGTTAAGTGACTGTTAAATAATGTCAAGAAAGTGCAAAAATGATCCTGACAGGTTTTGTTATATTTGTGGTAACATTACTTTTAAAACTCAGCGAAGGAATTTGACACCATTAGTGACTAAGCTATATGAACAGTATTTTGGCTTTGCCGTCGGACAGCAAGACAAAGCATGGGTTCCACACATCTGCTATGTTACATGTGTGGGTCTTCTTACTGGATGGGCGAGAAGATCTCGATCTATACCATTTGCAATCCGCGTAATTTGGACAGAACCAACGAATCACTCATCTGATTGTTATTTTTGTGTTACTGATACGAAAGGTATCACAATTAAAACAAAAAATAAAATAACATATCCTGACCTGCCATCTGCTAAAAGACCGATCCCTCATAGTGAGGAACTACCTGTACCAGAACCACCAGAAAGTTATGGACAGGAGTGGTGACGGCTTTTTATATTTGAAGGAAAAGTTTCCTAAATTGAGTGAGGCAAAAATTAAAGAGGGCATATTTGTTGGCCCACAAATCAGACAATTGATGAAAGACGACATATTTAAAGAAAAACTCAGTGATTTGGAAAAATCTGCTTGGGAATCTTTCATGAAAGTAACTTTCAATTTTCTAGGAAATCCCCGATCAAATGGCTATAAAACTATTGTCGCGGAGCTGCTATCTGCTTCTAAGGCTTTGGGTTGTAATATGTCATTGAAAATACACTTCCTTCATTCACATTTAGACTTTTTTCCTGAAAATTTGGGCGCCGTCAGCGATGAACATGGTGAAAGATTCCACCAAGACATTTCTACCATGGAAAAACGATACCAGGGCAAGTGGAGTCCACATATGCTAGCGGATTACTGTTGGACATTACAACGAGATGTACCTGAAGCAAAATACAGCAGAAAATCATAAAATTTTATTTAAATTAATACTGTAACATAATAAAATAACTTACTTTTGTTAACAAAATCTCAAATTTTCTAAATTTATATAACATCTAATTACAAAAAAACTATTCGTATTGGAAGCATTCTAATTTTATTTATATTATCCATATCCTTTTCCTAAACATAGCAAGACAAAAGTTTTCATGTTACACACAAAAAATTTTTTTTTGTCGACCAGTGCAATTTCTATTTGTAATTTAAAAGTTTAACAAAATATTAATCTTTATATGATAATAAAAATAGAATATATAGTTTTCAATATTAAAATGTTGGTTGGGAAGTTTATTTATTCAGTTCAATTGACAGTAACTATTGACAAATAATTCTTATTTAGTCAATTGCTTTTACAATAGTAGTAATCTTCTGAGGATTCAGAGTAGCGTCTGATGAAATGGTCAATATAGATATGTTATTCAGTAGACTTGTGCTCCGTAGTTCATTGTAGTGAGCGCTCTTCTTAGTTCAAAAATTAAAAAGGAATAGTTCGTTCAATTGATCTTTTGTATCTTAATCATCACTTATACTTTTGATTGTCATTGAACGTTCTTTATTATGTAAAATAATATCTAATAGTGATTGAAAGTAATTTTTTACAAAACAACAAAACAAAATTCAAAAAACTTTAAAATTTAGTTTTCGATTTCTTTCTTATAATGTAATTTAAAAAGAACTTTAATCACTACGGTTAAAAAATCTTAAAATTTAGCTTTTTAGCACGCAGTTTACTTGTTTTAAATACGATTTTTGTAAAAGAAAATAAAAATAAAAGAACAAATTTAAAAGCCAACACAATTTCTGGAATTAAACATAAATAAAGATTAATATTTTATTATTTTTCTTAAATTTATTAATGATGAGATAAAAAATACTAGTCAACTTCTCATATTAAGACTGTCTTAGTCTTAAATCTGCTCTTGAACCCTTAAAATTAATTGGTCAACAAATGCATACTTTTTAATATAATTTTAATTTTTTTTATAATTATACTTTTAAATTGCTTATTCTAAAGTAAATTGAAATTACCAAATGGTCCATTATAAATTAAATTAAAGTTACACTAAACTTAAACCTAAGTCCTAACTTAAATCAAAAAAAATAATTGAGAAAGAATTTATAAAATGTTCAAATAAATCGATGTGTTCTTAATAACAATTATACCCAACTCGTAAGTACCCTCAACAGTTACTCTAATCTCTAAAATAAACTAATGTACTGTTTTTATAACACAAGCGATCAACTTGTCTAAAAAATTTGTATGAAAAACACTCAATACATTTAAATACACTACACTCAAAAAATTTTATAGGTAAATGGAACGAAAATCGTTGTACATTTTACGAAAAAAATTCGTTGTTTTGACGGCACGCAATAGATCGTAGAATAGATTTTACGAAATGTTTTTTCTCAGCATTTAACGAAATTTTCTAGATTTAAAAATGTTATTTTGTTACTTTACCATTATTTTTTCGGCATTTTACGAAAATTTTTCTTAAAAAAGAAAACACATTTTTAAATATTACGAAATTTTTGTAAAAAAATGAAATATACTGCTAGAATAAACGAAAGTATTTATTTTGTATATTTCAATAATAGTTTACTAAATAAGTCTGCAAACTGAGTCCGCAAATAATAAAATTCAATTAAATTTACGAATTTTTTGTATTAATACAAAATTAGTTTATTTTAATTGATAAGTAAAAAATAAAACTAAAACAAAAAAAATTATATTACTTAAATTCACATTTTAATTAAAAAAAAAAGAAATATGTATGTTCTCGTATATATGTGTATTCAAAATAAATATAAAAATAATCATAAAAACCAAATAAAGTTTAGACTTATGGATTGTTCGTCTCATAAAGGATTTTTTTAATTTGAAAAAAGTACCCACCTTTTATGGTTTTACACAACATCTGTATAACTGGATTCAAATGGGTTTCTTCTATGTTGTAGAACTGAACGTTTAGAAAATTCCACATGGGAGAAGATATTGAAATATCTTCTTCCATATATTTAATTGAAAATACATGGTAAGCCTTAAAATAAATGTCGACGGGCTTAATAATACTAAAAACTTTGTGCTTAATATTATCAAAGTCACAAAAAAGTGCTTGAGGTTTAGATATACCTCCAATAACAGTAATGAAGGGAGCTACAGAGCCATCAGCTACTATTTTGTTATCTAACGATTCTTTATAAGATTCTTCAGTTGGTGCAAGGACCTCTTCGATTCTATGTTACTGCAAAACTTGTTTCTCTTTGAGTTTAACTTTATTCTGAATGCTGAAAGTAGGGATTGTATGAGTATTAATACCATGAGATATTTATTATCTAAAAGAAATAATATAAAACGTCATTAAGTTAGTGTTTGTGCAAGATGCGTAATTTTACATTTTCAAGTATGAAATTCCAAATCTCCTTATCTTCATCGTCTTTAAATTTAGAAACGTGTTTCGGAAATATCTTTTGAATCATTAAATTTTAAAAATCCTCAAAGTTGTCAAGAAACTTGTTTCACTCTCCATAAATACGTTCAAAATCATTTTGAATCTAATCATATATTAAGTTAATTGTAGCTAAAAGTTAAAATTCTTAAGTTTTATAATAAATATTTACTAAGCAAAATTCTATATGATCTTTGTACATTGCCCACAAATCCATCATTTGCTTTTTTGAATTAGGATCTCAAACTTCTTCTAACAGCTTCTGACGGTATTCGAAACAGCCGTTCCAACGCTTTAAAATCTCTTCATATGACATAATATTGAAAATTTTACACCATTACTCCCTGGTAGCATATCTGGAGAATTTGCTGCCACTGAAGAATAACTCACTACAGTGCTGGAATTAATATTTTCATTGTTAATCGTTTTCAAGTATTCTGTAACACCTTCAGAATTGTTGGATAATGTAAACTCAGAAGAATCATTGAGATATGCCTTGAAATGTTTCTTAAAATGTGCACTTAAATGTATTATACTTTTTTCTGTTTTATATGCATAACTCGAAAATGCTTTGAAATAAATGTTTCATTTGGTGAATATATTTCACACAAATAACAATTCATTTTATTATTTATATTTCACTTTTACCACGTACTTTTCTTTAAAAAAAATTTATTTATTATTAAAATACAGCATTTGACTGAATGACGCTTAATATTATTTTTTATGAAACCAAAGCCAACTTGCTTTTTTACAGTTATATTAAAAACTGGTTATTCAATGAGAGAAAGAGAGTTAGAAAGAAAAACATACATTTATTCTTTTGCAAGGTTTACGAAAATATTCGTAATCTTTACGAATATTTTAACAGTCATTTCAGATAAATACGAACCTTTTGTAATTTCTATGATTTTTTTTTTTTTTTTGTAAAAAAACTGAAACTACTTTTACAAAAAAACACTCGTACAAATTACAAAATTTCTACAATTAACAAAATTTTTGAACAGGCTAAGTACGAAACTTTAGTATTTACTAAGAAAATTTTGTATAATTTACAAATAAAATTTTACGCAATACTTATTTTTCGTAATTTCCAAAAATTTCTAACATTACGAAATATTTTTTCCTTTAAATTTTACGAATTTTTTGTAATATGTACAATACAATACGAAAGTTAATTTCGTATTTTTATGCATAAAATATTTTGAGTGTAGCAAACAAACTTTTTAAGAATTAGTTTCGGTTATATTGAAAAAGTTGAAATGATGAAACAAGAAAAATAAAGTGAAGTCACCCATACTTCCTACCGATATTGCATTTCGGTCATATACGCAAACCACGTTTGTACCCGACAGGAAAATAAAAGTTAAAGCTAAATACAACAACTCCATTATATGTGACGAAATTTATACAGTTACATCTGGCTGCTCGGCTTTAATCGGGCGGTCATGGATCAGACGTTTAGAAATAAATTTAAATGATCTGGACAACAGCCGTCGCACGACAACCCCTATTAATACCAATCAAGTGAACGTGATAGATGAAATTATTCAAGAATTTTCTGAGTTATTTGAAGAGAAAATTGGCTGTACGCGTCAATATAAGATTTCATTGAAATTACGAGAAGGTGCATCACCAGTTTATAACAGGGAAAGACAAATTCCATACTCCTTAATGGAGAAGGTTGATAATGAATTGTGTACCTTAGAACGAACAGGAATCATAACCAAAACGACAAACAGTGATTGGGGATCACCCCTAGTGGTAGTACCCAAGGCTGACGGAGGCGTTAGACTTTGTGTCGATTACAAAATTGGCGTAAATAGCCGTTTGGTCGATGCGCACTACCCAATTCGTACGATCGAGAGTATCTTCAACAGTCTTCGCGATTCAAGGTATTTTTGTAGACTTGATCTCTACAAGGCCTATTTACATATCCCCGTGGATGAACCATCTAGTCTTATACAGACAATTTTGACTCATCATGGCACTTACAGAATGCAACGACTGTCTTTTGGCATTAAAACGGCGCCGGCCGACTTCAACATAATTATCGACGAGATTTTACGAAGCGTACCCAGCAGAGTCATACTTCGACGACATTATTGTGCATGGAAGTTCTTTAGAAGAATGCATCGCCAATTTAAAATCTTGCTTCATACAACTGCAACGTTTTGATCTACACTTGAACAAAAATAAATGCTCATTTTTTAAAGAAAGCATCGAGTTTTTAGGCCACATTGTTGAGTACAACAAAATAAGGAAGTCCCCAACAAAAGTTATTATATTAAATTAGTAATAAGCAGTATTTAACAAAATAATGGATTAATATTAAATATTGAAAAAAAATTAAAAGTTTAATAGTAACTACTAAGCGTGGGAGAATTGTAGTGTACAATCTGGCAACCCCATTTATATGTCAAATTAGAGACACATACTTCCATGTTTGATTAACCAACTTCTTGTCACTTTTTTGATAGACACCGAAATATATACACGTGCCAACGAATAGCTCGAATAAATAAGTCTTTTACTTATAAGAAAAGGGTAAGAGTTACAACAATGACGTTGTATATCTCTTTTGTTAGAGGTCTTGAAGTTTCATATGGTAGTTACGTTCCGTGAATCGAATCTTTAATATAATTTTCAATAAAACTATTTATAAATATTTAACTACCACAATTTATAAATAGCATAAATTTCCGATTTTCGTTCAAATCTTATTACAACATACAAATATGAGTAAAAAAGCATATGGTTATGAACTTGATTGTTTAATTTCTGGGTTCGTTAAATTAAAGTTGGACAGCCTTATAAGAAATGATTTTCATACATTTTGGTGTGTATGTTTTAAGTTTTTAAAATCCCACAAAAGAAAATACCGCCGTTTTCTCTAATCACATTAACCATTTCAATAAATCTGATATTAAAATTTATTTTTAGTTATAAATCACATATATGTTTATGCACACATACACACATAAGTATTTATATCATTCAGTTGCTGCTACAATGCATCCAACAATAATTCATTAATAAGTTGATTTTACAGAATAGTCATTTAAGTGTTTTATATTAGATTAACATAAATTATTTTAAGGCTACAGTAACTAAGTCCCCAATGAACTATTTGCCCGAAACAAAATTAACTAACTTAACAAAAAATTTATTACAGAAAAATCACTAAAAACTTTTGTAAGGAAACCTCTGTTATGACATATCAATAAAAGAGAATATCTGCGAAAATCATATTTTTACTTTATGGTGCATAAAACGCACAATTTGAGTAAAAATGTGAATGACTAAATCATGTTCGAGTCACGATTAAAAACTATTTGTTTTTTTACTGCTATTCGACGCTGTTGAATCCAAAAAGAAAAATTCAAGCATAGCCATTAGCATGCATATGCCGTATTTCAATGCAAATATTTACACACAAATAAAAAATCACCTCTATTTTACTAGGCAGTAGTTTACTGAAATATGTGTGTTCCTTGCTTTAATAACTTTTTGCATATTTGTTATTTTGAATGTTTGTATTTTGCTTTTTAAATTCAATCGTGTCCAATCAATTTTTAATCGTGCCTCGGACATGATTTAATTAAATATTGTGCACGATTTTTTAAATTAAAGGTGGCAGTCAAAAGAATAGAATCTTGAAAGTAAATTAAAATTCTTATTTGGTCTTATTCGGCTCTTCAGTCAATTAATGACAATTCTTAGTGTAACGAGCAATCTGTAAAAATGTGGATTTTGATTACTAAGAATAAAACAATTTCAACTTATTTAATTGTTGAAAAGTAGATATGACTGATATAAAGGGTGTTTTTTATAGACGTATAGAACTTTAAGTTGGCATTACTGTTCAAGATGGCGACCGATTTAACAGCTGTCAAGTGATTTATTCTCAGTTTGGTTTGGCAATTCATCATGAATAGACTTACGCCTGAACAACGCTTGCAAATAGTGCAATTTTATTTCGAAAATAATGGTTCTGTGCGGAATACGCATCATAAGCGAATTTTGTTTAGCGTGTGTATGTGGAAACACCGTTACATCCAGAAAAACTGACTGTTTGGTGCGGTTTATGGGCTGGTGGAATCATTGGTCCGTACTTCTTCAAAAACGATGATGGCCAGAACGTTACAGTCAATGGTGATCGGTATAGAGCCATGATTACTAACTTTTTCATTCCTGAATTGAACAACCATGATGTCCAGCAGCTGTGGTTCCAACAAGATGACGCAACATGTCACACAGCTCGTGCCACAATCGATTTATTGAAAGACACGTTTGGTGACCGCCTAATTTCACGTTTTGGACCTGTGAGTTGGCCTCCAAGATATTGTGATTTAACACCGCTAGACTACTTTCTGTGGGGCTATGTAAAGTCATTGGTCTATGCGGATAAGCCACAAACGCTTGATCATTTGGAAGACAAGATTCGCCGTGTTATTGCCGATATACGGCCACAAATGTTGGAAAAAGTCATCGAAAATTAGACGTCCAGATTGGACTACATCCGAGCCAGCCGTGGCGGTCATATGCCAGAAATCATATTTAAAATGTAATGCCACAAGATTATCTTTCGGATAAATAAAATTCATGTCAATCGAATAATCCATCGTTGTTTCATTGCAATTTAAAGTTCTATACGTCTATAAAAAATACCCTTTACAAGTACATGGCCTTTCTTAGAGCATCTTAAAAGATTGTGATTTTGCTTTATTATTGTATAGTAAAGGCAAGACGTACTGGGAATTGTACACTTTTAAATTCAACGGGCATATTATTTGAAATCAAGAGAATTTGTGGTAAAAAAAACATTTTCCAAAGCTCTTATTTTAATCAATATAGTTGGATCTAAACCATTTGATGAGAGTTTTTTCCAATAGATTTTTACCATTACAAAGTTTAAGATAATCAATTTTTCTTAGCAGTATAACTCACGTGCCAACATTTAAAGCTGGTTTATGCCAAGACCTTCTGGGTGGATTTAATGAATTTAAAAATTCTATTTTAAAAGCAACAGCTTGATTTGACTGCACCATTAGATTTATATGTCTTTGAAGTTATACTGGAATCATTTTGATTATTAGTAATGACATTTTAGAAGAACATTTGTACCAAATTTCAGATAAATTTCTTTCAAAAATTGAATTTTAATGATGGTCGCTACGGAAGAAAATAACATTTTTTTTTCAAGTACGGAGAGTGTATATATATACTAACTTTCAGATTAATCCGTTAAAAAATAAAAATTTTTTACAAAAAAAATTTAAGCAATTTTGTTTTAAAAAAACTATGCGTTAAATTGGCCTCGTATAAAGTATCAGCATGGTATAAAGATCATTGGTATCAAATTTAAGTTGGAAGCAAAGAAAAAATATGGTTGATGCAACCATATTCTGGTGGAAACATAGTATGTTTAGATTTATGATTGCTTCTAACCATATATATTTTCAAATGAAAGACATTAAAATACCTTTTTTTTTTATATAAATATTTTTAAAAAAAATTTTAATATGAATTTAAAAAAAATTTAATATAAATTTTTTGTATAAATAAAATATTTTTTTATTCCATTGATTTTTCTTTTCTATTCATTTGTATTCATTTATTACATAATACATCGGGTTTAAATTTATTTTTTAAAATTTTATTTGACTCTACCAGGATTCGAACTTTGGAATATTTAGTTAAGAAGCATTAACTCGCCACTCAACCACTTCAACCACAAACCTCAGTTGAGTTTGAACGATTAAGTTTTTGTTTTATACTCAATTTATTTATTTATATAGAAAACAATTTACATTCAACCATATTTTTATCATTATTATGTTTGCTATGAACATATTTATGGTTTCAAGTAAAATTTTATTAAAAATAAACTGAAACTTTCTGGGTTTTTTTTTCTTTTCCCGACAACCTATTCTAAAAAAATCTCCCTGGGAGATTTCACTTTCCTCCTATTCTAAGCAAACTTCGAAACTGGGAAACTCTTCCCGGGGAAAACAGTAGCTATTACGAATGTCATAAAAAGAGGGAAAATGATGACAAATTTTGGGAATAATTCCGTCAAAAATTTGAAGAGGATGGTGCCAAAAAATGTAAATAATTTAAATTTTTCATTAAAAATTTGATAAATATCTCAATTTGTTCATATTTTTAATGTCAAAAACAACAAATAAGAAACAGATAGAGATCCTTATAGATGCAATGCAGTCCCACCCAGATGTTGCCCGGGGATGGTTTAAAGGAAGCAAAGATGACTTAAATGCAAAATGGCGCAATTTAGAGGCGGAATTAAACGCAGTTGGGCCACCACTTAAAAGTATCGCCGAATGGAAAAGGTATGAATTATTAAGGGGCAATAAATTTTCCTTTCAGAGCAACAAATGATAAATTAATTTTTCAGGTTTGGTGTGACTAAAGAAGTATGTACGCCATAAGGTGGCACAAAATTTAAAAATTTCTCGGGCAAATGAGGTAATTATTTACAACTTGATTTATATGAGACTCTGTGGAGGGCGTTTCTAAAAAATTCGGGTTAGGCGCATCTGGTGTAGAAAAAACTCTAGAAATATTGTTTCCTATATTATTTCTAATATTTTGGGCAACATCCAAATACTGGGGAGAGGCTAAGGATATCACATCATCGTCTTGAACGCTGAGAGTTTCTACATTTTTTCTTCATCGTTAACTCCATATTGCAAACGTTTGTTATTTTAGCTGCCTTTTCTGGAGCATAGTAAAGGGTATTTTTTATAGACGTATAGAACTTTAAATTGCAATAAAACAACGATGGATTATTCGATTGACATGAAATTTATTTATCCGAAAGATAATCTTGTGGCATTACATTTTAAATATAATTTCTGGCATGTGACCGCCACGTCTGGCTCGGATGTAGTCCAATCTGGACGTCTAATTTTCGATGACTTTTTCCAACATTTGTGGCCGTATATCGGCAATAACACGGCGAATCTTGTCTTCCAAATGATCAAGCGTTTGTGGCTTATCCGCATAGACCAATGACTTTACATAGCCCCACAGAAAGTAGTCTAGCGGTGTTAAATCACAATATCTTGGAGGCCAATTCACAGGTCCAAAACGTGAAATTAGGCGGTCACCAAACGTGTCTTTCAATAAATCGATTGTGGCACGAGCTGTGTGACATTTTGCGCCGTCTTGTTGGAACCACAGCTGCTGGACATCATGGTTGTTCAATTCAGGAATGAAAAAGTTAGTAATCATGGCTCTATACCGATCATCATTGACTGTAACGTTCTGGCCATCATCGTTTTTGAAGAAGTACGGACCAATGATTCCACCAGCCCATAAAGCGCACCAAACAGTCAGTTTTTCTGGATGTAACGGTGTTTTGACATACACTTGAGGATTATCTTCACTCCAAATGCGGCAGTTTTGTTTGTTGACGTAGCCATTCAACCAGAAGTGCGCTTCATCGCTAAACAAAATTCGCTTATGAAAATCGAGATACGTATTCCGCACAGAACCATTATTTTGGAAATAAAATTGCACTATTTGCAAGCGTTATTCAGGCGTAAGTCTATTCATGATGAATTGCCAAACCAAACTGAGAATAAATCACTTGACAGCTGTTAAATCGGTCGTCATCTTGAACAGTAATGCCAACTTAAAGTTCTATACGTCTATAAAAAACACCCTTTATAATTCTCTAGCTCCAAGAAGGCATCGCATCTGTTTTTCAGGACACCATTTGTACGCTCAATAACGTTACGACACTTGGAATGAATTTCGTTGAAGTTTATTTCAACAGACCCATCTTGCGGATATCTGTGAGGGGTTATAAGCCATGGTTCTAATGAATAACCTGCGTCTCCTAGTAAAAAAATATGATCTATTAATATTTCAATATTGTTTTGTTAATATTTAAAACCTTACCAAGGAGCCAATAATTGCTACTGTTTCTGAGGTATTCTTGCTCACGATGAGCTCTTAACTCACTGGTATTCCAAATAAAAGAGTCGTGACACGCTCCAGGATGAGAGGCATCTACTTACTGAATCCTCAGCTCATGGTCACAGACCTGTAATTTTTTATTGTTTTAAAATTTGGGTTAAAAAAATTTTGACAAAATTCATTTACCAGCATTACATTCAAGCTGTAGTACCCCTTATTATTAGACGGAGCAACAATTCGGACATAACTTCCGTCAACGCATCCTATAACGCGTGGAATGCCATGCTTTATATAAAAATTTAACGCAATTTTACGCTTTTCATCCTCTGTTTTGCAAAAAGTTATCCACCTTTGACATAGACGCTCCTTAAAAATATTTATAACTTCTATCAAAATTTTATTAAATTGGTAAATTTGCAAAAAAATTTTTGTAAACATTAGATAAAAGAAGTAAAACAGCTGACTTCGAATGTTTCGAATTCTCTCTCTTTTTCCCAGACTGCTCAGAATTGGAGGATTTTATTTTTGGGAAAAACTTATTCTCTGGGAATTCATTTCCCTGGGAGTTTTAAGAATTGGGCTGAATATGATAATTATATGGTTGATAATATGGTTAAAAATAACTAGGAACATGGTTATCGTGATCATAATAATGTTTAGATGCTTTAAATGAATAATAATATTTTTGTGCAGAACACACTATGTTTGCGGTGACCATATTCAACCATCTTTTTTCTTTGCGTGAACAAACAAACAGTAAATTAATTTTTGTGGTCTGTTGGCCTCATTGCATAAACCTATTAAAATTTAACAATTACAAACTGGAAAATGCTTTGTAATTATTTTTTTTATAAATTAAAAATAACATGACACATGAACATGTAATCCAATTTAATGTTTTTTTTCGTCGAAAATTGAATTAAAACTCAGCATTAAAACACATTTACGTTGCAAATAGCCAGTATATAATTAAGCTTAAAGCTTATCCAAGTAATATTTACAGATTAAATAACTTTTATTAAATCTTAAGCCTCTTTTATTTTAATTAAACTCGTGGTCTTATTATTTTGATTTATAAAGCGAAACACAACAGCAAGAATGTGAATACAAGTAAAACTGTTTTGTGTTGAAATAAATTAAAATCTTTGCAAGACGAAGCGAAATTTATTAAATTTTATTTAAAAGTAAAAAATTAGGAGCATGTGGTACGAGTTCGTTTTATTATTTTTCAATTTATTTGAATTAAAAAACAAGAAAATTAAAAAGTCGAATGCATGTCTAACGTTTATTATGTGTTTAGATGTGTGTGGGAGTTGAATGTACATCCATATAATTGACTGCATTTATATAAGCCTATAATTTTTATTGTAAGTTCTCATAATTGGAATTAAACCAAAACAATTGTGGCCGATTTAGTGCTGCTCCCATTGTTGCATGCACCAACTTCCAAAGTTACTATTTTCAATGGTTTTAAAACATTTTGTTGTCATTGAGCTATTGTGCTAAGCACGTTTCTACTCTAACAGATCCACAGAGAATAAAGGTGACATTGTCACTTGGGCATATGAAAGATTTTTCGCGTTGGGCCTATTTGACGTTGGTAAGCCATCGAAGTGTTGTTGGGTATAGGTCATTTTATTCTCAT
The DNA here is from genome assembly GCA_947397855.1 of Thelaira solivaga. Lineage (NCBI taxonomy): Eukaryota > Metazoa > Arthropoda > Insecta > Diptera > Tachinidae > Thelaira > Thelaira solivaga. Next base: position 45,008,671 of record OX377611.1, on the reverse strand, counting down.
GTACACTATTAGGCATTGCATTAGCTTCAGTATGAAGGCTTGGATAATTCGATTAGCGATATTTCGCATTAGCAGAATGTCTTCCACCGCAGCTACTGCACTTTCTTACATTGGGGTCGTTTTTAGGTGCTGTACACTCCGTAGTTTTATGCGCGTTAACACAAACTACGCAAGCTCTTTGCAGTTGGTGCATTGTCCGGGGTTATTACGCTTATGTGGTTCCTCTACTGTTATTCTTCGGTTAAGAAGATATCTCAGGTTGTAGATTGTAGGAGTTGATTTCTTGTTTTGAAGAAGAGCTGCGTTAAAAGCAATCTCCACACGGTGCATTGGTTGGGGAATTTTATCCTTGTTATGTATATTATTAACATTTCTCACATCGTAACCTTCATCTTCAATAGCTTTCTTGATTTCTTCAACACGGATGAAACTGTCAATGTCCTTTACCACAACCACGAGGCCCTTAGCACTTTTTAGTTGGTACGTGTAGTAATTCTTTTTTTCGGCGTTAAGACTATTAACAATTAGACGATAATTCTTCTCAGTATGGGTTTGGATTTTGGTTTCCTGTATCTGTCCCCTTCATATAGAAGCTATGTAAAAATTATCTTTTCCCACAATCTTTGATAAAAGATTTACAATAGCGTTCGAAGTTTGCTCACGCAAATAGATAGGTGGAGATTTGTGTCCCTTAGACGCAGGATGGAAAATCTATTTTCGGAGACTGGTATCGTGTCCACTGTACTGTTTAGTTGTGCGCTCCTGTTGATTAGTTCTAGAACTAGCCTTACGTTTGGTAACAGTTACGTATCTGTGCATGCCGGTTTGTATTCCCCTACCTGCCGGAGTGCAATCTGTTACAGGCTTTGATGTTGGTGTATGAACTTTAGTTTTTATAATGGTTCCTGTTAGGCTAGTTGCCTTGTCAAACTGGCGCGTAAAGATTTGCGCGTCTACGATCGCACTTGGCGTTAAAGAGCGGGTCATATTCTCAGGCCTGGCTGTTAAATATGCTCCGTCGTCAGTATTCTTATTCATAATATCTAAGAACACATGGTATGCATTGTTCTTGCCTTGTTTTCCGTTTTTGTTTGTATTTTTATTTTCATTTATTGTTGTCATCTCTTCTATATGAGTCCCAACTTGAAGTCGTTATCTAAATCCGTAGTGCAGTTTCGCCTATGATGACCCCGAGGGTCCCTTTGCATGCAGTAAGGTCCTCGAAAGGGTTGACACAAGACCTTATGGGCGCGAACAAACAAAATTATTGTAAAAAAAGGAATAAAAAAACATTAAAAAATAACTAAGACATACCACTTTAAACCTTTTTATTCGTTTTACAAAAATGACTTGCATTTAAGTTTAAAAAAAAATTTTTTTAAAAAACACTAAAAAATTTTTACTCAAAGTATGAAGATTAGTAAGATGAATAAAAAATTTTGCCCTTGTTGTTTTTGTGGAAATCACAACAACAATCACTTTCTGCCAAAAGCAAATAATGTTTGCTAATTTCATAGCACAAAAACTTGACTTGACGTTTAAGTAAAAATTCAAACTTAACTTCAAATGATATCAAAACTAATTTTTGCAGAACACCAAATAGCTATTTTTTCGGTTTTAAAAATTTTTTGTTTTTTTTTTAAAGCCTGCGAAAATTGGACATTGTTTACTTACTTTTACCTTTTGAATTTGCTGTAAGAAGCCAAACTTTCTAACGCAGTTTATTCTTCAATCTGTTCAAGGTCTGCTTATTTTGTATTTATGCCATCACAGTCGACTTTCAGCTAAATGTATATGAGTAAAATAATTAAATCCGATAGAGAGAAATGCTTCGAACCTCGATGCGCTAACTACAATAATATAAGAGCTACGAGTAAATTCTCTTTCGATAGGATGTCTCAGTAAGAGTGCACTTTTTCATTTCATACTGCAATAAATCGATTGTTTTAAGCGCTGTATTGCAGGTGACGCAGTTTTGCTGAAATAGCATGTCCTCCAGATTTATAGCTCCGTTATCATGTTCCTGTAACGAATGCCGTACACAGTCACTAAAATTTTGGCCGCACTTTAACCCTAGAAACACTTTCTTATTTTTAATACACTAAGTAAATTTTCCCATTTTTAATCCTCCCCAGATCCAACACAATGTAAGGAAATAAAAAAATTTTTTATATTATATATCAATTTAAATTCATTTTTATTCACGTAACGTAAAAACCTAATACTAAATTTTAATTTTATTAAAAAAAAAGCAAAAAGCATTTTCAAAAAAGTAAAAACTATGTTCGTCTATTCTACGAAGAAAGTGCGTGCAAAAAGGCTGACCAAAAGCCGCAATAGACATTTGCTCGCTTTGGGTGAATTTGTTCTCATGCATCACGTTAAGATTTTCTGAGCCTCAAATTTGAATTTTTCAGTTGAAAATGCGCTTTATCGGAAAAAATTACTTTTTTCGAAAAATTGGCATTGATTTTATTTTGCTCCGTCACAATTATAAAGCGTTGTTCGTTTGTCAGGCACTCCATTTTAAATCATTATATTAGACAGCTAGCAAATTTCAGACTTGCCGCTTGCACAAAAAAATTGCACTAAATTTAAAAACTGCACTCTTACTAAGCCACTTATTATAAGTAACAATGCTACAAAAACAAAGTTCGCTTGGTACCTCAAACTTTGCTCCCAAATTGCTGTTAAAGTTGATGTTTTATGTAGGTTTTAATTTGTACTTAATGAGAGTTGTAATCGTGACTTTTGTATGATTGGTATATAACTGGCATCATACAAGGTAGACGTTACATATTGCGGATTAGTCTGTTAAGGTCTTTTAAAGAGTTTGTAACGGCGGGTTAAACATTTTTTTTTTTTTTTTTTTGATAAAACATCCCATTTCGACAACTATTATAACGTTTGAAATAATTTGGAAATTTTTTTCTGTTTTTCAAAAAGATCATAAAAACGTAGTTATTTTTTAAACAAAACAATAAGTTTTTACCAGGTACTTTTTTTCCAGGTCGCGGTTGTCAGAAAAAAAACTTAGCGATTTAAGGTCAGCAGTGAACCTCGAGCAGCAGACCACAACTAACCTAAGAAGTTTGTTTTATAATAATTAACTCAGTATTGCAACTAATTATCACTAACTTTTATGTGTATGCAAAGAATATTTAAATTTCAATTAATTCTTAAGAGAACCTCAGGCATTTTTGAACTTTTTTTAGTTTTTTATATAGATAATAAAAACTACCAGCCTGATTTATTATGAATTCCTCAAATCAAGTGTTTTATGTAGAAAATTTAATAAAAGCTCCTGGCAGTGCAGTCGCACTCTGAAAATTTTTATTCACCACCAGTTCATGCCTAATAATTTTTTGCTTGAAAATAAATGGCAACTGAACGAATAAATAAAAAAAAAAACACAAACAAAAATGCTTTTGTATTGTAGATCATACTATTTGATGATAGCCGTACTAGGTCATTCAATCTGAGTCCAGAAAAGCAGCCGTCAGTTTAAAACTTTTTGAATTTAATCTTAAAAATTATAAACCACATGAAAGTATTACTGTTAATTATAAACGGTAGTCATTTAAGGGAAGAACCAAGTTTACACGGCGTAAATATGGAATCAAAATATAGTCTGCGTGTGATGCAAGAAGTAATTTTAATTTGGAAGAGAAAATCTTTGCTGTTAAAGTTTAGAACCAAATGCGATCTGAAAAACAGGGAGAAAATGAGCTATTGCGATTTTCGATGCCTTGTTAGGGTTCCTACTATCTGTGCAAAAAATGGGAGCAAATAGCTGATACAAATTAAAAATGCAACCGACATTTTGGTTTTCATTTAGTCTTGTTTTGTTTGTTATGTATCTTTTTAAGTTGTACATGCGCGTAATGTTTGTGTGCACAAATAGGAAACCAGGCAGTCGGTGTAATTTTTTATTTTTATCGTTAATTTGAAGTTCTTTATTGATATTAAATATTTAATTACATATTTTTGCCTAAATAAATTTTTGCACAATTAAATTAAATTGTATTGATTTTGCATGCCTATTGGATATCTTTCTTAGAATTTCTTTTTTTTGTTAATTTAAAAATTGAGTGTCTGCAGGCATATAATTGCTTTTAAAAATAAGGTTCTCGAAAAGGATTTTTTCTTACAACTCGTTAATCTTAGTTTCTTGAACTGAAATTAATTATTTATTTATGATTAATAAAATGTAGGTATTCTAGAATTTTTTTTATCAATATTGGTCATTTTTTTATATAATTTTTATTTTGACCTTTTTTATGGAAACGGCTAGTTTATTAAGCTTGTGGTCGTATTATAAATATTTATATTTTTTATTATAATACGAACTCAAGCTCAATAAGTTAGCAGCTTCTATTATATATTTTTTGTTTTTGGTATAAACAAAAAATCTGGAAAGCAAAAAATATGAATATTTGGCTAGCACAGCACAGACGAATTTAATTTTTTTTATATTAATTTGCTTAAAATATGTGGGTTGGAAATGTTTCCATTGAATTTTATTTAAATTCTTGAAAAAAAGTTTCGGATTTATGCTTCTGCAACTTTTGGTGATTTTCTTGGCTTCGGTGCTTAATAAAATTTAAAAGTTGACAACGCTGAAAATAAATTTAAATCTATTAGGTAAAAATAATTTTTTTAAATTATTAGATGGTCCCAAATGCCGCATGGTCACTAAACAAGAGAAAAAATTTGTCCTCTTGTATACGTTCTTTACAGCCAAAGAAAAGTCAAAAGAAAATTAACTCCTCTTTCCTTCTCTCTCAATTTCAGACACACTTTGGGGAGTGTTTTTATCATTTAACAAACGAAATATCGTTTAATGTAATCCTGTATGAGAGCATGTATGCATATACATGTTTGTGTGTGTGTGTGTATGATTGTGGAGAAAACAAGTTTATATTAATTAAAAAAAAAAAAAGTTTTCACCAACCACACAGCGCAGACTAAACTGCTTGCTAAAATGCGGAGATTATTCAACATTCTTAGAAAAAAATTTAGCTCCTCCCATTTATGTCAATAAAATCAAAGATGCGAGTTAGTAATATGGTATCCACCACCAATTGCGACATTGTGTTAATTCAATTCAATTCCACTTACCAACATTTTCCATTCACCAGCAGCCACTTGGCACTTGTGAAAATTAATACATACGAATGGCGTGGCGTCTTTGAGTTTATTCTGATGGAATGGAGGCTGGCACTTAGCAAATAAAAAACAACAAAAATGTAATAAAGGTGCAAATAAGAACTCAATCAAGTATTTAATAGAAAGAACTATCATATGCCGTAAAACCTTGACTGCCTTCCCATAAGACTTTTTGCAACGTAAAACAAAAATCATCACCAATTTGAAATGATGGCTAAATTGAGTTTATTAACGATTCAGTTGCTAAACATCTGACTTTAGGCAAGTCAAGAATTGTCAAAGCTTACACAGTAGATTTTAGGAAATTTAAGACACTGTTGCATTGCGAACCAACAAAGGCTTAGGATTAGAAAGCAGTCAAAATAACATTAATAAAATATGACTGTTTCAAACAATTTATGTAGGTGCTTTTTCAAATTATGTCAGCCAATCAATACTACACTCGTATTGTTACTAGTTTAAATAACACTTTTAATAGTTACACCTGCCATATTGTTGCGAAAAATCATTCTGTTGAACCACTGTGTTATTATTCATAAAAAATTTTATTGTTACGTTTTTACCCTATCATAAAAACGTTTAGTGTAGTAGGGTTCTTTATTGTAAAATAACAACACAATAAGTTTTGTTTTCTTTTCTTAACACTTGTTATAGAAACACACTTTATTTATAACCGTCACAACGACACTTTATTGTTTATGACACACCTTGTTTACAGTTTAATGTCTCAACTAAAACTGAACTTATCTTTCAAAATACTGTTTCTCTTAAAACTAGAGCAATCTAGATTCGTATAGCAACAATGATTCACTGTAACGATCAATTCACACCTTAGTCTAGAACCCTCTACCAATTCTAGAAAATTTAAAACTAATATGAAACTTATACACAAATACAGATGTAAATAATACACATCTTCCACACAAGCATTACACTATCAAATTCTACGCATTAACATAAATACTGAATTCCTATATTTACAGATACATACTCGTGAATACCATTTCTTATGAATAATAAAACACAGTGATTCAACAGAATCATAGAATTCAATGTTGTCGGTATTGGATTTGAAACCGACAAAAAAATTTCTTTGGCGTCATGAAATCCAATGTTGTTGGTTTCATTTTCGAACTAGAATTAATGTCGGTTTTAGGTGTCACAGAAACCAATGTTATCGGTTTTGTATTGGATCGAAACCAATCAGTTGACAGTTGTTGGTTTGTTTAGTTTCAAATAAAGCAAGTGACTAAAACGGACTTTTGTCATTAAAAATTCACATGCAGTTAGATATTTAATAAAAATTTAAGTAAATTAATATTAATTCTACAAAAATAAATATTTACTCATAATTTTTTTTCTCTACCAAAAAAAAATAGCACTTAAAACTCAATAATTATGCATTTTATAGAAAAATATCCTGACATTGCGAAGGGATTTACAAAACTTGATAAGCCAACTGTCTGATCTCTCTGACAACAGTTGGATGAATCAATAAAAGGCGCAGGCTCACGGCAAAAAGATGTCATTTTATTTCGCTACTTATTTCACTGACACTAATTATATATTTTAAATTAAAAATTTTCAATAAAAAACACGTTTTTATTTTTATTTAAACGAAAACACTACGATTTATCAAAATGGTTATCAAGCATTTACAAAAACGACTTGGTTTTATGACACCAAATGAAACCAATATTGGCTTGCAAAACCGACTTGGATTCTATGACAGCCCGGAATATAATCATCATCATCAATATAAAATATATCATCTAGCAGTTACTTTGTTTCACTTTTAAATAGGTATTTTTCTTTTCTTTTTATTTGCGTTTTATTTCTAATGTAAGGAAATTTGTGGATTAAAAAAAATAAATAATTTTATTATTAAAGTAAATAAATAAATATTTTTTAAGCTTTTAGGTATTTTTATATATTTTTTTAATATTTAAAGTTCCTATTTAATTTTGTAATTGTAGTTTGTTTAACTTAATCTAAGAGAGAGCGCTGGGTGCGTATTTTATAAAATTATTTTCCTTGAGAAAGAGACACGAAGGGGTGTCGAAATATTGGAAACTAATTTAGTAATAAATAAAAATATATGAAAAGACCTAAATGCTTAAAAAATATTTATTTCAGATAAAAAGATCAAATAATGTAGATTTATAATTTTATTATTTTTGAAAAAATTTCATAAATTTTCCTTTACTTACACATAATTCGAATTTATTCCTTAAGATGGAATCTGCCCGGTAACTTTTCCGGAATACAAACACTACACAACATTTTATCAGAAACTTTTATTTTATTATCAGGCTTAGGGCCCAAATAGGTACACAGCGCTCTCTCTTAGATTAAGTTAAACAAACTACAATTACAAACCTAAATAGGAACTTTAAATATCTTAGCATATCCTAAGGATTCGTGAAATATTTTATGAATGACCAATAAGCAAAAGAAATAATTATTTTAACTAGATATTTTTTCAGTCTTGCATTTCTTTTACTTTGTGAATTGAAATATTGACAGCAAAGAGTATAAAATTTCAGAGAATTCCATTGATAAGCACAATTTTAATCTTTAAAAAATAAATCTGAATTATTTCCAGAGCAATTTCGTTGTAAAGCAAAAAAAAAAAATTATTTGTTAGTTTTATTTGACCTTTTTCTTTTAAATAGTATGACTATTTTATTAAGCTTGAGGTCTTATTTTTGTAGCTCCAATTTGTGTAGCTTCTTTAGGATATAATTATAAATTATATATAAAAATTATAAATTATATACAATATATAAAAATAAATGTTTAAAGCAGTAGGGAGGTACCCCAAAACACATTTTCACAATAGTAAAGGCTGTATATTTAACGTATTAAAAAGAAAAGATTTTGTGAAAAAATAATACAATTTATAACTATATCCTGAAGAAGCTACACAAATTGGAGCGAAATATCGATATAAAAATAATTTTTTTTTAAAAATAAAATCTCAAGCTTAATAAAATAGTCATATTTTAAAATATTAATTATATATGTATATATAGAAAATGTTACAGGACGATTCCTCTCGTCTTTGCCCAACAGTGAAACAACGCAGATGGATCTACCTAAATCTACTTAAAATAAAGCTCTCAATTATTACAAGATTCATGCGAAATCTAGGACTGTTTAAGTTAAACTGTAAGATTCACAATAAATCTTCTTGTTTAATACAAAATCTTCACATTAATTTCGGCTCACGATCGATATTATTTTTGCGGATTCTATACAAATTTGAGGTTTAAAGAACCAAACATAATAATTGTAAAACTGCTTAGATTAGTTTTTCCTTTTTATTTTTCAAAGTTATTATTTTTAAATAACAAATTATTAATCAATAAGCTTAACCAGATATAATTTGAACACTTTATTGTTGTTAATGCAACAGCTTAATTACACTAATGCCCCTCGAACACGTTAGATTTCTATGCCATGGCAATGCAATTATACGCTTTCACAGCTGGAAAGCTACTCTGTACAGTTCCGTAGTGTTGATATACTACTATACTAGCCAGAAACCATGTGATATAAATGTAATGTGGCATACTAACAAAGTGTTGAAATCCTATATATCACAGGGGTGTAAACAAATAACACTACTCAACAATCAAACACTGAATTAAAATGTTGCAGAGTTTTAGTTTTTTAAGTGCAGTGTGTAGTGTGTTTGACTAGTCGTCGTTACCATACCTTCTGTATGTAACACGAGATTCATACATTGTTTATGAATCCACAGTCCACACTTAAAACATTCCAGCATGTATACTGCTGAATGTGCATTATCCCACACTTTTAGTGTTTAAGTATTAGTGTAAGTATTTTGTGTGTAGCATAAGTTAGGTTTAAGAAATATGTAAACATTCAATAATAAAAAGCAAACGAACAAGAGTGGTCGCACAAGCGGCCATTCAAATTAATAAAGAAACATTCAAATTAATAAAGAAACATTCAAAGTAATAATAGAAACAAGATGTTATTATTTCATGGTTATTGTTATTATTACATGGCGATCCTGCCAGCGCGCATTAAACATGCAAGAGCATGAATGAAAAAAAAAAACCAAAAACACAAAAAAAAAAAATTAAAATTAAATATAGATAAGTGCTTAAAGTTGACTTAAATTAACTTAATAACTTAAATAACTTAAATTAACAGAAGCAGAAAACTGCATGCAAAATGAAATAACATTACAATAAAAACAAGGAAAGCAAAGGGAAAATAATAAAAATACAGTGAAAAGTAAAAGGACAAAAATGTTTAAAGACATTTTATTCCCGCAAGGTGAAAATGAACTATATATATATATTTGAAAAATCCAAATAAGCATTGGCTAAATTGAGTTGCACAATGGAGAAGATAAAGTGTTACGAGTGATTAACAGGATTGATAAGCCCGGATCAGAAATTGAAAATATGAATCATCTACCATCTACTACCACAAAACAGAAGAAAAAGCTGTGTTCAGAGAGGGAAGAGCGAGAGAAGCGATCGATGGGTGAATTATTATCATTGTATACTTATAACTTATTTAATGAAATACTTAGGTTTATTTGTGAGGCTACTTCTAATGTGCATAATAAAATGATTAATTAGTTGAGAGCTTAAAGGTTTTGCAGGACATGTTCAATTCATGTTTTGAGTTTATTATAGAAAAGATGGAAAACTTGAAAAAATAGGGAAAATACAGAAATTGTTTCTTTGATAATGATTCAAGTATGATATTTTGAAAAGGAAAAAGAAAATTCTCTAATGCGGCAAATGTCACAGATCTCCCTTTACTGGCGGAAGCCGTAAGTTTTTTTGTTAAAGAGATTTTTTTAATGAACCTTGAAAGAAAAAAATAGAAAAGGGATAAATAATACAGAATTTTTTTATTGATTTAATTGTTGATTTTTCCGTATCGAAATTTTAATGGTTTTGAATTTGGTTAGAATTTTTATTGAAAATATTTAAAGTATGGTGAATGATTATTATTGTTTTTGCAAGCAAGAAAGAAAATATATAATGAATAGTTTTTATTGGTTTGATTATTAATTTTGAAATGAATAATTTTGAAGTGAATGATTTTTTTTTTTTCTTTGTCTTTGCGGAATCATTCAAGATTCCATTTAATTTACCATTGAGTTCTGTTTAATTACAATAAACTTTATTGATGGTTCTTTTAACTTAGAATTTTTTTTTTCTTGCCATCTAAGGAGAAAAAAGGGGAAATTCTACATGCGTTTTTGAAATCCTGCAATAAACTGTGCCGGTAGGTTTTTATCTTGGAATTTTTTTTTTTTTTTCCCATCTAAAAAGGGGAAAACGAAGGTTCGTCTATTTACTTGTGAAATTCTGTTAAGAACTGGACATTTTAACCTTTTGAAATTAGTAATGCGTCTCTGTCTCTAATTGTCTTTTTCTCACTTCTTTAATAGAATGCTACATGCGTTTTTAGAATCCTGTTCCGAATCCGCTTCCTTATGGGCCCCTTTGTATTCTTGATCGTACTTTAAGGGATCAAACCCTGTAATAAAGTCTTTGCTCTGACATCTCCAGTCTCAATTGCATTTGAGCAAATTAAATTTCTACGGTTTGTAAACGTTCCACAACGAACTCCTTAGTTTTTCTGAATTGTGTTCTCTTCTCTTACACTTTCGTCCTTTTGGTACTTATCCAACATGGGTAAGACTAACTCCAAAATTGAAAAGCCTAATGCTAATGTCCAGAACGACATAGTAATTCAATTGGAGTCACCCGATATATACCTAATAATATTGATTACATTACTGGTTGTTCAGATACTTATTAATATCTACCAGTTACATAAAAGGTCCTTAAAAAAGACCTATACGAGAAGGTTGGCTTCTATTGACAACCTTGACAAAGTTTAAAGATTTTCGCGTGCCTATGGAGTGGGAGTATATCTTGACCAAAGCAAGATCATATAAGGAAATATTTTTGAAATCCCACAAGTGTCTCAGCCAGGAAAGAGACACTAAACCAGAAACAATCCATAAGCATGTAAATGTCCTTTTACAAAACTTGGAAAGGATTAGAGTTCTTTTTAACGTAAATTTTACCAAATTAAAACCTGAACACAAGACAGCGGCAGAAGCATTTTTCTTAGACTTGCGAAATAAAGCCCTGTCGGTGTGCCTAAAAAAAGGTATTGAAGTTCCTATTCCGGATTCAATACATATCCAAATTCCTCTTTTTCCCGAAGCTATTGAAGCAGACAAAATGCCACAGACAATTGTTGAATTTCTGGGCATAGCCTCAAGAATCCTGCCTGATTTTGACGGCACCCCTACAAATTTGCAAAGCTTTTTAGACGCCCTTAACCTATTAGACTCTATAAAAGAAAATCACGAAGCTGTAGCCATTACTTTAATAAAGACAAAGTTGAAGGGCACAGCTAGAAACCTGATATCCACAGAGAGCACGGTGCAACAAGTGATAGCCCGTTTGACCTCTACTGTAAAAGGAGAATCAGTGGATGTGATTAAAGCCAGACTGATGAACATCAGGCAATCTGGCAAAAACGCAAATTCTTACGCCAATGAGGTGGACGACCTAGCAAAGAAGCTGGAAACCGCATATATAGCAGATGGACTCCCGACGGATACAGCTAGGAAATACGCCACCACCTCAGCAGTCACCGCCATGGTGAAAAACACAACAAACGAGAGGGTAAAACTAATAATGGAATCAGGAACCTTCTCCAATATGAACGACGTATTGTCCAAATTCATAAGTAGCTGCACCGATGCCTACAACCAACCCAATGCAATCTTAGCATTTGGCCAGAGAGGTAATAATTCCTCTTTTAATAGAAACTCACGTGGCGGCAATGCCACCAATAACCCCAATGGTCGCAACCGGAACAATTTCCGCAATAACTTTAATAACGATTTTAATCCTAATAATCATTACCGCAACTACAATAATGGTCGCAATAATCGTGGTAATGGAAGGCCAAATAATAATGGTTTCAACCGTAATCATGGTAATACGGGTAGAAACAATGGCCACATACGACATGCTACCGAAGATAATTCGGGAAACGAATAGACCCCCTTTTGTATTCGTCAAACAGCCATATTTTTAATATAAATTTAAGCCTCTATAGCTACCTAAAAGCTAAAACCTCTTTAAATAATAATAAATGTACGTTTTTGATAGATACGGGTGCAGACATCTCAGTCGTAAAGCATAGTCAAGTCCTCAACGAGTCTATAGACGTTCGTAAAAGAACAAAAATAAATGGTATTGGTCAAGGATGTGTCTTGACACTAGGCAAAGTGCATACAGACCTAAAAGTGGAAGACCTTTTGATTCCTCATGACTTCCACGTGGTTAAAGATGATTTCCCCATTATGGTTGATGGAATCATAGGAATGGATTTCATTAAAAAATATAGATGTATCTTGGATTATCAAGATGATAAGGATTTCATTATCATAAGATCGAACGATGTCCCTTATGATATAAGCATACCATTGATGAGTGGTCCAAGCATAAATTCCTTTACTATCCCCGCAAGATCTGAAGTTGTCAGATCAATTCCGTTAAATACCAGGGTGAACGATATATTAGTTCCCCAGCAAGCACTATCAAACGGAGTATACATCGCAAATACTATAACTTCTGTTTCCAAGCCTTTGGTGAAAATTATTAATACTACAGACCAAGATGTAACTATACAATCTGCTCGGGTTCAAGTTGAAAATTTGGATGACTACAAGGTCATTAAACCAACAAAAGAGTCATCCGGGAAGAAAGAAAAACTTGAAAGATTAGCTATAAATTTTCCCAAAATAGCAGAAAAAAGTCTAAAGAAACTATGCACTGAATATATTGATGTTTTTGGCCTAGAAAGTGAGAAAATCACAACAAATAATTTTTACAAACAAAAACTGAGACTCAATGATCGACAACCCGTTTACATAAAAAATTATAGAATTCCTCACACTCAGAAAGAGGAAGTAAATAAACAAATTGACAAACTTATTAAGGATGATATTATAGAACCATCTACCTCAGACTACAACAGTCCCATACTACTTGTACCGAAAAAAAGTTTACCTGGTACAACACAAAAAAGATGGAGACTGGTAGTTGACTATAGAGGACTGAATAAAAAATTGATTGCTGACAAATTTCCATTACCTCGTATAGACGATATTCTAGATCAACTAGGTAGAGCCAAATACTTTTCATGCCTTGACTTAATGTCAGGATTCCACCAAATAGAATTGGATAAAAATTCTAGAGATGTAACCTCCTTTTCTACTGAAAAAGGTTCTTTTCGGTTTAAAAGATTGCCATATGGAATTAAAATTGCCCCTAACTCCTTTCAACGAATGATGTTATTAGCTTTTTCTGGACTGTCCCCCACACAAGCCTTTGTATACATGGACGATTTAGTAGTAATTGGATGTTCCCTAGAACATATGATTAAAAATTTAACAGATGTATTTGAGTTGTGCAGAAAGTATAATCTTAAACTGCACCCAGACAAATGCACATTCTGTTGTCAAGAAGTTACATTTTTAGGACACAAGTGTACAGACAAAGGTATTTTACCTGACGACAGCAAATTCTCTATAATAAAAAATTATCCTACACCTAAAAATGGTGACGAAGCCAAACGCTTCATAGCCTTTTGTAATTATTACAGAAGATTTATCCCTAATTTTGCTGAAACGTCACGTCATATTACCAGGTTGTCCAGAAAAAATGTTTCTTTTGAATGGACTGAAGATTGCGAAAAAGCTTTTCAGTACCTTAAAAAACAATTACTCAGTCCAAAAGTTCTTCAATATCCTGATTTTTCTAAAGAATTTTGTATTACAACAGACGCAAGCAAGAATGCTTGTGGCGCAGTCTTAAGCCAAGAAAAAGGCGGCATTCAAATGCCAATATCCTATGCTTCTCGATCCTTCACAAAGGGCGAAAGCAATAAATCCACAATAGAGCAGGAACTAACTGCAATCCATTGGGCAATAAACTACTTTAGACCATATGTGTATGGTAGAAAATTCCTAGTTAAAAGTGATCACAGGCCTCTAACCTATCTTTTTTCTCTTAAAAATCCCTCGTCAAAATTGACTCGTATAAGGTTAGACCTGGAAGAATACGACTTTACGGTCGAGTACATAAGGGGTAAACAAAACAGCGCAGCAGACGCTCTGTCACGTATAGACTTCCAAGACATAAAAAATATCGAAGTAAATAATGTACTGAAGGCAACAACTAGACTTCAGGCTAGAAATGCAAGTCATAAAACTGATGTTAAAGATCAACAAGACTGCAGTATGAATAAATCTGATATTCCAAAAGTATATGAGGCCATTAATGCCCATGAGCACCGTAAAATGCCGACGATGCATTTTACAAGAAACAATTGTAATATTTTAAAAGGGAAGAAAATTATTTCCCAATTTAAGTTGCATGATGCAGTTATTAATAGAAACGTAGACTTAGGTCACCTCTTTCTTAAGCTTGAAAAAATAGCTGATAACATGGGTCTGACAACATTGCGTCTATCACTAGATGATAGTCAGCTTAATTACCTAGGAACTAATATGGAAACCTTTAAAGAAAAAGGTAATGAAATCTTGCAAGATTCAAATTTAAATATAGTGCTCACCCCAAAACTGGAAAAAATTAATACCAGTGAAGAAAAATTAAAAATCATTAAGGAATATCATGATAATCCATTGACTGGTGGTCATTCTGGCATTACCAGAATGAAAAATAAAATTAGACTTCGTTATTATTGGAAGGGAATGACCAGAGACATAGCAAAATACGTGAAAAACTGCCAGGCGTGTCAGAAGAACAAGACTGGTGTCAAAGGTAAAGAACCCTTTGTTATAACACCAACCCCTCTTAAGGCTTTTGAAACTGTCATAATAGACACTATTGGACCTCTACCAAAATCCGACTCCCAAAATGAGTACGCTGTTACAATTATGTGCGATTTAACTAAATATTTGGTCGCCATACCTATACCAAACAAATCAGCCCGGATTGTTGCCAGAGCAATTTTGGAAGGCTTCATTTTAAATTACGGCCCCATGACTAAAATAGTGACAGACATGGGCACAGAATATATGAATCAAACGTTGCAAGAATTGTGTTCACTGATGAGTATAGAGAAACTTAATTCTACTCCTTATCACCACGAAACCTTAGGTACGGTGGAACGCTCACACAGAACATTTAATGAATATCTCAGAACATACATTTCTGCTGATAAATCCGATTGGGACATGTGGTTAAAATATTTCACGTATTGTTATAATACCACTCCATCCACTGCCCACGGATATTGCCCGTTCGAGCTAATTTATGGAAAAATACCACCTACTCTTGATTTTATGAAAAACTCTGAAGTTGAACCACTATACAGCGTTGATTCCTATGAAAAAGAAGTGAAGTTTAGGCTCCAGGTTGCATTGCGTAGAGCAGCTAATTTGATAGAAAAAGCCAAGTTGAAAAGACAACTTAACTCAGGCGAAAACGCTAGACCTCAAACTATAGCCATTAATGATTACGTTCTTGTTCAAAATGAGGCCGGACACAAATTGGACGCTGTCTACAAAGGCCCCTACCGCGTAGTTGCGACAGATAATAGAAATAACGTTGAATTGATTGATGAAAATAATAAATCCTTCTCTGTTCATAGAGACAGAATCAAGAAATTCAACAGCCAAATATAACCTAAACATTATTTTTTGTTCGCATGGTGAAGAATTTATTTGGTTATATTTTTTTTTTTTTTTTTTGAACTTGTTTTTTTAAATATGTATCAGTAGTGAAACCTTATTGTTTTCTAAAGGATTTTCACTGACTTGATGTAATAAGTTTTTTATATATGATTATGCTTATTAATAACTCTTTTGTTAGAGACATAGAGAATTAACTTTTAATTATCGTTTTTTTATATCTTAAATAATTCATTGTTGTATGAATTCCTTTTTAGAGTAATCCCTAAATAATTCATAGTTGTATGAATATTTTTTATTATTTTTATTTTTATATCTCTAAAATTAAGGTTAAAAATGGAGATAGGACTTTTCTTGGACATTTTGTTGGTGTTGGTTTTGGTCATAAACGGGAGATCTATTGTGATGGACTCCTATAATTGGGGTATGAGGGGATGCATATTCTGTGACCGATGGTGCGGTCTCTGTCCAATTGACACTTGGCTGTCATAATTTCGGGGGTTATTCCCTCCTCATTTTTGTGTTCATTGCTGCGCGTGCACTTGTTTGTTGGTATTGGGTGGTATCCCTTCTACATATCGGCATATCATTGATGGTGATTCAAGATGGCCGACTGGGAGCGGTGGAACCCTTGGAGTTGCGTCAACCCTTTCTGTCCTCCCACACGCGTTTGACAATCTTCATTGCTTGTCGCCGCCCGGTAGTACTAGAGCGTACGAATTGATTTTGGGTCGCTGATCTGACCCGGACGATTTCATGTGTCGCCTAAATTGCTTGGAGTCTCCTTATAAGCTCCTATATTGGGGTGGCTGCTTGACCTTATTTAAGGTTCTTTTGTGGAATGCTCCCTCAGTTGTTTGAGGGACAGGTGAACCAATTCCACTGTATTGCACATAAAACTGGCCTCCTTGTTGTAGTTTAACTGCGACCAGGGTAGTGCGAATCCTTGAGGGATGATGCAGGAAAGGTCAAATATAATTTATATAGATTAGTCTCCTTCAATCCTCTCAATCCTCAATTCTCTCGTTCAATCCTCTCCGTAAAGGGAAGGGGGTGATACATTTTGATTGTCCTACCTTTGAGTAACCCAATGGGAGTGACCGAGCCTTTCGCCATTCATGTGTTGTAATTGTAATAAAGGAAGGTTTTGTGAACTTAATTGATTTTGTTTTGAAGGATTAACCTGTACAATTTTGTGATTGTGCTTGAAATAGAGAAAGGTATATATAAGGAAAATTTCATTTGTGAAATTAGTTTGTAAAATTAATCTTAATTAATTTGCATTGTTTTTATAAAAATAAACAAAGGAATGATCAAACTATTGTAACCATTGATCATTCCTTTTAGTGAAAAGGGAGGTGTAGTGTGTTTGACTAGTCGTCGTTACCATACCTTCTGTATGTAACACGAGATTCATACATTGTTTATGAATCCACAGTCCACACTTAAAACATTCCAGCATGTATACTGCTGAATGTGCATTATCCCACACTTTTAGTGTTTAAGTATTAGTGTAAGTATTTTGTGTGTAGCATAAGTTAGGTTTAAGAAATATGTAAACATTCAATAATAAAAAGCAAACGAACAAGAGTGGTCGCACAAGCGGCCATTCAAATTAATAAAGAAACATTCAAATTAATAAAGAAACATTCAAAGTAATAATAGAAACAAGATGTTATTATTTCATGGTTATTGTTATTATTACAAGTGTATCTAGAATACGAATATGAAGATATTAATTTCATTATCAAATAAATGTGGAAAGCAGGAGGTACCCCATATAACATTTCCATTCATGTATCTTTTTTTGTTTTTTAATAGCAAAATAGTAAAGGCTGTATATTCAACGTATTAAAAAAGGAAAGATTTTGTGAAAAAAAAATATATTTGTTGAGTAGTGTTATGAAGTCTTTGATTTGATATTAAAGCACATTTGAATGTTGTATAAAATCACAAATCAGCTACGATAGATCTCGAGTTACTTCCAGATTAGTATCATCCATATCAAAACATCTGCATGAACAAGACGCAACAGGGCACTCTGAATTTTGCCTTATAAAAACAAAAACAAATTTTTAAATATAATTTTTGTTAATAGAAAAGAAATTAAAACTTACTTAAACCATTGCATTAAATGTTCAGTGTGCCCACCATGACGACAAGTCTGGCACCAAGAAAACCATTTCGCAAACGGTTTTGACTGCCAACCGATACTTTCGATACCACCATCTGCTGAAAGACCCGATGTGAGAGTAGTACCCATGTGCAATAGACACAAAGAACAACGGGGCAGTGGTTTTCGACAATTAGGACATGATGATAGCTACAAATAAACGTATTAAAATTTTTTATTTCATATTTATCAAATTACACTGACCTTGTTAACATTTGAGGATACATTTCGAATACGCGCATCATCCTGCAATGCATTCGATACTGATTTACCACAAAAATTACATGACAAATATACTGTGCGTGCAGGGCGATTTGTTGGCCGTAGATTAGCTATTTTTATTTCTAAGTCTGCTCGTTTTTCCCAGAAACCCCACGAGTTTAGACAGTCCATATAACTGCTTATAAAAATAATATTATTATTTTTTTAACTAGAGTACAATTCGTTAATCACCTTATGATCCAATATTGTATGGAATTATCATTAAATAGCTCACGATGAAAATAGTTTATGGCTATTAGAGCAACAGTCTGTATATCTCCTGTGGAATCCATATGTGATTGTAAAATATTAATTCCATCTTGTGATTCGCCTGTCAATAGTAAACCGTTTAGATCTCCTTTATCAATTGATTTCTGGATTTGCAATTTTATGTATTCGGAAAGTTTCGATTCTGAGAGATATTTACAAGCAAATGCCATGCGGTCAGCTAGTGAAACTCCCTCTTCCGTCTGTTAAACATATTTAAAATTAATATTAAATATTTATTTAATTTTTTATATGTAGTTACCAACACAGAATCAAAATTTTCATTGTCCGCTACTAGAAACGAAAATATAACTCTTAAATGTGGGTCTTGAATTTGTGTGTTTGCAATCGAACGTTGACTACGCCAAGCAGTATTTGTTCGGTCCGCATTAAAACTTGACAGAGCAATGGCAGCTATACGATACATGCTGGGATCGCGAGTTTGGTCAACAGCCTTAGATAAAATATCACATGCTGACAGAATTTTTAAATGGAAGACAAGAATCATGGCAGCACGACTAAATTCCTAGAACGATATAAATAATTACAGCACAATAAGAAAATTCTATATTCTCGTATTTACTTTATTTTCACACAAAGTATTTGTAAAACGATCTAAATCCTGATCAGAAGCCCATCCACATAATTTTAAGGCCATATCACGTTGGTCACTTCTACAAAATATTTTTCAAGTAAAGTTTCTAAGCGTTCTAATATATTGTAAAGTAGAACTCACCTAAAGCATACCAAGTTGTTAGAATTATTTATAAAATCTGGCCATTGTAAAACATGAGATTCAATACGTGAACTGTTC
This sequence comes from Thelaira solivaga, assembly GCA_947397855.1. NCBI lineage: Eukaryota > Metazoa > Arthropoda > Insecta > Diptera > Tachinidae > Thelaira > Thelaira solivaga. Next base: position 44,989,243 of record OX377611.1, on the reverse strand, counting down.
ATAAAGGCCTGAGATGTGTGACCCAAATTAAAGCCCAGTACAGTTTTTAAGCCAATTAATTTTTCCTCACTACGATACAAATTTGCTAAGCTTAACCACACATTTTTTAAATACGGTGACAAATGGAATTCACCACTCAAACGTTTACCATCCATTTTTAAGCCGTAATCGCTGAGTGCCCGTTCCCTTGTTTCATCGACTAGGTCTTCTTCAAGTAAATTGTGATCAATTACGTTAAAATTTAACGAGGAACCTACGCTAGCATATTCTGGTGTACTCGATAGAGTTGTAGTTAGGCTACTGCTATGGGCTGGTGTATTGGGGGCTGAAAGACGTCGTTGCAATAAGAGTGGTAGCTTTTTGTGGTTGCTATAGGCTGTTAAAATAGACAAAGGTAAGCGGAAATCTAATATGCTACCAGTTTCTGAAAGCAGAAGAGCTCGTTCAAAATCACTGTTGTGCCAAGACAGAGCGGTCAGCGAATATCCTTTGTGCGATGGGTGATATTTAGCATTTGGTAATGGCAACAATTGTTTCTTAACACTGTAAACCTCCCGGCTACTCTCCACATCAACACATCGTATATCGTATAAAGTAATATACGGAGATTCACGCTGCAATGATGATAATAAACTTGATCTAGTTGGACACCAACTCAATTGAAGATGATTTTTTGCCGATTGTATTTGTTTTAATTCACGATCGAGAGAACGTAAGTCCCACAACGTAATCACTGAATCAAAGAAACTAGATAGATAATTTCCATTCGGTGCTACTGCCAAGCCGTATACGGTCTTTGTTGTTATAGTCCGCAAAGCCGTAGTGTTTTCTTTTAAAAATTTATAAAAATAAGCAGCCAATTAATAATCGCACAAAATAAAAATTGTTAAATTAGTCTAGCTTACGTCTCAAATCATAAAGTTTAATATGTTTCTGATTCATGCCAGCAATAAGAACGCTATGATTTTTATTCCAACAAATAGAGTGTGCTGATTCTGAGAGTCCAAAAAAATTGGAACCTTAAAAACAATACACAAATATACAATAAATTTTTAATGAAAAAAAAATAATAAAAACAATAGAAATATTAATTAAGGCCGTGACATTAATTGTTATCAAATATGTCGTCTTTAATAGTAAATAAAATATAGAAGCACCCATATTCGTGGGATCCATTTTTGTTCCTACGTATGTTCAAAGCATTTGTTTTGGCCTTGTGCTATTTGCAAATATATGTTTCACATTTTACGCAGAAAAAAATTTTACAAATATAGGTCCTTTAAGTTCATGACAACGGCGATGTGTATGTAAGTATGTACATATAGACAATTTCCATGATTAGAAATCATTGGGGAAACTTCAAAATATTTCAACTTACTGCTTTCCTTTGGTAAGCCCCTTTCAATATCCCAAATTGTTATACAGGAGTCCGACTTGTACCGATCATGACCAATGGCTAAGATATTTGGGTCTATTTCATTCCAAGCCAAACATAAACACATTCTTTGTTGACGAGGAGCTTTAAATGCATTAAATAGTTAGTATTTAGCTGCTATTCTAGTAATACAAAATATTTACTGTATTCCCAACTGTTGTCTACTTCATGAAAGTTGCTAATACCAATTTTGCCATCACCCAAACCAACCGCGATAATGGGCCTGTGCTTGTGATATGATGGTTGAACACACCTGGCATATTGATAACGATTCTCAATTGCTAAAAAATAGGATGCAATATTTGGTAGACGACCTGAAAATAAATGTTAAGCGGTAAGTGCATATAACTTGCAATTGCATGTAGTGCAGCAGAAATGCAGAAGGTTGCACACTCACATTTAACGTCTGACTCGCTTTTATTCCGCACTTCATATAAATTGATATCTTGGCCCCAGGTTACAAACTTATCTGCAATATTGGGAAACCAACTTAGCCCGTGTATATTTCCACTCATCAAAATAACCTTTGGTTCACGTTGTCCCCTTTATTGTTTGTTTTAGTTTTTTTGTTTTAATGAATTTTTACTTCTCTTATCAAACACAAAAAAAATGCAGTAGACAAAACAGTGTGATAAAGAAGCAGCTGTGAAAGGGCGTCAGCTGTTGCTGTTGTAAAATTCATTGCTAAAGTTAGGAAACTAGTGCCATCTGTAGTTTGAAAATAACATTTAACAAGATTTTATATTTCTATACAAAACAAAAGGTGTCGCAAGTCAAAGTGCTGCCATGTTGTGCAATCTAAATTATTTCGAAATGGTTTGTGAATTTGATGTGATACATGGAAATTAGTGCCCATTCGCTTATATTTATTTAGAAAGCGAAAGAAACAAATCGAATTTCCTTCAAAATGTTGCATTATATTTACATGGTGGCGCTGGTACTCTATAGAATTTATGCAATAATATTTAAAAAAATGACTAAAAACGAATGAAGTTAAAAAAATTCAATAATAAAAACCTGAACATACATACCTACTCACTGCTTGTGTTGTGTTTTCAATCATCAACATGTGCTAATAATATTGCTTGCAGTGTTTGCTTTCTCACAACTGCTTGCCTTTTGTTTACTCTCTTTAAATATGCCGTTAGCAGTACCACATCAAAAATTATTACTGCTTTTTATTTTTATGCAAAGTATTCATAAATGTTGAACACAGTAAAATATCAGTGCATTAATTTGTTTTAAATAAGATTTTGCATGTTATTTAAGAAACAAAATTGGTTTTATCGTGAGAAAATGAACTCCAAAATAATAAAAATATTGAAAATGGTGTTTTTCAATTTATAAAAAATATACAATGCGAAAGAAATATTTTAATTTTTTTATATATAAAAATTTTGTTGTTACAAATATAAAAAAAAAAAATTTCTAAAGATGCTATTAGATGAATAGCGAAATATAGCGAAAGAAAAAAATAAATAAATATTTAACTTTTAATATAAAAAACTGGGATTAAAATTTAAATAAAATAGTTATAATAAATATAAATATAATAAAAACATAATAGGTATAATATTGAATTTGAAGTATTGCCTTATATATTCTCTTAACATCTAAAAAATGTCCGAAATTTGTTTAAAATCTTTTTTCTGTAAGATAACACTATTATTATTTATAGTACATACAACTAAGTATAGTCCAAAATATGATTACTTAAAAGCCTTTACTTAAACAGTTATTATTAATTGATTCGCTGTTTTTGTTAATAGCAACTGCTTATAGAAAATGCAAGCATGACATACATTTTGTAACAAACTACTTGATATGGTGAATCTTATTATGACACCATTCATTTAGTTAATGTTTAGTGACGATTCAATACACATTAAAAAAAAAAACAAAAAAAAGGCATTTAAATCGGATTCATGTACGCTTCTTAAGAATGATGCTGTGAATACCATTCTTGTGCGGCATTTATATCATAAGCATAAGCAATCAAGAATGATAGAAATATAACATTACGCCATGCGCATGATTTTCCGTTGGATGGCGTAGATTGTGAACTGTTTGAAAAAAAAATTATATATTTCTCTCTCCTTTTTTCTCTTATTTAGCAGTAAATTGCTAGGTAATAGGAACAGGCACAGAAAATTTAAATTTTATGTACGGGATGGCGTAATCTTTTATTTCTATCATTTTTGCAAGCAACCACATTCACACTTACAAAACATTCTCAAACAAAATTTTGGTGGTGTTGCTTATAAAAGCAAGTGACCCTTTTTTCTTATCAAAAATATGTCAAATGACAATGAAAATATAACGATTATTTCTTTTGTCATTGTTTTCGTGGCACGACAAACTTGAACACAAAAAATAACTTAATTTTTTTTTTTGCAACATTGACACTGTCCCCAAGAGGAGGCAATTAGAGTTGAAATTGGTATCGTGATAAACAGGCAACGGCACAAAAATAAAATACATCATAAAGAAAAGTACAGTAACTACTGCAATTAATATCTTAAGAATAGTTTAAATTGCAACGTTGGTTCAATGGACGAGTAATTCACAATAGGCCAGTCAAAATGTTGCTTGAAATGTGCTTCAAGATGATTTAAAAAAGTCTGCATTAAAGTCTGAAGCACAAGAAAAACTATCTGGATTGATTATTTTAACATATAAAGAAAACTGGGGGGTCACTCTCTATTGCGATGCGAAAGAAAATGCATCGCAGCTCAATGAAAAAATCATACAGATGCGAATGGTTTTTCTTTCGCATCGCAATAGAGAGTAACCCCCCTGATTATGTGAATTTTATCCTGTAATACAAGTGTTAAGACTTGCATTTGATTTTGACGCGCTGAAGAGCTTAGAAAATGTGTTTAAAAATAATGAGATCCATACGACTATCAAATTTATATCAGTATTTTTTTACATATTGCTTTCACGTTTTTTTTTATTCTAAAATTAAACCCAAGTAGTCCATTTTATTGTAAAAACACACTCTTATTATAACCGCCACAACGGCACTATTGTTTACGAAACCCCTTGTTTACAGCTTAACGTCACAACTCAAACTCCACCTAGTGGCAATATCAACATTACTTTATATTTATAGTGTTTCATTTAAGTCTAGAACCTTCTAGATTTATCAAGTAATGAACCCAAAGCGAAACGGTCATTTCAGCTCAGCCTAGAACCTTCTAGATTTATCTAGTAAAATATTAAGCTGTAATCGTCATTTTAAATCTAGCCAACTGTATAACACATGAAACTTATACACATAGAAAACACTATACTATAGAAAACACATGATACGTTTCTATAGTTGAGCTCTACAATTTTACATTTCTACATTTCAACGTGCGCATAATCCGGCCTTAACTATTTACAAACAACAATTTTTCATAGATTTTTGCATTGCGAATTCATATAAGGTGAACTCGCTTTGACAACAAACTCAACAATACAGAAACAACACTCATTTTGTTTGTGTAAAATATAACGATTTGTCAAATATATTTTTTTTATTTTCATATTTTCATTTCAAGACGAAATAATTTTTCTTAATTACAGTTAAAAAATAAATAAATTACCCGCTTTAATTTTAAAATTTTTGGATATAAATAACACCAAAAATCTTTTCATAAGAAAAAATCACGTATATTAAAGTCAAATATAATAGGTAAATACGTAAAACAAATGCTAAAAGCAAGCTCACTTTTGCTCAAAACTGACCGTAAAAAAAACTTTCGACAAATTTGCAACAGTTATTCCTTTTTTTTTACCATAATTAAGGCTTTAATTAACTCATTTTACAGTTAATTATTTTTTTTCTTTAGAGTTATCTATTGCTCGCTAAAATTTGTATCGTATGAAGACTTTTGTTAAATGCTTCACTTAAGTTTTGTTTTCTTTTTTTTTTTCAAATGTGTACCTACATATTTAAAAATTTTTTTTCATTTCATGTTCTTAATCCTCATCGAACTGCATAATTTAAGAACATTTAATGACGACAAAGAAACTATTATATCTTAATAATACGTGCATAATTTTTCAAACAAAAATTTGAGAAACTCCTAAAATATGTAAAAGTACAATTTTACCTTATCAATTCGACAACCATTAAATACGCCTGTTAGTATGCAATAAAAATTAAAAAAATGTTTTTGACAACACGATGGAAACAGCTGGTTCTTTTCTACTTAAATAACTAAACCTTGTAATCAATTCGCCTTGGGTGTAGTTATTTGAGTAGAAGAGAACCAGCTGTTTTCATCGTGTCAAAAATGTAGTTTATTTTTACGAATTTTGATTGTTGAAAAATTAACAGTCAAAAATAAATGAATTAAATGGAATGTTAGTAGTCTTTTTTTTAAATAATTTTTCATTTGTTCAAAACGATTTTTATTTAAATTTACCTACATAATATTTTGAGTGTACAATCGAAATTTATAGAAAACATTAAATTATATATTTTAAGTGATACAGGGGCGTATGTGCGGCTAACACTCTCTTTATGGACTTATTGAATTCGCAGTTTAATTATTTAAGTAGCGTGCGAAGACAAACAAATGAATATTAGGAATAAAGTTGCCAGTTTTGCACCTGGAGTAGCCTGATAAATAATTACACCAAAATCTTTCTATGACATAATGGACCATCTCCTGTAAGGTATCGAGAAAGTTTTCACGTGACACAATAGAATTCAATAAACTGACTAATTTATCATCATCACCTAACCCAAACGGCTAAAGCTACGGACTTAAAATTCGGTAATAGGAATTTTAGGAAATTGGAATATTAAAGGGGTAAAAGTGGTTACAATTGGATTTCTTATATCTTGACACTAATACAGATAGAGTAAAAATCAAACTACGAAATATTCTACTAAAAAAATAAGTGGATGGGTGCTTGATATTTGTTGGATAAAAAAGGAGATACTTTTTTAAGCCCATTCGTCTATTCTTAAAAAAAGTGTGTACCACTTTTTACTACTATTTTTACATATGTACATAAATATGTACCTTTATGCAAATTGATGCAGCATATAATCATTTTATTAAAAATTTTTAACACAAAATAAAAATCAATTAAAAATAAAATTTTTGCAAACGAGAAAAAAGTACCAAAAAAGAGATATATGGTATATTTAAACAATTTTAGTGGTACTTTTTATATTATGTGCAAGACTAGAGCTGTGACAGTAGCTACTGAACGAAATATGAAATTGTAAAAGGGACATTATTAATGTATGTTTTACTGATACTTCTCAACAAAGGAAAAATATCATTAAAGGAAAAATGGTACTTTTTTTATATGTTACTACTAGCGAATCTAGATGTACGAGATTTGCCTCAGACTGAATGAAGCAAGGTAGAAAACCATATATGGGACAAAATAGTACTTTTTATTGATTTTTATGTTTTTTTTTTTTAATTTTGCATACTAACAACAATAGAACTACGAACTTGGGCTTAAATGATCGTGAACAAGGTAAAAAAATCATTAAGACGACTGTCGCTGGCTCTGACTGCAGTTTGTAAGGTGCGAATTTAACAACACCAAATTTAATAAATTAACTTGTTTGTAACGGGTGGCCAAAATGAGACCTAGTGAGCGTATTGTAGTCGTTGTTGCACAATTTGAACTTTGTATGGATACATCTTAAGATCCAGCTTTAAAATTCTCTGTAATGTTGTTCTGGGTATACCCAATTGGCCGGGACGGCGACGAGTTGAGACAGATGGATCATTTTGCAACACTTTGCTGCACAGCTTCCACGTTGTCAGTACGAATATTTCGATGAACACCTCTTCCTGGACGGTCGGCAACTTAACCCAGTTCCTCAAAACGGCGAACTAAACTTGTAATCATGGAAGATGTGGGCGCTGATCTTGCGTTAAAAAAAACGGCAATAATTTCGTTGAGAAGAATAATAAAAGTCGATAATTTTAATGTACGTATTCATTTTAAATTTCCAAGAGCTCAGTTATAATCTGCAAAAAGAAAAAATAAATTATGTTAAAAAATAAAAAAGTTATTTGTGTTTCACATCAGCTGGTCTTATTTGGGCCACCCTGTATGTATGCGTGTGCGTTTATTTCTAAAATTCATAGCAATATTAATTACATATATTTCTTAATAATTTAAATGAACTTACCGCAGTGACTTTTCCTTACAAATTAATTTTAAATACAAAATAATATCCGAAAGAGTCAACGTACGTTTAACCATTGCCGATTAACAGGATAAACTTGAAAAAAGACACTGCGTTAAGATTAACAAAAAAAAACAACGTTTTGTATATGTGTATAAGTCCCTATTTAGACGAAGAAACATTTAGAAGGGAAACATTTCGTTTGTAGGCAAATTACGGGTGGAGAAAAGAGAATCATTTTTGTGTTCGGTACTCGGCGATACGCTTTGTTCACATATTCTTTGCTGATATTTGCTTTACTTTTCTTTTCTTTCATTGTTTTGTGTGCAAATAATAACAATAATAATGCAATGTTGCCGGCAGCATGTTCGTCTATGTGACCGCGAAGGAGAAAGCAAAAGAGAATTAAAGATGTTTTTCTTCCAAATGTTTCCTCGCCTAAATAGAGACTAAATGTTGGTAACAATAAGAACAAATAAATAACTGAAACATTAGGGACATTCACAGGTCGTATGTTATAAAAAAAACTAAATTACAAAATTTAAATAAATAAATAAATCAAATAAATAATTTTGTATGAGCCAATTGGCGATAGCTACAAAATTGTACTTTGTATTACTTTTAATGATAATTTTTGATATTTTATTATTGACGAACCTAGAACTACGAGATTGGGCTCAAACGGTCCAGAGCAAAGTGAAAAATAATTAAGAGAATAAATAACGCTGTATTATTCATGTACTAAAATGTTACTTTCCAATTTTTTAACTTTAACGAATCTGTAATTATCAGACCGATACTTTGTTGCGGTTCGTGTAAACAGGCTAAGGCGAAGTGGCAGCTTAATTCGATTAAAATCGCTAACAAAAAGGAACATCGCTTATAATATACAACCCTGATTAGGCGGAAAGATAAAATAGATAAGTTTTTTTTTTAACGGAAAGAGGTTTGGTAAGAACGCGCGTACAAATGAAAGCTCTTTCTCGAACGAGCGTTGGAGGCAGCAACATTAAAAAAATTATAGAGATTTTTTTTTATGAAGAAGAAAAAAGAAGAAAAAGTTTTTTTTTAAGAAAAAAGTAAGAGGACTTATTTAAGTTCAGCAAAGGTGCGCGAGAAAGGACAAGTCGGAGGAAGCCGGAAAGGAGGAAATTTTGTATTATAGCCGAGGGGAAAAAAACGAGCAAGGGAAGAAAAATAATTAGCCAAAGCCGAAGGTGCGAAGTCTGTGGCAACGTGGAGATCAACAAGTGGGGCGCAAACACACAGCCAGTGTTAGCCAAGGTTATAGTGGCCTAAGCCAGACCCGTGGACAGATGGGACAGTGGCAGCAAGACCACCAGCAATCGCCAGAGAAGCTCGAGCCCAGGTTATAGAAGCCAGTTCCAGGCAAGTCAAGAGGAAAAGTCGAACCGACTAATGACAGAAAAGCCACAGGTAACCATAAAAAATCCAGAAGAGGTGAGCCCGGAAAACCCGTAAGTACCAGAAATATTCAAATATAGCAGAAGTTTTAGCTCAGGGAGCCTTCGGCGATCCCACCACCATTTTGTAAAACTCGAGCGTCGACCATGATGCTGTCCCAATAATTTTGAGTGAGGGTGTGGTTAGATAAGATAAAAAAAGAAGAGGAAAAGAAGAAAAAGAAAATATTTTAAGGACACAGATGTTATGTGTTGGTTATATTAATGTGAGTGTAATCGTGTGTCTATACGTGTACGTGTATATGGCTTAAGACGGCCGAATTAATTTCCCTCTCAAAATAAATCACGATTCAATTACTGATAGTCAGTAATTAAACACGTTGACCAGACACGGGAGAAAAACCTCAAAGAAAAATTTTTTTTCTGGCCATAGAGCACACTTCAGTGTAAAAGAGTGTCCGTCCTCACATTTTTGTTTGTCGTAATTATTTATAAAAAAAAGGTATACCGTTTTATATAAGCACACATAAAAATGTAAGCAACTAGAGTTAAAAATCTATAAAGTTTTAGCAAAAACTAAGAAAAGAAAAAAAATTTCAATATATGTATGTATACGGTTATAGATATATATATCTAAACAAATTCTTTTCTGGTCAGGGGATTTCTAATAAATTTTTCCTTTTATTTTGTGTTTACCCCAAAACCTCGGATAAAGTATAAGAAAACAATTACTGTAAGAAATATTATAATAATCTTTTTATGTAAGTCGATCTCGAATAACCTTAATTTATACTGTAGAGCAACGCGGATCAAAGAATCCAGGTTCGCTGGTCACTAGACGCAGGCTCAACGCATGGTCTGCACCCACTATATTTAAAAAAAAAACCCATTCATAAAAATCCTGCAGTGATATTTTGGCCCCAAAGAACCCCTTTAACCGAGCTCGATTAGGGTAGTGGAGAAGGTACAGTTGGGGATAGGAAGTGTATACCGTACGTCGTATAGCTTGAGATAGAGTCAGTGAATTTGTATTCGGCAGAGACATATCAGAACACTTTTATTGGAGTGACGAAATTCGGTGAGCATAAGTTGTGGTGTGGGAGAATGACCCTAGATTAAATATAGTAATAGTGTAAGCCATACCTACATAGTGTGGAGAGAGAAAATTATTCGAATAACCTTGCATATATATACACAAACGAATTATATACCTAACCATAACAACTTTTTATATACTTTAGTGATATTTTTTGATTTTATTAGTATTAAAAAACTTAGATCTGAGATTCAATAGTCTATAACGAAATTAGAAATTATAATAAAGACAATATTGTACTTCGCTGTAGCGAGTTAAATGCTAATTAAATATAATTTTACTAAATACACTTTAAAAGCTTCTACGAATTTGTGATGTAGTGGAAAAATGAAAATTCAATCAAAGTACATTCATAATTCTGTTTAAAGTTTCTTGTTGTTTCTTTTATTATCATGAGCTAAATAGCAAAAGAGAAATAATTTTAATAGAATAGACTCCAGTTCTCATACATTAAATATTGAATTAATTTCAAAAGATAACAATATTAATCCTTTTAGTTTGATTTATGTACATATTTCTTATAAACTTTTTTCATTATATTAATGCATTTAAATTTGTCTATGCAACAAAGAGACACACATGCAGAAACATGTAAAACATTTTTTCGCGAATGTTCGTATCACTCCATCAATATTCAACAGAACAGAAATATTAATATATTCGAGTACTTTAAACACATTTCCACATTCAGTTATTTTGATTAGCAATTTCTTTTATCTTTGGCATAAAAAAATGAAAAAGAGATGGCAAACAGATATTTATGAATATTAATCGCATAAATGGAATTCCACTTGAATGATACATACAGGGCTTCTCAAACTCTTTAAGAATTAAGGAAACTTTCTTATATTCCCCCGATACTGTTTTCTTCATACCCGACTAGAAGCATAGATAAGCAGACTTAAATTGGAAAGTGCCAAGTGAAAATAAGGTACAAGATGATCAAAATATATAAAACTTTAAGGAATTACAAAAGTGTTTAGAAAGTTTGCAAACGGATGTATAATTTAATACACATAAATGAAGATGCAAAGTGCAATAAAAATATTTCTCAGATGCAATACTCGTATAATCTTATAATAAACATTTAATTTAATATGAAATAAATTGATATAAATCCTTTTATCACCACCACGTCACTATAAATTTAAAAAAAAAATGAAAATAGTTGTTTTTTTTAGTATAAATTTTTTTTTAAATATTAATCTGGAGCAATAAATCAATTATACCCGCAATTACATTAGTTTTATAATATTTATTAATTTTGTGACGATATAAAAATTTTGTATGTTGCTTTTGTGATATTTGAAGAATTCTGCTACCTAACATGACATTATAGCACAATGTGTACATTAAAATATACACCCTATTCTGCGTTTCGCTTACGTTACGTTACGTAAAAGTGTTGTCTTCTTTAGGTAGTGTCTATACCTGATGTATTTCTATCATAACAGGAGATACGAGTATAACGCCGGCAGAGCAAATGTCAATTTCATATTAATAGCAGTACATTGATGGAGTTATATTATGATGAAATATATTTTATTGTTAGTTTTTGTCATTTAAAACTTAAAAAATAAGTTTCTTGTATAAGCACGATAAATTTTAGTTATTAATACGCACATACTCGTATAAGCTGTAAAATAATTATTTGGTCCTATTTTAAACAAAAAGTTGAAAGTAAACAAACTTCAAAATCAAATTCATAACTAAAATGACATTTGCTATCAAGATAGATAACACTAGTAAATGGAGCCTATACCTGGTGATTTTCTATCATGATATGAATTTGACATTTAGCATGATAGAAATACATCAGGTATAGACCCCGGGTTAATACAGAGCACATGTCATAATGTCATTCAGTCAATCATGGCTGCTATATTTCATAGATGTATAAAACGGTAGTATCTACAGAGCCATGAACGACTGACTTCATATCATAACAGAAAATTGGTGTTTCAAAAAAAAACTCAAAAACACAAGAATTTTTTTTATTCAACAAATGAAATAATAAGAACAGAAAATAAGTAATTTTGTAAGCATCTGTTAATAAAAAGTAAAATTTTATGCAAAAAAATTTAATAAAAACTTATTAATTAAACACTTAATTGAACTTTGACAACTCCAAAATCCATTACACCGCTATTTGCTTTTCTTTAATCAATCAACCATTTAATTATAATAAATTTCATCCTACAGATGGAAATTATTTCCCGCCAAGCTGTAGGAATGTAGTAATAAAGACCAAATTTATTTAATGGTCTTACGAGCCGGATATGGATTAATTATTTTATTCCAAGGATAAGTGTACATTCATAGAAATAGAAAAAATTATTATCTTGAAATTGAAATTTGAAGAAATCATAAGATCATATGGAAATAATTACACCATTTCCATTGAAAAGAATAAAAGTTCTTAAGTATTTGTGTTGAATTTTAAATGCCCTGAAAAGAAAACTAAAACAGAATTTATTTTTATAATTATTCGATAAAAACACACATTAACCCAAAGGCATACACAGAAATTAAATTAAATCAGTCCAGCCGTTTAGAAAGAGTACAATGTCAAACACACTTACAGTCGAATTTTATATATTAAGATATACGAGGTATGATCAAAAAATAACCGTTATTTTCAATTTTTGTGAGGTACGTATGTTCGCACATACACACATGTCTGTTATTTATGTTGACAATATCAGCCAGATTGTCAGTTTACGGATGTTTTAGGCATGAAACATGCGGCAGTGAAGATTGTTCCAAAATTGCTGAATTTTGACCAAAAGAGTCTTCGCTTGTTCGTAATTTTTTGGCCGAAAACAACACCGTAATCATGCGTCAGCCACAGTATTCACCAGATTTGGCCCCCTGAGACTTTTTCCTGTTCCCAAAACTGAAGACACCGATGAAAGGAAAGCGTTTTGCTACGATTGAGGAGATAAAAAAAAATCGAAACAGGAGCTGTTGGCGATACCAAAAAGCGCGTTTCAGAAGTGTTTCGAAGATTGGAAAAAACGCTGGCAGAAGTGTATTATATCTGAGGGGAAATACTTCGAAGGGGACAAGATAGTTATTGATGAATAAATAAATACTTTTTCAAAAAATTAAAAATAAAAGTTATTTTTTGATCATAGATATAACATTTTTGAATACTTAAAAGAAAAATATTTTTTTTACTTTTACCCCCAAATTCATAAAAAATATTATGTGCTTAATAAGGGTTTATTTGACAAATACTGCATAGAAGTCTGTCAAATAAGCCCTTAATAAGCACATAATATTTATTATGAATTTGGGGGTTAGTATATAGAAGTAATATACGCGAAAATTCTTTTTTTTGTTAACTTCAATTATATTTAAAAATAAATTAATAAAAAAATACCGATATCTAAATTTGTGATAAGAAAGAGAAGATGTGAATTAAAAAAAAAATAATATAAAAAAAAATATATTTCTTACCCTAACTTAGCGAGCCGGTTTACCTATTTTTTTTTAATTAAGAAATCTTGATTTAGTTTTAAATTTTGATTTTTTTTATAATTTTAAATTTGTCTAATTCTTATGTAAAATATATCAACTTAAAAATAATATTCAGAAATAAAAAAAGGTATATATAAAAAGGATAATATACGTGACACACGGAAAAGTGGGCAACAATGGGAGTTAATAAGAACATGAACTCTCCTCTATGTGTTCAAAAATCAATTATTAATTTATTTTATTTTTTTTCTACTGTGCTTGTCCTAGTGGCTACAGGGTGGGTTGGGACTATCCCGAGATGCATCTGTTGAGCTAGCTGGCAACGCCACTGCAGTGCACCAGAGGTACTCGTAACATAGGTTAGGTACATATTGTTACTTTTTTACCCTATCATAAAAACGTTTAGTTTATTATTATTGTAAAATAACAACACAATACATTTTCTTTTCTTAACATTTGTTGTAGAAACACACTTTATTTATAACCGTCACAATGACACTTTATTGTTTTTCACACACAGTGTTTACAGTCTAATGTCTCAACCACAACTGAACTCATCTGGCAATCTCAGCATATACTGTTTGCTTTACCAAACTGTAACGAATATTTAAAATCTTTAGTCTAGCTAAGAACCGTCTACAAACTTCTAAAAGTTACTGCATACTTCTAGGTGTATGAAATTGCTTATTCTAGGAAATGCTAGAACTAAAGCTATCATAAAGTTTATACACTAACCCAGATATAAATAATACACAGCTCTCACACAAGTATTACACCATAGCATTCTACGAATTAACATAAACACTGAATTGCTACATTTAGATATACATAAATAACATTTCTTATGAATAATAAAACACATACAATAGAGTGATTTTCGTAACAAACTATCACTAAAGTTTTTTCCACAAAGTATAATTTCAGGTAAGTAACAAGACTATAGGAAGTATATTTTTATACCTTTCACAAAAAGTAAAAAGGGTATATATAAATTCGTCATTACATGTGTAATTTCTACACCGTACGTGAGGCACTCTATAAAGCATATATATTCTGGATAGTTATAAATAGCAGAGTCGATTTAGCTGTCACTCTGTCCGGTCGTCTGTCCGCCCGCGTGGATGTTGAAATCAATTTTTTGAAGTCCCTAGAAGACCTACAGAAAAGTTAGAAGTTCCTGTCTTTAGTTTCCTATTGAAATTCAGCCTAACCGATCCATAAATGGTTGAGCTTTGAACTCTGAAGTGCAACTACATCTATTTTTTTTTACCATTTTTGCTGCGTTTTATTTGGTAATTTGGTTAAACTATGTATGTGCTAATAGAAAGCATAGTGTCAACCGCCATACTCAAAACTTTTAGTCTATCAAAATTTGAAATCCGGAAATCAAGAGCTTTGATTTTTAAAAAACTTTAGCTTCAATCTGTTGTCCGATATCCACGATTGAGACAAAATTCCGTGTTATTTACTAAAACATGCGGATAGCAAAAATCACATATAAAACACAGAAAAACATCATCAGCATAAAAAAAAATTTTACTAAAAGTGGACAGACTGAAATCTGAAAGATTAATTAAATACAATATAAAAAGTAGGGGGCTAATACAGAACTCTGAGAAAACCAGCGTAAAGTTGCTTAGTTCGGCAGTTATTGCCATTTGAAAATACAGATTGTGTCTTACCCTTCAAACGGGGAAAAATAAGCTTGCAAACAGATCTTGAGAAATTATCATAGTGGAGTGATTTATTGAATTAAAAGTCTCAGCGATGTTAAGTGATAAATCGTTTCTGTTCAAGCAAGCCGTAATATCCTTTCACATACATACTTAGCAGCAAGCTTATTGTTCTATATTCTGTTTATGTTCTTTAGGTCCTCCATATTCAGGTTAACATATAAATTGAAATTTTGGATTTTTAAAAATTGGCAGTGTATAGAAAGTGCAAAATGACAACAGGCTTTATTATTTAAAATTAAAGTTGTATACAGTGGAAATGGATCATAAAACATAAAAATCCGTCGGTAAATATTGACATTTGCTTAATTGCAGATTTTAAAGATTAAAAAAACGTTTTGAATTATTTTGTAAGAAAAGTAGGCGTACGAGTGGACATATTCTGTATAAAGCTATATGGAACCTTCCTTGAAGTATAGAGAGCTTATGTCCAAGAATATAAAGAATTCCGTTGAAAAATAGCATATAAATTGTCGAAAGACATATCTAAATTTTTTTATTAAAAAGTTGGCATAGCCGGTATATAAATATATGACAACCTACCTTGTAGTATAAAAATTATTACTATAACATTTCAGAAAAATCCCTTGGAAGAAAAAAATGTATACGCAGGACAAACAATCCAGCAGAAATCAATTTTATTTATAAAGGTATATATGGCTCTTAAATAATTTAATGAGTACTTAGATCAAACAATCACCTACCCTCACCGTTATAGACTTGTTAATTCATAGGATCGTGTGTGTATTAACTTAGCTTTAAAATGCATTATCATCAGTTAGTTTATTTATTTTTCTTTTAATTTTTTTTTTCAGAGCGAAAAATAAAAATAACATTTTTAAAATAAAATTTCTTGTTCCTGATATGAAGAATTGTTCTTTACAAGTAACTGATCATTGTTTTTAAATTTTTCACTCAATGCTTAACTTTTTTTGTGAATTCATATTTTTTTTATTATTACAAAAATTTTACTTAAAATCCATTCATTTTAAAGAATGGCAAATTTGCTGCTGTAGGGTATACGCAAATATGTGTATAAACATGTAAATATACGTGTAAGCATGTAAACATATTCAAATTGCCCAAGAGTTGTTGCATTCATTCTCTTGTAATCATACACCTGAGACACTACACTAACGATAGCAATTGCTGATGCTGCTCATTAAGTTGATAACGTCAAAACGAAGAACACTCACACAATTTATCAATGCCGTGCTATCATCTTCAGGGGAATTACTTATTTAAAGCGTTAGATATTATGTAGCTAAATTGTAACTTGCAATACCTAGTACAATAACTAGTATCAAAGACCATCAACGCAGAAGTCGTTCCATCAATGTAGCAGAGCCGGCAACATGTACAAATTGCTTTCGTTTTTGTTTGTGGCTTGATTATTACTGTTAGAAATAGTACTGTTATATAACGTTCTCATCAAGTTTGTAACACTAAATACACTTATTTAAGTATATAATTATTAATGCTATAAAGTACACACTCATACAAAATCGAACTTTCCGAATGACAATGGGATGAGAACAATTGCAAATGAAAGTTGACATTATCCATAACAAAACCTCGAAGAGAGTTTTTTAGTTCAGTGTGACATTTTTTTTAAGCGCATTTGAAGTTGGTGATTCTAAAACGCTGTCTAACAAGGAAAGGTCATTGAAAATTTGATAAAATAATGCTTACTTATTTTTATTATCCTGGAAAGTTGCAATATCTTACTGTTGTTGGGGTCGAGGAATTCATTTCTACCTAAAACTGATGCTAAATAGCGCTGTCATACAAATGGTGCTATTTCTTGAAAATTTTCATAGAAAAAACGGTGTATTTACTGCTTTACTGCTTCAGCCATAATTACCCCTATCGTGAATATTTTTTCCCTCGAAATATTTCGCTTCTCCCTAAAGTTGCAATCGTGAATTATTTGTAAGTGAAACAACTCGAATGTTCGTAAAAATTATGGCATCGCCGATTTTTATTCTCGTGAGCTTATTCCCAAAAATATTGTGACATTTTTCACAAACATTTTGATTGGGAATAAAATTTAGAATTTTTGCAGCGGCAAATAAAATTAGAGGAAGTGAAAATCAAGCAATCTAATAGCAATGATGGACTGTAAACATGTAAGAATGTGATAATTTTTTAGTTTTAAAAACGTATATTAATTATGAATTAGAATTTTTGTTGCCTTTATATGTGTCTGTTTATTAAAATTTTTTGTGATACATGAAGTACAACCAAAAATAACACAAATGTGATTTATTGTTTTTTAGATTTAAGATTTTTAAACAAAGGATTATATAACATAAAAGTTATAAAGGGTGTTTTTTATAGACGTATAGAACTTAAAATTGCAATAAAACAACGATGGATTATTCGATTGACATGAATTTTATTTATCCGAAAGATAATCTTGTGGCATTACATTTTAAATATGATTTCTGGCATATGACCGCCACGGCTGGCTCGGATGTAATCCAATCTGGACGTCCAATTTTCGATGACTTTTTCCAACATTTGTGGCCGTATATCGGCAATAACACGGCGAATGTTGTCTTCCAAATGGTCAAGCGTTTGTGGCTTATCCGCATAGACCATAGTCTAGCGGTGTTAAATCACAAGATCTTGGAGGCCAATTCACAGGTCCAAAACGTGAAATTAGGCGGTCACCAAACGTGTCTTTCAATAAATCGATTGTGGCACGAGCTGTGTGACATGTTGCGCCGTCTTGTTGTAACCACAGCTCCTGGACATCATGGTTGTTCAATTCAGGAATGAAAAAGTTAGTAATCATGGCTCTATACCGATTACCATTGACTGTAACGTTCTGGCCATCATCGTTTTTGAAGAAGTACGGACCAATGATTCCACCAGCCCATAAAGCGCACCAAACAGTCAGTTTTTCTGGATGTAACGGTGTTTCGACATACGCTTCACTCCAAATGCGGCAGTTTTGTTTGTTGACGTAGCCATTCAACCAGAAGTGCGCTTCATCGCTAAGCAAAATTAGCTTATGAAAATCGGGAACAACGGCAATCTCGTTTTGGGCCCATTCGACGAATCTACGCAAGCGTTGTTCAGGCGTGAGTCTATTCATAATGAATTGCCAAGCCAAACTGAGCATTATTCACTTTTCAGCTGTTAAATCGGTCGCCATCTTGAACAGTAATGAAAACTTAAGGTTCTATACGTCTACGAAAAACACCCTTTAGAATACGACACATCATTCTTCGTCATTTTGACTAGGGCAAAAATTAAAATCGAAAAAAAAAAACACAACGTGCGCAGTTCGTTGCACGTCTTTGTCGACCAACAGCTTGCAAGCGACTAACGCTATACGAAAAATGAGATCAAAACAAACAGAAAAAGCAGGTTTTAATTCAAAAATAAGATCGGGCGTCGTCATTTTGACGAAGGATGATGTTCTGGGGTTAAAAATTGGCGTGGCTGCTCCAAAATTGTATATAGCAGACTTGTGCTTCGTAGTTCATTTTAGTGAGCGCTTTTCTTAGTTCAAAAAATAAAAATTAAAAGTTCGTTCATTTGATTTTTTGTATCTTTATCACTTATGCTGATACTTAAATTCGTACTTCGCGAAGTATGAGTGGTAGTACGGTTTTGTGATACACGTTAGTACAAATCGTACTACAAGTTGTACTTTTTTATTTAAAAGAAACGGCAAAATGGATGATGTGGTGGCATTATTAATAATTAGTGAAATACTATTTGAAAAGAATAAGAAAAAAGAAGGAACAAGAAAAAGAACATGGTGTAGAGAAGAAAAAGATGAATTGTCAAAATATTTTTAATAATATTTTCACTTTTTTAACTTTTTTTTAAAAAAAAAAGAATTTTTGTAAGCGCGAAGATATCCGCTGTTCTAAAAAAAATTTTAGTACAACAGCATGATTCACAATACTTTTTATCGTACTTATACAAGCTTCGCCCACAAAAATTTTGATTTTCGTACTTCGAAGTATACTTTTGTAGTACGACAGCATGCTAGACGATACTTATTTCATACTTGTACGATTATCGTACGATTTGTAGTAACGTCTATCAGTAGCATTATACCAAAGACTATAAAACTATAAAGATGTTCTACGTAGTGTAAATTTTTTCTGGTGCTAAATTTGTTGATGGATATTGCTAGTAATATCCACGAGAGCGCGAGAATTTAAAAGAGAGTAATATAACATGCAAGAGAATAATATTCAATGCAAGAATTTACACAACTTCACTTTTCAATACATCCATATAAAAACTGTATATGTATGTGTACCAAATTTTTATGAAAAAGTTGTCTTCTTCTTATTGCTTATTGTTGTAATACATATAGTATATGAATTCACACCGAATTTAAATTTCGTTACTGGCCGCATGGAGTTACAGAAGGTCAATAAAAATTTTAATATTTTATTTTGATCAACATTTCGTTCATTAGTTGCTTAACTTCTTAAATATTTTGAAATAATTTTATAAATATATACTCGTAAATATTCTGAAGAAGCTAAGCAGCGAATTAACGAAATAATGATCAAAATAAAATTTTTAAATTGTTATTTATCTTAAGCTTAAAAAACTAACATGTACATTATCATAACAGTAATTTTTTTTACTTTATATTTATTTTATTACAGGAAAACAGTTACTTTTAATTTTTATTTTTTAAAAGTTATAAATAAACCATAAAACATTTTTATTTGGAACGAGTTTAAGTCATCCCGCGTCAAATTTGGTTCTTTAACAGACCGGTTTCATCAATTTGCCATCTTCAGTGTTTTATCTCAATGAGATACCAAAAATGGGAATAATAAAAAAATGTTTTAATTGATTAATATTTATATTGCTTACGACTCAATATTTATTTTACATTTTACTGTAAATACGTATTGGATTTTTACTATTTTTAATTTTAGGTTGCCGAACTGGAATCTCTAATGTAGAAAATATTGAAGAAAAAGAAAATATTTTTAAATGCTTACTAAGTTTCTTAAAAAGTTTTAATTTTTAAAACTTTATACTTCTTAGTCAAATTGAAATTCTCATTTGTTTTGATAAGTATCTATTAAACTTATAAGTTCAAGACTTTTTATGAAAAGTATTGTAGAGTCTACTGATGATATGCCTAGCAGCAATGAAATCGCTATATAGATAGCTATCCATCAATGGTAGAGTATTTAAAAAAATTTTGTTTTATAAATAAGTAAATTGCTTTGTGACAATACCACCAAACAAAAAATGGGAATAAGGCATACAAATGTCTTATTATGATTTACATATTAATTTCCAAATAATTAGATTTTTATTATAAATAAATTTTGCTCATAACATAAAATCCATTTCTGTGTTATTTATTATTAACAGTCTGTGAGTTTTAAAACTCTTCCTTTTAAAAAGCATATACAACAGGACTACTTCTCATAATATCTACAAATCTATAATAAAGGTTCAAATTAATGAATCATAAATTCGTTGCGAACTAGGATAAATTTAATTTTTTTAACCATAAACAAGATATTTTACCCTACAATAACGCAACTAGTCATATTCGTTCTATTTATATTTGCTCCTAAGATTTCAATAACATTTTTGTTTAAAAATTTCATAAATCTCACACAGAAAACATATCAAAGAAATAAAATTCATATTAAGTTTTAAATGTTTGGTTTATAAATACATACATACATGCGCATTTATATGTTGTTCAGTATGTGTTTATTTTTTTATTCTCTGTTTATCTCAGTAGCTAAATGAGAGAAACTTTTATTTGAAAAGCGCATGCTCAAATATTCCCTTGTTACTTCCCCCCCTCATCTGTTTTAGCTATTCATTTTTGTTTTCAGATTTTCTTCTACGTAGAACATCTTTATAGTTTTATAGTCTTTGATTATACTTTTGATTGAACATTCTTTATTATTGAAAATGATATCGAATAGGGGTTGAAACTAATTTTTTACGAAAATAGAAAGCAAAACAACACAAAAAATTCCAAAAAATTTTTATATTTAGTTTTTGATATCATTTTTTATAATTTAATTCAAAAAGTACTTTAGTTACTATGGCAAAAAAATTAAGGCTTAATTTTAAAACCTTAAAATTAAGCTTTTTAGCATGCATAATACATTTTCTCTTCTTCAGTTTATTTGTTTTAAATAGGATTTTTGTAAAAGAAAATAATTTGCAAATTTCGTTCCTTCGTCATTGTTCGTTCGTTCATCTATAGGTCGTTCATTTAAAATGAAGAGCAAGGAAATGAACTATAGGAATTCAAAACACGGACTAGCTCGTTCAATTCAAATAAGTGAATAGTACAATATGTATAGTTCGTTCGTGTACTACCCAAGACTTAATTGAAGTATAGAGATTATATGTGTCAAATTGCAGACAAATCCATTAGAAAATAAAAATTTTTATTGCAAAAAAAACAAACAGATTATGCCGATATCTGTGTCGTATGACTTTTATTTAATTTAATTTTTGTAACTCATAAGCAGAGGACTACAGGTCTCAGAAAATCTGGATAAAGTGAAGCCCAAAATAATTATTATTTACAACAACTACGAAAACCGTAAGAAGTCTGGGATGATTTAAGTTAGGTTACTTAACTAATTTTTTTAAAAAGTGGACTGACATAACAAAAAGTGGACTAAAATAACAGCTTTTTAATATTGCCTGGATACGTCTTTGTTGAGCACATATGAAAATCTACATACAGATATACATGTAAAAGGTGATTTTATAAGAACTATCGGAAATTAAAAAAAAAAAAAACACATAAAATTCAGAAAAATGCATGAAATATTTATTTGGATCGATAGTTGGGTCGATATAATTTAATGTTTGAAGATTATTTCATGCAAATGTTGGCCGCGGCTGCGCCTCAAATGGTCCATCCGCTTAGTCCAATTTTGGCATACTCTTTCCAACATTTCGGCCGGTATCTCACGAATAATGTTGGCAATGTTGGCTTCCAGTGCGTCAATCGAAGCGGGCTTGTCCCTATAGACATTAGCCTTAACATAGCCCCACAAAAAATAGTCTAGAGGCGTTAAATCGCACGCCAATTGACTGGTCCCAAGCGTGAAATAAACTGTTCACCGAACTCGCCTCTCAATTGGTCCATTGTTTCACGTGCTGTGTGGCATGTAGCACCGTCTTGTTGAAACCACATGTCATGCAAGTCAAGCTCTTCCATTTTGGGCAAAAAAAAGTTTGTTATCATCGCACGGTAGCGCTCACCATTCACAGTAACGTTGTGATTCGCATCATCTTTGAAGAAATACGGCCCAATGATGCCGCCAGCCCATAATCCGCACCAAACGGTTGTTTTTTGTGGATGCATTGGTAGCTCTTGCAATGCTTCTGGCTGCTCTTCACTCCAAATACGGCAGTTTTGCTTGTTCACGTATCCATTCAACCAGAAATGAGCCTCGTCGCTGAACACAATTCTTCGATAAAAAAGTGGATCTTCATCTAACTTTTCAAGAGCCCATTCACCAAAAATTTGGCGTTGTGGTAGGTCGTTTGGCTTCAATTCTTGCACCAGTTGTATCTTATAAGGCTTCACACCCAAATCCTTCCGCAAAATTTTCCACGTAGTGGAGTAACAGAGGCCCAATTGCTGCGAACGGCGCCGAATCGATAATTCACGGTCATCACCAACACTGGCCGATACGGCTGCGATATTTTCTTCAGTTCGCACTCTACGTAAGCGTGTTGGTGGTTTAATGTCCAACAATGTAAATTTGGTGCGAAATTTTGTTACAATAGCCCGAATAGAAGCCTCAGTAGGTCGATTAAACTGACCATAAAATGGAAGAAGCGCGCGATGAACTTTCTTAACAGAGCACGCATTTTGGTAATAAAATTCAATAATTTGCAAGCGTTGTTCGTTTGTAAGACGATTCATGATTAAATTATAGACCAAACTGAAGATGTTTGACAGTGACACAAGATACAAAACGTGCGTGAGCTGTCAAAACTAGTGTTGCCAAAAAGATAATAGCAAAAAAATCACTCTTTATTAGTGGCAGCTGTTTGTACCTGTTAAAATTAATGTCTCTTTCTATGTATCATAACTCTCAGGACGTTGATAAATTTTATACACAAATCCTTACAAAAGTTTTCATTTTCGCTTTTAATTAATAATGATTTATTGTATTTGGTTGCAAGTACGACGACTACACATTTTGTCTGCAACATGCGCACTTTCACTGACTAAATAAATAAACTAATTGTAAGATGTTTTTTCTTTTTTGTTCTAAAAATATAGAGCGCATTATATTTAACCAAAAGCAGCATCAAAGAAACTTTCTTATAATCTTATACATACGAGTATAAAAGCTAAAAAAAAATTAAATTTTAAAACGAATGTTATCTTAGTTACAATTGAGAAATGAATGTTCAAAGAAGCAAAACTTTGTGGAAGACAAAATAGAAGAAGAACCAGTTTTGGAAATGAACAAGGAAATATATGCCTGAATTCTTGTTAACCCCCCGTTTCCACATGCAAGTGCAAGTTCAAAAAACTCAATACACTCTCACTTTTTCACTAACACACTCATATTTTTCGAACTTGCAACTGAACTGGCAACCAAATTCTTTTGCAAGTAAATTTTTGATACTTGCAGCCATTTTTTCATTAGAAGTGAAGCCGTTGCCGATATTTTACAAATGAACTTGCACTGTTCTGTGTAGACACTCATACAATTTGCAAGACTTTCGACTATTTTTTCGGCTTTTTCGTAGTTAATACGTATACTCAACTTGGAAGGAATTACTTGCATGTGCAAACGGGGGGTAAAAAGCAATTGCTAAATTTAAAAAAAAATGTTTCATTTTCTTCATCAATATCGTATTAAGACTTTATTCAAAAAATTTATGAAATGTTTATGAATTTATGAAATATAGTTCTTTCAATTTAATATATAACTCTTGGAATATAATTGGAAAAATATTTTTTATTTTCTTTTAGGAAGTCTGATCGTTCTTAACATTTTCAGGATTGAAATGTGCATAATTAGAATACTTACATGGGTCACTGATATTATTCCTTTGTGTACGCCGACGTAGAGCTTGCGTCCCTGTTTCAAGGTAGGGCAAAGGCAAAGAAGATGTTCCACATTTTCCTCTTCGTCCTCACCTTGAAAACTTTCACAATAGTCATTTATATTTCTCAACTGAGCTCTTTGGAGTCACAGTATATCTCTGCTGCGATTGCTATTCTACCTGGGCCAGATTGTTCTGCCTGTTTTGCATGTCAGTTCGTCCCTTCATCTGAACTGTGCTATACGTAAAAATATACTCTCGATCTGCTGTTTGCAGACTGAGACAGGGCTGTCGCAGGGCGTGTCAATATTCTGCTTTGGCAGCCTCGACCATTTTCTTGCCAGGTTATAACTCTCTATAATTCCTTACAGTCGTTCCATGTCCGCACACCTAGATGAGGTTGTCCTCCGAATGTAACGTCATCTTATTTAAAAATGTTCGGCATTCTAGGACCAGATCAGATGCCAAATAGACTTCTATCAGGGACCTAATTGCAGTTCAACTGTTATTGTAAATGGGAATATTTCTGTTAAATATTCCATAGCATTACAGCTGCTTTTGTTATTGAAGCCAATTCAGACTGTAACACGCTGAAGGGTCTGAAGAATATGCTAGTTCCAAACTTTTCAATATAGACTCCGATATCAACTCCAGAACTTTTCTTAGAGCTATCGGTTAATAATTCTAGATCCTTTTTTAGAGGAGAGATCTCATCGAGATTCCCCTTTTCATTTGAAATCGTGAATCCGAAATCCATTTTGCAGAAAAGGCCTTGGAGTGGCGTAGTCAATGAGGTTATGGATTTCGCTCCAAATATCAATAATGTCCGAATATCCTTGTAATTAAATTCACGCACCGCATGTAATCGCACTTGCAAAATCAATGTTAATTTCTCAGCGGTAGCGAAAAAAGTATCGCAAAAGAGTGTTTTACTGGTTATCGATCTCATGGCCCTTGTAATCAAATACCCTTTCAAATCGGGACCTGTTGGTAGTCGTACATACTGTCTTTCACCACACTACGACTCCATCAACATACCATCTTGGATAGCTAGTGAACGTTGCCCACCTATTTCTTCCTCATGGCTCTTCTGCAAGTGTTTATCACCGCATTTGCCTCTCACAAAACATTAAAACTAAGCCATCATAATAAGTAGTTGTAAACAATTCGTTTTGCCAAAATACTTTATTTCAAATGTTTATCGGGTATGTTTTCATGTGTGTTTGTATGCTTGCATATGTGTATGTTTGTTCCAATGAAACCATTTGAATTGAAATGAAATTACGCCAAGCCATTAAATAAAAAACCAAATTAACCCCCAGCCCAGTGTCTGGACAAAAAAAAAACAATTGAACGAAAATCACCATAAATGGCTGCTAAGTGCGATTTAAATGTACTTGAGGGCACTTCTTGTAAAGTTTGTGGAATTGTTCATTTATATAAAAGACACATAAAAATGTGAAGTCTTAAATTGCGTATTAGAGTGTAAATATGAGTAAAATGGCTGTGAGTGTGTATGTATATATTTATGTATGTGTACATACAGACACATATTAGCATGTGCCCATTTGCATAATGAAATAAAAACGACAACTCAAATTAAATGAAAAGCGAAAGGCTAAGGGTAGATATGGACCGCAAGTTTAACTAACCATTCATTGTCTATGCATAAAAGCTGCCAGTGTCCTTTTGGAAATTGAAAGATGACAAAATGCTAAAAGAGGAATTTGCATTTGTGCGCGCGTGTATGTGCTTGTGTATCAATCACGTTCTGAGCATTAAACATCATAATGTTTCAATGGCAAACAACTTTCAAATACCACAAGGGGTCATAAGAGCTTATAAGATTTTGTATGCGACAAGCAATGAGTTGAAAAAATTTGACGTCTACAAATCAATCTGCAACGAACAACTTTAATATGATTACGTAACAAACTTGTTATTAAGTAACAAAAAGCCAGTACCGTACGTGAACAATTGCCATCTATTTTGCCATGAAGACCAACAATACTAACAATTTACTAAGGCGCTACTAACCACGTTCATCTAAATGAATTTATAGCAGACTGTACTCGTATCTATACACATAAATAAATACATGGGGAATATTCTTTTTTAAAATATGCAGCAAATATTAATTGATTTCTACTACAGTTTGTCCTTCAGTTTAAACAGAGACCATGAGTGCAAACCGAAGAAAAAAAAATAATTCGTATTTATCATTGGATTACATCCTACAGTAAGAAATAATTAGAAGCTTCACTGTAATAACCGAACATTTATATTTTTCATTTTGTATATTCTCTTCAAATATTCAACAATAACAAAAATGTAAAAAGAATTTTTAATAAAATGACAAATATTAATTAACATAATTTTAATATTTTTTTTTTTTTTGTTAATCTTAAAATAAATAATTATTTCAGTTACAAATATGCAAAATAACGATATTCGTATTTTTAAAATGACTGTAGGTATTCAATTTTTATATATAAAAATAAGGAAATTCTAAGAAATTTTAAAGGTACTCTTAAGAGGAAGCGGACAATCCAATCGTCTAAAGAAATTTTATAGAAGCACTAAATTTTTAAAATATTTTTGAGTGTTTTTTATACAAATTGTTTAGATAAATTTAATTAAAATGCTTGTAAACATTTTTTAAACAAAATATATTTAAATTAATATTGAATATCAAATAAAGAAATTCAAATGTACGGCAAAAATCTGAAATTTCTCTTTAG
Source organism: Thelaira solivaga (assembly GCA_947397855.1). NCBI lineage: Eukaryota > Metazoa > Arthropoda > Insecta > Diptera > Tachinidae > Thelaira > Thelaira solivaga. Next base: position 44,962,117 of record OX377611.1, on the reverse strand, counting down.
CAGCCCTTTTCTGAGGCATTTAAAAAACACACATACCATGACATTGCCACCACCATGCTTAACTGTTTTAAGAGTAAGCTTTGGGGGATGCTTCAGCTTTGGAGGGCGCTATTCGTACTCCAAACTATATTTTTCCAAAATAACATCGGTTTATTCAGATTTTCTTTTAGTTTCTTTGACACGTATGATTTACGTTGTGGAATACACCCATGTAAATTTTTCGCATTCAGACGTCTTCTTATTGTCCTGGAAAATATATTAATACCAAAATCCGATGAAATATAATTTTTAATAAAATATTAATCTTTATTTGTGCTCAATTCCAGAAATTGTGTTGACTTTAAAATTTATTCTTTTAAATTCCAAATAGAAATTATTACATACATATATAATTTTTAATTTTACTTTAGCTCGAAAGATCTTTAACAGCCGTTTTATAAATTAAGCTATCCTCGCTGGGTATAGTTTTTCGGTATATAGGGTGTTCTCGACATTTTTGGTGGTACCGTGATACTTGATATGTTCCAGGACATTGTAAATTTTGAATCTGAAACATTTAAGTAGCTTATAAGTCTCCATTGTATATCATTATTCATTTGTTGAATAAGTTTTCGTCCGGCATCCGAACTTCAAGTACATCTGGAAATTTCTAACTATATATTCCAACTTAAAATATAATAAAACTTTCAATTTTAGCTTCAAAAAATACCAACCTATCACTTAAAAATAGATATTTATAATATGTTTGTAGGATCTGGTACTTACCACCGGCCATAATAATAAATGCTTCAGGTGCTTCTCACATTTTAATTAGCTTATTAATTCATTTATTATTAAATTATAATCTCGAGTACATACTCGTATTATATAATACCAAACTCCTCACAACTTATATTCAGTGCTGTTCTTTTGGGTGCGAAATTATTGGTAGAATTAAAAAAACATAAAAGTTTTCATTTAATAAGAAGAAAAAAAATTTAATTCCATATTTTTTCAAATCCGTGTGGAATACAGAACATGCACGATCACCTTTTAAGTGTAAGGTTTTTTCGTCTTTCTATCTCTTTTTATTACTCTTGTGTGTTCCTTGTAGTCTGCCCTTAAGTAGATTGTTCATGTGTATTAACTACGAGGGTTGTTTTAGCTGTCACAGTTAACCCATCCTACATTTCCTAAATTCATGGCCAGCATCAATGCACGTTTTCACAATAATATAATAAAAATAGCAACAAAATGTGAAAAGGCGCATAATAAAGTAATGATATATTTACTTAACATTGCAAGGTACACTGAAAATAAACAAGATCTAATTTGATATTATAGGGTTGCAAAAATTATCAAAACTAATGGCGTTTTCTATTCTCAAAAAACACTCTCTCTTTAAATTAAACAGGTTGCCTAAAACTGCACAAAGTGATGCCTTTTTTATGGTTTCATTAGAACAAAAATAAGTTTATCATGCAAATTTTTTATACGTTTACCGATTTTAGATGGATTTGCGAAACCCGATTATGTTAACACAACAGATAAACAGAAAAAAACTTTGCACTTAAAATAAAATAAAAATTAATTTTTGCTTCAAAAGTGACCAATATTTTATTTTTATGAAGAATATCTTGACGGAATGTTGAATCTCCTTTTTTATATAAATACAAATTAAATATTTTACTTAATTATATAAACAAGTAGTTGTCACAGTTGTAAAAAAGGGCAGTATCTCAGCCACACTTACAAATTGAGTGCAAAACATGTACCATTTCGTTTTAACTATTACATTTTTTTTGACAATAGAACGCAAACATTCTTGAAAACGCCATAAGCTGGTGATATGTTGTGTCTTAAATTCGTGTTCACCACTGTATACGGTTAGTTTATGTGGCGGCCTAAGCGACCCTCAATTAGAGTCGCAAGACTCCGTTTTGAACCTGTATACGGTTACTTAGAGTGAAGTGTATAAAAAGATGATAATTAAAATAAAACTGATTACAAATAGACTGTACAACCAAATGAAGTTAAATTACTGCGCATCGATCAGTTTTAAACTTAAAGTCACAGTCAGTTACACACTGGGTGTGACTGCTTTGTGTGACCTCAAACTAAAGTAAATGATGTCAATTACAAAAGACTATATGATCAGGAGGGTTGGCAATTCTGGGTGGTATTAAATGCTAGTGGTAGCAGAAAATTCAGTAAGAATTGGAACTACGAGAAGATTGATGAAAGATTCTAAATACGGTAGTTTACTTCAGTATTCCACCTTCCATGGTTATAAATCATCTTCCTTAGTATTAAAATCGCTTTCTGTGTACCAAATTCAAGATTTCGATCACAATATAGTCCCTTAATCATAAGCAATTCATTAACTAAACATAAAAATATTTACAATGTTGTTATGAAACAGGCCTGCCACTTTAACATAAGCCACCAATTTCTATTTCTCGTCTTAAGTTTTCTATAACTAAATATAAAATAAAACGAATTGCTTGAGTTTCCTGTTAAGAAATAAATATTTTTCTTAAAGAACACAACCTAATACAAAAAAATAAAATATAAATATTCTTAAATTTTTTTTTTTAGTTGCGCATATTATGTGAGGAATATTTGTGCTGCTGAGGCTGAGTTTACTATGTTTCAAATGTTTAGTGCTGAGGGAGCGCCTACATCAATAATCCGCTTGAAAAGCTCACAAGAAGACTATTAAAAAATAAAAGGTAGGAGTCTAACAAAAGATAAAGAATGCAAATTCGCCTGTAGTTTTGCTACCCCCAAAAGCAGCACCTTGCTCTACTCACTATTGTTGATGTGGAAATGGTAATGATGATTATACTGATGATGATGGAAATTAAATAAGCAAACGCCATCACCATAAATGTGGTGTTGATTGCGAATGTTTTTGTATTAAGTCTTCATATACTTTACAGCATCATAAACCTGAGTTTATACTGGACTCCAGGTGTTGGAGTTTCTATTACTTCTTGTACGTTAGTTCTTTAGTTATTATAAAAAAAGAAAAGAAAATAAATTCAAAATATGTCTGCAGCCTTGTGTATTTTAAGAGGGCTGTGTATGTAAGTATAGAAGGACTGCTTAGCAAGACTGTATGAAAAGTTTTTTTTTATCGATTCGGCACATCCAACCAAAACAAATAGAGATAAAAGAGAGCTAATAAGTGAGCAAGTCAGTGTTGGTGTCAGTCTTATTATTTATTTAGTGTACCTTCAACATAAGATTTTCATTGGATGGTGCGGATGCACAATTTATTTACCGGATATACCTATTAATGCAGTGTAAAATAATTTATAAGTTATTTACAAAATAAATTGTTTGAAATATTTATGCACAAAACAGGATTAAGTAATAAAAGACAAATTAATGAAAATTATGATTGTGCGTTATTTAATAGCCAGCAATTCCCGATCGATACTCATAAGGAAGGCGTAGAGAAAATGTATGTAAATTAAATAAATTTCTATTGTGCTGGGATATATTATGTAGATGGATGGATAATAAAAGTTTTAGTAACAATAAAAATAAAACATTTTAAAGTAGCTAATGTTGTCTTTTTTATTTTTCACAAGTTTGCAAAAAAAAAATATTGTACTGAACAACATCGAATATCATGGAAAATAATAAATTCAAAACCCAACATAATTGAAATTAGCACCAAAAAATATTATTAAAATTTTATTAAGAAAACTACAAAACCATATAACCAGAATCTGATATCAACTATTTAAGTTTTTGTTGTTAATATTTGGTCACAAGCATAGGTTAGAAAGAATGTGTGGAAGTAGCGCTAAAAAATTTAACACAATATATTTTGTTAAAAGAACATGACCATGGCCATGGCGTAACTATACAAGATGACCTTATTAAACAATTCGACCAAGAACTGTTTTATTCCGAACTGTAAAAATTTATTTCAATTTACAATTTGAATCGGAAAATTTAACCTATTTAAAGGAAATAAATATTTTAGAATCACAAATAATAAAACTATAAAAATTTTATTCACTAAAAATTAAAAAAAGTTTACGTTAAAAATTTTAGCAGTTTGAATTAAAATGAATTCTCTTTTGTTATATATAGATACATATATGTGTATATAGGCGTGTACAAAACGAAATTTTATTAAATTTTTAATCATTAAACACGATGCCAGCTTCTATGATTATTATTTAGTGCGCAAAACTAAACTTACGTCTTTCCATAATAATTTTAGTTTAACACACTGATTGTAACCAGATAAAACTTCTTTAATCAAAAGACCCTCAAAGAAGATATGGCAGATTCTTATTAGTTCTTGAAACAATGTGTTCAACAGTGAAAGAAAAATGTAGCATAAATCTAATAACACCATTTCAAATAAAGAAATTCAAATTAACGGCAATAATGAAAAAAAAAACCAAAAACCCTATCTTTCATCATTCTTTCTATAATAAAATTATTAAACACATGTATGCATAAGTAAAACAAAATACAGAGTTAGTCGCGGTTTTTGACTCACATCTGCACTATTTATGTGGATGATGAGACTGACAGCAATCACTGACATATTGGTATGCTAAATTTTATGAATTAAAAGTGGTTTTAAGGACGTAATTGTGTGATATAATTGGATTCTAAAAAACATTATTTTATTTAAATTAGAAATACTGTGCAAATCGTTGAAATGTGAAGTGTGTAGCATTTTAAGATCAGCCTTTTTTAAATTGTAAGATTTTAATTTTTTTACTAGAGCGAAAAAATTTTTGGAAAATGGCAAGTCAGTCGGCCATTTTAGGTAATTAATTACCTAAAAACAAAAAACATCATTCAACAAGGTGAATACGATAGAAGCAAGAATTTGCTGATTTAGTATTTCTATCTAAGCTTTGTTTGGACAAAAACCCTAAAATCAGATAAATACTTATTTGTGAAAAATGAACAATTGGGTTGCAGGTGCAAATAGTTGTTTTGTCGCTTCAAAAATTGTCAGCATACTATGAATTATTTATTAATCCTATTTGAAATGTTAATATTATATACAATAAATTGTTGATTACAATTTGACACTAAACTACACTACATTCCTACCTGCTTTATTTATCCTATATTTAAAAACCTGTAAGTATCCCTAGTTACTAAACTTCTAATCCCTACAAAAAGTTATTTCCTTTGTTTTTTTCCTTTAATCCCATAATCCCACTTAATTAGAATTGCTCCGAGCACCTGGAATAATTATAATTAAAATCTTCCCATAGCTAGCTTTCCCTGGTCACTAAGCTGTAAGAACATTCCATCGTTTTCAATTTCCTTTTTTACTTTTTGTTCAATTATTTATTTTACCCGTCGCAAGTTCCAGTGTATTGAAATGCTGTGTGCTCGGTTAATAAATATTTGCCTTTATTAGTCATCTTTTACACTATAGAAATTAAAGTTTTTAAATAAGGGCTTGAAGAGGAATAAATCATAGAACACGAATACCTGTGCTAGACATTTTTCTTTTCTACATATAAAAATTTTCTCTTTTATGCTTCTAATCAAAGTTTGAACACAAGCTTCTTCCGGACAAAACATGAAAAAGTATAAACAGAAAAACTTCAGAATTTTCACAGAAACACTCTGTGTTGAACTTAAAAAATATTCTTTCCATTTGAAAGAAATACTTTTGTTTGCACGAAATCCCATAATAACTCTGTCATTCTGTTTAATTATTTTCTTCCTGAGTAATTCATCATGCCACTTGCCACACACTCGTGTAAAAACAAATAAAACATAAACGAAGAATTAAATTACACAAAAAGAACAATTAATAACAGAGAAAAAAATGTTTGTTAGTGAAAGTAGATTCATACAAGTCATATGTACGACCGTACTGCATTCTTGCGAATTATTTTAAATAAAAACGACTAAAATTTAAATTGATTTTATTCCAAATTACCTGATGTTTGCAATTCGGATTTTTCTTCGATAACAGTATTCCAGTTTTCATTTTTATATCACTTTAATTGAGTTGTAGTTTTTGATACTTTTTTCGGCAATTATTCAAATACTGAACAAAAAAAATTTCTCCAAGCGTCTTAGTTTTTAAAATGAATTGAAAAGCAATACGTACAAGTAATTATAACGAAAAAGATATAGGCCCGTTGTTAAAACTTTCGGCAGTTAAAGTTGGGATTTGCTAGCTAACATTTTAGAACCAAATTTGGGTGGATAGTCATCAATCCATTATACGATTTTTAACTTATCATTATTTTTAATTTATTGTTCAACCAAAAGCTTGATATTTGACATATAAAATCTTAACGTTAACTAAAGGTAACTTGTACTAATGCCCCCTAATTGGCATTGCTGAATATTAAGAGCGATAGCTGATTATACGTTGTCAATGCTGTCAGCTGTAGAGAGGCAAATGTATTAAAAAAAATTTATTCTTCGTTGAAGTAATAAAATTTTAGCAAACCCTTTTAAAGACCAAAAAAAGTATAACTGTTTTGACAGACAGAGTAACACATGCATGCAATTTGCCTAAATTAGCTTGATTTATAAGAGCAAATGTAGAACTAAATATGTAAATGGAATAAAAATATTTTTTTTTTATTTTCTTTCTTTAATTTCTTAAATTTAATTTAACAGCTGATTTGATGTTTGTTGGGTGCAATTCAATTACATTCGTGTTATGGTTAAATGCCACAAAATCAGTTTAACTTTAACGTGTCGTGCTTATTTTGTATTGACATCTTAATAATAAACAAATTTGCAGGCCATCAACTTGTTCGAGTATTCATTATAAAAGGTGATTTTATAAGAACTATCGGAAATTTAAAAAAAAAACACATAAAATTCAGAAAAATGCATGAAATATTTATTTGGATCGATAGTTGGGTCGATATAATTTAATGTTTGAAGATTATTTCATGCAAATGTTGGCCGCGGCTGCGCCTCAAATGGTCCATCCGCTTAGTCCAATTTTGGCATACTCTTTTCAACATTTCGGCCGGTATCTCACGAATAATGTTGGCAATGTTGGCTTCCAGTGCGTCAATCGAAGCGGGCTTGTCCCTATAGACATTAGCCTTAACATAGCCCCACAAAAAATAGTCTAGAGGCGTTAAATCGCACGATCTGGGCGGTCAATTGACTGGTCCCAAGCGTGAAATAAACTGTTCACCGAACTCGCCTCTCAATTGGTCCATTGTTTCGCGTGCTGTGTGGCATGTGGCACCGTCTTGTTGAAACCACATGTCATGCAAGTCAAGCTCTTCCATTTTGGGCAAAAAAAAGTTTGTTATCATCGCACGGTAGCGCTCACCATTCACAGTAACGTTGTGATTCGCATCATCTTTGAAGAAATACGGCCCAATGATACCGCCAGCCCATAATCCGTACCAAACGGTTGTTTTTTGTGGATGCATTGGTAGCTCTTGCAATACTTCTGGCTGCTCTTCACTCCAAATACGGCAGTTTTGCTTGTTCACGTATCCATTCAACCAGAAATGAGCCTCGTCGCTGAACACAATTCTTCGATAAAAAAGTGGATTTTCATCTAACTTTTCAAGAGCCCATTCACCAAAAATTTGGCGTTGTGGTAGGTCGTTTGGCTTCAATTCTTGCACCAGTTGTATCTTATAAGGCTTCACACCCAAATCCTTCCGCAAAATTTTCCACGTAGTGGAGTAACAGAGGCCCAATTGCTGCGAACGGCGCCGAATCGATAATTCACGGTCATCACCAACACTGGCCGATACGGCTGCGATATTTTCTTCAGTTCGCACTCTACGTAAGCGTGTTGGTGGTTTAATGTCCAACAATGTAAATTTGGTGCGAAATTTTGTTACAATAGCCCGAATAGAAGCCTCAGTAGGTCGATTAAACTGACCATAAAATGGAAGAAGCGCGCGATGAACTTTCTTAACAGAGCACGCATTTTGGTAATAAAATTCAATAATTTGCAAGCGTTGTTCGTTTGTAAGACGATTCATGATTAAATTATAGACCAAACTGAAGATGTTTGACAGTGACACAAGATACAAAACGTTCGTGAGCTGTCAAAACTAGTGTTGCCAAAAAGATAATAGCAAAAAAATCACTCTTTACGATTATTTACTTAATCAGATATTCTGACACATTTCCATGTTTTTAGCATGTTTAAATCCATAATACTCGTAACTGAACAATGATTGTATTAAATTTTATGTACATGAAGAAGTACACTATAGGCCAGATTTTTTATACGCTGAATTTTCACATTAAAGTGTCTTTTCGAAGCTCATTGAAATATAAAACTATTAAATGTAAGCCGTTCACTCACATCCAGCAAAATATTTTCATTGTTGATTTAAAAATAAGAAAGATGTTTCCCCCTAAACATTCAAAAACAAAATTGTAAATACAAATAGGATCTTAAGATATACGTGCACTCCTCATTTAGTTTTGAATGTGTGGTGCGGTGAGTTGAGAAAGATAATGACTAACAGGGGCTGCGCATACGTTAGAGTGCTATCTACGGCTTGTTTATAAAACTGAACAGCTTTCTGTACTATGGTTACACGGATGACATATCTATAATTAGAATGAGGAACATGAACAAGTCACCTTGTCACTGTGGCGCACATAGACCTATTGTGACACTACTTTCAAGTTACAAATCCTCCCAGAGTTTAGATTCATTAAGAATTCAAAAATTTCTTTAGGTGATGTATCTGCCATGTAAATTAATTGTAGGTAATGATGGCCTAAGTAGTGTAAACAGGTCCAAATTAGACTATTACAGTGACACAATATGTGCTCTGCTGTCTGTTTATCTTCGTGATATAAACTACTAAATACGTTTTGACTGATCGTCATAGTTGCCAATTCTTTCAGTACTGTATAATGTAGAGTCATGAATCCCCTGATAATGCGAATTCTTGAACCGATCAGGGCAAGTAATTCATTCGTTTTCTTCTGAGATCGGAAAGGCATGAATGTTTTCGATACCCTGATACATTTTGTTTTCACCCAGTGTTGTTGTGATTATCTTTCCAGCGACTCCCTAAAACTCAACTTAATAGAGCTCCAAAACAGTCCGCAGAATGGTTTCGGGCCAATAAATCTTTTAACCGCCCCTTTTCTTGAAAATTCGTTCTAAACATCTAATAATTGAGTGGGAGGATGTAACCAAAACGGAAAGGATGTACCAAGCTATTATACTTATAAATTTTTTTAACAACTGGTCCAAGGATAAACAAATGAGAGTGAAATCAAATAAAGGTATTACTGTTTCAATTCCTAGATGTAGAAATCTCGAACTAATAAAGCTGAAAATCTTAACTATTGCGTTCTGTGACGAGGTAGCTTAAGTCATAGCAGGTTCCAACTAATGCTGAGCTTATTGAGGTTTACTGCATTGTATGTCTTTCATTACTAGACTTGGAATAGTGAAAGTATGGGCTGTAAGCAATGTCTTTTGTATCGCAGAACATAGAGCCTAGATATCTACTCTGGCGCTACAAAGTAACTTGAAAGAGCAGTAGCAGAGTTCGAAGAAGGTTTGTTGACTGATGGTTCCAAATATAAAATGGCGATAGTGCAGTGTGTATCTATGGTCCGAACTTTTAATTCCCATTAAAAGATATTTGAGTCGGAATTTTACGTGATCCTCATTTGCGTCAGAGATTGCAATGAGCAGGGAGACCAGTATGTTTATAGTACCAGCGTAAGATAGAAAATATTAGGATAGTCTAATGTAGGTTATGTGGTTTGCATGACGAAGCCCCAGAACATGTATTTTGTGACTTTCCGACTTAAAGGGTATTCTATAAAGACTCCCATTATCTCACATTATGTTGATTCTCAAAATAAAATAATAGAGCTCCAGCTTAACGAGATAATTAATTGATTTCATTGAAAATCTAAATCTTAAACAGTGAACTTATTGGCTGTATAAAAGATCTTCTAACCGAAATAAATAATAGTTTAATTTACAGTAATAACAGTAGATCTCTAAGAAGCTTTATATTTAATTTATTTTGATGATAGGGTGTTCTTAAACGTGCTATGTGTGACAGATATTTTAGCAAGTCTGTCCGATTAAATTTTTTTTTTTATAATTTTCACTTACTTTAGTGAAATGCATGTTTTTCGTCATTTTTGTGTGAAAAATATATTATGTTGCGATTTTGCTCAAGTGGAAAAGAAATTCGTTTTTCTTGATTCTTGATTCAAAATCAAGATTAAGAAAACAAAATTTTTCATTCTTGTTTAGACAAACAATTTTTTATGTTGATAACGACACGTTTTTACATGCACAAGTAAATATTAAAACAAAATATTGAAAAAAAAACATTAACTTTTTTATGAAGAAGACATATGTACTGACCACACTTTTTTTACACAATCTAACGCAATTCATAACATTTTCATTATTTGTTTTGCGTTTATAATAAAACGGAAATGAAAAGTTTTCACAATTTTTATATGAATAAAAAATATGTTCGTTTGAATACTTAATTGTTTCAGCGTTGAAAGGTTGACATGCAACCATCACTCATGGTACGTGATTTTTTTCTCTAAGTTTTTTACACTTTTTGAAAAATTTGTAGTAGTTTGTTGTTGGTTTTTTTAATTTAATTTTATTTTAATGTGCGATAAAATTTTGTGCTTGAGCAAATTCATGTTATTACATCCATAATATTACTGCCCTTTGGGGGTTAAATTAAAACAAATAAACACAAAATTTTAAAAATTGTTAGCATATAAACTTTGTGCTCTTTAATGTTTTGCGTTACATATTTAAGAAAGTATTGCTCAGAAAATAAGCTTTTTTAGAAACCGGAAGATGAAAACTTTGAATACAAATTCAAGAGGTCTGTACAACTTGCGCTTCGAATTACACAAAATATAACACGTCTTAGTCTGCTAAAGTTAAATGAGTTTTTTCTACGAAAAGAAGCTGGAATTGCTTCTAATGTTATTCTAAAATAAATTTGTTATTACCTCCTCACAAGCACTGGCGGCAAAGTAAAAATCTAAAAACTGTTACAGAAATTTAAAAAATTGGATTTCTGAAACTGGAAACATGCCTTTGATAATAAATTAAAAGCCATTAAGTCGATATAAGTCAAAATTGAAACAGTTTTTCAGGAAGTTATAAGAAAATTGTAATCTGTTTATCTATTTGCAGTGTGCAATTTGAAAAACTTAAGAAGCTATAAACTATTTTTCCCAATCACAACTGATTAATGAATTTTTTAATAGACATAAAATGTTTTTCCAAAACATATACTTCCATGAGTCTGTGGTAATAAAGACAAAGCGCTTAGATTGACTTAAATAAAGGGGATCGAGGGAAAGTGATGCGAATACACAGCCACTCCTCTCCTACTGCCAACCTCACCCACTATCCTTTTTAGAACTTGGTGCTCTGTGTTTTCGCAAACAAGGCTCTGTCGACCGTCTCAGCTCGGTATATCCCTGGGCCACTTGTAAGGTCAAGGTAGTTGGCAGCTGTGCCAAAGACCTGAATTGCTAGTCAGTGGTTAAAGAAGACTAGTTACTAACAGCTCCCCTCCAGTGGCTGCACACGAGGCGGTTGGATATTTTTGTCTAGTCCACGTACGCTGTCACTGCGCGAATGGCCATCCCTTTACGTGCATACTCGTGGGACCAAAAATGAGCCAAAAATTTAAAAAATAAAGAAAAACCAAAAACAACAACCAGAGGGAAAGACTTTTCCTCAGTGGACGATCTACCTGCCTCCAATCAGGAGAAATTGATCGGCCTCTCGGCCGGTGAGGGCACCAGACATAGTATCCCACGAACCGCACACAATCAAAAAGCATCTCGGGGGCCGGCTGTCAAGTCTGAAGGTCAGTCTAAGGGAAAAAACGTAAGATGGACCGGGAGTCCCTAAAGAGAAGGTCATCGAAAAGATAAAACAGAATGCTGCCAAAGGGACTATCCATGTACATGATGCGGAGGATCGGGTGAAGTACCAGGCTGTGGTAGATGAGTACCTTACGCTTAAGGATGCCGTACCCAGCACTTCTCAAGTTGTTTCCAAGGTAAGGGCCAAGCAAAATCGTTCTCAGGCTGAGGATGATGGCATAACTAAGAGAAGGAAGGTAGAAAAGTCGGTCTCTCTTCTTAAGCCTACGTCAGTGGCCAAGAGAAGACCCTTCAATGAGGTGGAGAAAAATCACCTCCTTATGGCCTTGACGTCAGAAAAGGATGGGGTAATTTCCCTAGTAACAACGGAATGGGGTGCTATCGAATCCAAGTTGGCTGAGCTCGTTATAGATTACGTGCTCACCAATAAAGACAAGCCGGCACCCCGTTTCGATTCCGGTGAGGTTCACCGGGATTATAGGGTAATCAAACGCTTGAACGGGTTCTCTAAAGAGCTATTAAGGAAGTGTATCGCTGACATCAGGGATGCATGAGGTGGCCTATGTCTTAAGCTTATCTCGGCTGAGGAAATTCCGATGAGACCACGTGCAAGAGTTTGGTTACCGAAATTGACCAATGATGCCAAAAGGATGATGGAGTGTCTGAGGCGACAGAACCCCACCATTCCAATGGATGACTGGTTGGTCATCCGTGCAGAGGAACATGGCGGTAACAGCACCGTGGTGGAAATCGGAACTTTCTAGGCTTAGGAAGGAAGCAAGAAAAGCTTTCAACAGTAGCTATAACGACAAAGTATGGCAACCGTATCGCGATAAGTTTCGGGCCTGTAAGAAGACTCTAAGAATCGCTAAAAGAAATTCATTGAAAAAATTCTGTGAATCGATTGACAGCACTAGTGACTCTGCAAGGCTTAGTAGAATTTTGGCTGGGAGTCACTCGAGTCCTACCTTTGTGAAAAGAGCTGATGGCTCCTAGTCCGAATCTTCGGTAGAATCTCTAGAAATTCTGTTGGATACACATTTCCTGGTGCAATGGATATACCCGAAATGGGTGCCTTGCACTGCGGTGAGCCTTATGTGATCAATGAAGAATTGGTCTCCCAATTGAGAATTGCTTGGACGATAGATAGCTTCTCACCTTTCAAATCACCGGGACCTGATGGCATCTTGCCAAAGGTGCTAAGCATTCCATCATTCCCTGGTTGAGCAAACTATATAACCTCTCCCTCTCTCTCAGCTTTATTCCGACTAGTTGGAGAAGAGTAAAAGTTTTATTTATTCCAAATATTGGTAAAAGTAGTCACGAGAATGCTAAGGACTTCCGACCAATCTTCCTTTCGTCTTTCCTACTCAAGACACTGGAGAGACTAATTGATATACACATTAGGTAGAGACTTTGGTGTTCGACACAAAACTCTCCATGTGCCAACACGCCTACCTGAAGGGCCGCTCTACGGAGATTGCCCTTAATGAGGTGGTGAAAAGGGGTATACCTTAGGGTGGTGTGATCTCTCACCTACTATGGCTTCTTGTTATTGATTTGATCTTAATTAAGCTACATAATTAAAGCTGTTGCATACGCGGACGATGTGGTGATACTAGAATCGGAAATGTTTATGGATGTGATAAGCGATATCATGACCAGTGCCTTGGAATTACTCAGCAACTGGGCTGCAGGCTGCGGCTTAGGAGTTAACCCAGGCAAAACAATCCCGGTTCTATTCACCACAAATTCCAAGGTGCAGAACTACAATCCCCCACGGTTGTAAGACCAGAAATTATCCTTATCGGATAGTGTAAAATTTCTGGGAGTAATTCTAAATTCCAAACTATCATGGGAGGCCAATGTGCGGCATAGGGTTAAGAGGGCAATGGTTGTCTACTATACCTGTCGCAGGATGTTTGACTTGAAATGGGGCTTAAGTAAAGGTTGTTACTGTGTATGTAAAGGGTGTTTTTTATAGACGTATAGAACTTTAAGTTGGCATTACTGTTCAAGATGGCGACCGATTTAACAGCTGTCAAGTGATTTATTCTCAGTTTGGTTTGGCAATTCATCATGAATAGACTCACGCCTGAACAACGCTTGCAAATGGGCACAAAACGAAATTGCCGTTGTTCCCGATTTTCATAAGCGAATTTTGTTTAGCGATGAAGCGCACTTCTGGTTGAATGGCTACGTCAACAAACAAAACTGCCGCATTCGGAGTGAAGCTAATCCTCAAGTGTATGTCGAAACACCGTTACATCCAGAAAAACTGACTGTTTGGTGCGCTTTATGGGCTGGTGGAATCATTGGTCCGTACTTCTTCAATAACGATGATGGCCAGAACGCTACAGTCAATGGTGATCGGTATAGAGCCATGATTACTAACTTTTTTATTCCTGAATTGAACAACCATGATATCCAGGAGCTGTGGTTAAAACAAGACGGCGCAACATGTCACACAGCTCGTGCCACAATCGATTTATTGAAAGACACGTTTGGTGACCACCTAATTTCACGTTTTGGACCTGTGAATTGGCCTCCAAGATCCTGTGATTTAACACCGCTAGACTACTTTCTGTGTGGCTATGTAAAGTCACTGATCTATGCGGATAAGCCACAAACGCTTGACCATTTGGAAGACAACATTCGCCGTGTTATTGCCTATATACGGCCACAAATGTTGGAAAAAGTCATCGAAAATTGGACGTCCAGGTTGGACTACATCCGAGCCAGCCGTGGCGGTCATATGCCAGAAATCATATTTAAAATGTAATGCTACAAGATTATCTTTCGGATAAATAAAATTCATGTCAATCGAATAATCCATCGTTGTTTTATTGCAATTTAAAGTTCTATATGTCTATAAAAAACATCCTTTATAAGGCTATTATACACCCAGTCCATACATACGGATCTTTGGTATGGTGGACCGCTACTGAGAAGATATAGGTAGTGGACCAGCTGTATAGAATTCAGAGATCTGCTTGTATAGGAATTACCGGGTGCTTGCGTACCAGTCTGTCGAAGGCTCTGAATACCGTACTGCACCTCATTCCTATAGATTTACATTTGATGGTCATATCAGCCAGCAATGCGAGTAGGTTGTCTGCATCCGGCTGGGGGAGGCATAGAGCATATGGCCATTCTAAGATTCTGAATCGGTTGCATCCGGATCTTAGGGTCCCTACCGACTACGTAGTTCCAGAGATAAACTTTGATAGGTCTTTCAAGGTCTTTTTTTCTTCTAGGCGGGAGTGGAAAAAGGGAACGTTTGTATGTAGATATGACACCATAGTATACACTGACGGATCTTAGATAATCTGTGGTGTAGGCTCTGGAGTGTACAGCAGTGAAATTGATATGAGACTCTCATTCCGACTTCCGTATAGGTCTAATGTATTGCAGAAGGAAATACTGGCCATCAAGGAGGCATGTGAGTCTCTGTACAACAGTCGTATCAGGGGAGCTATAGGCATCTTCGTAGATAGCCAAGCGGCTCTCTTGGCACTTCAATCGAATATTACATTCTCTGCTCTAGTGGGCCATTGTAAGACTGTGTTATCCAACCTAACTAATATGGAGGTTAAAGGCAGTCCCTGTATCGTTTGGTAGTATCAGGAGCGGTATTTTTGATCACTACCGGGAAAGGGCAGATACCAGTTGGCGGAGTCCACAAACGTGTAAGGTCACGCGTCAATTATGGCCCCGCTATGATGGTAAACGCTCTATTCAATTAGTGAGCAGGAATAGAAGGGACATTTTCAGACTGGTGGCGGTGATAACTGGTCATTGGATGATCGGTAAGCATGCCAGCAGCCTGGAATTGCCATTCAACAATAGCTGCGCAGCAGTCGATCACCCGAGAGGGAGGAGACGGTTTTTCACCTTCTCTGCGAGTGCCCGGCTCTTAAGGCTTCGAGACACAGATTTCTCGGTGCACATCTGATGGCCGAAATACCTGAGATATCAAGAGTAAGGTTAGCGGACCTTCTCAGATATCTAAATGTCACGGGGTGGATCTAGGTAACTTTACGGCTACATAGTCTTGGCGAGTAGGTATCTCAAAACGGAGTCTTGCGACTCTAATTGAGGGCCGTTTAGGCCGCCACGTAATCCAACCAACCAACTTAAACAAAATTTTAGTTAACGGGATTTTTGTAATCTAGATATTCAAAAGTTCCCATAGGCAAAACTTTAAGCGGTTTGTAAGATTTTTCAGGAATATAAGCTAGAGCACTGCATACTTGAAAGCTAAACATCACTACAAGTATGTGTAATATTTTATAGTAAAATGTGCTTGTACATTGCTCTAATACCAGCCTAACAAGCTATAAACTGTTTTTCCAAATCACAAAAATTATTGCATAACTAAATAAGGTTTTTTCACAAAGATAGCCAGTAAGAAATTTGGATACAGCCAACGCTGGCAAAGCGTTTGTCAAGGTGATTCCAACATTGGTAAGATGTTGTGTACTCTAATTTATATATTATGTCAACATCATTAAAATTATTTGATTTAGAAAATTGGCAAACTGTTCAATTTCGTTTTTGAATATTGTACGAGTATGTAGAAGAACTTGTTTGTGCCTTTTTATTAAAATTTTTTAATGTGACACATAAAGTACAAACAAAAATAACGCAAATGTGATTTATTGTTTTTTAGATTTAAGATTTCGTATCTTCTTAAAGAATATTTGTATAAATTAGCAAAAAGATAAACAACGTTGTCAACACAGGTTGTGGGGACAGAATTTCAAACTCTATTCAACACAACCTGTGGTGACAAAACTACAAAAAAATTTATCAGTGAAATTACAATCTCTTGTTAAATTTTAGTGAATACTTACCTAAATCTATTTATACATTACTTTAAAACTAAATACTTACCCAAATTTGCCTTAATGAATTATCCATCTAAATAATATAAAATAAAACCTTAAAACCTAAATTGTATAAAAAAAAATCTGATCAAAATTATAATCAATATAAATAAAAATTAATTATATAAAATCAGAAAACAATCTATTCTGATTTTATTCATATTACTTTTTAAATTTTTTGTATCCTATAAAAACCGTAGATATGTTGTAAGCTGCACAACACGACGACTTTCTGGTAGGCATTTTTGGTTCAATATATCTAAAAGGTATTTAAAAACTACTTTGTTAGCGATAAGGGTGAATTTCTTCTCTTCTTCTAATAACATAAGTCGGAGCGAATTACTATGCATTTTATTGAATAATAACAATTTATTAAGAAAAAAAAAAAAAAAACAGGTTCAAAATTAAATTACATCAATTCACAATAGTATGTTCGACTTGCCACATGTCTTTCCAAAATATATTTTATTCCCTAACAATTGACGATACCAAATTATTCTTCATGGGAATAAACAAATTATCCCCTAGAATTTATTCCCTTGAGATTCGCGACAAGGGTGATTATTTCTGTCTTGTTATTTTTTATGTGCATACACTCCTATTAATGAAAACAAAATGTTTATACCCTTCACTGTAAGTAAGAAGGGTATATATAACTTTGTGATTCCGTTTGTAATTTCTACACCCTACATGGGACAACCTATAAAGTATATATATTCTGGATCCTTATAAGTAGCGGAGTCGATTTAGCGATGTCCATCTGTCCGTCTGTCTATCCGTGTAGTAGTTGAAATCAACTTTCAGAAGAATCTAAACCACATACAGAAAAGTATAACATAGCAAACGGTCAGTTGTTGCTGTAAGACTATTGCTATTGAAATTCAGCCAGATCGGTCTATAAATGACGCAGCTATGAGTCAAAAACCGAAACTACTTCTATTTTTGACTATTTTTTGAGTGGGTTTTTTGCCTATTTTGTCTAAACGAAGACACGGACAAAAAAACGTGGTACGCAGTTTTATTTGAAGTATAAGTCATAATACCTGTGCTAAAAATTAAAGAAATCGGTCCACAAATGGCCGAGGAATATCAAAAATGCAACCGAAATTTTAGATTTTCATAAATTATGGCTCTGTTTTTATGCGACTTTTATCTAAACTGAAAAAAAGTAGTACGCAGTTTTTTTAAACAACACATTCATAATATCCTAACCAAAACTCAGCTGGATGGGTCTATAAATGGCGGAGCTATGAGTCAAAAATTGCGATTACCTCTATTTTTGAATATTTTTGGTGCGTTTTTTGCGTAATTTGTCTAAACTACAAGACGGACAAACAAACTTGATGCAAAGTTTTATTACAAATAGTAATTGTAATGGCTGTGCAAAAAACGAGAAAAATCGCTCCACAAATGGATCAGCAAAATCAAAAAATACAACCGAAATTTTAGATTTTCATTAAGTTTTGCTTTGTTTTTTGCGTTTTCTATCTAAAGTATAAAAAAATTAGTAAACAGATATCATATTCAGCTAAATCGGTTCATAAATGGCTGAGCTATGAGTCCAAGATCGCGACTACCTCTATTTTTTTACCATTTTTGGTAAGTTTTTTGCGTAATATGTCTAAACTACAAGACGGACAATAAAACGTGGTACGCAGTTTTATTACAAATAACAGTCGTAATGTCTGCGAAAAAAATGAGATAGATCGGACCAGAAAAATCAAAAATACAACCGGCATTTCACATTTTCATTAATTTTTGTTTTGTTTTTGCTTTGTTTTTTTTTTTTTGTGGAATTTTTTTAGCTGTCATGTCCGTAATGCTTTGTACACACAAACACGAAACTTAAAAAGTGTATGTGTGTGTGTGTGTGGTTTTTATTGCATTGAGTACAATAGTATTACGAATTCAGCCATCTTTATGAAAGAGAGTCTTTTCGATTTTTCTCGATAATTAATAATTTAATTAAATATGTTTGGCTTAAACATTTTTACAAAAATTTGCAAAATTAAATGAAAATAAATTTTTTTTTTTCTATTTATATATCTTTCTAAGAATTTCTTTTTTTATTAATTTAAAAATTGAGTGCCTGCAGACATTTTATTGCTTTTAAAAATGAGGTTCTCAGCAAGGATTGTTTCTTAGAACTCGTTAATTTTAGTCGAATTATAAAAATTTATTTTTTATAGATATTTCGCTCCAATAATAAATAAATAATTTTTTATATTTAATACGACCTCAAGTTGAAGAAAGTATGCATTTCAGTCACATAATTTTTTGAAATGAGTGAATATATGTTTTTTAGTATTTGTAAATATCTTTTCAGTATTTTTGACATACTAAGATACAAATATGCATAAATACGTTGATTTCTCTAATAGATTGCAAACGAACCATAGAATATTACGGGTTGATTCACATATCATTTGAAACAAGAGGTCATCACCAAATTTGTAATCGCCCAAGTACTCAGAAAAATCTTTGCATTATTTTTAAAAACTTTTTAATTTCCCTCCTACCTCAGTACTCATACTCTGAGGAATTTTTATCATTCCTCATTTTGGCAACAGAAACTTACTGAAACCAAACTGAAATGAAATTTGGAAGTTCTACGCTTTCTGGAAGAGTTTTAACATTTACTTGAAATTTCGTAATTTTTTTTATTCTATGATGCAAAACGGAAATTGCCTAACCCTTCAGAGCAACAGCACTGGAGTATATGAAAATTAAAAAAATTTTTTAAATATCCAAAGTAATATATGAATATTTGATTGGTTGGTTACAAATATAGATGATCTCCGCTAAACTATTGCTTAAAACATTTAATATTTAATGACTTAAGACGTATTTGATAAATAAGCCATTAATATTGAAAATATTTACAAATACTAAAAATCTTCGGGTTTTACGTTAAAACATATTTAACGCGGCATATTTATCTTCACTCATTTAATTTTTTCTATGATTTTGCTATTAATGAAGAATGTGGAAAGTGAAAAATATTAAAATTTGGCTAACACAGTGAAGAGTATATAAGACTCGGCACTGCCGAATTTAACTTGTTCAAGCTTAAAATTTAAAATTGTTGTGCTGAAAAATCAAAAAATAATAAATAACGACTTTTTCTATGGATTTTTTCTAATTTATCAGGCATGTTCTGAAATCACGGTGATTTTAAACCACGAACGATTTTAAAATCACGGTAGTGATTTTTTGGTTTTCTGGAAAGCACGAGAGTAGTGATTTTTACTGTTCTCAATCACGAGCTTAAGGCTCTTTTGCTTTGTTTATAATAAAATATATTCAGAAAGAAAAAGGACATGAACTGAAAATCATGAAAAAATAAACAAAAGAAAACAAATTCTCCACACAAGATAAGCGTATTTTAAAATTAATAAATTTACAGTTCCCTTGTGAAAAATAATTAATGTTTTGATAAAAACTAATAAAAAACAATTCAAATTAAATGTATTTAATTATTTTGGTAAGGAGTTAATAGCAAAATGCTTAAAATGTTTTAAATCACGAGATGTTAAATGATTTTGTACGCAGAACAGCTTTTTCGTGATTTGAAATCACTTTGAGAGAAAGTGATTTTCAGAATATGCCTGTAGGCTCGTGTAGCAAAGTACTTAAGACGAACATTCTCGTCTCATTATTTTTGTGCACGAAAACTTAAAACTAAATTTTTAAGAAAATGCTGAAAATTAAATGAAATGTTGGCGAAACCTTTTCATAGGTCTCTTGTGTGTTTGAAAAATCTCGATCCACAGGCTGTTTATGCCTTCACAAAATGCTTCCAGTTAAATTTAAGCACAAATGACTAATAAAACACCTTAATGTACTTTTACACGCCATTTAACATATTTTCTTAACTTAAAGGGATTGTTTAATGCTCCTTTGCATCCTTATTAGTGTAGAGTTAATTAATTTGGTTTAAACATAATGTTTACACAACTACAAATGCAATAGACACACGCACACACGCATGCACACCCGTCATACACTTGCAAATTAAGGATGTGATAATGTTGTTTGCATAACTGTAGATGGCCAAAAGGAGTCAACATTTAACAATTTTGTGTGCACTTGTGTATGTATGTATGTATAAATGTGTGCTTCACTTCTATTTCATTTAAAATAATAAACAACCATTTAAGTCAATCTTAAATGAATGCAAACAGTAGTTGTCCGCGTTTGTTTACTCATTATCCATCTCGTTGTTCACATGCAGAAAAAATTTAAATTAAAAAAAAGCCAAAATTGCCTATAATAATTTAATTGTGCATAACAAGTGAATGTTGGTTGCATTATTATTACTCCCCTATGTAGGAGATCAATATAATCGTAGTCGTACATGTACATGAACATGTTTTTACCACATACGCTCCAGTACATGAAATATTAAACCACATTAATAATTACATGAACAGTTAAGTTGTGGATTAAGAAAGATATTGATAAATTTTATACATTTACTGTACACAAATATAAACGATATGATGAAACCTACACACGTTCATGATTTTTCAGCTTAAGTTTGTAAAAATTCACTCTCATGATATAATGAATATCTCAATGAAGTTGATGTTTTTTTTTATTTAATTTATAATTAACTCAAATGCATGTACGTCAATGACAAATTCTTTATAATTTGATTCTTTTCAGTGTTGCCAATTTATCATTTTATACATGTCATATTAAAAAAACGTTTTTATGAATAAGATGCAGTTCTTTTGTTTATGTTATAAAAAAGAATAGAATTTGTGTTTTCTATGTAAACACAGAAAACGAAAATTACATACGGGATAGTGAATGATATTGATAAGCTGTTTCGCTCAATTAAAAGATTGCCGTATTCAATAAATACTTATTTAATTCATTGCAAAGTTTTATTGCTGTGACAATTATTTTAATTAAAATTTGTGTCACATTCGATGCGGAATAAAATTGATAGATGTCAATACTCCGTATTCTGATTTTAAGTTTTTCTTCTAATTAAATTAATATTTTTTTTTTAATTTTGACAACTTTCTCTCCTCAAATAAACCAAAAAAAAAAAAATTTATTTTAATCCGCAAATGGAACACAGAGTAGTTTGTTGTCTTCCTAAGCTTCTGTATGCAAAACAGACTTTGCAGCACTGAAAATCAAGTGCATTGTCCATAATTGCATTGCCATTTGAAATCATGCTATAGTTTCGGTTATTGAACATTTTGTTGCTAAAAATATAGCTTTAGGAATATCATACTCAAAGGAACATAATTTTACACTTCAGAGCGATCTGCTCAGACTTGATAAATTTTACATTTTTTCGTATGTAATAATATAAACAATTTAATATAAATTGTTGGATATCGAAAGCGATAAGAGTCTAGAAGACTTCTGCTACTCCTGATGATGATACCAATCTTCAGACTTACAGTGAAAGTAGCCAATAGTGTTGACAACTATTTTTAAGCACAAACTTCATAGAGTGTCATGTGTGTTTTTGTGACTGTTGAATTTTGGTTTTAAACAAGAGGGTTATATTATAAACAGCTAACACTACGTGATAACCGCTTAAAATGTTTATACAGTATCCAGTGGTTATTAAATAAAAAAAGTAATTTAATAATAAATAAATACAGTTTTAATGGTTCATAAAATTTTATAAATTTAAAATTAAACAAATTGGGTTAACTATTATCCTTGAACAGAAAATGTTTATACTGAAAAATTTAATTTTTTAACAATAATTTTCATTTCTTTGTAAAATGTACGCCTGTTTGAATACTCAGTAGAGCATCAAAATATTGTGACAAATAGATGTCGATAAGGAAATAAATATTCCTTTTTCCAAAGTGTTTGGGACTAATTTAATTTTTTTAACAATATTTTTTTTTAATTGGTAGCATTTTCCATGAAGGTAAACAAAATGAAGTCAAATGGAAAAAAAGTTTCCTAAACTTGCAAGCACATACATATTTATGTACATACAATATGGACTATTGATTTGAGTAAACATTTTGAGAAATTATTCAAAAAAATAAAAATTATTACAAGCTGGAAGTAACTAGTCTTCTTGACATCATAATCATATAATACTTGATTAAAAAGTTTTTTATAAGTTCAACTTTAATAATATGAAATGCATTTTTGTAAATATTGCGTGAACTATTTTTAAATTAAATTTTAGTAAAAAAAAGAACTAAAATAAAAATAACGGCCCCTTAGAATTGAGCTGCAGGGCTCATCTTTGCTGAGGATTTTTTTATATCACATAGAAACATTGGAGAGGGTACAAGAATACAAGAATTAGACCTTTTACACTTATTATGTACGATGTAAATAAACTCTAACCAAATTTTGAAGTGTGTTCTTTTTGTATGTTTATAATTAGAAATTAGAAAAATTAGAACCCCTAGAACAAGAACAACCAGAACACAAATACACTAAAAGAAACTGCACATAACAGTAATACAGTAGAATAAGCAACACGTATGTATGTATTTATGGTATATGTGTACTTTCACAGCCACATGCTTTGTTTTTTTTAATGGAAATTTTTATGCTATACATTCGTAACGTTTGCGCACACAAACACGATGCCAAGCAGTCGGTTTTATAAAAATATGTGTATGTATGTGTTTGGTCCCGCTCATGTTGACTAAAGCAATATGTGTGGATTATAGTGTTTTCAGACTGAGAGAATTTAACATAAATTCGGTTTTAACGTTAAATCCAAGTCATAAAAACTGTATTGACCATACAAAGTGAATTTAATAAACCCACATTAAATGCTATTTTAGAATTGAATTTAAGTTGGATTTATGATATAAAGGGTGTTTTTTATAGACGTATAGAACTTTAAGTTGGCATTACTTTTCAAGATGGTGACCGATTTAACAGCTGTCAACTGATTTATTCTCAGTTTGGTTTGGCAATTCATCATGAATAGACTCAGCCTGAACAACACTTGCGCAGATTCGTCGAATGGGCCCAAATCGAGATTGCCATTGTTCCCGATTTTCATAAGCGAATTTTGTTTAGCGATGAAGCGCACTTCTTGTAGAATGGCTACGTCAACAAACAAAACTGCCGCATTTGGAGTGAAGCGAATCCTCAAGTGTATGTCGAAACACCGTTACATCCAGAAAAACTGACTGTTTGGTGCGCTTTATGGGCTGGTGGAATCATTTGTCCGTACTTCTTCAAAAACGATAATGGCCAGAACGTTACAGTCAATGGTGGTCGGTATAGAGCCATAATTACTAACTTTTTTATTCCTGAATTGAACAACCATGATGTCCAGGAACTGTGGTTTCAACAAGACGGCGCAAAATGTCACACAGCTCGTGCCACAATCGATTTATTGAAAGACACGTTTGGTGACCGCCTAATTTCACGTTTTGGACCTGTGAATTGGCCTCCAAGATCTTGTGATTTAACACCGTAGACTACTCTCTGTGGGGCTATTACATTGGTCTATGCGGATAAGCCACAAACGCTTGACCATTTGGAAGACAACAAACGCCGTGTTATTGCCGATATACGGCCACAAATGTTGGAAAAAGTCATCGAAAATTGGACGTCCAGATTGGATTACATCCGAGACAGCCGTGGTGGTCATATGCCAGAAATCATATTTAAAATGTAATGCCACTAGATTATCTTTCGGATAAATAAAATTCATGTCAATCGAATAATCCATCGTTGTTTTATTGCAATTTAAAGTTCTATACGTCTATAAAAAACACCCTTTATAATTCCTTTGCTCTAGTGTACCTACTATGCACAGTTTAATTTGACGTCACAGCTTTAAAACAAAATTTTTTCTTGAATTTCTATTGCCGTACAAAACACAATTACTGTTAGAACGGTAAAAAAAATTCAACAATCGATTGCGTCATTTTTGCACAGAACTTTTTCGTCTACTGTGAAAAGGACACTGAAACTGTGCTTTGTTCTAGCTTCCAAGTGCATCGTGTATTTCAAATGGGCTTGTGCAGCCCTTTAGTTTATAAGCAGGGCAAAGAATTTAAAAAATTAAAATATGCGCATAAAAATTCGCTTAAAAATACAAAATATGCACTAATGCCCTTATGTAAATAAAAACAACCATTCATTAGTTTTCTTAAATTCACGTACGAGTACATACTTAAATAATCGGAAAAATGCTTTTTTCGAAAATACTTTTATAAATTTCTTTCATATCGAGTAAACGATTCAAGCGGTAAAATTTTGAAATTTAATGTGATTGCCCGTGCATATATGTGTTGCCAAGCGTTGCAAGATTATGTTGCCTAACCAAGCTTACGTTTACAACATTATCAATTAATTATTCCATCAAATTTTTACAAACGGTAAAATCGTCTAAAAAATTTATATTGAAAAAAGTAAGAAAATCAGTGCTTTTCACACAATAGTTTCTAACCAGTTGAACGCTTTCGAAATAAGTACAAAATTAATAAAATAGTCCAACTAGTATTTTTACGTTTTGATAAATCGAAAAATATTCAGAAGTATTTATCTGACAACATTATTGTGTAGTAGTATGCTGAAATGACAAAAACCATTAATGAAAGTGTAGGTACGAGTATATACTTTTCAAGTATTCACATAAATACTTCACGTATATATTTACAAAGAACAGAAGAAGAATTTGGTAATGCTGATAAATGAGTAACGTATCAGTTTAATAATAGTGGAATACTTTTGAATATTAAAAATATTAAAATGAATACAAATTATGCTACAAAAATTAGCGTTTATAGCAAAATATGCAAACATATGCATTTATAACAAAATATGCATTTACAACAAAATATGCAATAATAAATTGATGTAATTTTTCAATAAATTCTCGAATCCCAACCGACTTCAAGTTACTGAGTAAAAGCATATATTTGGGCGAAAATTATTGCCCTGTTTACAAACTTACATAACCTCTCTTTTTTAAAGTCATTATACATGTTCCAGGATTTTTCCTAGGGTAATAATGAAGAAAGTGTTTTATTTATTCTTGTTCCCAAATTTACGATCCTTGTTTAATTAATGACTAGTATTTACTCAAACTATAGTCAGTACTTAACTAAATATGGTGACTTCGGGCTTTAAACGTAAAAATATTGGAGTATATAAAAATAACGTGCTATTGCTTTAATCTCTCAGTCGAGGAGACACGAAAGTGAAATCGAGGAATATGTAGTGTCTTAGATAACCCAGCAGTTATAAATGTATTAGGAAGTTATTCCCTCCGATCGAGCTTAGTTTATAACTGCTATAGACTTCTCGATGATATACCAGAGTATCATAGGCCTAAGGTTATTGTGCGGGTTGAACAGTAGCTTCATTTATGCCTTATTATGCGAAGAAGAAAACCGAGATCTACCAGATTGCTGGAGAAGTGAAGTGGGCATGTGACAGGGACTTATTAACTAGAAAGTTACGAGTATTAGAGCAGAAATGGTGTAAAATTCAATGCCAAGCTTTTGGCAGAATATTGTCCACTCAATTAATACAATAATAAAAAAGATGCAGTAAATTATAGATACTGTTGGAACACATTATATGGATTTGCTTAATGATGGAATGACAAAGCTACTTAGGCAGTGGTATACTGGCCCCAGAAGACCCAGGTAAAATGAATTTGTGAATGGTCAATTTGAATACCTATGGTAATAAGCTTCAATCGCTATAAATTACTTTTTCAAATAGTTCTCGAAATATACCGTTACCCCCTAGATTAGTAGGATAGCGTACTTACCTACCAATCTGGCGGTCGCAGGTTCGATTCCTGTCTAGACCCTGGATGTTTTCTGCAGACAAACTAATAAGCTTCGCGGATTTGTGTGGTTTAAAAAGAATCGAAAATTGTGCTGTCGAGTACAACAAAATCTGTTTTAGAAATTGCCAAACACTTCCAAAATCTTGATTTGTCTGGGAAGAAGTCTAAATATGAATTCAGGAAATAAATTTTTACGGACATTTTACAGCTCATTTCACCATTTAACTGCGACATAGTCGTCGCTCCTGTGATTGTTACACTTTGGGATAGTTTTCTTGGTAATCACAGAAGCGACGACTATTAAAAATTTTTTATGTTAAAGATATACGCAAATATTTCTCGAGTTTACTTAAATGATATATATCATATAACATTCAAACGGCCTGTTTATGAATGTTTTTAAATTTTAGAAAGGATTTAGATTTTTTTTTATATATGCACTTTTATTATATTTCTTTATAAAATTTTAGTTTTAATATTAAATGTTATTCGTTCCAAAGCTCAAGATCAAGTGAAGCTTAAAATAAGATCAACATATTAATATACCTACGCATTAAGGCACAAAAATAAATACATACGTGTATTTTAAGAAATATTAAAAATACGGTACTTTTCTTAATAGTAACATGCTATTAAATTTTAGTAGCGCGCTAATACAATGCGTAAGTTAAATGAATATATTTACAACATACATACTTGTATTTAAGGTTTAATTTTTTTGTTGTTCAATAATTTCGAAGAAGTAAAGATTAAGGTGTTAATTATAATTATTATAATATTTATATACACTGCTGGAAATAATTCTAGAGCTATATATTATTACAAAAAAGTACGTATATAAATATTTTTAATTATAAATAGTAAATGTAATAATTTCTATTTGGAATTTAGAAGTTTAACAAAATATTAATATTTCTTTGTGCTTAATTTCAGAAATTGTGTTGGTTTTAAAATTTATTCTTTTACTCATGATATTCTCATGAGTTATTTATTCAGTACAAAATAAATAGTAATTTTAATTATTGATGTGGTTGAAGAATTTATTTAAGTATTCTGCAACACGGCCTCTATGTGTTCTTCTTAAATCCGCTGATAAATTGAAAATCTATTGATATTCAACCATTTTTTTATCCGTAACTCAAGATTTTGAAAGTGTTTGGCAAATTTCAAAAACTGATTCTTGTTGTAGTCGACAGCACCTTCCCAAATGCATTTCGTTCTTTTTTTGTATCACTTTGTAATCTGTAATTTTTATTATATTAAAATTTTCTTACCAGTCTTGCTGTTTCTCAGGAAACATTTTTTTTTCAAAAAATGTTTTTCTTTTAAAATTCATTAAAAATCTTAAATGCAAAAAATCTCAAATTTTGTTTTTAATTTTGTACTTAAGTATGATACGAGCTATATATCGTTAAAATCTATCCGTAAGTTATAAACTTATTCACATCGGAATCCCTTTTGCCATAGAGTTTTTCCATAACAATTCCTAGATTAATGAGAAGTCTTATATTATTTTAGTTGGGATCTTACAGATCGCGTTGTAATTATACCCTATGATATGCAGTTGGCAGTGGTGGATTTACGCCTACGCCTGTGAGGCCCGTCCCTAGGGGGGCTTAATTTAAGGGTGAAAATTTAAAGGTAAAAGAATGTAAGAGGAATTCAAATTTGAATATTGATTTGGCCAAGGTTTACTTCAAACGAATACGAAATTTATATTAAATTATACATATTAAGCAATTCTATTGTTCAATTTACTTCTTAATTAGTAAGTCGATTTAGATGGTATCGATTCTGATCACAGATTGAATAAAGGAAATAAAATAATATTCTTAAAAAACCTGTGTATCTTAACTTTTTATTTTGGTAATACATAGCTAAAATAATTTTTTTCCTTTCATAATCATTTTTTTGCTTTCATAATCACTAGACTTGATTCCCTGCTACAAACTGTTCAGCAGAAAGATCTTTTTCCACCTTGAAAAGGGTAAAAAACTATCTACGGTCAAGTATGGGCCAAGATAGACTTAACGCTCTTGCAATATTGTCTATTGAAGTCCAACTTGTGCAAGAAGTAAACTAGGAAGATTTAATTGATGTTTTTGCCCGAACAAAATCCTGAAAGACTAAATTAATAAAAATAAAATAGGCTAATAAAAATTTAAAATTTTTTAAAATGCTTAATATTAAATTTATTACTATAGAACACGATACACAAAACCTGTACAATATTTTTGGGCGATAATTACAATTATGAAGTCAAATTTTTAAATAAATTAGCGAATTTTGTGATAATGCGGATTCAAAACTTTTTTTCTTGTAAAGGTTAGCAGCTTCGCGTATAGTATTATAAAACTTTTACTCCGCAGAATTTCCACTTCTCCCAAAAAAAACGTTATCAATATGAAGTTTATTTCCGTAAACGTGTTTAAATTAAAAAAAATCAGTCCATTATCGAAAAATTTGTTAGGAAGAAGGTAAAATAACTGAGGAATCGCAGAACAAAACGTGCTTTTTTTAATTTTTTTAGAAAATGTTTTTTTGATGTATTTGCATTAATTTGGCTAAGTTCTATTGGAAAAAATCGCATTTGCATAATATTTATTCCCTTCTCATAGAAAAATTTGATATATAAAAAATTTATGCAGAACAAAACGTGTTTTTTTTCTTCTTTTATTTCAACAAAACATAGTTTTTTCATAACAATTAATTTTTGTTTGTTTCATTATAACTAGAGATGGGAAAATATAGTCAACTTGGCTCTTACAATTTATGTTTTGTAGGTGTTGATAGTAAGAATCCATCATTTTACTGTTGGACTGAGAACCAAGCAGCTCGAGGATCAACCGAAATTGTATCTGCTTTAATCCACTATTTAAACTGTTTAATACTGTTTTGTGATGGATGTAGCGGTCAATATAAGAATTCACATATAGTGCATGCTATATTACTTTGGCTCCAATAGATATCACCATCTAATTTACAAAATATAACTATTACATTTCCAGTAAGAGGACATAGTTTTTTACCGGCTGATAGAGATTTCGGTCCTATTGAGAAAGATATAAAAAACATAATGTTATAACAACAATAGAAGAATATTGTGAAATAAATTCTAAGCATGGACAAATTTTAATGTTGGAAAAAGATTGGAGTATTTTTAATATAAAAGATCTTAAAGTCATTTATAAAAAAATCGAGAAAATTCAAGATATAAAACGGATAGTAAAAATGTTTTGAAAAATCAGATTCCAAAGGGTCTAATTAAAACATTTAAATTTTTTAAAATTGAATTAGATGAAGAACGAAATACTAATTTGAACCTTTTGAAACGAGGAAAAATGTATTCTTCAATTTCACTTAAAAAAGTTATAACTGGCCGTTGGATTAACGCTGACAAGAGAAATGATGTAGCAAATCTGTTAAAAAAACAGTTCGGGAATGATTGGATAGATAACAAGGCTTTAGTATGGTATAAAGAAATTATTTACAATAAAACCGAAAATATCGAAAACAATAGAGAGGAAAATATCCAATGCAGTTGCGTTGAAGAAGATATTGGGACAAAAGTTTGAAAATTTAATTTTTTTTCCAGAATAACGAAATTGATTCAATTCAAACTACCTTATTCTTAATTGAAATAAAATATTAATATATTGAATTTTATTGATATTTTTATTGAATTTCCAGCAAAAGTTTATATCGTTCTGTTTAAAAATTTTTATCAATTTCAATTAGAGAAAATTCTCTTACTTCAAGCTCAAGAAACAAAAAATAATTTCATATATTTATACACATAAAAAATATTTCCATATCAAAAATTCACATACTGAAACGTCAATTTTTTGAATTTTTTTAAACAAAACGTACTTTCTTTGTTTTATTTTAACAAAACGTGCTTTTTTCAAATTAAAAGTTATTTAATTTCATACATTCTTAATATTTATTGTTGCAACTTATTGTGGTCTGATGCATTTTTTAATAAGGAAGGAACTTGTTATATGTTCTGGGTTCATGCTATAAAATAATCGGGTGAAAAAAATAATCTTTGATTTTCCAACATTTTGAAATAATCAAAGAGGCTCGTTTTGTTCTGCGACTCCTCAATTGTAGTTTTATGCGTTGGTTACCATATTAAAGAAATGTTTAAAAAATTTGTGTACACAATTTTTTTCGAATTTCCTTTCATAAATAATTCTCTAATCAACAATTCTATGAAATATTTACAATACATAGAAATGTGTACGAAATAAAATATTATAACAATTTTTTGTTTGTTCTACAATCTTAGAGGTAATAAAATTTTGATTCACAATTGATGGAGAAGTCCTAACGGACGTAATTATAAGTCATCAAATAAGTCTACACTTCCATACAAAAAAATTCGAAGTTTGAAGTACCTTATATGTATGTATATAAATTAATAAAACTGAATACACATTAATTTTAGTATTTAAATTTTTTTTTTCTATATTCAGGCCTAAATTCGCCACTGGCAGTTGCAAAAATTAATCTCGAAAATATCATGGCATGTACTGTATGTTAGCAACAATCATGTTTATCTCTCTTATTTAAATGTCTACTTTTTTGGTTTCTGATATTTAATACTTGCATTTTTCGTTAACCTTGGAATACTAACGTTATTTTGTAATATAAAAATAAAAACGATGTCAATTTAAATTTAGTGGCTAAAAATGTTTTGTCTTTGCTTTTTTTGTTTACTTACAAACTATTGTTGAAAGTACTTGTGAGATTTAGTAAAATCAGTTGCAATACACGTGAGCAATCAAAATTAGAAAAAAGTAACACACGTAAATTTAATGTATATTAGTATTGCAGGGTTAAGGAAATATTATTTCAGTTGTTTCCAGCTGTACTTATAATAATTAAATTTTGCAAAAAAAAAACTACGAAACATATTTTTGTTTGTACTAAACACTTTCAAACTTTAAAAACTCTACGTGAGTAGCTTTAACAGTAAAATTGGTGCTTAAACTCTGGGGCAATATATTTCATATTACTTCCACGCATTATTTTTTCCTTTCATCATATAACGAACTACAGTACAGCCTCTATAATTCGGACACTCGATACGCCGGACTATCCAGTAATCCGGATAAATAAATATTTCGGACAGTTAGATATTTTACCTCTGTAGTCCGTACAAGTGTTTTTTTTTCATAGTATGCAATAGTTTTTCGTTATTTTGCCATTAGGCATAATATAAATTTGAGTATGAACAAGAGTAAAACAATGCGAAAACAATTTTAGTTTATAGCATGTTCATAGGAGACAAGATTCGCTCTCTTTTGAGGGTTCACAATCCAATCTCGAATGAAACAAGAAGATTCACCATACAAAATTAAGTGAGCGAATCAGCAGGTTTCATTTTGAAACTCTTACCGAAACCATCAAAATTTAGTATCATCCCTAGTTTCTATCGCTAGTTTATCTTAACTAAAGGGTGTTTTTTATAGACTTATAGAACTTTAAGTTGGCATTACTGTTCAAGATGGCGACCGATTTAACAGCTGTCAAGTGATTTATTCTCAGTTTGGCTTGGCAATTCATCATGAATACACTCACGCGTGAACAACGCTTGCAAATAGTGCAATTTTATTTCGAAAATAGTGGTTCATAATTTTGATTTTCATAAGCGAATTTTGTTTAGCGATGAAGCGCACTTCTGGTTAAATGGCTACGTCAACAAACAAAACTGCCGCATTTGGAGTGAAGCGAATCCTCAAGTGTATGTCGAAACACCGTTACATCCAGAAAAACTGACTGTTTGATGCGCTTTATGGGCTGGTGGAATCATTGGTCCGTACTTCTTCAAAAGCGATGATGGCCCGAAATTTTTCTTTCCTGAATTGAACAACCATGATATCCAGGAGCTGTTGTTCTAACAAGACGGCGCAGCATGTCACACAGCTCGTGCCACAATCGATTTATTGAAAGACACGTTTGGTGACCGCCTAATTTCATGTTTTGGAACTGTGAATTGGCCTCCAAGATCTTGTGATTTAACACCGCTAGACTACTTTCTGTGGGGCTATGTAAAGTCATTGGTCTATGCGGATAAGCCACAAACGCTTGACCATTTGGAAGACAACATTCGCCGTGTTATTGCCGATATACGGCCACAAATGTTGGAAAAAGTCATCGAAAATTGGACGTCCAGATTGGACTACATCCGAGCCAGCCGTAGCTGTCATATGCCAGAAATCATATTTAAAATGTAATGCCACTAGATTATCTTTCGGATAAATAAAATTCATGTCAATCGAATAATCCATCGTTGTTTTATTGCAATTTAAAGTTCTATACGTCTATAAAAAACACCGCTTATCCACATAGACCAATGACTTTACATAGCCGCACAAAAAGTAGTCTAGCGGTTTTAATCACAAAATCTTGTTGGAACCGCAGCTCCTGGACACCATGGTTATTCAATTCAGGAATGAAAAAGTTAGTAATCATGGCTCTATACCGATCACCATTGACTGTAACGTTCTGGCCATCATCGTTTTTGAAGAAGTACGGACCAATGATTCCACCAGCCCATAAAGCGCACCAAACAGTCAGTTTTTCTTGATGTAACGGTGTTTCGACATACACTTGAGGATTCGCTTCACTCCAAATGCGGCAGTTTTGTTTGTTGACGTACCCATTCAACCAGAAGTGCGCTTCATCGCTAAACAAAATTCACTTATGAAAATCGGGAACAACGGCAATCTCGTTTTGGGCCCATTCGACGAATCTACGCAAGCGTTGTTCAGGCGTGAGTCTATTCATAATGAATTGCCAAGCTAAACTGAGCAATAATCACTTTTCAGCTGTTAAATCGGTCGCCATCTTGAACAGTAATGCCAACTTAAGGTTCTATACGTCTACGAAAAACACCCTTTATATATTTTTCTTTTTGTTTTTTGACTGAATATTTGGGCAATTAAAAATATTATTTTTAATTGTATTGAGCTTAAACAATTTTTTAACTGTAGTCCGGATGATTCAGTAATCCGGACAAAGGTTGTTACTATATCTGTCCGAATTAACGAGGTTCTACTGTACTATGCTCGCGTAGATTTGCAGTGAAAGCAAAAATAAAAAAAGCAAAAATCAGGAATGGAATTGTCTGCTAAATATTATACAACAATTAAAAATTTATTTTAAATTGTTTTATAGAACAATTTGATTATCAAGTAGTTTTAATTAATAAATTCAATTTATTCTTGGCAGATACGTTTACTATTAATGTACCTTAAGTATTAATAATCGCTGTTCATTTGGAAGAAAAAACATGTAATTTATTGCAGTGGGAGCTTGTAATTTTGATTTTGGAATTTAATTTTCCATTCCTGCCCTAAATTATTTTACACACATTAATGAGATAGTTCAAGTAGTTTAAAGAAACCGGCAGTAAGTGTTATGAGCTCCAGCTTATTATGGCGTGCAATATCCTTCCGGTTTGCACTTCTGCCGTACTCGTTTGAGGTAATAAAATTTTAGCATTGCACGCACAAAGGTTAAGTGCCTTTTCTCACTTATGGTGTCATCGGAACCTATAAATTAGATGAATCCTAAGTATAATATGAATTGTGAGAGTGTGGTGTATGTGCGTGTGTGTGTGTGTTCGTATGCATTTATGTATGTATACATACATACGTCCTTCTGTATTTGCTGTTGGCTTCTGTTTTTGTTTTTATGTGAAAACAAATTAATGTTAACTAGGGATCTGTGACACAAATATATCGACTGTCAGATTAAACTTTAATAGCGACAGTCATTTGTTTATTAATCATTTGGGATGCTGTTTTGTACACCTAATTTGCATTATATAAATAGATAATTTTCTTATTCAAGTATCTGTGCTTGTTAAAAAATTAAATCACATTCTTGCAGACACAAACATAAACTTTTTTATTTATTCTTTTTTTTTTTAGCAATTTATTTATGTGAATTTCAGGCGTTATTTAGAGCAGTGGGATCACAAATTTATTAAGATTAACTTAATTTATTTCTCTGTTTTGCATAATTTTTTTAATCTGTTTCATTTATTTTTTTCTAAATATTTTAAATTCTTAGACTAGAAAATTATAATTGTATTTAATGAATTTTAAATTACAAAATAAAAGGATTAAAAAATTAATATAAAAAGTTTTTTTGAGCTCAAGATTACATATTTCAAAAAGTTTGCATATGTTAGATAGCACAGATAACAATTTAGTGCAGCCTTTTAGACTCTACGCCAATTAACAAAACAATTTAATTTTCTTTAAAAAAATTATTTTTTTTTTTTCAAAACTTTTAAAGTATCGCTTTAAGTATTATACAACACTGACAAAAGATTTATAAGAACATAATGAAAGTTTATGTCATTTAAGATTTTTAAGTGTTTTTGTAAATTTACTCAGAAAACTAATTCTCGAGTTATTGCAAGTTATATAGCGTAATCTCCTCTAAAACTTCAAGTATTTCAATTAGTCAATTAGACCTTAATCATCATACAAAGAAATTAATATTTTTTCTTTTAATTCAAGAGCCATTTTTATTTAATTTTTTTTTTCTTTCTTGTTTGATTTCTACAAATTTCTTATTTTCATTTCCCAAAAACGTTAAATATTTTTTTCCTATAAACAAAATTAACCATTTATTTATTTAATAATAATAATTTCTAAAATATCTCTAGTAGTAAATATTCTTTTACCAAAGCATGTCTGTATAATAAAATATTTACTATAAACTACTGCGATGAGATTTCTTTTGATTTTATTGCGCAAATGATCTTTTATGGCAGTGCTCGTCATTCAACTTAACGTTAGTGATTTTAGTATCCGTTATTCGTAAAAGTCGTAAACGATTTTCATGGACTGTTGCTACGTGCAGCACAGGATTTACTAAGTGTCTCAATGAAAATGTGATGAAACCTAGACCAATTGGATGTGTGATGTTTTTTTCCAGTTTTATTAGGTTTGAATAAACGTGTTTTGAAATGTAAAATCCTTTTATTTTTCCAGACAAATTTGTATGTATGTAAAGTTATCAGGAAAAATTACTTCGAGTACATAAAAATACATACATTGATATTCGTGTTTTTTTATTTACTTAGAGATGAGTACATACATACATACTAGTACACACATTTATGCCAGGAATGAGAATTTTGTCTGCTTATAGGGTTTACCATCTGAAAAACTTTTTTCAAACATATTTGCGCAACTCTTAAAAATATATATTTAATTAAAGTTAAATTCGGCTGTGCCGAGTCTTATGTACCCTTCACTGTGTTAGCGAAATATTAATATTTTTCACTTTCCACATTCTTGTCAATTTCAAAAAAAAAAAGAAAAAATTATATAATTGAACCGACTAGCTTATTAAGCTTGCGGTCGTATTATACAAATTTATTTACTTATTATTTGAGCGAAATATCGATACAAATATAAATTTATTTTATTTATAATACGACCTCAATGTTAACGAACTAGCAGTTTCAATAAAAAAAGTTAAATGAACTTAAAAATGAAGAATTATATAAAAATTAAAAAAAAATTAATTCTAAATAGATAATTAATTTAAATTTTTTAAATAATAAAAAAAGAAATTCTAAGAACGATATCCAATAGGAACATATAAAATTCGACTGTGTATTTGACAAAACAGCACGACAGGTGGCGCTGTAGTCTGTATCTTTCTTACCTTGTTTTACCAGGTCTTGCACGGTCTTAGATAAAAAAGATCGAATATACAAAAATTTTAAGGCAAAACAACGTTTGCGCGGTCATCTAGTTTTATATAATTTAATTTAATTTTGGAAACATTTGCAAACAATTTTTAAAACAAACCTAATAAATTAAATATTTAGTATCAATAAAGAATTTCAAATTAAAGGTAAAATCGAAAAAAATTCTCTTACATAAAGATGTCTGTATTCGTAATGCTATTACACTCAAAAACCATACACAAAAAGCTTTATACACATGACATGTCCATAAAAAATAAAGCAAAAATTTTGGAAAATCTGAAATATTGATTGTATTTTTGATTTTTCTCTCGTTTTTGGCACAGACATTACGAATGCTATTTCTGTTAAAAAAATTTCAATATATTTTTTAGACAAATTACGCAAAAAACGCACCATAAATTTAAAAAAAAATGGCAGTAGTCGCGATTTTGGCTCAAAACTGAATTTTAGTCCAGATACTATGGGCCATAATCATAGCCAGAAAAAAGTACGCTTTAATTTAAAAGCTGACTTTTGTTAATAAGAATTTCATGTCTATAAAATCGTTTTTAAAAAACACCTACCATGGATCTCTAAATATGATGTCTGAAAAAACTGCTTACTATTATAAATACTTTTTTTAGTTTAGATAAAAAGGCCAAAAAAAAAAATTAATGAATTTCGGTTGTATTTTTGATTTTTTTGATTCATTTTTAGACTGATTTTTTGCACAGATAAAACTGCATACCACGTTTTTTTTTGTTCGTTCCCTAGTTTAAACAAAATGCGCAAAAAAACCCAGTAAAAAGATTGTATAAAATAGAGGTAGCCGTTTATGGCAGCCATTTATGGACCGATCCGGCTGAATTTCAATAGCAAGAATCTGACAAAAACAACTGACAGATCGGTATGCTATATTTTCTGAAAGTTGATTTGACCAATAAGACTGAGGTCGTTTATTCGACATCGCTAATCATAAAGATTCAGAATATATACTTTATAGGGTGGCCCTGTACTTATATATGCATACCCTATAATTTAATTTTGATGAATTTATTTTATTCATAATTTTTTTGTATTAATGGAACTGAATATTCCATAACAAATCCATATTCAAAATCGGCCAAGTGTGTATATTCGATTTTCATTTGATATATAGAAAAATTTAAATTACTCCCATTTTTTACTCATCGTTTTTTACTCATCGGCAGCGTTTGTGTCATCAACTTATTTGATATAATTTTTCATTAAAAATTTTTTTGATTCGTTAAAGTCAGAGGTTGGTGTTCAAAATGACTAATAACGATTTCAAGTAGAAATTATGACAAATTTTTCATACAAATTTGTTATAATATCGATTTCAAGTCTACATTAATTTTCTTTGAATACAAGCATTAAGCATGTATTCTTTTTAAATCAATATATTTCGAACCATAAGATTTATTTTGATAATTTAATTATCAAAACCCAACACAGGAAATCTGAATTTTGTTTATGTATTCTTAGAATTCTATGAATCTTTGTTTCTTTATTTTCATATTTAATATTTTTTTACGTATTATTTAGTATATGCATTTGAAAATATTCGGACTATAGTAAAAAAAAGAGGTTGTAGTGTATTTGGATTTTATAACCTGAAACACGAAAAAATAATGTATTTATCAGGGTAAAAAACCAGGTAACTTCAAAAATACAAAAATAAAAACATTACAAGAAGCCCATATATTTTGTTATTGCTTATGAGGATCCTCCTGTCAAAAATTATTTCCGGTGATTGATATTAAGAAGTGTGCTAGAGTGAAACAAAAAATTTGTTTTCGCTTTTGATTTTTTTTTAACAGATTGATATCTCTTAGTTTTTGACAGAACAATCTTTAATCACGCAGGATTCAGCTGGCGTCTCAGTGTCACCTGGTTTTCTAACATCATGGTATTTATATAAAAAAGACAGTTCACCAAATTTTAAGTAACACTGCCACTACGGCAAAACGTGTCTAGTTCACTCAT
The DNA here is from genome assembly GCA_947397855.1 of Thelaira solivaga. Taxonomy (NCBI): domain Eukaryota; kingdom Metazoa; phylum Arthropoda; class Insecta; order Diptera; family Tachinidae; genus Thelaira; species Thelaira solivaga. The sequence goes on along the minus strand of OX377611.1, from coordinate 44,923,878 downwards.
ATGATTTAACACAATGTCTATGTATATCTAATGGAGTTCTATCATGCTGGATGTCAAATTCATATCTTGATAGAAAATCACCATTCATTAATTTATTTACTTTAAAATTGCACCAAATAATTATTTTACAAGTTATATATGCGTTTTAATAAATAAAATTTATCGTACTCATACAAAAAATTTATTTTTTAAATTTTAAATGATAAAAAATAAAGAAAAACATTGCATTATATAATAAAATCCCATCCACGTCTTCTTCTTTATACTGATATTTATGTAAAATTTAAATAGGAATTCAAGTATAGTCATATGGGGTTCAGAAAACTGAAAATTTCCAAAATATGCCATTCTTGTAATTAAATTCAATCAAAAGAATTTCAGGATATTTCAGTAAATATGAATGGGAATTCAAAATTAACTCGTACATTTTATCTAGATGGTTAAAACATTGCAAATGTTGGCTCTATTTTTAGCTGAAAAGTATGGGACTTTGCACTGGTAGTTTTACACTCATTTAATCTAAGATCAGCCAGTCATACTGGTTAGAAGCTCAAGACCGACTAAGAAGAAATTTTTAGAAATTCAAATATTAATGGGAGAAACAGGATTAAAACGAGTAAAATCCGTAACCTAACATCTCCGGCCCTAACACAAATAGAGCTAAAGGAGTGTTTGACAGCATATAAATCAATCTTAAAAAATTTTTCAAGACGAAAAAAGTACCAAGAAGAAAAATAAAATTGGTACATTCATATTTACACTTTTTTTGGTGCTAGGTATTTGCGTTATTTAAAGCCTGGAACTGTATGTAGCATTAGCATAAATCTGTTCTGTACAAAATAAGAAATCTTAAAAGTGACAACAGCGGTACTTTTGTTTTTTTTTATATTAACGTAAATTATACCTGTGAAACGAAACTCAAACGTTAGTGAACAGAACAGAAAATCATAAAACGCTATTCTAGTAAGAAAGTAACGTTTTAAAAGTTTGTTGTTAATAAATGAGCTGTTATTTTTGAAAGTGGTATAAGTCCACATAAAAATAAAAAAGATTTATCGGTAATTTTAGTTAGATTTAACTATTTCTTTTACAAAACTAAACACTTCAGTTTTTTTTAAGCCCCGGCATGCATCTGCTTTCTTAAAGTTAATAATTTGGGACACTCTATTTAAAAAGGCAGACTTTGAAATGTTTGCAGTATTCGACTTTATGATTTCATTTATAAATCACACGTTTCTCGGCAATAATTTTATCTAACCAAAAGTAAGCGAATTGTAGTCAAATGAAATGCAATCAATAAGCCAATATATTAAAATGAAATGAGTATTAATTTGTTGGAAGTAATATATTTATTTACTAGATATTCAATTTGTTTATTTATCTGCATAAATGTGTTTAAGAATGTATAAAATGGTATGCTTGCATGAAGATGAACACTTTCATCTTAACGGATGTTGAAAAAGTCAGAAATAAATATGTTGCTACTTCAATGACGTATCACGTCGTTTATAAGAGTGAATGCTTGAATTCTTGCTTCTTTCCAAGAACAGTATCCGCAAATGTAAAACTATTTACCAGCTATTGACTCTTCTTATATGTATGTAGATATTAAATTAAGTAACATGTTAAGAGAAAATAAAACAAAATTGAATACTAATTCAAAAGAATTACTTAATAGATATTTTAGCCACTTGTTTTTATCTTTGAAGTTAAACGTATTTTTTTTGTCTAGTAGCGTGCACTGAGTTTTGCATAAACTAGATATATATTTTGGAATTTTTTTTTTATTATTTTTATATTATTTATTTATTAAACTTTTACATAATTCTTCATAATTCATTATTACAGTTTGTATATACATATAAACATACGTGCACATTGTTCTCTTAAGGCTAACCCCAAAAAGCGATTTGCTTGTCTGCAGGATATAGTTCTAGATTACTTTGTAGCTATTATCCTTATAAATAGAGGAGTCGAATAAGCGATGTCTGTCTATCTGTCTCAGAAGGTTTTTTTTTTCTTAGAACTCGTTAATTTTAGTTTCTTGAACTGAAATGAATTATTTATTTAGGATTAATAAAAAATTAAGTATTCAAAGAAAGTAATTTTTTATTTTCATATAATTTTTTATTTGTAACGGATAGTTTATTAGCTTGAGGTCGTATTACAAAAATTAATATTTATATCGATATTTCGGTACAATTATTATTGGATTAAATAAATTTTAATAATACAATCTCAAGCTTAATAAACTAGTAATTTCAATTATAGAATTTTTTTATTATTTTTTAAATTTAAGAAGCATGTGGAAAGTGAAAAATATGAAAATTTGGCTAACACAGTGAAGGGTATATAAGACTCGTTTTTTTATAATTTTGAGCAACAACCATTATTTTCAATTTTTTCAAAAAGTATTTATTCATCAATAACTATCTTGTCCCCTTCAAAGTATTCCCCCTCAGATATAATACACTTATGCCAACGTTTATTCCAATCCTCGAAACACTTCTGAAACTCGCTTTTTGGTATCGCCAACAGCTCCTGTTTCGATTTTTTTTTATCTCCTCAATCGTAGCCAAACGCTTTCCTTTCATCGGTGTCTTCAGTTTTGGGAACAGGAAAAAGTCTCAGGGGGCCAAATCTGGTGAATACTGTGGTTGAGCCATGATTACGGTGTTGTTTTTGGCCAAAAAAATTCGAACAAGCGACGATATTTTTGGTAAAAATTCAGTAATTTTGGAACAATCTACGCTGCCGCATGTTTCATGCCTAAAACATCCGTAAAAATTGCTTGGCATGAGCCGGACGATATGCCAACATCATCAGCAACCTCTTTCTTCACTGCTTCAATGTTTTCATCCGTTGTTGACGTTCTCAGGCGACCAGGACGAGCATCGTCATTGACATCTTCTCGGCCTTCCTTAAACCGTTTATACCACAATTGAACTTGTGTTCTGCTCATAGTAGACTCGCCAAACGACACATTCAACATTTCAAATGTCCTTGCACATTTAATTTCATTTTTTACGCAAAACTTAATACAGTTTCTTTGATCCATTTTTTGAAATAGTAAAAAATCGAAGAGCACACCGTAACACGACTAACCTTTTTATCTGTCAAAAACAAACTGACAATCCAAAATGGCTGATATTGAAAATAACGGTTATTTTTTGATCATACCTCGTACACCTACATTCATAAACATTTTTGTACAAACTAAATTAAGCTATTTCTTATTTCGGCAAACTTTAAAGTAAATTTAATATTGAATTGAATAATTTGTATCGTTAAGCAAAGCAATTGAAGGCTTTTAAATTTCAAATGAAATTGGAGACAAGTAAATAGCACGTTTACTGTACATAAATAATTTTAAATTAATTTTTTAACTTGAAGCATCTAGCTGAATTAGATTTATTTAAGAAAAGAGCACAAAAAATGGATTCTTGAAGGACAAGGCGTTTGAAGTTTATTGTTCATAAATAAAGCTAAACATTCTGCAAACAAAGAAGACATGGCAGTAATTTTATATTAAATCTTATTTAGACTTCCATTCATGCATATCCCATACACACTCATACACACTCTAGCATCAACACACTTACGTACAAACGTATTGATAGCCTAAGAGTAAACAAGGTGTGTACGATGGCAGCAGAAAAACAAAATGTAAAAAAAAGAAAACTAAGGAAAAAATAAATAAATATAGAAGAATACAAAGATTTAGTACACAAACAGAGGAAAAAGTCACATTAAAATTCCGTAAAGGGATTTTGGAAAATCCACTTTTCTGAATAAAAGTCGGCAAAATACCAAAAGCATGAGATTTAAACTCTCTACAAACGAACATTTTCAAAACGCATAAAAAATAAAACTGAAAAATGAAAAGCGACAGAATTGATAACGAAACGTATTAGTGCACATGCCACGCAAACATTTGCTACAGAGGAAGTAACATTGTTTTTCAATTTATCTATATATTTTACCATCGTCATCATGACTCATGTACATATAAAACCAGGCTACGCAACTGAATAAAAATCTCTTATTTTCTTAAAACTAAGAAAAATGGAAATTAGATATTAATCGGACCTAAGGTAAAAGTAACATTCTTACTAATATTATACACGCACGTATGTATAGAAGTATGGATGTTACTGATTCACCCAAAGACTACGGAATAGATTTTAATGAAACTTTACAAAATAACAAAGATGTTGTGTAGAATGTTCGTATTTTGACAATAACGACGGTTATAGTCTTCCATATAAATTTTTTGTTTGTTTGTAAGAGATGGGTTTGTTAATGATTATAAGACTGTGAAATTAGATCCAAATGTCCTTTTTACTTCAAGGATTCTAGTTCACAAAATAAAGGTCGGGGTGAGACCGGGCAAAAGACGTAGTTTGATATATTTGTTTTATGTAATACTGGTCCTGTACTCTATGAGAGGCATTATTAGAGTAAGGAGAGCTTATATATAAAAATTCAGAACAATCTATTAAAAATCTTGATTAGTTAAAAAAATATGTTGGGAGAACAAACAAACCGAAAATTAATTTTATTTATAGATTTAGATAATGTTGTTGTTGTTACCAAACAAGGAATCTCTACCTTACGGGCGGTACACATAGAATGCGTGGTATGTTATACTTTGTCTTATTCAACTGGCGTTCATATATCAACGGAGAAGGTTGACACAAAGTGTTCCAGCCTTTACTACCTGCTACTCTAAGCCATTACCGACATGGTATATTATTTGTCATAGCATAGCAAATGCAAGACGTGCTGTGAATTGTAGGCCCCAATTATGGTTCACAACACTTAACATACACGTTAATTGAGCAATTAAGCATTTTACGTAATTATGGCCTTTGTTGAGCTCGATTTACCTTACAAATTTTCATAAAATAATTGCGCAATTAAAAATTGATTGCACGTTAATGAAGCCAAAATTAAAATGCAACTCTTTGTTGTGCCCTTAAATATCAACTCAAAAGTGAGAAAAGTTGATATTTTCAGTTTAAAAAAAGAAAACGTAAATAAATTTAAAAATAAATGTCATAAAAAAGAAATAGCAGCCGAAGTTACCGGTTATTGAAAATAATTTTTAAGTAACTAATTTCTTTTAATCAATAGCTTGCCTTCAAAACTGGATTGCACTGATCGGAGTAGTTGAATATTTTTAGTATAAACTACCAAAAAATTTTTAAAATTTGACTTTCTTTTCATTTTTTATTTTATAAATACTCAAACATATTTAAAAAAAATGTCACAATATTTTCAATTGTCAAATGCTTAATTGCGTAAACTTAATTGAATATGTGTGAACACCCAAATCAGTCATACATTTTAAAGCTTAATTGACTTCATTAACTTTTAGGTCTGAACAGCCTATTACCGTTCAGTTTTTTGCATGCACGTTTGTGTTTTTAAGAAAAAATCTACTAACATTAATATACAACTGTGTGACGTACACAACAGCTAGATCATGGTATAATTAATCAGGTAATGCAGTCCCTACAACAAATACAACATTACAAGAACAACAGGGTTTTTTTTATGTAAACAATTTTGCGGTTGTCAAGAACAGGTGACTAAAAAGGAAAAAAATGCATTTTTTTAAGGTTTTATTCCAATGAGATGAACAATTAATTTACTTAAAAAACAAAATGTAAAACGATTATTTTCTGCAATTTTAACTCCTTTAAAATACTGCCAATACAAACAGTTCTCCACCACAAAGTGGTTTTAACTAACCAACACATTTCACAGTGCAACTGGAAGACCGTTGGATCCCTTTGCAAGATTTAATCTATGACATGAGTAATATATTGAATGGCACAAGTGATGGTTCTTCTATGGGCGGTGGTGATGGCAATGGTTTAATAGAACCAGCAACTGTAGGCACTACTATCAACCGTATTTGTGCTCCGCCAAATTCTTTCGGATAACAACAATGATTTTTAGTACTGCTATCATCTACAGCAGGCAGATGATCACTACAAGTGGCGTTATAATTTCCACTTGAAGTCTATAGCGGCTATTTGTATGTTTGTGTATGTAAATATTTTGGCAGTCACTGCATGTAGCCTATTTAAATATAGTTCGAAGCCAATAGAAAGGGGTTTGCAAACTCCTCACTCATTGACTGCCTACAAATTTTTTTATAAACATTATAAATATATATTAAAGTACTTGTAGCTATCGAGAAAATATACTTACTCTGTTTGAGTTGCTTTTTCATTAACAACTTCATCTGGTTTTTTTTTTGCCAGTTAGTTCTTCCCATGAGAAGAAAGACGCAGAGCTTTGTAATGGCTCTGTCGAGACGCAACAGTCCTTTACATTACAATCGTTTACATTATCTTCGTTGCTTTGGACTAAGCCACTAAGTCTGAAAATTGAATGGCAAAAGAGCACATTTATACGTAAGTAAAAGCTGGTAACATTTTAATTTTATGCTAACATATTTAACACGCACCACTTCACACATAATTAAAAAACTTTAAATTGCAAATAAGTTACTCACTCAGCGATTGGATATATTAACTCATTATTAATTTCCTGGCAAACAAACGGTTCGGCATTGGGCAACAGCATTAATTTATTTCCCAATTTTTGCCAAACTGGAGGGCAAAAAGTGGTCGGAACAAATAAGGTTTGTTGCTGCTAAATTTTTTCCACTAGTCTCACTTCACCTGCCTCTTATAGATGAGTCTTTTGGCACACGCAACAAGGATCCAGTTCTTTTCTCGAATTTTTTTTTTGCACAACATACAATATCACATTTTTAAAGTTTGTATTAGTATTTATTTTTTATTTGCTTAATTTTTAAATTCAGTTTTTTTATTCAAAATTTTGGTTTCACACCGAATTGGTTTTTATGCAGTTTATTTTACTATAATGTTTTATTTTCAATTACAATAAAAATATTTCATACAATAAACTTTTAGTTGGAAAAATTGAAATGGCGCTTTGAAAATGTAAACAAATTTTGACAATCGCAGAATAGAACAGCCACAAGAGCAAAAAGTGTCCAGCTGGGCGCACTGCATTACCTGATGCTTTTATATGTACCATGAGCTAGATGTTGTGAACCATAATCGCATGTTCAATTAATGTTGTGTTGTAAGCGAGACAACACAACATTTTTGTGTTGTGAACCATAATCGTGGGGTTAGTCTTTTGAAATCAAAGGGCATCTCAGTTGACATCAAGGCTTAGTGGTACAAAAAACATTTTCCAGCGCTCTTATTTCACTTAGTATGATTGCTGCGTCTAAAACTTTTAGGAGAGCTTTTTTGCCAACAGCATTGTACAATTTTATGGAAACAATATTTCTTAGAAGTATAACCGGCAAACCAAGTTTTGAGATCAATTCATCTAGAAGCATTTCACATGGACTTAGTAAATTAAAAATTCTATTCGATAAACAACAGCTTGATTTTAATCCATGACTGTACCAATAGATTTATATGTTTTTGAAGCTCCTGAAATCAAATCTTGTATTTTCTAATTTAAATCAATACAAAACCAACTCAATTATTTTATTAAGAAAGTATTCATGGCCGGTCCAAAATATATGCCGAATTTCATAAAAATTTATTAGAAAATAAAAATTATAATACTTTTTTTATTTATATAGATTAAGTTTTTCCAACTATCTTCCAAAGGATACTCAACTGTAACGTTAGTCTTCAACCATTTTCCATATGTTTAGAAGGTGTATACGTACACCCATTCAAAGAAGTATTTAAGCCTACAAGCAGACAATAGGATTATTGAAATTCCCCTCACATAAGAATCAAAAAACAAAACAAATATAAGCACACACACGTACGCGTACACCGAACACATACAATTGCAAATATAAACACAAGTCGACTTTTACATTGTAAAATCCTAATTCAAAAAGGGAGTTCAACACTCGAAAAATATACACAGAAACATTTTATTATAAATATAAACGTTATGATAAACACTAGGTTATGCAACGCTTGGTAGGCTCATAGAACGTGTTACTAGAATCGTATTAAATCATCTTGTACCACATCAATATAACTCTTGTGGTAATTGAGTCTGCAACAGTTCGCAGAGTAAAACTAAATATCATATTCGATTGGGGTTACTGATCTTAATTATCAAACCTTTATTACACATATATTTTCTGAGTGTTGAATATGACATTTTAAAATTAAATAAACCTTTTGCTAAGATTCAAGCGCTACAAAAGAGGAAACACATACACACACAAATACATATACTACAATATAAAACAAATATTAAACCGCTCCACCAAACACAGAAACACGACTAACCATTAAACTATTTAACAATCATATTGATGTTACACGATATCATGTCCTGTAAAAGTTTTAAATGCCGTAAACTTCAATTACTATTGGAGTTTACAAGCATGTTCTAACGACGGCAAAGTCTTAAGGAAGTGAATTCGGGAGCAGCAGATAAAAATTGCTGGAAATACAACTAGTATGTGGTGCAAACGTTGAGCAGCTATAAAAAAATTTTTGTTTTTCTTATTCTTTACATCACCAATACCGACTGCAAGTTGTACCTGCTATTAAAGCTGATTGGGTTTATAACGACGAAAGTCAATTGGAATTACAATTGTTTAACACATGAGTGCTGTAGGACTTAAAATTCATATGCATCACCCAATACATTCTGTTTGTTTTAATTTGCTCTTACAATTTGTATTTTTCTTTAGTTTTCAAAAATTTATTGAAGGATTCTATGTAATTGCACGTTTAGTGAGGCAAACTCAAGCAGCATCATCCCAGCAAGCAATTTATTAGTTATGACTATGTAGTATTTCCATACACACTCTTTACTCTAAAAATTTTTACTTATAAAGTACCGTTCGAGACCGAGTAACACTGTGAGATTTAAATAAAAATGAGACCATCTTTAATATACTTTAGAAAATATTTTTGCTGACCAAATATCAGTTTAATATAAATTTTTCAAACAAAATATTTTCTTTTTTATAATGAAACAGATTTTTTACTAACTACTAAATAGTTGGCTTAAAGTCGATTGAAAACTCACCGAAACTATGACACCATGGCAATGACAAAATAATCAGTTGGCTCTAATAACTCTAAGGATAAACTCATACCAGATAGTTGAGCAATTGTTAGTGTATTTAATATGAGCTTTATTGCTGGTAGGGAACAATCAGTTTTCCATTGGTCATTGTTCGTTAAAAACGGAATTTGAGTTTTAAATAATTATACTTAGCTTATGCTGAATTATTAAATTCACACATTCTTATGAACAAAAATAAGATCTAAATAAAAGCCCACACTTTGTCACTATATATTTATATAAATTGTTTGAAATAAGGTAGAATTAGAATGAGGAACGGGAACAAGTCGCCTGGCCACTGTGGCTAAAATAGATCTATTGTGAAATAAGGTAAGCCAGCGTTTAAATTTATTTTAGTTCTCTGCTTTCTTTGCTACAGTATTTGAGGTTTGTAAAACCAGCGCATGAATTGCGTTAATTTACTCGGCAACTACAACAGAAGTTGCCAAAACAAGAAGAATACTGTGAAACATCATTTCTGTCAATGGGGATTAGAGTAAGCTCCACACTATGGAGCGCTATATAACTGCGCGAATTTTTTCTGCTATCTACTGCAGAAGTCAGTTCTTTGTTTGATTTTGATTCTCCTCTTCTTGTTTTTCTTTTTCTTCGTATATTTTCTTATATTTTTTACGTTTCTGGTTCCTTTTTATCTCTATCTCTTCTTCTTTTTACCACTTTTTCAAGTATCACAAAGGGGTCACATCAGAGTACCTACATGAGCTCTTTTTCCATTTTTTTCCTTGGAGCGCCCTGTTCAACCTACTTCAATCAAACACAACCAGGACGTCAAATACTGTGATTCAATTATCTAAGAAAAAAATTACATGCAAGTTTTATTTTTATTTTCGCCTGCAGGCAATTTTTTTTTTAAGTTTGTATTTTTTGGGCACTTTGATTGCTTTACTAAGCATCGCTTGCTAGGCAGTGTATAAACTTGGCTAGTATATCTCCACATCAAACTTTTATTATAAATTAATTTCATCATTAGTAGTATCAGTTTAACATATTAAAAAATATTTTTAATTTCATAGAGTTGTAGTTTCATAAATGCAAAGAAAGGACGATGGCTTTGTTTTTATTCTCTTGCAACAGAAACAATTTCATTAAAAACATGGAGATTCACAGGCAAATGGTTAGTTTTAATTACGCTGGTCAACAAAATTTTGTAACAAGAAAGGTACTTACCAATTTGGAATTACCTAAATACCCTCATTTTATCACCGTATTTATTTTGATTCCATCAGTTCTAGTTTTCGTGTTACAGCTACTACCCGTAAAATTTAAAATTAACCATTTTTGTTCCACTTTTGCATTCAGAGATTTTATTTATGTGAATAGTATAGTGTTTTTTTCTATTTATTGAGTTAAGCGACTGTTAAATAATGTCAAGAAAGTGCAAAAATGATCCTGACAGGTTTTGTTATATTTGTGGTAACATTACTTTTAAAACTCAGCGAAGGAATTTGACACCATTAGTGACTAAGCTATATGAACAGTATTTTGGCTTTGCCGTCGGACAGCAAGACAAAGCATGGGTTCCACACATCTGCTATGTTACATGTGTGGGTCTTCTTACTGGATGGGCGAGAAGATCTCGATCTATACCATTTGCATTCCGCGTAATTTGGACAGAACCAACGAATCACTCATCTGATTGTTATTTTTGTGTTACTGATGCGAAAGGTATCACAATTAAAACAAAAAATAAAATAACATATCCTGACCTGCCATCTGCTAAAAGACCGATCCCTCATAGTGAGGAACTAACTGTACCAGAACCACCAGAAAGTTCCGATTTGACCGCTACGCCATCAACAGTGGAAAACGACGCATTAGATCCTGACTTTCAAGAAGCTTCCTCATCTAACGAGCCACATCTACTTTCTCAAGGAGACCTTAACGATTTGGTACGTGACTTAAATTTGTCCAAACAACAGGCAGAACTTTTGCGCTCTAGATTAAAGGGATGGAATTTATTACAACCAAAAACAAAAGCATGTTACTTTCGCAATCGAGATGAAGAGCTAAAAGGTTTTTTTTCACAAGATGATCAGCTGGTATTTTGTAACAATGTCCATGGCGTAATGACTGTCTTGGGTATAGAATATAAATCAGAAGAGTGGCGTTTATTTATCGATGGGTCAAAAATAAGTTTGAAGGCTGTTCTTTTACATATCGGCAATAAACTGCCCTCTATACCATTAGGTGAAGCTTCCAACATGAAAGAATCTTTTGAATCGATTAAATTTATATTGGAAAAAATTAAATATGAAGAACACAATTAGAAAGTTTGTGGAGATTTAAAGGTGATTGCCTTAATTTTAGGTTTACAACTAGGGTACACAAAATACTGTTGTTTTATTTGTGAGTGGGACAGCAGAGATCGAAAAAATCATTATGTTAAGAAAGATTGGCCCAAAAGGCAATCTCTTACTCCAGGACAAAAAAATATTAAAAATCCTCCATTGGTGCAACCTGACAATCTATTTTTACCGCCTTTACACATAAAACTTGGACTTGTGAAAGCTATGGACAGGAGTGGTGACGGCTTTTTATATTTGAAGGAAAAGTTTCCTAAATTGAGTGAGGCAAAAATTAAAGAGGGCATATTTGTTGGCCCACAAATCAGACAATTGATGAAAGACGACATATTTAAAGAAAAACTCAGTGATTTGGAAAAATCTGCTTGGGAATCTTTCATGAAAGTAACTTTCAATTTTCTAGGAAATCCCCGATCAAATGGCTATAAAACTATTGTCGCGGAGCTGCTATCTGCTTCTAAGGCTTTGGGTTGTAATATGTCATTGAAAATACACTTCCTTCATTCACATTTAGACTTTTTTCCTGAAAATTTGTGGCGCCGTCAGCGATGAACATGGTGAAAGATTCCACCAAGACATTTCTATCATGGAAAAACGATACCAGGGCAAGTGGAGTCCACGTATGCTAGCGGATTACTGTTGGACATTACAACGAGATGTACCTGAAGCAAAATACAGCAGAAAATCATAAAATTTTATTTAAATTAATACTGTAACATAATAAAATAACTTACTTTTGTTAACAAAATCTCAAATTTTCTAAATTTATATAACATCTAATTACAAAAAAACTATTCGTATTGGAAGCATACTAATTTTATTTATATTATCCATATCCTTTTCCTAAACATAGCAAGACAAAAGTTTTCATGTTACACACAAAAAGTTTTTTTTTGTCGACCAGTGTTATCAGTAACGCCAGAATTAATTATTCTCAATTCAAATGATCAAACAGTAACGAAACTTATTAAGTATTTTGCATTAAGCTAAATGTATTTATTTATTTATTTTGCATGTACTACATACTACGTAGGCTCTAGGCTTTCAGTTTGTAATTTTGGATTTTATATTGTGCAGGCTTTGTGTACTCGTGTTTTTTCAATTGCTTTTTTGCTTTCGTGTGACAGGTAACTTCATTTCATTTATTTAAATCACCGATTTGGCCAAAGCAATAACAGAGCCAGTAAAACGTAAAATCTTTAAAATATTAAATTAAATTTTTTAACATTGTAAATATTTACTAAAGCGATGCACACGCATACTTGAAAAATACATTTGAAAATGCTTGTAAGCTATTTCAAGTATGCTTGTGGAGACGTTTAGTATTTACCGCTGTCAGAGCTGGTAATGAAGGTGAAAAGAATGGCACCTTAATAACAATAGTGCGCTGAGAACGAACCATGATTAGTAAGACCATTCTTTGAATTTTAATACTGTAGGTGTACCACTGGCTGCAGTAGGCTTTTATGGCCAATTCTTCACTCTAAATATTAGGATTTGAGATTTATAAAAATTATTCACACGAAAAAAGACTTTTGTTTAAGTAATCTACTTACACTTTCCATAACAGTATTTCCACCCAAACAGTACAGGGAAATTTCTGCAAAAATGGCACATGCATAGGTCACATAAACTAAAATGCTTAAACCTGAAAGCTATAATTTGAAATTTATTTAAATATTTTATATGACCCTAAATGGCTTACTCACCAATAGAATATCCACAACACTGAAAGCGATAATAACACTTGAAGTAATGAACTGTGTTAAGATTATTTCAACCATAATAAAAGAAAATTTCCCGATTAAATGAGAAATCTCATTATGACGTTTTATTATATCTTCCAGAGATATGAAAACCTTAGCTTCAGTATCGTTTCGGTGCTTTGCGTTATTGCCATCACTCATATCTGTCAAGGTATTTTGAAGGTCTTCTTGTAAAACCTTTAAAAGGGAGGCAAAATACATGCAAAATCCCAAAAATAAGCCGGCAGTACCAACAAATGCGAAAACTGTCATGTAACCATGCCAGTGAACCAAGAGATACGTCAATGGATACAAAGGCATTGATAAAAGCGCTTCCGGAAACCTATAAAATAAAACATCAGTAACTAAATAATTTATTTATATATTTCCAAATGAAAAATTAATCTTGCATCATTTTAAAAGGAGTTTCATAAATTATGTCGTTGCCATTTAAATACAAAATGGCATTAGTAACAATGGGACGTAGTGAGTAGAAGGTACTGCAACAAAAGCCCAAAAACAGCACCAAGGCGTTCAAACGTGTTGCCAAAGTGAAATACCTCCTTTTTATTTGAACTTTAACGCAAGAATCTTGTTGAGCGGTTAGCTTACGCACTCTTTCGATAAGATATTGGATTTCGTTGCGATACCACCAAATAAAAAGTAATTTTATTAGCGACAGAGTACTGGTGGCCACTGGACATAGAGCATCCAAAGCCTTGGGTATATCAATGCTCAAATAGTGTATACCATAATAGAGTTCAGCGTAAATGCCATAAGTCATAATGAAAAAATTTAAGAATGAGAACAATTTCACTTTCAAGGTTCTCTTCGTTTCAGGATAATACCCCAAAAGACAAAAGCAAAAACGTGGTATTAAAAATAAGTGTTTATCTAGCGGATAGAGTTCTTTTAAAAATTTTGGAAGCATTTTCCGTCAAAAATACTGTCAACTTGAACGCTTTCAAATGCTAAATAATTTTAAAATTGTTAAAGCGCAGCCTTTTAACTGAAAATTTCAAATGGGTGGTGGTTACTGGTGAACACAAAATGAAATTGTAACTAAATCATTAAGGCGTTTCTTAGCCTGTAAAACTTTGGATTTAAAACAAATGTTTTTGGGGTGTTCCTTTTTAGTTTAATTTGATTTTTGGGCGTTTAATTGTAATTTATTAATAATTCAATGTTCATTCAGCTTTCCTTATTGAGGTGTAATTATATCGAACCATTAGCTTGTGCCACTTGTTATTTTAAAATGGAAGAGACGTGGATAGAAAATATGTTTATTTGAATCATCACAACAAATTAAAAAAAAAAACGTGCTTACAATAAGGTTACACAGAAATTGATTTGACGATGGTCAAAAGTAATTAAGTAAAACCAGGACTACATACGGCAAGTTTATTTGGGCAATTCTTTCTCAATTTTCTTTTAAAATTGTCGTTTTGTCCACACACAAATTTTTTGTTTCGCAATTTTAGCATTCTTATTCAGTCATTCGTTTAGCCTTTAAGCAGCCTGATACAAAGAGAGTACAAAAAGAAATTGCCGAGTATGAGTAAGTTTGTACTAACGGGCTGCACAAACATATATGAAACAACTTTCAAGCATCATCCTTAATTTCAAATACTGTCAAGCACTGTTCTATCGCATATCAAAACAAATACTTCAGTGAAAAAATGTTTTGCACTGCAGTAAAAATTAAAACCCCTAGAACATAGAACAACTAGAACACAAATATCTAGCACAAAATTGAACATAACAATAACGGAGTAGAACAAGCAACACTACAACAGAACTTATAGAACTTTGCTGTATTCACACGTATGCATGTGTTTATATATGTGTACTTTCACAGCCACAAGCTTTGTTTTTTTTAATGGAAATTTTTAAGCGTAACGTTTGTGCACACAAACACGATGCCAAGCAGTCGGTGTTATACAAAAATGTGTATGTATGTGTGTCTTTAAAAGGTTGCCTAATGTGTTTGGTCACGCTCATGTTGACTATGTGGTGATGTATGTATATAATTCCTTTGCTCTAGTGTACCTACTATGCACAGTTTAATTTGACGTCACAGCTTTAAAACAAAATTTTGTTGTACTGTTAGAACTGTAAACAAAAAAAAAAAATTAAAGTGTCAATGCTTGTTTTGTTGCGTCATCTTTCCACAGAGCTTTTTGGTCTACTGTAAAAAGTATACTCGAAACTGTGCTTTGTTCTAGTGTCCAGTAGTGTTTCGTGTGTTTCAAATGGGCTTGTGCAGCCCTTTAGTGTGTACCTCTTTCTTCTCTCCTCTCTCTCCTACAAAATCAAGAATTGCCCAATTAAAATTGCTGTATGTAGTCCTCGTCTAAAGATGCAAAGAATAAAAACAATGCCTGGTTAAATATTTTCAGTGAAAAATTGTCATGATGAATATGACAATTTTTTAACTGGATTGAAAAAGTTAAAGTGAAAATTAATCGTCATGTGTTGAACATATTCGGTAAATTTTTTTTGTGTGTTTTTGTTAAAAGTTAAAAGAGATTCTTATGAAAAGAATAAGCAGTGTAGAACTACCACTTTTCTGTGATATGGTAGCTTATACTTTTGAATCAGCCACTACTTTTTAAACGTCAACTTTCAATAGAACAGGTTATATGCGGTTTCTAATGATTAAAATTTTGCTTTTATGATGCTAACCAGTGTTACCGTTTTAGATATTTTGATGCTAGATTTGGCTTTTTTTTCGCTTTTAGTTTAAAAATTTATGATTTACCCTCTAGCTTTTTTAGCCTTTTTTCGTTTTCAAAAAAACGTAAAATTATGTATTTATTTGCCATGTTTTTTTCTCTCTGAAAACAAATTATACTTAAATAATATAAAGCAAAAGAAAATTCTTGAACACAAATAAGTTTGTTCTGTAAATCTTTCGAATTTTAATTGGATTAAGTTTATATTTTGTCTGCATAATGTTGAACTGTGTTGCTACTACTTAAAATTTTTTTTAGAAAAGATAGCATTGCTCGTTAATTGAACGAAAGACAATTTCAGGATTAAAGAAAGTTATTGGGTTTCTACCTTGTAAAATTAATGCACTTTATTCTTTGCATATAAAGGGTGTTTTTTATAGACGTATAGATGGCGACCGATTTAACAGCTGTCAAGTGATTTATTCTCAGTTTGGTTTGGCAATTCATCATGAATAGACTCACGCCTGAACAACGCTTGGAGAGCAATTTTATTTCGAAAATAATGGTTCTGTGCGGAATACGTATTTTACGAATTCTGTTTAGCGATGAAGCGCACTTCTGGTTGAATGGCTACGTCAACAAACAAACTGCCGCATCTGAAATGAATCTAATCCTCCAGTTCATGTCAATCGAATAATCCATCGTTGTTTTATTGTAATTTAAAGTTCTATACGTCTATAAAAACACCCTTTACTTCATATCAAAGCTTTATTTTTTAAGTTGGCTTAATAATGCTGCAGAAAACTATCATTAAAAAATTTTCACCCTCGCAACAAAAATTTTGTTCTAAAGAAATCTGGGTAAATGAAAACTTATAAACCATATACTCGTATGTACGTTCATGAATTTGATCAATTTCGTATTTAATTGTCTAGTTTACTTTTACTTTTCAAACAACTGAATTTTGTAGGCATGCAACTTTAGGTCTGTGTGTAAAATACATTTTATGTCTTTCTCAGCCACATTTTTTCTTGACAATTGTTGCACTTTTTGTTAGGTTTATAGGGTTAACCTTCTTATTTTAGTAATGATGAGGTTATGCGTTTTTTACTACGATAAAGCAAATTAAATCGCATTAAAATTAAAAAAAACAAATTATTACTTGAAAGAATTAAAATTTTTATTTTTTAACATAGAAGTTGAAAAATAATTGAATTCGCTTAACTTATTTAAAGCAACGTGGAAAACGATTTTATTTTCTTTAGTTTTTGTTTTTTTGTATTCTCTTCTTGGTTTTTTTCTTCTAAAAATCATAATTACAAAGATTCTCACTGTAACAAAAAATGAAGAAACTTTTGAATTTTAATCTACAGTTTTCTAATATTTTTCTAGTCTTTTTTTAGGCCAATTTAATTTTTTTTCGAGTTCCTGGCAACGTTGATTCCAACTTGCCCCCCGTTTCCACATGTAAGTGCACTCACTTTATCACTAACACACTCATATTTTTCGAACTTGTAGTGAACTGGCAACCAAATTCTCTTGCAAGTATATTTTTGACACTTGCAGAAAGTAAATTGATAAATGAAAAAGAGTGTTACCGAATATTAGTTTTAAATTAATGTATTAGTCTGTGGAAAAATAGAAGTTACGTCAGTAATTGATATTTAGCATATTTAACAAAATTAATAAATAAAAAACGAACATAATAAGCCAGCAACACATTTAAAAGTTAAATTTAAATATTAATTTCATATTTTTGAATTAAAAAATACTATCAACAACAATTTTAGTTGGTGTTTACGGTGTTGACAACGCGACAACACATCGTGGATATAATTTTATTCTCTATATCAATGGCGCAGCCATTTTTTCATTAGAAGTGAAGCCGTTGCCGATATTTTAAAAATACTCTTGCACTGTTCTGTGTAGACACTCATACAACTTGCAAGACTTTCGACTATTTTTTCGGGTTTTTCGTAGTTAATACGTAAGTATACTCAACTTGCAATCAACTACTTGCATATAACGTAAAAACCGGGTGAGAGCGGATCACTAAATAATTAATTGACTCAATTAAATATTTAACCAACATAAAGCAAATTATTTAAGTAATACTATGTTCCACAAAACTTTTCTATGCCTTTAAAATTAAAATACATTTAAAAATCTCTAATGTGTTGCTTTTGATTTTTTGCTGAACCTTTGGAATAACGTTGCATGAGGAAAATTATCAAAATTTTTTTCTTTCATTTTATTTGATAATCTGAATTTGTCAAGCATATTTGCAAAAACAAAGCAAAACATAAATGAATCTAAGAAAAAATTCTTTTTTTTTTTTTTTTTTTTTGATTAAAAAATAAAACTCAATTGTAAAAAGTTCTTTGCTGAGTAAAAATCTAATATGACAAAATAAAAATAAAATTGTAACTTTGTATTGTGTGTTTTATAATCGTTACGTTCTGAAATGTTATTTAGTTTCATGCTTCACACAACCTTTGCTTTAATTCTTCATGTTCTTGAATAGAACATGATGTTACAGGTTTTGTGTTTAAATTAAATAGCACACATGTTGTCTGAAGAACAATTTTTTATCTACTTTGGATATGTACGAGTATGTATGTATGGAGGTTTAATTATATTAATGCAACATGTGCAACTACATATTTAAATAGCTTTTATTACCACAAGGACAATAGTTATTATTGTTCTTTAACGTGACAAATACTTACAAATGACGTTGTAAAATTTGTAGCAAATAAAACTGGTGCTATTGGCTTGCAATATGCGGCAAGTGCAAAAATATTGCTGTTGCAAAACTAAATTAGAATTTTGAAGTGAACAAAATGAATTACCTTTTGATACAGCAGGTGTGATCTGACCACTCTCTTAATGTTTAAGTAAATTTTGCTTTAATTCCAATAACTGCTTTACGTCTTTGCGAAACTTCTGCATAATTCTGTATTATTGTGGCTACTTTTACACTTGATCAATAATTAAAGTTAAAATTTTTATTATTTTCATCACAATGGGCTATAATCGCACCACGACCTTTATAAGTTCTTAACTACATGCGAGGCTCCTTACTAATCTTGTAATTGCTTTAGGACTAATCTCCAGCTCATTCTGCGTCCTTCCACTATTGGTCTCTAGCACACAACACACTGATTATATTCATGTGGTAGTTAAGTCTACAATGGCCCGTTAGCAGCTCAACGTGCTGAGATTTAAAACAAAATTTGTAAGGTAAAACAGCGAGTTTTTATTAAATTTTCAAACTAAAATAAAGAATTTAACTTAGTGCTGTCGTTTAATTTTTAGTATAAATGTAAAGGGTATGCGGGCTAAGAGTTATCAGCGTGTAGCGTGAAAAGAAACAGAAAAGAGAAAAGCAAATAAACATGCGACAAAGAAAAGTTGGTCAGTCAGTTGAAGAACGTTCGTGGAAGAATTTTAAAAAGTTTGAAAACAAAAGAACAGTGGTTTTAAATAAAGTTGTACAGTTGCCAATGTAAAATTAAAATTTTTTAAAAACTAAAAGTTGTCATTATTTAAATAAACTTGTTTGATTTGGAACCAAAAGAACTAAAGTATAGATAAAACATTAATGCTCTTACCCAAAAAAAAGTTGACGTAGACTTTAAAGTAAAATTTATGAAAAATTTCGATAACGTTGACTTTAAAGTCTACACACAAACCTAGTAAAAACTGCGTTTGTATCTATTTTTGTAGAACAGTATTAGTGACCACAAAATCATTGAAGTCTAGCAGCTGACTTCATTTTACTAAATGGCAACCGAAAGTCTCATGCTGAAGGAAAACGGTCTAAGACCAGTATCACGTTTCTTTAGTTCTCGCATCGAAAACTTTTTCATATGAAATAAAAGAATTGAACATAGCAAAAGAACACCAGCTCAAATATTCCACGCAGCTGTAAATTTTTCGCTTTTTTCTACGATATTTGTAATAGTTTTTTACTTCTTGAAAGCGCTATTGTTTTTATGCTTAATTCTAGATGTTTTTCCATGTCACGCCTGTCCCGGTCCTTTATTAAGTGAGTCGTATCCTTAAAGAGCGTATGTACCAATTTGTAAAGGGTGTTTTTTATAGACGTATAGAACTTTAAGTTGGCATTACTGTTCAAGATGGCGACCGATTTAACAGCTGTCAAGTGATTTAGTCTCAGTTTGGTTTGGCAATTCATCATGAATAGACTCACGCCCGAACAACGCTTGCAAATGGGCACAAAACGAAATTGCCGTTGTTCCCGATTTTCATAAGCGAATTTTGTTTAGCGATGAAGCGCACTTCTGGTTGAATGGCTACGTCAACAAACAAAACTGCCGCATTCGGAGTGAAGCTAATCCTCAAGTGTATGTCGAAACACCGTTACATCCAGAAAAACTGACTGTTTGATGCGCTTTATGGGCTGGTGGAATCATTGGTCCGTACTTCTGCAATAACGATGATGGCCAGAACGCTACAGTCAATGGTGATCGGTATAGAGCCATGATTACTAACTTTTTTATTCCTGAATTGAACAACCATGATATCCAGGAGCTGTGGTTCCAACAAGACGGCGCAACATGTCACACAGCTCGTGCCACAATCGATTTATTGAAAGACACGTTTGGTGACCACCTAATTTCACGTTTTGGACCTGTGAATTGGCCTCCAAGATCCTGTGATTTAACACCGCTAAACTACTTTCTGTGTGGCTATGTAAATTCACTGATCTATGCGGATAAGCCACAAACGCTTGACCATTTGGAAGACAATATTCGCCGTGTTATTGCCGATATACGTCCACAAATGTTGGAAAAAGTCATCGAAAATTGGACGTCCAGATTGGACTATATCCGAGCCAGCCGTGGCGGTCATATGCCAGAAATCATATTTAAAATGTAATGCCACAAGATTATTTTTCGGATAAATAAAATTCATGTCAATCGAATAATCCATCGTTGTTTTATTGCAATTTAAAGTTCTATACGTCTATAAAAAACACGCTTTAGATAATTCATTTACATATAGAATTTTAATTGTTAAAAAACCCAGCCAAGTAAATACAGACATTCACCGCTTTATAAAGAGTATCATGATTTTGTTAGTATTATTTGCCAAAGTGGCAAATAAAATATTTCAAACCATAATTTTAAAATTAAGTACGGGCGCACATCTTTATGAGCAGGGGCGAGTGAACTCTTTGAAAATTGGGCGTAAAAATAGGCGTGCCTATTCCATAAGAATATGACGACTTTCCCTGGAGTATAGAGACTATATGGTAGATACATAATGTATAACTGTAACTACTTTGAATTTCTCGTTCATCAGATGTATTTGATATATTAAAACACAATAGTGCGATACAGGAATTGCAGTCAACTGTCAACAGGAGCTAGAAAAAATAAGCTATATTTCTGTAAAAAAAAACGTTAAAAAAAAGTTAAAAAGCCACAGCTTAAAATTAAATTTTTTTTAATTCTTTACTACTTTAAGAATCTGAATTTTATTTTTTATAAAAAAACCCAAAATAAAAAACATGCAATATCAAAAACTAAAGAAAATAATTTCGTTTTATACATGGCTTTAAATACTTATAAACGCGAATTCAATTGTATTTCAACTTCAATGTAATAATTTCTATTTGGAATTTAAAAGTTTAACAAAATATTAATCTTTATTTTTGCTAAATTCCAGAAATTGTGTTGGTTTTTATATGTATTTATTCTTTTACTCATGATATTCTCATGAGTTATTTATTCAGTACAATAAGTACTGAAGGGTATATGCTATAACTCATGAGAATATCATGAGTAAAATAATAAATTTAAAAACCAACACAATTTCTGAAATTAAGCACAAATAAAGATTAATATTTTGTTAAAAAATAAAATTTAAGATTTTGATTTTAATGCGATTTTTGTTCTGATATTTCATTTGGTTTATCGTACTCAAAAGCAATCAACCTCAGCATTACTAAACGGTAGTACTAATTAGGAATAAAGTGCATTTCTTTACTTATGAAATTGCCGTCGTTCGACCAATTTATCAAAGTTTTGTCTAAGATATTACTTTAGCTAATTAGCTTTCAGTCTCAGTTTGTTTATGTATGATTTGTTTTCATATTTCCAAAAAAGGCTATTTAGCTAGATGCTAAATCATAAGTTTTGAGGCAAAGTGTCAAAAAAGGCTCCATCCTCACTGGATGTATTGAAGGAACTAATTTCTTAAATATCATACGCACATTGCAAGTCTCAATATAATAAAATTATTTTATTTATTTTGATATCATTTAAACTCTCTTTTTAACTCAAAATACTTCAGTTTTCATTATTAAAACTAAGACTTTGCTTATGCAGGCAAATGTGTTTAATAAAACTTTGATGGATTTTTAAAATAAAAGTTCTTGTTCTTGTTTATTCACAATTCAGTAGCATAAATATTATGAATGTGATCATATTTTCTTGAACTGAATGGTACTTTAGTGAAAATTACAAAAACGTGTGAGTTCATGACAAGTTTTGTGACCTTAGCATGCTCGTGAAGGAATCTCTTGGAATAGTTTGATGCACGTGACAAAATGTGCATGAAAAAGTTTTACTGCTCGTTATGAAGTTAACTTTCCAAGAAACACTTTGTCTTGTTGTCACTAGAATTTAAAAAATTATTTTGCACAAAGAAATTCAAAAGAATAGAAAATTAAATAATTTTTTTCATACACTCTTATTATTCTTCATACTTTATAATCAAAGAGTGATAATTTAAGAGTTTCATTTTATGCTGTGTTAAAGTTTAAAAAAAAATATTTTATTTCCACATCATTTCTTGACCAATATCCAATCGAAGTACGCTCACTTAAAATTAATAATGAATTAACACTTATGTACGGGTAAACTATACTTTTTGTATTTTTAATAACACACACACACACACATTCAACAAGCATAGTGAATACAAAATTACGTCAAGTTTTTCTAAATAATAAAAAAAAAAAATTGGTCGCAAATGAGTTTTGCTTGTTTTCAAGTGGTGCGATAATTATTGTGCAACTAATGGGGCGGAAACCAGAATAATTATATAAAAATCACAACAACCCTTTCATCTGCAGGAGCTTATTCATTTGCAAATGCAATGAACTTATTTTTATCACAATGAATGAATATTTATAATATTTTAAACTTTAATTTGCATACTCTTGCCCACATTGTGTAAAAAATAAAGAAGAATAAAAAAATCATAATTTTTTAATTTACTGTTATAACTCTGTTACAGTAAACGAATACGTATGTAGCGTGTGGAGTTGTGTAAATCAGTACATACACAATTATGTCTGACTTTGTTTAAATATTTCAATTAGTTTTCGATTTTCGCGCAAACAGTTTATTTCATTTACTTTTGTTGTTTTGCTGAATTTGGCATTTAATTTTTCATACCCTTCACTATTATTGCTTTTACACAAGGAAGGCATAATTCATAATTTTTCAAACAAGGCAAATATTTCATTAAATGAATGAAAATTTCATTGAATTTCGGTAACTGTAAGAAAATATGTGAGTTCTGCTATTATTATTAAATTTTTACACGCATGCGTAACTTTTGGCCCACCCTACATCCAATAAAACAGGTTTTTTTCTGCAAATTAAAAGAAAAATACTTTATATTTTGAGTTCTTAATAATTTTCTTCGCATTTAGGTAGAAGCGTAATTGTCTTACATTTAGATAAATATAATTCCTAGATACACATATAAATAATGTGTGTTGTAAACAAAAAACGAAAAATAGTAGAATGATGGAATTCTATTTGCACATTTGTTAGTCTTACAATAAATAACTAATTTCAGTAAGAAATTCAAATTATGGGCACTCTTAAAAAATCCGTTTCTAATTTTTAAAAGCAATAAAATTTCTTTTATATACATAAAAAAAGAAAGAAATTTTAAGAATTCAAAATAAGTTAAATTTTATTTTTATTTAAAATGTATGACAATATATTTTACACACCGAACACACACAATGTAGCCGATATATAAAAGCATATTGGCAGCACTTGAATTAAAAAAATTTTTTTTCTAAAAATATTTACCGTTATTTTGCAAAATTATGAAATCAGTAGCTTGGTCAGTAAGCTTGGTTAGACATAAAAAGTCTAAATAGTAAAAATATTGTGCACAAATGCCTTGAAAATCTGACATGGTTAGATGCAGATTCCAAAAAGTGCTAAAAATAAAGATAATAATCAAATGAGTATGTGAGTGAATAACACAGAAAATCTGGTATTTAGACAATATCGGTTGTGATAATAGATTTTTCACAGTTTAAAATTTAGTTCACGCAATAACATTTTAAACTGTATCACTAAGTTCCTATTCTGTCACAACTCTGGAAAATTCCACTAGTAGAGTTGAATTTTTAGTTGTTAAAATCTTAAGTTCTTACAACTGAAGTTGGTTTCTTGGTGTGCCTATAATAACAAAGAAATTTATTAAGGGGAAATTTATAAGCAAAAAAAAAAAAAAAACATTGTAAAAATCCCTATTTAAAAAAGTTTTTTTTTTCGTTTTTTTTTTTTAAAAGAATAGAGCAACATTGCAATATTGAACAATTTGTATGATAGAAAATTATTTACAATACATGCATACATGCATCCTTACCAACATAGCTTGCGTTTTGCGGCCAATTGAAGTCTCATAAAAATTGCCGACCGCTGTGAGAAGTTAAAATTATGAGCTGTAATCGTGTTGACAATTACATTGGCACTTTGTACACCAACGCATTGATAAAGAATAATGGACCAGAAAATAGTACGAAATTGTAAACGGCTACAGCAACAACAACTGCAACATAATAACCAACAAAAGAAAAATAAATAAAATAAAAGCAAATATGAAAATTATATGAAAATCAAAAGTGAGCTTGTAAAGACTGCTCTAATGCTTAATTTTGCACTTGATAAGTTAGTGTATTTGAACAGTAATTAAATATCAACATGGGAGGGAGAGAACATAATTGACAAATGAAAGATGAAGAGCTCTATAACAATATTGTCACCAAATTCGGAATCCAGCATGTTTGGCAGATAAAATATTTTGCCTAGCATACGAGTAAACTGACAGAATTTTGTTTCTAGTTATAAGAATTCTTTTTATATCCTTCATTGTTACTATAGCTCAATTCAATTTCATTAAATAATAAAAAATTGACAAGGAATATTATAAGAGCTTCTTGTTGACCCTAATTTGAAACTCATTTATATTATCATGGGTCAGAGATATTGTAGAAAAAATTTTCTGTTTTTTTTAAATCTTTCTCCTTATAAAGTAAAGGAGGAGCCATAGTTTGCTAGTACATTTTGCCACAGCTGACGACTTTCACTTTATAAAAAATATGTAGAAGACAAAAAACCCTACCACATATTTTTATTATGACAAAACTTGTGCTGTAGTTACGAGTTGTTAAACTTTTAAGAAAACAAATAAAACGAAAATAAAATACATAAAAGATAAAGAATACGGCTGGCTGGTAAGTTGTAATCAAAGTTGTATAAACTTGTCTACACACACAGACGAGAAAAATAACCAAGAATTCATACTAGTACCGGGTCATAACGATGTGATGGTGTTATTTATAGTTGGAATTTGGTTTAATGACTGCGCACTAAAATATTACTTCCGTAATGCCAAGACATATGCGACATCTCCAGACACACACATGTGTTTGTAAGTTTGAATAAGTGTTGCAGAGATACGAAGGACACTCATACTGGCCACACTTTTATTACACTTTACAATCACTTTTCAGTAATAAATAGTTTTTTTTGTGTACCCTCACCCTCGTCCATTTGCTATGATAATAAATTGTCTAAACGTTAAAGAAATCCTTTCAATGAAATCAATAAAAGTCAACAGTTTGAACAATGGACAATGTGCTTTCCTCAATATTCCATTTCTATAGATACAAGTAAATACCTAGAATTCTGTCTGTGCGTCGCTGTGTGTGTGTGCATATATTTTGTTAAACATGAGTCACGGCAAATGAAAGTATGGGAGTATGTGCAAGAAAAAGGTTAAAACCTTATAAACCCATCAGCACCATCATCTGCAATATCACAAAGTATTGATAATCTATAAAATTGTTTGCCTTAAAATCAACAATATTCTTTGGTGTACTCGTATGCATGTGTGTACGTAAATATATTGCCTGCGCCACATCTGGTTGTGTTTAGTCAGTAGGTGGCCCTTGTTCGGCTAAGAAGCTTATTTGGCTCTTTGAGGACATTGGCTTATGCCAACATCACACAGGCAGTGAGTGCGTAGTAGGGTTGAAATACATAGAAACGAGAATCGTTATTGTCGCAGGCTGTGTGTGTAGGAGAAAGAAAGGCTTACTCACACAAAGCTATCAGAATGACAATCAATAAAGAACATTAAATGCTTTAATATTGGTCACATTATGAAACTGTTTGCATAAAGTTACAATAAAATCTCTAGCAAAAGTGATTTTTTTAATAAAACTGTATTTACAATTTATGTAGTTAGGCTTTTTTGTAATAAATTGCGAGGAGTTACGAGTATATGAAATTTATGTTCGTTTTTAGATTATTTTAAGTGCCTTCAGCCCTGATTA
The DNA here is from genome assembly GCA_947397855.1 of Thelaira solivaga. Classification (NCBI taxonomy): domain Eukaryota; kingdom Metazoa; phylum Arthropoda; class Insecta; order Diptera; family Tachinidae; genus Thelaira; species Thelaira solivaga. The sequence goes on along the minus strand of OX377611.1, from coordinate 44,897,402 downwards.
TTAATAGTGGCTAAACGTTAGCTATTTTGCAAAGCGTTAATCCCAAACTACTCTAAACTGTAGAAAATTTTGCGAATGCATGATATTCTTAAACTCAATTGTTAGGCAATGCAAGTAAGAAATTATTTAGATTAATAGTGTGATATTTTCACAGGTCAAAACCAACCCAGAATATATTTTTCAGTCCTTTTGCTCTATTTTGTAATACATTTTATAACACTTAAGGTGTAAAATAAAATTTTATGTTAATTTTCAAAAATGATTACAAAAGAAATTCATGGAGAGTCACTGTTGTCTCAAGTTTTATGCTCAGCAATGCTAAATATTTAAGCTCAGAGTACATTTACTAAGCTTGTTATAAGTGTAGCTCCCGAAAAAGACATTTCCATTATTATTAATACCGATGTATCTTTTAATAGTCTCTGCCCCCTTCTTCCTTTTGCTGTCAAAGTATTAAAGATTAACTGATTCCAGGGTCTAAATTGGAATTTTAGTCTCTTTTTATTAATCGATTTGAAAACTTTAATGGAATTTGCTTTCTGAGTTACCATAGTAAAATCAATCTTCTTGTTAACTTGTGCGCCCACCTTATTTCACTAGTTTTAAAGTGGATGCATAACTCAAGTAGAAGTTGATTACCGGACATCGTTTCAACCTCTGTCTGTACTCGTATAGTAGGGGTTCAGGATATGCTTAAGTATCTGCCATAATAGCAAATCATATTAAAATTAATTATATTTCAAAAGCATCCGTATACCAGCTGTAGTAGACACCAAATCTCGCATGCATTTAACAAAATCTGAAAATATTTTTTATATTGTAATAAATTTTCCATAACGATTGGTAAAAATTTTCGGAGGTTGTGTGCGAAGAACAGCAAAATGAAATTAATTACTATACCAAGTTAAATTGACCTACCTTTACTCCTTCTCCTTTTCAAATTTCAAATTTCAACTTATTGGTTAATACATTTCGTTTGTCTTTTTTTTTTATTATTATATCTTTAAAAGCAACATATGTATGTGTGTGTGTGTGTGTAATAAATATGTATGTAATCTGATTTTTGTTACTGTAACATTGGTATAGGGCTTACAGTTATAGACATGTTATGCTTCATCAATTATGGCCTGTGTGTTTAAATATTTCTGTATAGGACTTTATACTCTTGTATGTATGTTTTTGCCAAGTTATTAAGTATTTGTTGCAAAGTCCATTTTATAGTTTTCATAGTTCATGAATGCTGCAGCATGAAGCGTTGTACCACGTAATGATGTAATAAAATCATTTCACACCTCATGAAATGTTGGTAATTTCCGACAAAACTCTATTCAAGTTCCGGCCAAGTTTGTTTGCCTTCTACCAAATACATACTATGCAGCTATATGTATACTGGGCTGCCTTTTAAGCTAATACTGATGAATGAAAATAATATAGACGAGTACACATATCTTTTTATATCATCCTTAAATATATAAGAAGGGTATTTTTTTAGACGTTAAACTCTGCAGTTTAGCGTTTTACTCGTAACTATATTAGAAAAACCGTTTAAAGTCATTACACATAAATCGAAAAGTGGTAATATATCTGTCATGCACGTATATATAAAAGTAAATTTATTAAAAAAATAGTTTTTGTGTTTGAAATGCCAAGCATTTTTTCTCAAGAATTAGAGCCCAAGTCAGACTATAATACGAGTACATTTGATTTCATTTTATGGAAACAAAAATTGTGAAATTTACTTGGTAACAAGCAAAATCAATTAAAAAATCTTCTCTCACGATTATTACAATAAGCAGTTGTCACATATGTATGTTCATACAAAAACAACATTCACGATAATGTGCGATATGTTGAAATAATAGCGGAAATCACGCTTGCAAGTATTTTTATAATTAATGTATGTATAGGGTGGTCCAACCAACACGGACGATGTGAATTGTAAATAAAACGAAATTTTTTCAAAGAATTATTGTAATATTGTTACGAAAATCACTCTATTGTGTGACTGTGTTTTATTATTCATAAGAAATGGTATTTACGTATGTCTAAATGTAGCAATTCAGTGTTTATGTTAATTCGTAGAATTTTATAGTATAATGCTTGAATGTGAGTATAATGCTTGAATCTGTGTTTGTGTATAAGCTTCATGATATCTATCACGTTCTTGAATTTGCTAGATTAAGCATTGGCACTTACCTTTTTGTTCTATACATGATACACCTAGAAGTATGCAGTAACTTCTAGAAGTTTCTAGGTGGCTCTCGGCTAAACTAAAGATTTTAAATATTCGTTACAGTTTGCTAAAGCAAACAGTAGGCTGAGATTGCCAGATGAGTTCAGTTGAGTTCAGTTCTGGTTGACACATTAGGCTGTAAACAATAAAGTGTCTTTGTGACGGTTATAAATATAGTGTGTTTCTACAACAAGTGTTGAGAAAAGAGAACTAATTGTGTTTTTATTTTACAATAAAGAACCCTTAATAAACTAAACGTTTTTATTATAGGGCAAAAACGTAACAATATTTTATATGATGACAGAAGGATCTATGACAATCATGTGTGAAACTAAATATCGGCCAAGTGCTGGGCACGTCTTCGGTAGCATATCTCTATACACTGGTCCATACTTTCAATGACTTTGAGACATAATTGAGGTTCAATGTCATTAATGTGCCGAATTATCTCATCTTTTAACTTTTGAATTATTCTTCGCTTATTAACGTACAATTTTCCTTTTAAATATCTAAAAAAAGTCCAACGATGTCAAAACACATGATCGGAGCGGCTAATTCATATCGCCACGACATAAAATAACATGCCATTGGATTTCTCGCGTGAAAAATTAATTGTTTCGTTGGCATGTTGTAATCACTTGTCATCCAAGTCTATATCCTCAATTTGTGGCCACAAGTAGTCTGTTATCATCTCGCGATAGCGAACACCATTAATGGTAACTGCTTGGCCGACCTGTGATACACTATCGCGAAAAGCAGCACAGGTGTTTTCTGCTGACCAAAAAATCAGAAGTGCCATTTTCGTAAAAGGCTTCAACAACCTTAGTGCACTGCTCAATAGTACCTCTTCTTGTTTGAATTTGTCAAACACTGAAACAAAGAAACATCAAATTAAGTTATCCGAAAACTTGACGTTAAGGTGTGACTCACAACTAAAATCGTGTCTTATGGTTGGACCACCCTTTGGACTATATACTGAAACGTGATTTTCGCTAACATACAAGAACTATCTTCAATAACTGCACCACAGTTGCCACTGTTTACATTACAATTTCGGTCCGTTTGTCAAAATTTTCATCCGTATTTTTCTACGCGAATTTATTTTCTCCAAATCGTACTACTTACATTATATTAAGGAGCACTGAGTTTGAAAAAAAAAAAAATCATACAAAATATCAAAATCTAACAAGTCACCAAGATATACCGTCACGACATACAGTGCCGGTAAATAATAGCACTGACTCCTGTCATTTTATTTACGACCTTACTAAATTCTTGCTATATATTTCTGATGTTTTTGGATTCCACCGTGATATAGAGATGATGCCTCTCTAAAAGAGTTAATTTTATTTTCCTAAAGTTAACTGACATGTAAAATCTATCGGAACAAAAAGAAATAAAACCGGACGATACCTGAATATTTTTAACACACATTTTTTAGTTTACTATTATACCTATTGTAGATTAAGTGTATGTAAAACAATTTTATAAATTTATTTTAAACAAATGCCAGATATACGACTTTGAAAGCCTTGCAAAAAAGAATAATTATTCAAAGAATAGTTTTAGAAGACAAACGTTAGACAGGAATAGAACAATTTTCCAATTGTTAAAATAAAACGAAAAATTCAAATTCGGAGCAGAAGAGCGGCAATGTCCCAGCTATGGCTATTGACTAGCCATAGAAAATGAGACCCTTTAAGCCAGCTACAGAGTTAAACAAAAAGAATTAATGATGAAAGTAGTATCTGTCCAAACAGTCCATAAGCGCTTACGAGGACACAATAACGAATTTTATAAATAATCCCAGAAAGTTTTTATTGCAGACCATGCTTTACAGTCAGGAAACGTTTATAATTTAGTTTAGAACGCTTAAACTGATTAAAATTTTATGGACGGATGAGAGTAAAGTTATTTTGTGGAAGAGATTCTACTTCTTATATTAGACGACCTTCAAGAGCAGAGTATAAGCTATAAAGATCATAAATCAGGGAGTTTCAAGCAAAGAACAATGGACCAAGTGATATTGCCTTATATAGAAGATTTGCCTCCACTTTGGATCTTCCAAAAAGTCCATGATTCGAAGAATACTATCAAAACGGCTCGTCATTGATCTTTAGCCAACAAAATTAAAGTCATGGGCTGGTCTGCGGAATCGGCAGATCTTAGCCCAATATAAAATCCTTAAGCTGAAGTTAGAAAAAATGTGAGTGAAAGGGTTCCAAAACCAAGATATGAATCAATGACTAACACAAAGCAATTTTTGTATTGCAAATTTGGAATTTTGTTTAGTTTAAATTGTTTTATTTAGGATAGTGTTATTTTTTTTAACCTGTAAAATTTTTAGTGTTAACCGTATTGGGGTCTTTGAAGTGAGATTATTTTTTCTAAAATTTGTTTGGTGTGAATTATCATGTCCGATGGAATCATTCAACTAATTTGCGAATATATTTGTTAACTATTAAAAACAGCACCCTTTACAATATTGCCACATACGTGTTTATGGACATGGTATTCATCCTTCACTATTTGTGCGAGTGTTATTTGTTTGTGTTTTACTTTTCTATTTTTTTCTTTATATCTCTCGTTTTTAAAGGAATCAATAAAATATTCTATCTACAAATGCTGACGTATTAATTTTATTTTACCTCAATCAGTAGTAAGTTACTATTTATTTAGTATCATCATTAACGTCAGCATTATTGTCATCATTATGATCATGGTTGTCAATTAATTGGATATGTACTAGAGCCCTGCACAAGCATGGCTTGAATGGCCAACAAGCGCTTTTCATTATAAAATATTCCATGTGTTTCTAATGATGGTTAACTTTCAAAATGTTTTGGCAGATTTTTAATACGTACACACACTCTTGTATCATAATGGTGGCCTCTGGTAGAACATTTTCAAAGTAGCTTAATGAGCACAACTTATCTAAACTATTATTATATACTTGTACTCATGAGTCAATATTAAAACGAGCTTTCATTACTTACTTATTTATGTATGTACGAGTACAATTACGGCATATACATTTATTACGTTCCTTTTCACAAAGTCTTATTTTTGTAAAATGTATCCATTAATTGCAATTTATTAACAAAATGTCCACCCTTTTGTGTAACTGATGACTAAGCCCATTTATTACCTGGAAGAATATTTGTGCTGAATTGAGCTGTAAATTCTTATGCACACCTCTGTGGCTGTTTTATTCAAAGAAGAGTTTGCTTTATTTGAATTTTTGTAAAAACTTACAAGATATTTTTGTTATTGTTGCAAATGTAAATTATCTTTTAATCCAGCAACAACAATAAAAATAAAATTTTGCCTGCTGAAAATGACTTGCTTTTTGGCAATCTGAAAAAGGCTGTTTTAATTCTTGCTGCTGGTAATATAATTCGTTTAATATTGTGAAGCATAAATGGGCTGATGATGCAGGTTTATTTTATTATAAATCATTCGCTTAATTGCAGTAAATTCAAATAAATCTATATAAATAAAATTGATTTTGTATCGTTTTTTTTTGTATTATTTATATTACGTTTATTTTTTACGCTTTTTAATTAGTTCTTAATTTTTTCGTATGTACCTATCAGTATTTTTACCGTACAAGTCCATTTTTATTGAAGGAATGTATGTATGAAATATTTTATTTATTTATTTTATTCAATTTGATATTATTGATATTATTTTTTATGAAATGCAGAAAGATTGATTTTAAACCCAGCGTAAAAAATATGAGAAATATACGTAATATATATGGTTCACAAAAAAATATTGAAGTTTAATTCTATATAATAAAAAACAAAAAAACAATAGAAAAATACCGCTTCGCTAGGCGGAATATGATATCATATAATTACAACAAAAAATTGTACATTGTACTAATCGACATAAAATTATTCAATTAGTGGTAACACTTATGATATTGAAAAAATACTGAAATGCATCGGTGGTAACACTAAGAAAGATTGAATTTAATTAAAACTGTGTATTGTGATGAGAGTTCAAAAATTCTCTTATTCTATTTCTGTAGATACTGGTGACACAGATGGTGCTAATGAGGGAAAGGGTTTCTCCGAAAGTGATCGCTCCACCAAACCAGTGTCTGGGGTTAAAATCAATCAATTGTTAAATTGAATAAAATAAATAAATAAAATATTTCATAAATACATACCTTCAATAAAAATTGATTTGTACGCTAAAAATATTGATAGGTACATACGAAAAAATTAAGAACTAATTAAAAAAAGCGTAAAAAATATGAGAAAAAAAATTGATTTATTTTGTTTGTTTGTTCGCTATAGAAATTTTTATTTTCCAACAGATTTGTCTGAAACTTGACACATGTAGTCTCTATGTCCCCCAAGGGATATACTTTTAAGTTAGCCATGCCTATTTTTAAGCCAACTTTTCAACGATTTTAAAGATTTGTAAAAGGATTTATCTAAAAATTGGTACATGCGCTCCTATACTCTAGAATATTGACCGGGCCGGGCGAGACCGAACAAAAACATTTAGCACCGTATACAGGTGGCTGATTAAAGATACCACTTTTGGGAGCCAATAACTATAAATTGTAATTAAATGTTCCTCTTTTATTTTCTAAATTGGCTTTAAATACAATTTTTGATATCAAAAATTAATTCACACAAAGATATTGTTACGGTTTTACCCTATAATAAAAACGTTTAGTTTATTAAGGGTTCTTTATTGTAAAATAAAAACACAATTAGTTCTCTTTTCTCAACACTTGTTGTAGAAACACACTTTATTTATAATAAAACACAGTCATGCAATAGAGTGATTTTCGCATCAATATGTTTACAGCTTTAATTTTTGAAAATAAAAAACAGTCCCAATGGCTCTTCCTACCTCTCGTTGTTTCTTTTTATAGCTTCAGCACTTAAAATTTCATCTAATTTTAAAGCAAATTTTTAAATTATCAATTGGACTTCTGTGTTTTTCTTTTATGAAAGTAAACAATTTTTGTTTTAGTTTTCACTTTCTAAAGACACACGGCCGGCTTATTATGACCAGTGACAAAAAAACTGATATCAGGAATTTAGTTGTTGTAAATTGTTGTAGTTAATTTTTTTAAATCTTCTGCTTGTTATAACACATCTGCTTAGAGATAAATAAAATAAAAAAGTAAAGAAAAACAGTTGTATTACTGTCCCTGCTATAAATAGACGAGCATTTGTTTATTGATTAATTCTGTTATTCAAAATGATTAATGAAGTTTTTTAATAGAAATAATGACACTTCAATTTCTTCATTAGAATGCAATTATTTTCATTTTGAAATTTCTTCTTGTTGTGAAAACACAAAATTAGTGTGTAGTGAAATAGTGGAATAAGAATATCGGGAGGTTTTTTTTATTTCTACTCTTCATTATATTAAATTTTATAAATATAAAATAAAAAAAAAATATTTTCAAACATAAATAAGGATGCAACGAAATTTTTACAAACGCATAAAAATAGGTTCTGTTTGAATCAAACAGAATTTTATCAACCAGATGGTAAAAAACTCACTAAACAACTTGATCCAATGTTTGCAGCAGAATCATCTTCAACTGGAAATAGCTGCAACAACTGCACCACTTTAAACAAAGAAGGAACACACCAGCAACCCTTAATTTTTATATTAAATGATGATTGCCTACAGCGAATTTGCAAAGAATTAAAAATAATTGATGAAGTTAATTTTGCTCTGACATGTCGACGCTTTATGCACATCATGGTATTAGTCTCCAGAACTAAATATTCTATTGTCTATTCTGAAATGTTTTTCGATTGCTATTCATTATTGAAGATTAAGAATTTTTTTCAAATTGTGGGACCCCAAATTAAAAGTTTAGATATTGACCAGCGTATCATTGACCTAGATTTAGATAAATACTGCATTAATGTAAAAAAGCTTACAGCGGCTCCCGTAGAAAATAACAAAGTGTTGCTCAGACTAATTGAAAACCTGCCTCACTTGCAAGAATTTACATTATTTGATATTGATATAGATGCACTTCCGATAGAAAATTTCAAATCCGTAAAAAATTTAAAAAGTTTATATATTTTATTTTGTAACTCTGTAAAATTCACAACTATTCACTTCTGTAGTGATTTGGAAGAATTAAAAATGAATTCTTGCAAATTGTTTACTGCAATGAATTTAAGAAATGTTTGTGCAAATTTAAAAAACTTAAATTATTTAAAAAATCTAAATTATTTAAAAGTGAAGTCTCCCGATTTCACGTATGTTTTCGATACACAAGATTACAAATGTATTTCTGAGTATTTAGTACATTTAAAAGTTCTTAAGATAGACTGGACTAAAGGTGAATTAACCTGTCTTACTCAACTGAAATATCTTAAAAAATTGGAATTCAGAATTAAATCTGAAAGTATATCAACGAATTTTGCCTCACAATTTTCCCCATTTGCAAATGGTCAATTGGAAGAATTTAAAATTCGTATTGTTGGACGATCGTTTTTAAGGACTGAAGCTCTTCAAGTGGCTGCATTGAGAAAATTAAGAATTTTATCTTTGTATACAATATATATAGAGGAGAATGAAGTTTTCGCTATATTATCAGCTTTAAGTGAATTGGAAGAGCTTAAGCTAAAACTGGATGACAACTACAAAAATACGTTTCTGGGCATCTTAGAGCTATTAAAAAATTGTCTTAAGCTTAAGCGAATTAAAATAAAATTTTACTCATTTTTACAAAGAGAATTTGTTCATAAAGATGGTTTGTGTAATGAACTAATGAAATTGTTACAATTTTTACAACAACACCGTTTGCGCGCACATTGTTTACATTTAGACTTGACTGACTTAAATTTTATTTCTGAGGATAAATTTTTGCAAATGGCTAAATATCCAGATATTCTTAAAATAACTTACAACAATAAATAAAATAATAAATTTTTTATGAAAAGAAAAATAAATGAATAAATAAATTCATTTCAGAGTACCCAAAGTCTCTATCATCTTGTTTGTTAGATATTATATCTACAGCTTCTTTTTGGAAGATGACCTTTAATTAAACTTAATGAAATAGTTGTGTTGCCATCACTTCAGTGGCGCACTGAAAAAATATTTTTGCTGGCTATAAGCCATTTTTAACATTAACGATGTGAATAGTTGAAAAGAAGAAGCTAAAAAATCTATATTAATTAAATTTATTTTCTGTTTGTTTGTTCCCTATACAAATTTTTCTTTTCTAACAGATTTGTCAAAAATTTGACAAGGAAGGTCGCCATATACTTTTGGAGCAGCCACGCCCAATTGTACAACTACTTTTCAACGATTTTATCCCGCCACTGTTCCAAAAGCCAGAAATTATGTTTTGAAATATTTTATTTATGAGTAGTTAATGGCTGTATTTATTGGAATGGGTTTTTAAACAAATGAAATTTTATTTGTAAATGGATTTTTCCAAAAATTGATATATATGCTCTCTAAGGATACCGACTCACGTAAAAAAAAACCAGACCGGGCGAGTACGAACGAAAATATCTAATGTACTATAAAAAATATAAAGTTTAAGGACATATGTTGAATAAAAGTTGAGTCTTATATGCGCCAGCTACAGGAAGATCTTAATTATATAATAGTTACTCTAGGATTATGGAAAAATTGTAATTAAAGCGGTAATTGCCAAAAAGATAATAGCAAAAAAATCACTCTTTATATGCTCTCTAAGGATACCGACTCACATAAAAAAGAATCAGACCGGGCGAGTACGAACGAAAATATCTAATGTACTATAAAAAATATAAAGTTTAAGGACATATGTTGAATAAAAGTTGAGTCTTATATGCGCCAGCTACAGGAAGATCTTAATTATATAATAGTTACTCTAGGATTATGGAAAAACTGTAATTAAAGCGGTAATGCTGTTCGCAGAAATGAATAGATAAACATGAGTTAAAGTTTTTAATACTTACAGGATTTAAATTTAAAAGACTAATCAAAGTCCATATGGAGAACCATGTGGTCGGTTGGATTTCTAAGACTTGAAAAAACGTAGTGTGCTTAGTAGCTTCCATGCAGTCGGTATTCTAATATAACTATACTAATATTTAATCCACTACTATTGTCCCTTTTATAATTTCTTATTTTGCAAGAACCCATTTTATCTCAATTCTTTTCTTTAAAAGAGTTTAACACTGTAATAATACTGCGTGTCAAAATTGAAATGAAATGAAAAAGTATAATACATAGTTTGAAAACAACAAATTAACCCTCATCTTTGTGTTGAAAGCCACACAAAAATACCTTTGATAAATTTGAAAAAAAAAAATCTTATAGAAAGTTTTTGACTTTGTCGGCATTATTGTTTAATTATAAAAAAAGAATTTAAAAATTTAAATTTTTTTTTCTGAAAGGATATTTAAAAAATAATTTGCAAGTTAGTTTTCCACACATATGTAATATCCATGTATTTTACGCTCTAATACCATTTTGTCCTCAAATATTTCTGTCTTAATACTCTGTATTGATATTTTCTCTGTCTAGGATGCTCATTCCACATTTTCCAGCTGGCAGACAAATACACAAAGTGTGGTCTAACTTTCCCTATCTTGGCATAGACAACAGGAATCATCCTGTAGAGTGTAGAGTTTAAAATCATTTCCTATGAGGGTCGGAATAACTTTGGCCTATTGTGCTCGTGATACTCTTATTTAATATCGCAATTTTCACTTGAACTGTCCAGTAATTTTGTTTCCTTCCTTCTTTCGAATAGTAAGGCTTGCATAAAACTATTATTTATCCCACGGAAGAATTCTAAATGAACAAAAGAAGTGCCCGCAGCAATTTTATCAGTATGGATCGGAAAAAGTTTGTAATTGCATTTGGAGTACTTGGCTATCAAGGAGAATATATATTCCAATACCACTTGTGCCTCCCCACACATATTTCTGAAGGCATGGACACTGGAAACTTGTAATTTATTACAGTAATTTTTCTCTAAGGTAAGCAATCACTGATGATCACTTAGAATAGTCTAGAGAAGTATAATATTCTATTCATCCTATTTGAGACGGTGAGCATTTCTCACAGTTACAGAAATACAGACATACTGAATTTGCACATGATTTCTGTAAATGACAAGTTGTAGGGCAGTGAATCGAGAGAATACTTCTAAAGGTCTTCATAGCTTCTGTAACATTAAAACAGACTACCCGGTGTAGCTTGTGGTCTTAGTTCTTCTCAGACAGCGTTACGTATAATAAAATGATTTTATCCAACAAATGCCATGTTACTCCTATAAAATACATAGAAATGCCATATGTGTGGAAACAACACCAGAGGGTTAACAACGTAAGTTTCCATGAGGATGAGATGAAGGTTAAAAAAATAAAAATGGAAAGAAATTTGGCAGTCGTATGGCTCTTAGCATTTCTAGAAAATTTTCTAATCATTTATATTTTGCATACGAACAAAATAATAACAAAAACAGCTGACAAAATCCAATGAAAATCTTAACACGTATGATTTTTCGACAGTCGTATCAAATACCATTTGATTTTGCTCTCTTAATTATAGTGAAAAACCTGCATTAATACTAATAAAATCAAAAAGGATTAGGAAATTATTTTTTCTTCTCTATATCCTGTCTTTTTCCTTTTTATGTAACAGAAAATATTATTTGGAATCAAAAGTAATAAAGTACACTGTACGACAAAATTATACTTTATTCAAAATAACAAGGTTCTGACTTTTGACCACTCATTATGGCAGACGGTACTAAAAAAAACTAACACGCATAGTTAATTTGAAAGTTCACATTTGACTTTGTGCCAAATTGGTGTTTAAAATTCTCATTGTTCACTCCTTTCACTGTAAGTAAGTTTCTCCATTTGTAATTTCTGCATCGTACATGTACCACCCTATAAAGCTTAACAATTCTGGATCCGTATAAATAGAAGAATCGATAGAAGAAACTATTTTTTTTATAATTTTTTTGAGAAGATTTTTAGGTATTTTGTGTGAAATACAAAATGAACTAAAAACGTAGTACGGAGTTTTATCAAAAATGATATGATAAAACAATCAAAGCAATCAGTCTCAAGGGCTAATAAAAATCAAAAATATTTATAACCGAAACTTTAGTTTTTCATTAATTTCTGTTTTTAAAACGTACACGTGCTAAATGTATGCACATACATTCCTATTGAATAATACAAGCATACATGTGAGTAATGTGTGTAAGCGCACACACAAAACCGGACAATCGGTCTTGTACTTGTTTGTGGCTTTTAAATGTTTTGTGTGTAATGAAACTACAAGTACATAAATCTTATAGAAAGAAGTTTTTTTAACTTTTCCTTATATTTTACTTGATATCAAATATTTTTCGATTAAAATATGCTTGCAAACATTTAAATTAAAGTTATTTTGCATTCTTATTCTTCTTTTTTGAAGTTTAATTTTTATGTATAAAAATTAATTTTATTGCTTTTAAAATTAAGGTCCCAGGGTATTCAATGAAAATAATTTTAATATTTATTTGCAATTTAATAAAAACTCTTTTTATATACTTTTTTAATATTTTACAAAAATGCACAAAATTAAAAATATGCATATTTGACCACTGCAGTGAATGGTACATAGTACTCGGCACGGCCGAAATTAACTTGTTCAAATTTTAGTTGTAAATCGGTGTACGTAACTATGCGAATTTGTCATTTTAGGTAAATGATGTGTTCAGAATACTTACGTAAAACACTACAAGCAATATTTTTGTGAAATCTGTTAATCCTCTAGCTCTTTAACAATTTTCAAATCGAAGCACAAATTTTGAATTCAAGTGTTATGTGATTCGTTTCATCCAGAAGATATCTAGGAAATCAAAGCCTATTAAAAAAAAAACGGAGTACATATTTACATACGGTAGTAAAAAGCCATGTATACTTGTGATATTAAATTTTATATATATATATATATATATATATTTTTTAGTAAAAGCATTATTTAAAAATTTATTTACTAATTACATTTTTACTCCTTACCGTACAACAAACACAGCCAGATATGAATTCAGAATGAGACAACTTTCACGCCAGAGACAGCATCGCATAAATATTAAACAGAAGTTGACATCTTTGTGACTAAAGAAGTTGCAGGCTAATAAATTGCGAATGTCCAGTTATAAATAAATATGTAACATGTAAATATAAAGTCTAAACCGTTTGCACAATAATATAAACATACGTATGTATGTATGTTTGTGTTAATGCATGCATTTTAGTACGGACACACAATACGAATTAGAATTACATTGCCGATAATGATAAGAATCTTTAACAGTTTTGCACATGACTGGTGCTTTACCTTAGAATTATTTATATCACAGGAAACGTTGTTCGGACACATGGGAATGAATTCATTTACTGTAAGAATATTAACTATAGAGAGATAAAATATATTTTCCTGTCCGACTTCGGCAGACCAAAGAACGAAACATTTAAAAAATTATAAAACTCAATCTTCAGAAAAAATGGACAAAGAATGCGTATGCTAAATGTAAAAAACTTAAATATTAAATTCTCAATTGAAATGCCTGTAAAGTTTATTAAAAATAGTTTATCTACATAAACAAATATATATATATAAGCAAAAGTTTCGAGAAAAATAATAATGAATATGGGGCGTATTAAATTAAATCTATGACGTATGAACAAATTCAATAGATTTCTGATCTGTATAATCCAAGAGAGTCGCGATTAACTTTTTATTCGTCTACTTCTACTTTTGAATAGAATAAATTATATGGGTTTTTTAATGATTAAAATTTTTTCAATGGGTTTCTTTACTCTAACGATTTCTGCTCATAAAGACCCTGGTGAGACCATTTTAATCACTTCATTTTAGATGCATGTATTCTAATTGAATCGTTCTTTTGAATTAATAAGAGAGCCACTTCTATATTCACTTTGACAGCAGAGCAGTATTACAGATATTCAGTGCTTTTAGGACAAGATCGAAACAACTCTGGGATTGTCAAACCTTTCTGAAGAGGCTAACATCTAGCAACAGGGTTTACCTGATATGGAAATAGAAGATATATGTAGGTAAGGAGAAGGCAGAAAAATCGTAAACAAATTTGGTGCTAGTAGTTTTATTGGCCCATAACCATTCGGCGAATTGTGTCTATTAAGTTCAGATTTAAAGATTGGATGTTAATAGAATTGGGTTTAGTCTTAGGGTAGACAAAACGTTTATGCTATTCTGCTCTCGGGGCTATCTGGGGAAAATAGGTACGCCAGCACCTGGAACTGCCATAGGTTTGAATCTGGCAGAACGAAACCTTCGGGTTCACCTAAAAGATACCTTCGGGGTCCGACCAGTGACTCTCAACACTGGTACAACGGAAACCGGTAGCCCCACAGAAGAACCACAAACGACCGAGCAATGGGTTAAGAGTTGATGCTCACAACCAAGATTGAACAATCAGTTCTCGGAGTCTGTGGACCGAACTTCGTTCCAACCCCACAGGGTTTAATGGATGATGTTCTGGGGACAACATCCCTGGCTCGTTGTTCGGTCTGTGGTATGAAGTTCATGTCACCTCTGGCAGGGTGTCATGTTCTCCGATGTGCTGTTTCATAGAAACAGAAATTCATAGACACGGGTTTTGGATCGGCCCAACTCCCTTAACAAGGGTGGTGTGTGTGACATGGCAGAAACAAACATAATTTGCTACCTGTGCCCTTAATTGGTCACAGGTACTGTAGTGGTAGGCACAAAAACCACTAGTGGCTTGACCACGGTGAGATAAGGCCCTAGGGCAGGTGCTCACCTAAATCATCCACATATATTCCGCTCTCGGAAGAGAAAAATTGGCTTAATAGATCTGACTTGGACTAAATCCGCGGGATGTATGACTAGACGTTGCAGAATCCTAAAACACTTGACAAATCTGACGATCAGCCTAAACAGCCCCTGCAAAGTTCATAACTAAGACAAGGAATCAGCAGCTGACTTCCAAAACGTCAATTGCTTTGTATTCAAGTAAAGCGTCGTATTTCATAACGATGAAGTATAAAATATTGACGATACATCACATTTCAAAACGTGGTAGATAAGTAGAAGAAACGTCGCAAAAAAGCAATCAGCGCACCAGTTTCAAAGTTGATGCTTTTAAGCATAATATTAAAAAATAAAGTATTAATTTCTTTCAGTGTAATAGTAAATTACACGGCTACCACTGTCTCATTAGCCACTATATAATATAAGATAGAGATGTGTAATGCCATAAGCACAATATTCTTGTGACAGCCAAATTACAACTGCGGGCAAACATATCATCATCACTCGGTACCTGTTCCATCAGTATTTTCCAATTCAGGAATAGAGTAAGCGCAAGTTTCTTAATTTGATTAAATTTTTTCATTTAAAATTATATTTCTTATGCGAACTACTGGGCATGTTATGCGAGAAGGTTTCCTATTATCAAACACATGTTGAAAGGTGTGCTTAGGTTGTTGTACTTGGGTGTTGCAACATTCACATATTTGCATAATTAAGCACATTTCTTACAATTTATGCAGTTCCATTTAATTTTTAAAGTTTTTGTTGGAAAATGTTTAGTTACAAGTCAACTTTTTATAACAAATTCACATGCTTGTTCGTTCGTATGTACGAGTACGCAAATAAAAAAGAAAACCTAAAAAAAAAAATAGGTAAATAATAAAGAGGTAAAATGGAACTGGAAAAATATTATGTATGTAGTATGTCTTCGTGCAGAAATGTTGATGAAAACTTTAGCGGAAGTGACTGCTGTGGTATGTGTGTATACATACATGTGGAAGTTAGTTTTATGTCAATGAGCATTTGTGGACAACATGAGTGTGTGTGTGTGTATTTTAAAGGATTTGTAAGAATGTACCGTCTGGTTGTTCTATCAGACAAGCAAGTGTAGGTTCTTATAGTCATAGTCATGCAAGTTTGTATTTATTTTTTGAGTTTTTTGTTCACCTTCGCTTTATTTGCTTTGTGGTGACACATTCACATTAAATATGAGTGCAGTTGAATTCCACACCGAAAAATTCCTTTGAAAAATTTCACGACAATAAATTAATACGATTTATTGCTGACGATAAGAGTGCGCTTGTATTTGAAAATATATGGTTATGGCAAGAGCTCTGCAATTCAATTGTAACTTTAGGTTGTGCTGTGTTTTCAATTGGAAATAAAGTACTTTCTAATCTACCTACGAAAAGTTGTCTGTCAAAATTAGATTTACAGTGACACATAAATTTCTAAACTTGAGAGGTTTAGAGAATTTGTCGTCTTGTCGTTACTTTGCTATTGACTAGAAATTATTGAGTTTGGCACACATGAAAGTAATAAAAAGTGCAAATAATGTTATTGCGGCTTTAAAAGTTTGGTAATTAAGAAACAGAAAAAAATACAAGAAAAATTTTAAGAAAATATTTCTTTTTTTGGCTTAAAAATTTTAAAGCCTAAAGCTTCAATTGCGAAATAGCAAAATTCTCAACGTA
The DNA here is from genome assembly GCA_947397855.1 of Thelaira solivaga. NCBI lineage: Eukaryota > Metazoa > Arthropoda > Insecta > Diptera > Tachinidae > Thelaira > Thelaira solivaga. The sequence continues at coordinate 44,880,653 of OX377611.1, read as the reverse complement.
TTAAGATGAGATTATTTCTAGGAGTTTTAAAAACATCTAGGCAATTTTAATTACCCGAACATTTTCAGACTCATTATGTACATTAAAAAAATTGTAAGAACTTGGAATTTTTCAAAATTTTTTCTTTGTCAATGTTATTAAATTTGTGTGTAAGTTGATAATAAAGGGTGTTATTTATAGACGTATAGAACTTTAAGTTGGCATTACTGTTCAAGATGGCGACCGATTCAACAGCTGTCAAGTGATTTATTTTCAGTTTGGCTTGGCAATTCATCATGAATAGACTCACGCCTGAACAACGCTTGCGTAGATTCGTTGAATGGGCCCAAAACGAGATTGCTTTTGTTCCCGATTTTCATAAGCGAATTTTGTTAAGCGATGAAGCGCACTTCTGGTTGAATGGCTACGTCAACAAACAAAACTGCCGCATTTGGAGTGAAGCGAATCCTCAAGTGTATGTCGAAACTCCGTTACATCCAGAAAAACTGACTGGGCTGGTGGAATCATTGGTCCGTACTTCTTCAAAAACGATGATCACCAGAACGTTACAGTCAATTGTGATCGGTATAGAGCCATGATTACATCGTAAAGAGTGCCTTATTGGGCGTTGATCTCATGGCTCCTGTAATCAAAGTGGCCATGCATCTGAAATTCCTTTCAAATCGGGATCGGTTCGTAGTCGTGTTCAGTGCTTTCCACCACACCACGACTCCATAAAACAAGATGGGCTGAATCACCATCTTGAATAGCCAGTGAACGTTGCGAGGATTTAAGCCCCATTTCGTCCCTATGGCCCTCCTGCAGGCGTATATCGCCGCATTTGCCTTCGAGGCCCTTACCTCTACATTCTCCTTCCAAGAGAGTTTCCTATCCAGAATCACTCCCAGGTATTTTGCACTGGCAGAAAGGCTCAATTCCGAGCCGTTCAGCCTTGGCAATCTGAATGCAGTATTTTCCCGTGAATAATACAAGTTCTGTCTTTGTCGGATTGACGTTTAGTCCCACTGACTTACTCCAGTTAGTGATGATTCTAAGTCTCCATTCTCAGGGATAATGCATCCAGACAGATTCCTGATATCGCCACCGCCACATCGTCTGCATATGCCACAGTTTTGAAACCCATGGAATCCATCCTCCTGAGGATTGCATTTATGGTTATGTTCCATAAAAGCGGTGATAGGACCCCTTCTTGAGGTGTGCCCCTTACAGCCGATCTGGTTATCCCAGCCGTACCCAACGAAGATTCTATATGAGAGGTTGACAGCAGGCGATCGTCAATCGACATCCGGATTCTGATGTCGATGAGTCTCTCCAGCGTCTTTAGCAAGAAGGATGTTAGACAGATTGGCCTAAAGTTCTTCGCAGTTACGCAAGACGTTTTCCCACCCTTAGGGATGAAAATCACCTTGCTCTTCTTCCAGCCCACTGGGATATATGACCGTGCAAGGCATGCATTATATATTCCCAGCAGCCAGGGAGAAATTACCATAAAGTTCCACTGTAGATCGGCAGGTATAATACCGTCCGGTCCAGGGGATTTATAAGGCTGAAAACTATCAATGGCCCATTTTAAGGAATCCATCTCTATTCTCTATAGTACTGAGCGTCATCATTCATTGCACCTGAAAGCGTAGAACACCCCGGAAAGTGGGTGTCCGTCAACACTTTCAACGCCTCATGCCACAAGATTATCTTTCGGATAAATAAAGTTCATGTCAATCGAATAATCCATCGTTGTTTTATTTTAATTTAAAGTTATATACGTCTATAAAAAACACCCTTTAAATAAGCAAACGAATGTAGGCATTTTGAATGAAATATACACAGAGAATTTATTTAAAAACTGTGTCTTGCAAATTTCTTAATTGAATATTTTTATTCTGTTTTAAAATATATAATAAAATAAAGACTTCGGAAAGAAAAAAATTTTAGATTCGTGTTTCTGTAAATTTTAATTTTTAGTTTCGTTGTTTTTGAAATTCCAAATTTGACAACGCTGTCAATTAATTTCATAGTAACTTTTCTTATAAGGATCACTCAGAAAAATTATTCGTCAATATGACAATTTTGTTTAATTAAAACCTTAATTTGAAGCATAAGTTTTTTCTGTGCAGAAGCAAAAATACGTAGTCGAGTAAAATATGAGTAACGTGAAAAACAAAGTTTTACATTAAAAATGAAATTAAGCCCGACTTGAATTAATTAGTATTGAGGTGATTACAGTGAAGAATGGCAAACCCGCCACTGTAAGTAGAAAGGGTATTGACATACAAATAAGTACGTGATGTCGTTTGTAATTTAAAAAAAATATAAGTAAATCTTTTTCATGTGCGTAACACTCTTTCGTGTGGACTCGTACGATAGCAGGCACTCGGTGGTGTTTTCTGAGCACCTTTGTCATATTGACATTTTCATTTATGATTCTTCTTACAAAATAGGCCTCAAAAGCGCAATTTCTATGACAATTTTACTATGGATGAAGAATATTCAAACATGACAATATTTTGTTTTAAGAATGGATATAAAAACTGTATATGAATATCGTTGATATTGTCCGTTACTGTCTCATTAATACGCGGACGCCTGCCGAACAAAATTAAATCGAGTTATCTATGATATTTTGAGCAATTACTTAAAAAATTCATTCAGCTTCTTTCATAGATGATTTCACATTAGGCATCGTTTGGCATAATGAATCAGTATGACATTTCCCACCGAACAGTTGTGATTAAACATAAATACATGTGTCTGTTTATTGTCTTATGTGTAATACGAATGATGCCAGTACAAAATTTTTGAATTTTTCTTGCTAACTGTAGTTATTTTGAACTTTTCTTTAATATTTATTTGTGCACTGAGCCAAATATCGCGTTGTAATATTTACAAATTATGTGGTCTTTTTTAACACCATCCCGTTGTTTCTTTTATTGACAATTGTTAAAAGCGTGCTTAAATCGACAGCAGTGTATTGTAAATTTAAAAAAAGTTACGATTTTACTTTTCTGACAACACACGTTGTCAAACTTTAAACGAAGGTTGTGGAATAGTGTATGTCGTCATATTTCCAACTTATTAAGAAACATTGTCAAATTGACAACGGTTGTTGTCATTTCGAGAACCGTATGGCACCAAATGTCGTCATTTTGACGAAAAAAGTTTTTGATTGAATGTTTAAAGACTTTACTCTTGACAAGTATAAAATCAGAGTCAGATTTATGTCTTTCTTCTTCATGTGGGTGGTACTAGTGGTTGATCAAAGAGTGTAACAGGCCTCTGAGTCTGTAATGCTTACCATACAAAAATAAAAGTCATCATGATAATTACGAATCTTCCGACAAATCACAGGTGTCCACTTGTCCATTGTCGCAAGAAGACAACGCAATATTGTACAGACATAGCCTCTGCAGGTGACAAATATTTATTTCCTACAAAATAGTTGAAGTAGGTAGATTTTATGAAGTTAGTGACCGATTTACGATTTTTCGCACAAGGCCACATATTAAACCCAAAATTTATCTGGATCATTTAATACTTTAAAATGACATAATATGCACCATCATGTTAAGTGCGGATAAAAGGCAATACAAACACTCTGGAAAATTTTATAAAACTAACATTTGTTGCCTTGTGTAGTTTATGTCATTTTATTATTTCACAACATGTTTTTTACATATGTATTTTAGTTTTAAAATACACATGTTTTCTTCATGTCTGTCAATATTTTTGTTTTTTTACAGAAGGTTTATAATTTTTGGTCACAAACGACATGTACAAATACGTCTGACATAGACTCTGTTTTTTTATAACAGCTGATCTACTCAAAAATATTACTCACTTTTATCAAATCTTTTTCCATATTTAAATACAATTGTTATTAATTTTAATATAATTAATAATAAATACCAATTTACAATATCCAATTTTATAAAAACAATATTTATTTTTTTTTCTGTGCTTCTTCTTTTTACTACATAAATACCCACGTCCTTCGTTTGAAAAATGGCTTATAGCCGCTGAAAATATTTTTCATTGCGTTATTGTAGTGGTGGCGAGACAGCTATTTTGTTTTCTTTTTAAGCTACAAAATGATAAGCTTGTACAAAATAATTGTATATTCCTTGCTTCAATATTATTGAAAAAACGAAAGTAGATAAAAAAATTTTATATATTTTTCTTGTAAAATTTTTTATTCAGGCGGCTAACGATACAGAAAATTATTATACGGCGACAAATATTTCCACAAAGCGTAGACATTTAAAACATATGACTATACATGAGAAAATAGAGCATGCTCTAATTGAAATTTTGTCAGAAGTTTTCCTCATGTTTTTTTACAGAAGCAATGTTTTTGAGGGCACACACGACATGTTTTTGTTTCACATTGTAAAAATTGACAAATACAGTGTAAAAAACATTTCGTGTATAGGGACGTTTACAAAGCTTTTTATGAATTTTTTTCAAAATATTTAAACAAAATTTAAAAATATAAATTTATAAAAACCGACACAGCCCAATTTAACTTATTTTTCTCTTAATTTTAGGTTTCTTCCATAGAACAAACCAGATGTTTTTATTGTGCTTTGTTAAAAACATTTTACGGAAAGTCAGTTTACTTACTGTAGTGTCATAATAATGTCTTTAATTTATTGTTTTATATTCAATTGCTAAAACAAATAACGTTTTATAACCTCAAGCATATTGATAAATTTTTGTTTTACGAGTGTTTTGTGTACGTTTGTAGGAAAACAATAACAAATTACGAATTCACTTCATGCAAAAATAAAAGTAGTGCCACAAAAAATATGCAGTAATAAATTTAGACATAATTTTTAATTAAAACAAAATATTTATGTATTTGTTTATGATATCAAAGGAAGATTAAAAAATGAAATTTAGCCGCAGACAGTTTATTTTATAAATAGAAATTTTATTTTTATGATTTACTGTTTGTTTATTGATTTTAGCCATAAATTTATTATATAGCTTTTTCAAGTGTTTTTTTATATTTAAATAATAAAATCAAGCTGGAACGCTATAGCCTATTCAGACATACACGTCAATTAAGCAATTAGGCATTTTTCGCATTTTTCGCATTTATCGTCTATATTGAGCTCAATTTACCATACAAATTTAAATTAAATTATTGCGTAATTAAAAATTGATTGCACGTAGATGAAGTCAAAATGCAACTCTGTGTTGTGAGAAAAGTTGATATTTTCAGTATTTAAACAAAAGGACGCAGATAATTTTAAAAATAAATATCATAAAATGGAAATGGCAGGTGAAGTTGTCGCTAAGTAAATTTTATAAAATATTTATTGAAAACAATTTTTAAGTAACTAATTTCTTTTAATTAACAGTAGCAAGAGCCCTGCTTGATATGTGGCCAGAGCAAATATAAGAACTTCGATGTCAGCGGAAAACTTTTTAACAAAGCTAGTTTACCTTCAAAACTGGATTGTACTGATCAGAATAGTTCAACATTTCTAGTATAAGCAGCCCACATTTTTTAAAAACCCGACTTTCTTTTAATTTTTTAAATATATTTTTATGACATATTTTCACAAAAAAAAAAAAACATAATGGCCCATAATCATAGACACACTAAAGTCGGTATCTTTTTAAAAATGACTTTAAGTTCATATAATTCTTATGAACAAAAGTCAGCTCTTAATAGAAGCCTACTTTTTTCTCACTATTATTATGGCCCAATATTTTCAGTTTTCAAATGCTTAAATGTGTAAGCATATGTGTGAACACCCAAATCAATCACACAATTTAAAACTTAATTGACTTCATTAACTTTCATATCTGAAGATGCAAGTGTTGTAACTTTTAAGTAAACCCAGATAAAGCTTTCAAAAATCTAAAGAAAAAAATGAAGAGATAATTGAACATTTCGAATAAATCAAAATCACCAATTCGGCTAATTTATGTTTTGGCATTAGGAAGGGTCTTACGCACAGAAAATAGTTGAGAATAAAGTAATAAAAATATTATCTGCTTCTTCTTTATAGACATTCTTTTAAGAGTGGTACATTAATTGAGAACGAGGCTCTTTATGTAGAAAATTATCATTTGCTTCTACTTTAAATAACAGATATGTAATTTGCGGCCCCATACAAAATGTTACAGAATAATTCTAATTATCTAACGGAAAGGTAAGAGTTTCAGTACAAAATTGCAGTCCAGTATTTTTTCTCTTTGCATGAATTATTATGAGTAGAGATGCCAAGCGGGGAATCCCGTTCCCGTAAATTCCGGCATTTTTTAACTTTTAAATACGGGGTTAGGCGGGAATTTATTAATCCCGTTTAAGTTATATTTTTATTGGCATAAGATGTATTTTTCTATGTCTCCTTATTAAAAACTTATTACTTATTGTTTGATATACTTACAAAAAATTTCTTTTGAAAAATTGGAAATGATAAAAGAATGAAAAAATAAAATTTTTTTTAATAAAATTAAAAAAAAAAAAATCAGATAAACATGTAGAGTTCACAGGTACATTCAAGCTATGCAACAGAGTTTTAAAAACCAACAAAGAGTCCACGAAAGGCCTATTAAACCATCTTAAAAAAAAAAAAACAATAAAAAAATCAAATCAGCAAATATTATTTTTAATATAATTGTGTTAAATATTGTTTTGTTTTGTAAAAAATACTCTTATATATGTTTTTTTGGAAAATCCTGATTAAATTAATAATTCCCGATTTCCAGGATTCTTAAAAACCAGTCTCATTTGTGACATCTATGAGTATATATAATTATGGGACTATTGAAAATGTCACAATATGAACTTAATACTCGTACATATAAATTAATCACTTACATAAATTCAGCTTAATTAATATACGAGGTCACTAAAAATTATTTTAAAGTTTAATATTAATATAAAAATATTTCTGAACATTTCTTCTTTCATTTAGATGACTTGTTAAGGGAAATTAATTAATTAATTAATTAATCAACTAAATTAGTAATTAATTAATTAAATATTAAATTTATAAGATCGAGTTTAATAAAATTATTTTAAAATATTTTATTTTTTGGTACACTTCTTTATGACATCACTCTTTTCTTCACTATTTGATGAATCATTATTCGTTCATTCTGCTTAGAGGAAATCTTCGCCTTATTGTAGTGACAACTTCAAGTTTGTTAAAGTTTCTTCCATTCATTCAACAACTTAAATAAAATATATTTGAGATGTGGGAGGAGCACAATTGTTGCACGTGTCCTAACAAATACTCGCAAATAAAGCATTTACATTTTGTTTTATTCTTTTGCATTCGCTTTCTGTTACATCCTTTGTTAAAGTTTTTCTTTGCATATAAATACTTGGATGTTCATGGTAAATTGAATTTAGTTTCTGGGGAATAAGATAATATTTTTATGAACGCATCAAATTCACCCAACCAACCATCCATCTAGCATGCAAATGTCATTACTTTAAATGTTGTACAAAAAAGCTTAACTGCTGAAATTTTTTTATTTAAATGAAATGTTGACAACACAAACCTCGTATTTGCGATTGTAGTGCTTGAAATTGAAATTACGCACCCTTTTGATTCATGAACCTTGAATACTTTGGATATACTCGCATGTTTCTTTGCGGAAACGTTTGTATGAGCAGCATGTAATTAAGTTTATTCTTCTTTGCCTGGCAATAGTGAGTCGTATCAGCCCCTTTTATGTGCATTTATATCTATTATGTGAGTGTATTCCAAGTGATTTTCTGTTTCTGCTGCCGTATGTAATCACTCGTACGTAGTAGCTTTCTAATAGAATCTTCCGTCTGTTTGCTTGCCTCCCTGTCTGCAGCATATTATTGTAAACTATTGCGTAATTGCAAAAATTGCATACACATCCTGATAAAGGTTAGACACATCCATACATACGTACATAGACATATGCGCTCTTACTACCAAACATGTGTGTTTGCATGTATGTTTGTATTTACTACATACACTTTCACATTCATGATACTCACCAAACTGAATGAAATGAATTTTTCACATTCTTGTAGTTTCCTTTTCAGAAATGCGTAATAATGACATTCTTGGAAAATGTCTAACAACAACACGACACCATATACACTCGCATACATAGAAAGAAGTATAAAAAATAATATTATACATTCGTATGCAGGTGAGCTTTACTACTGTGAGTGAAATTACCCTCAATAAAATCTTTCAAGCATTTAAGTGCAATTAAAAATTCAAGTTCTACTACTTATGATAATTACCGATAAAAATAAGGTTTTAAATTACATTATCGAAAAGATGATTGAAATGATTGACAATATTGACAGGTGCATGTATGACTAACAAATAGCACAGACAGGTTACAACAAATACGAGTATATAAGCAGCAATATACATACGGACATTTAAAAAAGAGTTTTGTCTAGTTGTTGGTGAACATTTTCTACTCAGTTTTACACAAAAATTATATTTTTTTATTAGATCTGTTGTGCGATTCAGTAACTTTTATTACGAACATTCGTATCGAAAAAATAAGTATAACGATATTTGACCGAATTTGGTATTCACCAACTTTCCGAAAAAAATATTCGGTACGACAGAAATCGTTATTTGCGATGATTATTTATGTGCTGTTAACTTTGTCGCAAGCTTCAACAAACAATTCCATTTGCGATGAAATTAATAGCAAATAAATAAATTATAAACATGTTATCAAATTACACAGGCCAACAAAATATTTTTTGTGTTGTTCAATTGTGTGCCAAACAATTTTCTTAGAAAAAATATGTTTTCTTTTTTATCAATTAATAATTAAATAATAATTTGTAAAAGAGGTGCAAGCACCTAATTGTAAATAAATCAATTTTAAATTTTCAATCAGTTTTTTAACACGTTGAGTACCAGTGCATTGCCGGTGGTACACATTTAAATTTGATTTCTTCTAAATTCAATTCAATATATTTTTGTAAGAATTATTCTTGATCCAATACATGTGGATTGAAGATACATGTGGATTATATTACCTGTGTGCCACGTGTACCACCGGCTGTCACATACATATTTAACGATACAATTAACGAAAAACGATTTTCAAAAATTCATTTTTCATAAGAAAATAATTAATTTAGGCCGGTTGTTATAAATTGGCATTTTAGAAGTATATTTTTATTTTGTATGACAGCATTTATTTTTATTTTTCCTTTCTTTCAATAAAGACTATTTTTTTCTAAAAAAAACTTTATTTTAAATGCTACTATTTTTTTTTAAATGAAGTATTTGAAGTGTCTAATCTGATTTTGATACAAAATATTTAAATTTATATTGATTCATATATTTATTCTAACATTATTTCGTAGTGCAACACTGTTTTTTCGAGTTATTGCCGAGTCTTCTATATTCTTCATTGTAGTAGCTAAATATTCATATTTTCCAATTTGCATATTCTTAAATATAAAAAATAAAATTAATAAACAAGATTTTCTGAAATTAAAATAAATCCTTTTGAATACTTTTTTTCTTGTTAATCCCAAGATAATTACATTATTTCAGTTAAAGAAATTAAAATTAATCACTCGTCGATGTGTTAACGAAAATTCTGTTCTGGGATACTTATTTACTTTTGAAAGCAATAGATACTATAGATACTCAATTTTTTAATATAAAAAATAAATTTTAAGAAAGGTTAGGTTAAACAGGTCGCCCGAAAGAAATAAAAAAATTTTAAGATATAAATCCAACCATTTAAATTGTTTTCAAACATTTTTTAATAAATATCTAATATTAAATAAAGAAATTAAAATTAACGGCAAAAGTCAAAAACTATATGTCGCTAAGATTTCTGCATTAGGAGTTTAATTCGTGTTACACACAAAATATTTAAAAGAAACACATACATACTCGTACACACGTTCATATAAAACCGACTGCCTGGCTTCGTGTTTGTGTGCACATACATTATGCACATGAACAACTTAAAACATTATATTAATAAAAAATAAGGAATTAATGAAAAAACAAAATTTCAGTTGTAGTTTTAATTTTTTGTGGCCATTTGTTTACCGATTGTGTTAATTTTTTGCACAGATTGTATTTTAGAGAAAGTACGCAAAATAATTCATATAGAAAAATGATAAAAAATTGAGGAAGGTTTTATTTAACCATACTATGTTAATTTATCATATTATTTTTGATAAAATTTTAATTGAAACCATAAATAGAGCTACTACAACTATAATTTAATATTCTGATTACAATAAACATAAGGGGGATTTTATCCAAAAAAAATTAATCTAGACTCTAACATCAACGTTATCGATATTTTTCTTATAATTTTTTAATAAAATTTTACTTTAAAGTCTACGTAAAGTTTTTTTTGATAAATAAGAGCAAATATGTTCAATTAAATGAGAAAAATTAAAAAAATTAATTTTTTTCTTTTTTTTTTCTCTTACGCAACCATATAAATAAAAAAAATGTATAAAACAAAAACTTCATCGCTTAAACTCAACTGAGTTTTGTGGTTGGAGTAGCTAAACTGCTTATGAACTACTTCCAACCCTGGTATAGTTCAATAAATTTGGAAAGAAAGTCAAACCAGCCGTACAATGTAATCAATAAATATAGGTAAATTAACCGAAATGAAAAATCAATAGAATGAAAATTTTTATTTACATAAAAGTTTTATTTTAAAGAAGTTATATCAAAATGTTTATATAATTTAATTTAAAACTTTTTAGTTAAAATTTTGTACAAAACATAAAAATCATTGTTGACAATGACCGCCATATCTGCAGTTGAGAGGGATTTTTAATACGTTTGGGTAAAAAATAAATATGTTTAGATAGAATCTAATCATGCTACGTTTTCACCAGAATATGGTTGCTCTCAACCATTTAGCAAAACAACATAATTGGAATTGATCACTAAAATAGTTAAATTTTTGCTAAATAAAGATTAAGAAATAAATAAAATTTTATTCAATTGAAAAAATATTTACGAGTACATCAATTTATCAACAAAAAAAAAATCAACTGAAATATCAATGAACAGTTTTGTTTCGTTAGTAACTTCGGCTTTAAATTTGTTAATTTCGTGATTAATCAGCTAACAGTGGGCTGCAAGAGTAATAAAAGTGCATGAAATTCACTAATTTCAATTTTAATCAAATTAATTTTATAATTATGTCTATCGCAATATATTGAAAATTTTATAGTTTATTTTCATGCATACAAGAAAATCAAAAATTTTCTGCTCTACTTTAATCGTATGTTTCTAGGTGTGTCTATTGCTGAGGGAGTTTTAATGAAAATAGCTTCTACTGTGGTGTTTAAGTATTTTGCAACTGCTGGATATACAATCATACGAGCACATCCGCAGGAACTGTGAAATATTTTTAGTTTTATAAATTTTATAACAAAGAAAATCTCAGTGGTGGTGATTGTTGAAGGTGAATTTTTGATTATACGTTTTTACTTATAAAAGGTGATTTTATAAGAACTATCGGAAATTTAAAAAAAAAAAACACATAAAATTCAGAAAAATGCATGAAATATTTATTTGGATCGATAGTTGGGTCGATATAATTTAATGTTTGAAGATTATTTCATGCAAATGTTGGCCGCGGCTGCGCCTCAAATGGTCCATCCGCTTAGTCCAATTTTGGCATACTCTTTCCAACATTTCGGCCGGTATCTCACGAATAATGTTGGCAATGTTGGCTTCCAGTGCGTCAATCGAAGCGGGCTTGTCCCTATAGACATTAGCCTTAACATAGCCCCACAAAAAATAGTCTAGAGGCGTTAAATCGCACGATCTGGGCGGCCAATTGACTGGTCCCAAGCGTGAAATAAACTGTTCACCGAACTCGCCTCTCAATTGGTCCATTGTTTCGCGTGCTGTGTGGCATGTGGCACCGTCTTGTTGAAACCACATGTCATGCAAGTCAAGCTCTTCCATTTTGGGCAAAAAAAAGTTTGTTATCATCGCACGGTAGCGCTCACCATTCACAGTAACGTTGTGATTCGCATCATCTTTAAAGAAATACGGCCCAATGATGCCGCCAGCCCATAATCCGCACCAAACGGTTGTTTTTTGTGGATGCATTGGTAGCTCTTGCAATGCTTCTGGCTGCTCTTCACTCCAAATACGGCAGTTTTGCTTGTTCACGTATCCATTCAACCAGAAATGAGCCTCGTCGCTGAACACAATTCTTCGATAAAAAAGTGGATGTTCATCTAACTTTTCAAGAGCCCATTCACCAAAAATATGGCGTTGTGGTAGGTCGTTTGGCTTCAATTCTTGCACCAGTTGTATCTTATAAGGCTTCACACCCAAATCCTTCCGCAAAATTTTCCACGTAGTGGAGTAACAGAGGCCCAATTGCTGCGAACGGCGCCGAATCGATAATTCACGGTCATCACCAACACTGGCCGATACGGCTGCGATATTTTCTTCAGTTCGCACTCTACGTAAGCGTGTTGGTGGTTTAATGTCCAACAATGTAAATTTGGTGCGAAATTTTGTTACAATAGCCCGAATAGAAGCCTCAGTAGGTCGATTAAACTGACCATAAAATGGAAGAAGCGCGCGATGAACTTTCTTAACAGAGCACGCATTTTGGTAATAAAATTCAATAATTTGCAAGCGTTGTTCGTTTGTAAGACGATTCATGATTAAATTATAGACCAAACTGAAGATGTTTGACAGTGACACAAGATACAAAACGTGCGTGAGCTGTCAAAACTAGTGTTGCCAAAAAGATAATAGCAAAAAAATCACTCTTTATAAATATGTACATACAAGTATGTATTACAAGGATGTTTGTATGCATATACATATGTACATGTGAATCGAATATTTATGTGCGTGTGTGTGTTAGTTTTGCTTATAATTTGACTGTTTGTTTTGCTGAAATATTTTGATTGCAGATTTAAACATGTTTGTTCTTGACATCCCACATACAAAGAAAAATATTGTTAAAACAACCATATTCTGGTGGAACATAGTAGATATGGTTAAGTTTTTTATTGCATCTACCCATATATATTTTCCAATTAAACATATTAAAAATTCCTTTCAGCTGCAGATGTCGCGGTTCAACCCCGGGTCAGGAACAAAAAATTTTGTTTTAATTTTTTATGCAATTTTTATATTTTTAGTTATTTTTATATAATTTTTTTTACAATAAATTTTTTGTATAAATAAATTTTTTTTTAATATATTGACTTTTTGTTTCTATCAATTTAATTTATTTATTACAAAAAAGAATGAAGTGCAGTGATATTATTTTTCTGGTAGGTGCTGTCCAGTGAAACAAGATTCTGTTTTTGGAATTTGATAAACCTTCTTGATTTGTCAAAAAAGACAGACATGGCTTATATACTTCGACCATATAAATGTAAAAATTTTGACAAGTCAAGAAAGAACTTGAGGTGCATATTTGCTTTCTTGATATCACCTTGTATGAATTACCTTAGGTGAAAATGTTCGCCTTGTTCAGCGCTGACAACATTCAACCATATTTTTTCTTTGTGTGCACCTCTAATATGGCATGGATATTATTTTTCTGCTGTTGCTGCTTGTAACAAATATATTTTTTGTTTTGGGAAACGAAGAATATAGATAAATAAGAAATATAATAAAGGAAATTTGTCTAGCAAAAACACCAATATGGTTAGTAAGAAGAGCAACATGACAAAACAAATAAGCAAAGTACAGTTACAAAAATGTAGTCTTATACACCCCTCATTCTAGTAGCCAATTTCGCACATTCTTCTCAAATATTCAACAAAAAAATTATAAAAAAATATTTTTAATGAAATATTGATTGAAATAATTTTCTTTGAAAAATTCTTTTTTGTATTTTGTTAATCGTAAAATAAATAATTAATTTCAGTTGTAGTAATTCATATTTGCAACAAAAAAGGCTTTGGCATTCTTATCTTTTAAAACAATAAAATGTCTGTAGGTACTTAATTTTTAGATATAAAAATAAAAGAAATTTTAAAAAAGATAGTCAATAAGAATTCAAAATAAATTAACGTGACCGTTACAAATAACTCATAAGACCAATCTCCCGTATGTAGCGTACATGTATGTGTAGTATCATACAAGATGTAGGCATACTAATAACTCCCATTTGGTTCATATGAAAATCTACAAAGGTTTGTTGATGTATGGGAAGTACAGTAACCGATACCGTATTCGCTATAGTTACGAGTAAGCTGCTTTGAAATCTATAACACGAAAGCTCTTTTGGCGATTGTTATCAACTAATAAGCTGAAGATAGAAATTTCCAGATTCATTATTAACAATGAATAATATTTAGACGAACATACTCATCATAGCCATATATTTATGTCCCACACAGCGGAGTGTAAAGGAGGCCGAACGAGCCTAAGGCAAAACAACAAAGCTAACCGAAAATAATTTACCGAAAGAACCGAATACAAGATAATCAAATTAGCCGAGGGTTGAGTGTCTCCAAGAAAATAATTTGATTAGTACATATAAAGGGTCTGCCATCGAACGTTTTTTTTTCAACTAGTGCTTTTTTCGTGAATGGTAACACTTAGCTCATGTCTGATTTGACAGATAATTAGTTTTATCCTTCCGCTGAAAGAATATGGTTGTGTTTTCGCTTCGCTAAGTGGGCCTGCGATCGACTTACAGAAGATGCCGATTTTGCCAAAAAAAATCATCTTTTCAGATGAAGCTCATTTTGATCTTGGCGGGTATGTAAACAAGCAAAATTGTCGCATTTGGGGCACAGAAAACCCGCACGCATACACTGAAAAGCCGACACACCCAAAACGAGTCACTGTTTGGTGCGGATTTTGGTCCAGAGGCATAATTGGGCCATTTTTCTTCGAAAATCTGCAAGGAGTGGCCGTTACAGTCAATGGCGTTATCGGGCCATGTTGAACGATTTTTTGTTCACAAATTTTGTTCACAAAAATTGAAGAGGAGGATATTGGCAACATTTGGTTTCAACAGGATGGCGCTACGTGCCACACAGCCGAAGCTACACTCGATGTTTTGCGCCCTGTTTCAAAAAAAAAAGTTATTTGGCGGACCCTGTAGAAGCTTCGTAAGTAAGCTAAAATGAGTTTTACACAGGGTAAGATCCTTTTTTGACTAAGCCATTCCGCGCTTGGAAATACAAAATGCATTACAGTGTAACAATATAGTATATTAAAAGTAGAAAGAGGCAATATTTCTGTGAACAGATCTGAGTTGGAAGTTCGCTTTATACATGGATTGACCCTGGGCTTATCAAAACCGACTGCGAACATGACATATATAATATAATAACTTTAGACAATTCTAAAGTCAACTAGGAAAATGAAAAAATTAATAAGCTGGGATGTTCTTTAAATTAGAACTCTAAATCACGATTTTTTAAAAAATTACAAATAAAAAACGCCAAAAAGAATAAAACGTTATTATAAACAATTTTATTGTTAATGAATGTACATAAATTAATAAAATTAGCAGCATATGCAAACAATTTTTCGCTTTATTTACATAATTAATTTGAAAATGTTTTTTTAGGCGGGTAACGCAGGATTGAAAATGCTTTCACACTTACAGTGACCATGAATTAACTTGAAAATGGTAATTAAAGTTGCTCTATTATTTACAATATTTAAAATATGTCACTTTTAATACTTAAATGCTTTTCATTACCTATTTTTTAATTAAAAGAAAAAACACTTTTAATTTTTACAAAACTTTTTCTTTGTAAAAATTTTTCTTCTGTTTTCGTTATTGTGATTGAATTTTTTTTATTTTAATTAACACCAGGATTAGCACGAGGAATTTTCAATATTCTTTTCGACTTATTCGCAACGCAATTGGTTCTAAATTAGAATTACTGAGCACAATTAACTAATTTTTGCTTGTCAAGGATTAAAATCAATGCTACCAGATGGCAGAAACCGCCAAATATATTACAAATTTAACTTTATCAATTGCACATGTGTTTTTTGTGTTTGCTTATTTATATATTTGAGCAAATCTATACACTAATTTACACTAAGGGGCGCACGACGACAACATTTATGCGCAATCAAGTGTAGCATTTTCGATAAAACTTTGATATGGAAATTGATAAATTAGATGGATGAACAAAGGTAATTTAATAAGTAGAGAAAAGTATTTGGTTTCTAACTTTTAAGATAAAAATGCGCTTTAGGCCTGATTGATTAATTAATTTTTCCATTTAGTATTTAGTTATCGAGTACTTTTTTGTTTTTTTGGGTTTTTTATATAAAAATTTTAAATAAGATTCTTAATTATACATAAAATTTATAATTTTATTATAAACTGTAGCTTTTTAACTGTTTTCTAGCTTATTTTTCTTCGGCGTGATTTAGCTTTTGCTAGCGTTTTTTTTAAGGAAAAATAACCTTTTTTTTCTAGTTCCTGTCAACGCTGCTTAAAATATATAGAGAAGTGGGATATGCATTAAATTTCCTCCTTTTCATTCTTCTATAGGAAGAAAGAAACTTGTTTAGCTTGAATTCATCTAAAATGATACACAGAAAAGAATGCATCATTTAAATATTTTAATTAAGAAAAAATTGTTACTTTTATTAAATTTTTAATTGAATTAATGAAATATTGAAAAAATATGACATTTTTTGTCAAACTAAAAAGGCGTAATTAACAAACAACAAATTAATTAATTGGCTTAACATTCGCGCCTAGTGCAACTGCGCGATTGAATCATGTTGAATATTAAACGTTTTTGCTTTTAATTTAATTTATTAAAATATTTTTAAACACACATAAATATTTTTCTAAATAAAATTCAGTGTTTCAAAAATATGAATAATTATAAAGTTTACTGAATCAGTATTAATTTTGTTTGCGTCCTTTACTCAGCCCTTCAGTCATTAATTGTAGCAGTCATACAACGACATTCACCAACATTGCAACCCTCACAAATGTTGTGTCCTCTGTTCTATTTGTTTTATGGATGGAAAGAATTTTTGTTGTTGAATTTAATCAAATTTTATTTAACCCAACTACTCACTTTCTCCTCTTCTGTTTGTCGGTTTAGTTTGCTTGTACAAAACTTTCCTTTCAAAGGCAATGCCATTAAATTTAAAGAAACCTAGAAACAAAGTAAACGGAAAACAAAAAAATATTTTCTTGTTTGCACAGGGCACATTTAATTGACGATATCTATTAGGGAGAAAAGTAAAAAAGAAGAAAATAACAGCTTCAATAACAAAGAATTTTATTGAAGATGAAAAAGCAACCAAAGTGTTGGTTGTAAATTAAAATTGGTAAGAGTATGATGAAACAAAAGTTTGGCTACAATTTACATAATGAAACTAAACTTGAAATAATTAATCAGACAAATTGTTGCAGATAAAGTCAAAATATGATTAATAAATAAAAAAAAGAAAATAATAATAATTCAAGCATTTACACACCACTTTACACACCGTCTTTCCCACACAAACAAACGCAAATTATTCAACAAATTTAAAGTTTATAAGGAGCCTTGCAGAAAGTTATTAATAATTTTAAAGTGTGTAAGCAAATCTACTCAATATAGTCGTAAATATTGAAAGACGCAATATTAATAAAAGCATTTCTTCTCATAATGATTTATTAAGTCGATAAGTTTTAGACTGGCAAATATTTCATACAATTTCTTTTCTTCTCTCTAGTCATCATACAATTTTAAAATATCGCAGTCAATTTGTGGATTTCTGATAAATGTTGCCAATATTTTACGAAATACATTTAGCTACTTGCTTTCATACATGTAATGGGCGACCAACAAAGAGTGAATGAAATTTAACATACAAAAGGATATGAATTCAACTTTATACACACGGCTGTACATAGTTAATACATGAGCGTACACTGAAGCGCCGATCTAGGTTAAGAAAATTGAGTAATTTAAATAACAGACATTATGATTGTTATTTAAAGTAAAACTGCATATAATGTTTTTTTTTCGTCTTGCATTATAGACAAATTACGCAAAAAATCGCATTAAAAATGGTAAAAAAAAATGGAGGTAGTCGTGATTTTTGACTCATAGATATGTCATTTATGAACCTATTCAGCTGAGTTGTGATCCAGTTACTATGAATGTGATGTTTGAAAAAACTGCATACTACTTCACTTTTTTTTTGGTTATTTTGTTGCTTAGACAAATTATGCAAAAAATTCATTAAAAAAAAATTTAAAAAATTGACTAAGTTGAACTTCAAAGCTTATAACTCAGCCTGAAGATAAGATCTTCCTACAAATTGGCATACTAAGCTTTTCTGTAGATTTTCTAGGGACTTCAGAAAGTTGATTACAACATTCACACAGACAGATGGACATACGGACGGAGAAACGGACTTCGCTTAATCGACTCCGCTATTTATAAGGATCCAGAATATACGTACTTTATAAAGTGTTCCATGTACGGTGTAGAAATCACACATAATTACACACTTTTATATACACTTCTCACTTTTTGTGAAGGGTATAAAAATGTTGTTATGCCAGCAAATAATATTAACAAATTTGTCTACGAGCCGGAAGATAATCAATTTTTTTGCGGTCGAGTTTAGTGTGCTGTTTTTATAACACAAGTGATCTACTCGTCTAGAAATTTTATATAAAACTTACTCAAAATATTGAATGTTTTTCATATGAAGTCTTGTTAGTGGGTTCATCAATATATAAATTGTTGAAAATGTCCTTATATGAATAGAATAGTAAAAGTGCACTGTTAAGCGCGAACAAGTTACTTAGCAAGTTATCAGAACAAGTATCCTTTATAAGATTGATTAAAAATGAGATACTAAGCATAGTTATTTGGCTCTTCAGTTTAGTCAGTTAATTTAAAGATAGCCGTGTAGAATATGACGATAAGACAATTATAATGTATATCAAAAGAATACAGGTATTGAAAAAGGAACAGACATAACGCCGGGATTTGTTTTGAGTATTAAATTAGCACCCCTGCCGTTATATTACAAGCATTAAAATGATTTTTTTGAGATTAAAAAAAAAATGTTTTTTTCAACATCGAGATTAATTCTAACTTTTATTATTAAAAAATATTAGCTTATATACTGAACTATTGGTACGCATTTAACTCAAATTCTATTTCTTACACATATTTCAACTCAGTCCAATTGCAATGCAAAATACTTTCATATGATTTTTTTTACATTTATAAACAAATATATTTTAATAATAAAATTTATATTTATGTTGCATTTCCGTTACTGACATTGAATTGTATGTTTGTGACGATTTATTAACTTATAAAGTAACGAAAAAAAAAAATTTAAATTCAATAAAAATAGTTCTTTAATTACTACAGTTTGTTTTTGAACGGATTCAATTTATTCAATATAGACCATATAATGCGGGTAACAGACAGTGGTATCATACTCTAGAATTGGTCTTATGAGAGTATTTAGTATAATTGTTTAGTAATTTTTGAATATTTTTTAATTGCTTGTCCCATCGATTGATAAATAGTAAAGCTCCATGGCTTTTATTTACTGTAACTGTTATATGCTGAGTGAAGTAAAGTTTTGCATCCAACAACAGTCCAAAATCCATGATGTAACCGACCAACTCAATGTGTAATTATTGGGGACATCATGTTTACTCGTAGAACGTTTAATCTGTAGAATTCTTTAAAGTTGAGAGTATTTTTAAGTGTCTTAAAATTAATGCTTGCAATAAGAGCATGTATAAAGTGAAGCGCTACCATGCTTTGCAGTCCTTCATTTCTATCTTTAAAGCAATTTAGCCGCTGCATAGACCATTATGAGTAATCATGTTTTGTTGAATTTGGCTGGATGACAAGAATGACAAATTTTGTTTTACAATTAATTTTTCTGAAATTCGGTACAATGACCTTTATATTCCAAGGAAGGTCGACATATACTTTTAAACTTGTCCTCATACGACCTTTATTTCTTGACTGACTATGCCTACTTTTATGTTTACTTTAAATAAAATTTTAAACGTTTTTGCGATGTTTAAGATCTTATTTTTAATACTGTAAATATTGAATAAAATTATGAAATTTAAGATGAAAATGATGAAACTGAATATATAAACATATGAGATTTTGTAGCATAAACTGTGTTGAAATAAATTTTGATCTATTTGGAAACCCTTTGGAACTAGTGAGTACTTTCATCGCTTTGGGTATTATGTTCGATGCGAAATTCAGCTTTATATCTTATATAAATATGATGATTAATAAAGGCAAAAGTGTTCTTGCATTTATAAAAAGATAGGCCAAAGGATTCACTGATCCTTATGTTAGCAAACAGTTATTTACAGCACTGGCTAGACCTACTCTTGAATATGGCTCTATAGTGATCCCGCATATAATATTTATGTTCACCATAAAAACAATTTATTCTGTTCTGCCTGGGAAGTTTCAATTGGATTCCGGGATCTAATCTTCCATCATATCGTGAAAGATTAGCTCTGACCGAACATCCTATGCATATATTTATAATAATATTATAATTGGTAATATTCAATCCGAATTTCTATCATTTAATGGAGCTGAAGGACCTACACGCTATTTTTATCTATTCAAATTATGCAAATGCCGATCCATTGAGAAGAATCTGTTTAAATTATATACATTTGTGGCATACACTCAGAAATCACATACTGACAACACTGAAATAAGAAACGTTTTAGTAGTAAATACGGGAAATAACATTCATTCAATTTAGCGTCGTTTTAGCATTCGGACATTCTCGCAATGTAAAAGATATTTTTATAAAAACCAGATAAAGAATAATAAATACTTTTTTTAATTTAAACATCAATCAAATTAATCTTTTATTTAATCTTTGCAAAATAACTGATCATCCACACATTAATTGACTATTCTTTAAACTTAGATGTTTAGGGTACTTAACCCTTCAGTCAACCCACGTTCACAAAAGAAAATAAAAAAATTTGTAGCTACAATTATAACAACAACAAAATTTACATTAACTCTAATGTTTCCGAAACTGTCCAATAGGGAGAGTAATGACGTTCTCCAATCGCCCATTCCCAACCATGGCCGTAATATCACCCAAAAACAAGATTTTTTCCGGACCCTTCGTCGCCATATCTGATCCAACAATTCCCCTTTAATTAATCTACTTAATTATTTTCATTTTTTTAACTTCAACAAAATGTTTATTTAACTATTATTAAATTTATAACTAACATTATTAAAATTAAGTAAAATTAACAATAAGTGCCTTCAACTGAAGGAAAAATTAAAATCCAATTAGTAGGAAAACGTTAAATTAGGTGAGTTTTAGTGAGGAAGAAAACTGTGGACGACGATAGGGAGAAATTCAAGGGTATTAATTTTTTTTATTAGCTGGTAGATCCTGTGGCGAGGAGAAATTGTGCCGCGGAGAAATTTCAACTAAGGTAGAAACCAATAAAGTCCTTGTGGCTCACATCACAAGCCAGACTTGGACAAGACACCTATACAAGTGTGAAGGTAGTAGCCAAAGGTTAAGCCAGGTAGGCCTTATTTAAAAATCAAATTTTGTGCCGAAAACCCGAAAGTCCAACGAAAATTCAAATATAAATAGATATATCCTTAAAAAAGAACAAACTAAAAAATTATATTTTTTTCTTTTTTAAACTTTGTTTTAATTTAACTTTAACACAACTAACTGACCGCACTTAGTTTGTGTATAGGTCGAACGCCAAATTATTAATAATCTTTTCTTTCAAATTTTCATTTTATCCATCCGAAATTCAAACGGTACTTATTTATCAAATTATTCTATAGGATGTAAATTTTTCCATTATACAGTATTTTTTTTTTTTTTTCTTTTATAAACTTTTATAAATTTCCAGGAATTTTTCCTTTCCTCCTTTGCATCAATATTCTATTGCGCATCCTTTTTTTCATATATCTTATCTCTTTTTCCCCTATAGTCAGTATATATCCTGTATCTGGTATCACCATCTTCTACCAGGATATCAGCAATTTTAGCAAGGTTATTTTTCATCAACATTATTACTAGTGGTAATTTTTATAACCGCTAATAATTTAATATTACTCAATGAATTTTACGTCTCTGTTTATCTACGTATACTTATCGTGCTGCCGACAGCACTTGTAAGTTATATGTATTTTTTGTACTAATATTTTTAATTTATTCTTTTCCAGGCTTATCTTTCGGTGGATATCATGGACGCATAGGTAATGTGGCAAGTATTGTTCCGGTTTAAATATCAGCAAAATTTTTAATATAATTCTTCCCTAAAATTTTATCCTTTCAGGTTTTTCTTTCTCTTTACAGGTTTTTTTAACATTACTAACCTCAAAAGAAACAAAAAAAATATAACTAACAAACTACCAAATAAAAAAAACTAAAAACAAAAGACTGGGACTCGGGAATGGATTTGGTCAATCCAGCCCAATCATCGGCCCCTCCTTAAAATTTATCAAATGCGCAAAGTCAGCACCTGGGATTGGGCTGGAGCTGGTGCCTCCACGCTACAAAAAAAAAAACGATAGCCCCCCAAAGAACAAAAATTGCGAGTTAATTGACTCGAGGTTGTAGGCACATTTTTCCTCCTCCCGATTGCTATTCCCTAAGGTTACACCGCGCCAAAAAAAATTTTTTTTTCGCCTCCATACTTGCCCCGCATTTTTATACATATTTACATGTATGAAATGTATGTATGAGAGGTCTGCACAATTAAACCTACAACTCTTTCTTAGTCACGGCCAACAAGCGGAATTCAAATGTGTATCGGTTTGACCCGCAACACAATTTACTTTCTAATTATATATACTGGTATATATAAATTATTATATGTTCACAGTCTGTATGAATTAATATGTAGACTTTTATATAAATGTAAATAAAATTAAAGATATGATATTGGGTGAGCCCTGACGAAAGAGTCATGCACGCAGATCAAGCGTTTGCTTTTTCAAAAGAATATTTAATAAATTCACTACTAATGCCTCCAGTTGAAATAATATTAAAAGTTAGTACGCCAATTATACTTCTAAGAAGATTGATTCTCTTCGCATGGCATAAGACAATTGTGACAACGCTGTCATCAAATGGGATTGAAACAGGAGCGGTGGAAAATAATTTTGTAACAAGAATAACATAGATTTCATCTTTTGTGGCTTTTGATTTTAAAAGAATAAAATTCCCATTTGGTATGAAAAAAATACAATTAGTAATGGACTAAGAAAATTTTTTAAAGTAGCAGATACTGAAGAAGAAACTCCATGTTTTTGTCATGTGCAATTACTGTCTTTCCTTAAAGGAAGATCGCCATTTAACTTTATGTCGCGCGCCTCCACATCCCAACAAAATTGCTTAAATTGTTTTTTAAGTAATCAAGCTTTTGAAAAATGTTTCATGAATTTTTATGTTTACACTCTGCTTACTATAATAATTCCTTCCATTAAACAAGCTGGTAAAAAAATAAATGAAATTTGTATACTTTGATATTTTAGTTTTTTATTATAGCTTAACTAGGGAACTAGCCTGTATTATTATTATTATAATCATGGCTATGTCTCACTGTCTAAGTAGCTCATTTTGCATCTTGCCACCGCTGTGCACTTGCACAGAACATTTTCCGATGTTTCCCGTTCTTGCCAACAGAAAATACAGGAGTCGTTTTGTACCACACCAGCTCTACTTATGTGATAGTTAAATCTACAACGGCCCGTAAGTAGCTCCACTCTTTAGAACTTACCTAGTTTTTCATTTTGTTAGAATTTTTGCACTCTTATCGATTTATTAAACTATTTAAAATTACAAAAATTAAAATTCTTACAAAATTGTATTCATTCTTAAAACAATTTGGCAGAACTTATGTCCTGTTTTTGTAACACAAACGATCAACTCGGCTAACAAATTTGTTGATGTTTTGAGTACTTTTTATCAGCGTTGCCATTTTAGTCTTTTTAAGACTAGATTTTGGCTCAAAATGTATGATTCAGCCTCTAGCTTTTTTCTTTTCCTTTTTTATTCTTCAAAATAGTCTTAAATAGCCTTTTTTGGAAAAATTAAAACAAATCATACATGTGTTCACCTGAGACTCAGACCAATTTAGATAAACTAATATTTTCGATAAAACTTTGATTTGTAAATTGATAAATTGGTCGACCGACGGTAATTTCATAGGTAAAGAAAAGTATTTGGCTTCTAACTTGTAAAATAAAAATGCACTTAATTCCTAATTCATTAATAATTTGTTCCATTTAGTATTTAGTCATCTAGTACTACCGCTTAGTAATGCTGAGGTTGATCGCTTTTGATTAAGGCTAAGCAAGCAATATATTAAAAATCAAGGAATTTTAAATATTATTTTTTAATATTGAAGTTGAAAAATAATTGAATTCGCTTAAAAGTATTTAAATACTCGTACTATAGAAGATTACGGGATGGGACACATATAATTTAAAAGCTAAGGTTGTCTAAATTTATAATCTACTGCCCAAGTACTCACTGCTCATTCTAAACGGAAGGCTGTCTAATTTTGTAATCTGTTGCTCAATTACTCAGAAGTTACTTTGAATTATTTTTAAAATTTTTTTTAAATTTCCATATAACCCAGGACTGTTGTTCTCAAGGAAATTAGCAGTTTCAGTTTCGGGTCATAAAATAAAAACTAAAAACATTTCTCAAAATGTTAAAGCGCTTCCAGAAAATTTAGAGCCTGCAGACTAAACTCCTTTTTGATTTTGGTAATTTTTATGGACAAAATCAGGAATGATACCTCGGCAAAGTGGGGAATGGTAAAAATTCCTCAAAGCAACAGCACTGGGGATATACCCCAGTTTTCAAAAATAGTTCAAAGCAACTTCTGAGTATTTGAGCAATAGATTACAAAACCAGACAGCCTTCCATTTAAAATGGTATATGTCTTATCATTTAATCTTCTATGGTTCGTTCGGAAGTTACTATAGATTATTTTGAAATTTGCGTATACTCTAGTAATGTTGCTTTGAGGGATTTTAGCAACTTACGACGAACTATAAAAAATTAGGGGATGGGACACATATCATTATAAAAAGGAGACTGTCTAAATTTGTAATCTACCGCCAAAATACGTAAAAGTTACTTTGGACTATTTTAAAATTTTTTTTTAGAAATTTCCATAAACCCCAGTTGTTCTCAATTATTTTGGCAGTTATTCGAAATGTTAAAACACTTCCAGAAAGTTTAAAGACTACAAATTAAATTCCTTTTCAAGCCATGTGGAAAACGACATTATTTTCTTTAGTTTTTGATATTTCATATTTATTTTATAAAAATTATAATTAAGATTCCTAATGTACTCGTAATAAAGAATTAAGATTATTTTTAATTTTAAGCTGTAGCTTTTTAACTTTTTTCTAGCTTATTTTTTTCGGCGTGATTTAGCCTTTTCTAGCATTTTTTTTTAGGGAAATATAGCTTAATTTTTTTTAAAGTCATGGCAACGCTGCTTTTCATATAAAGTTTTCAAACGAGTTGATCGCTTGTGTTATAAAAATAGCACATTAAGTAGTAGGGGTTGATACATCCCTTTAGCCCCCAAAACTAATTTGCATATATGTCGATCCCTATTTGGGAAATTGTGGTTTATATGTACACCATCCGAACATGGTTTGGAAAGGTTAGTAATTACAAATAATAGTAATAACGTTAATTTGAATCAACTTGCTATAAGCTGGAATAATAAGCCTGATTATAAGTGTCGTTGTCGTGACGAACACAATGATAAGTTTTATATTAGTTCAATTACGAAATTAGTCTGAATATTTCATCATTGCATTGCACACATTGCTCAAATATACAATGTGACTATTTAAAGCATTGATGTTTGAGAGAAAAAATATTTGTTCTTGTCTATCTATTCTCAGTGGCTTAAAGTTTTGAATGAAAAATATTTATTTCAGGTCGATTTACATTATCAAAGTTTAATCAATTTTGTACTACCCAGAACTCATTAAAATCGCATTAAAATCAAGATGTAATTTCAATTAAGGGAAAACATTAATACAATTTTTTTCATAATTAAGGATTAAAATTTCGTTTATACTTTTTAACTAATTTGTTACAACTTATAATTTCAGCCATTGCCACGAAATACGTGGAAATAAATCTGTTTGCTACACGTACCAACAAAATGTACACTTGAGCGAATAATAATACCAGCGTCTGAAAGTGTGTGCGTGTGTGTGCTCACAAAGAAATATTGCTGATTCTTAAAATTCTCCCAACATGCTACATATAATGCTATTATTGAAATTGAAAAAAAAAGTTGTGTAGACTACGCTGACATAAAAATTGGGGTGGCAGATGCAGTGAATTCTGCTTAGATTCAACTGTTTCTTTTCTAAATACAAGTCAGCAGGATAATTTAAGTTTTCAGGGTAAATGTTTTTACGGATTTGTATTGGTAACAATTGCCAAATATTTCATTTGCTTTTTAATAAACATTTGCTAAAAACAGATACATATTGTGTGGTAAAGAGCAGTAGTATTTAAGTACTTGAATACCAAAGTTTGTTAAAAGTTGAGATTCTCCACTCAAGTCACGTGTGTACTTATTATGTGATAAATCACTGTGTGTTTTGGTGTGTCTGTGGAGCACTATGCAAACAACCCTTGTCAATACAAATTTACATCAGTAACAATAATAAAATGAAAAAAAAGGAATAAACAAGTTTCGGGTCAAAAATTTTCAACAATTGCTTTAATATTAAATTTTTCCGCTCATTTTTTGCTCATTAATGAAATTTGTTTTAAGAACTTTTTTATTTCAATTCATGTATAATAAAACAAGTTAAAGATAGCAGTCACGTGAAAAGATTCTCTTATTCAAATCTTACTAAAGGTTTTGAAACTGGTTCTGTCAGAGACTATAAAAAATAATTTCAAGTAAGTTCATTGACACTTTGCCTAATTAAATTCTTTTTTCCATTTTGACTTGGTACTCCAACATTAGGAACGTCAGATAGCCAATAGGCTTGTGTAAAACGCTTCGATAAGCATTGTTATGGAACATTATAGAGATTTAAATAAATTAGTCAGCACTTCGCTCCTCATCTCTACAATTTGTTTTTATTTAAGTCTCTAGCTAATGATGATCGCTAAAGTTTACTTCGTTAGGAAACAGAAAAGTGAATGTTAGTCAATTTTGCTTCTGCTAATTTTTTTTAATGAACTACAAGATACGAGAGCATATGCATTCTTCTAAATTTCTGTTTGTTTATTATTATGCAAAAATGAAAAAAAAAATTGTTACACAACATCTGTGTCATTGCTTTATCATGTCTGTGAATCCTACAATGACATCAATTAAATAAAAAAAATTAATTTAATATGAATATAAAAATTAAAAAATAAGAGTCAATTAATTTGAAGCGTCACTAGAAGAGACAGTTAAAGTAGGAAATTCCTATAATTCGGTATAAATATTATTTTTTAAAGCGATATTTCCATTCACGGTAAATTCTTCGTCATCGTTTTCATCATCATCGTTAACTAGGGGAGTTGTCATGTTGTTGTTTGCGTTGTTTGTTGATATTCTAAACTTATTGCGCCAAGTGGTTTTTGATGCTCCATCAATAAATTTTCTTATTTTTGAACTTCCACTGGCTTTCATATGTGGCTGCTTGAAGCTTGTAGTTATAGAAGATGAATCCTCATCTTCAGTTGTGTTTTGCTTAAAACGAATCATATACCAGGTGACAGCTTTGTTACCAAAGCGTTTATAAACAGCACCCGCAACAATGATGGCTATAATTATGAAAAATATGTACACGAGCAGGTTGGAGGAGCCTTTGTTTGCTGCTTCTATTTTGGATTTTTGGTTTATCACATACTCAATGGAACCTGAGGTAGGAACCGGCCTGCGTGTAGTTGTTGTTGTTACAACATCTGTGTAAGATGTAACAGAATTTAAAAATTTGCTTGCAAAAATAAGAAGCTAATGATGATTTACCTTGAGTTATTCTGGCTGTTGGTTGAGTAGCTTGGGTTGTAGTGGTGGTTGCTATGGTAAACTTTGTTGTCTTTATTGTTTTAGTTACTTTTTGAGTAGTAGTAGTAGTTGTTGTTGGAGTAGTCTTATATGTCGTAGTAGTAGTTGGAGTAGTCTTACGTGTCGTAGTAGTAGTTGGTGTAGTCCTACGTGTCGTAGTAATAGTTGGTGTAGTTTGACGTACCGTAGTTGTCGATGGTGTGGTTGTAGATGTCGTCTTTGTTGTTGGTGTAGTTTTACGTGATGTTGTTGTTGTCAATCGTATTGTAGTTGTTTTCGTTGGCTTAGCTGAAGAAGGTGTTGGTCTAGTTGTAGTCGTTGTAGATAAAGTAGTTTTGATTGTAGTTGTAGGTGTTGTTCTGAAAGGTGTTGATGATGTCTTTGGTGTTGTCAAAGTTGTACTAGTTGTAGTTGGGGCAGTTCTCATTGCTGCTGTTGTATTTTTGGGGGTTGTTTTTGTGGTAATACTTATTATAGTTGTTCTTTGGGTAGATGTCGTATAATTTTTACTTATATCATTAGTTTTTGTTCCATCATCCGCTTCCGAAACAGGAGTAGACTGGGCAAATAGTTCTAATTATTTACCAAAATATTTAATTATTTTCTTTTCACACTCGTATAAAATATTTATTTTATTTTATGTATTTATTAACAAGATTTACAATCATCTATAGATATATTATGTATTTTTAAGACAAAATAACTTTGTAAAGCCAACAGCTTGAGAAATAACACAAGAATTGACAGAATAAAAGAGGAACGAGAGAATAAATTACTTTTTCATCCAAAAACTAATACACGAATATGTGTGATATAAGAAACAAAAATTTATAATAAAACGTACTGTCGACTAGAGGTGATTAAGGGACGAAATATAAAAAATAAATAAAAGTATATTGCTGCTTGATCTGAAAAATGGAGCTCCAATGAAATGAATAAATATCAGCAGCCATTTTTATTGAGAATGGAACTCTATGGTAAATTGATGATACTAATACTCAGTCGAAGTCAATTGCCATTAAATAGAGCTGAATTTTTTCGGTATTGCTTTACTTTTTTGATACTGTGCATTGCTATTACTTTTTAAAAATCTCCTTTGTATTATAAAAGTTTTTGAGATTACATTGATCCTTCAGAGTGTAAAGATTTACTAGGCATCCTAAGTAGCCATGTGACATTAGACTTATATCAGAGCATGAATGACGTTAGTGTACTCGTATAGGCATAAAACTATTGGTGTAATATTGTAGACACAGTTAAGATATGAGTAAAATCGGTACAGAATGATTTAAATTTAATTAGCCGAGAGAAATAAGAAAAGTTGGAGCTGCAATGGGAGTAAAAACTAGTCTTTTTAGTAAAATTAAGCTCATAACGATTACAACACTCGTGATAATTCTATGCGTGTTTTACCTGAACATTGGGCTGTTCAATCGATATTTAAATGAAAAATGAAATTTATTACAAACAAGGATGCTAACATCAATTAAACAAGATGAATTGCATTGCAGTTAGGAAAACAGGAAAACATATAAATCTAGAGATAAATTACTTTATTCGATATCGATCTAAATCTCCATTAAATTGTAAATATTAAAATTGCGGCTACAGTAATTTGGCACTGTTTTTTCTTGGTAAAATCATTGTATTATGTACGTGATTTAAATAAAAAAATTGAATTTAACTGCTCACCATTAGAACACTCTGTTCGAAAATCAGGACAGCAAGTGTCATTGTCTTCGCAGTCGATGTCACAATTGCATAATCCTTTAAGATGGCCAAATGTACGAATTATTCCACTTCCAGGTGATTCAAAACAACGTCCGGCACAGGACTGGGTTTCAAAAATGGATTCATCTGCAAAATAATATTTTAATTTAAATACTTTTTCTATTAAGAATAAAAGAAATTGAATAATTTAATTACAAGTAGTTGCCTCGTACTCTTCACTAGACAAATCTTCTTCATCTTTATTGCTTAACATTCTGCACTCATCTCCCGTTAACAGTTTGACGTCATCTATTGCAATATCACTCAGTTGGCCGGAACCTGATCTGGCTATAAATAATATTTGAAAATCTTCATCAAACTCTTCTATATTAAAATGAGCTTCGTTCCAGATGTTGTTTTGGTTGCCATTTTTTTGAAACTTTACCAAACTGCAACGAAAAATATGAAAATCTTTTATAAAAAGTAATTGTGCTTTAAAAATTTTTATATCATTATTGATTTTTTCTATTTTCTATACGAAGTAATTTCTTTACTACTTTAAATAGACAAAAAATATGGCTCCGCTAAACTGGTAAGCAGAAATACAAAGGATATGCACAGACTGATGACTGTGATAAGTAATCACAGGGTGATCAGCATAAATGCCGGCAAACTGGGACTGACCTTTAATATAAACCACTGACGCTGCGGGACACCTGAGAGTAAGAAGACAGTTTTTTACCTTATTTGCTAGTGTCCGGTTTTTCCGGCCTAGAAACACAAATTTTTGGTTCAATTTTTATGGACGGGATACTTGAATATCGGAAAAAGAGGGTTAGGTCTACATCACTTCATTACTCCGTTGTCTGGGCTAGTAAGTAGTTCAAACAGAATCTTGAGATTCTGTAAACAAACCTGCCAGACAGAAAAGCAACTTCAGTTGCAGAAATCAAATTTTTCTAAAATATTTTTTTTCTGACTAGTGTAAAGCTTAGATTTACTGTTGGCTTTATAATTTTTTTGTGTTTTATTCTACTGGTATCTAGACTTGTGGGGACTGTTCAATTACTTTACTAGCAGAAACCAACAGCGAGAGAATAAAAGGGAAATATCCAAAATGTCTCTAAAAATTTTCAGAAGTTTTTTCGTTTAAACTAAATTAATATTAATAAATTGATATTAAAAGAAAAGTATATTGAAAGCAGTAATAAATACAAAATTTTTTATTTGTTTTCAATAAAACATTTGGGACTGGCTTTAAAACTATAAGATTAAAAACTACTAGAACCTTGATTCACTAAAACTGTTTTTTTATTAGGTTGGAAAAATTATAGGTATGTTCAGTAACTAAAAATTGTTACAAATTTGTAACAATTGTTACCCCCCGTTTCCACATGCAAGTAATTGCTTGCAAGTTGAGTATACGTATTAACTACGAAAAAGCCGAAAAAATAGTCGAAAGTCTTGTAAATTGTATGAGTGTCTATACAGAACAGTGCAAGTTCATTTTTAAAATATCGGCAACGGCTTCACTTCTAATGAAAAAATGGCTGCGCCATTGATATAGAAAATAAAAATATATGAATGAAGTGTTTGTTGCCGCGTCGCAAACACCGTGAATAAAAACTAAAAATTTTGTTGTTAGTATTTTTTAAGTCAAAAATATGAAGTTGATAATTAAATTTAACTTTTAAATGTGTTGGTGGGTCATTATGTTCTTTTTTTATTTATTAATTTTGTTAAATATGCTAAATATCAATTACTAACGTAACTTTTTTTTTTCCACAGACTAATACATTCATTTAAAACTCATACGCGGTAGCACTGTTTCTCATTTGTCAATTTACTTGCTGCAAGTGTCAAAAATTTACTTGCAAAAGAATTTGGTTGCCAGTTCAGCTGCAAGTTCGAAAAATATGAGTGTGTTAGTGAAAAAGTGAGAGTGTATTGAGTTTTTCGAACTTGCACTTGCATGTGGAAACCGGGGGTTACTAGAAAGTGTTCATTAATGCATTAAACAAATTCGAGAGAGCAGGCTACCGACTACAACCTGTCACAAATAGAATACATGTGTTTATATTGTAATAATTATTTTCAAGCCATCACGGCTACATGGCTACACAGCCATTGTTGTAGCTATCGCCAACGTAGGCTAATTTCTACTTTTGTCGGCGGCAATGAACAATTTAGTGCGGCCAGTATAATAAAAAATTAGCGTTTGAAAATATTTCGTTTTGTTTGACAATTATTATATCTATATACACAAAGCAATGTGTGTTTATATTTTTTTGTGAGCTTGAATAAATAATTTAAATAATTTAATTAAAAAATTTAACGTGACACCACTGCAATATGTCTTTCTATAACAAACAGATATGTATTTACATTCCTAAACAATTGCTGTTGCCGCATCTAAAATAATTAAGTAGCTGGCTACACGGCCACATTTGTAGCCAACGTCATTTGTAGTCATGTAGTTGGTATCTTGTTGTCTCGAAAGTGTTAAATGCATAACTCAAAAAATTTGGAAGGAGAGAGCGTCAAAAGAGAGTAATAGTGCATTTACACTGAATCGAAATCTCGCACTTATGAGATTTCGAGCACAATCTATTAGATTTTAACAAGATTTCCCATACAAATCAAAATCTACTT
The DNA here is from genome assembly GCA_947397855.1 of Thelaira solivaga. Classification (NCBI taxonomy): domain Eukaryota; kingdom Metazoa; phylum Arthropoda; class Insecta; order Diptera; family Tachinidae; genus Thelaira; species Thelaira solivaga. The sequence continues at coordinate 44,848,274 of OX377611.1, read as the reverse complement.
AAGAAGTAGATTTTGACGAAATCTAGCCAAAATCTCGTGTACTTATTGATACAACTATGGTTTTTTACAAAAAGTACTAAAAAATACTACGTTGAAGAAGAAAAAATGACATTTCATTTAAAAAAAAAACAAAAAATAGAACGTTGTGTTTGCAGTTATTAAAAAATTAAAATGGACGAATTTAATAACGAAAAAATAGTTGATGTGAAAACCATAAATAAAAGGTAGGACATTTTTAAACAAGCTATCAGGGCTGTCATAGAATCCAAGTCGGTTTTGCTAATTGTCAATATTAGTTTCATTTGGTGTCATGAAACCAAGTCGTTTTTGTTATTTTCGAAGACCGATGTTCGAATAAGTTGTTCTTTACATTAGTTTATTTGTATGAAATTGTTTATGTAAATGCTTTATAACCATTTTGATAAATCGTAGTGTTTTCGTTTAAATAAAAATAAAAACGTGTTTTTTTATTGAAAATTTTTAATATAAAATATATAAACATATAAAATGACTTTTGCCGTTGTAGGATTTTTATTATTAGAAAGAGAACGCTCACAGAAAGTAAAAAGAATATTCATAAATTACCGGTTAAATAAAAAAACTTTCTGTTTACATCTTTTTGCATTGAACCTGCGGTTTGTATTGATTCATCCAACTGTTGTCAAAGAGATCACACAGTTGGCTTATCAAGTTTTGTAAATACCTTAGCAATGACAGGATATTTTTCTATAAAATGCATAATTATTGAGTTTTAAGTGCTATTTTTTTGTTTTGGTAGAGAAAAAAATTATGAGTAAAAATTTATTTTTGTAGAATTAATATTAATTTACTTAAATTTTTATTAAATATCTAACTGCATGTGAATTTTTAATGACAAAAGTCCGTTTTAGTCACTTGCTTTATTTGATTGGTTTCAATCTAATACAAAACCGATAACATTGGTTTCTGTGACACCTAAAACCGACATAAATTCTAAATAGTTCGAAAATGAAACCAACAACATTGGATTTCATGACACCAAAGTAATTTTTTTGTCGGTTTCAAATCCAATACCGACAACATTGGATTCTATGACAGCCCTGATAAACTTTTTTTTTTTTCTTTTAGTCAGCTGTTTTTGTTTGGAAATGAAATCTCATAAATGTCGAAACAAGGTGGTGTAAACGACCTAGATTTCGAGCAAGATTTGAAATCTTATTTATGAGATTTCGGTTCAATGTAAACGTACTATACAAAATTGAGAGATAAAAAAATTCTTGCAAATTGTTATTTGCAAGAATTATTCAAACAGCTATTTTGTGCTTAGGTGTACAAATCAAGTTTTCTAAAAGAAGTTTAAAATAAAAATATTTTGTAAAATTTAAACTATTAAGACTATAAAAAGTGTTAAAACAATAAAAAATCAATTTTAGTTTAACGTATTATCAACAGCACCAAAAAAATTGTCGAAGATGTTGCATCATATATTGCAATACTACTTCAACTTGCAAGTTTTGACTGGTAAAGTGTTCATTTACTTTTTAACACTTTTGAGCGCTATTTTGCTAAATTCCTTTTTACTCTCTCGTTGCTAGTTTTTGCTAGTAAAGTAAATGAACACACACATACACACAACAATGAATGAAAAGTGTTCATTTGTTGAGGAATGAACACTTTCGAGCAAATATTCTAGAGTTATAGGCAACTCACAGAAAACATTATTTGCCAATTAAACATTTATTGAGTTTTTAAAATAATAATTCCCAAGTTGAACGAAAAACTAATTAATTTAATATATATAAAAATGTTTAGTTTTGAGTTTTCAATATGAACATTTAGGTGTGTAAGAAGACATAAGCAGCCATACAGGTGTACATCCCAAAATTCACTGCCACTCAACCACACAGTTATGATGTTATATATCTACTTAAGATCTTGTAAAACAAGAATTTTGGGGACTCCTTATTGAATCCCAGAAATATAGAATAATTAGCATCATTCGTATACTAAGTCCTAAAACTTGAACAGTGAACTTATGGACTGTACAAAAGGTCCTTCGGGTGATGGTACATAATTAATAATTATAACAAAATTTCTAAAAGGAACTTATTGAGCTTTAGACTTATAGCTTTTTTTCTATTATTTATTGTTCTGTCTTGTACCCTATATTTTACAGGGAGAGTGAAAACGAGTCAATAATGCTGCTGCACTCTTTACTTCACTTTCTTTTGTTGTATTTTCTTTGTTTTCTTAAATTTATAAAAGAAAATAAACATTTTTAAGATAAGCTTTTAACTTACTTTTTATGGGCTTGCAACACGTCATCCAAATCCAAGGATACCGGCTTTACAACAACAAATAAATCACCAACGCCGGCGCCATACATAAAATAGTAAAACTGAAAACAACATGCAGTTTTTAAGCTCAGAGAGCGATCATATATGGGAGATGTGAGGGTGACGTAATCATTTTGTTTGGTTAGGCTTTCCATAAGCATGTAATGACCACCATTTGCAGTTAAAGTAGTATGATCATGCCGTGGCCCCGTCTTAAATGTAGTAAAAACGTTTGCTGCCATTACACGTTTCCATTCTAAGCCCTCTCTCGGTTCGTAAGTCCAGCCGCAAATGTCATCAGTCTCAAAATCACATTTATGTTGTACGACATTTTTGCGCTCTTTTTTTAATATTATTGATAAAATTAAAAGAAAAAAAAAACACACACACACACACATATATATATATATAAACGACTAATTCATCTTAAAATAATAAACGAAACGAGTAGTAAATAAAAAAACTGATAAAATTTTGAATTGTGAATTAACGACATTTTTTTAATGCTTTCTTTTTCATGTTGCGGTATTTTTGAAAAAAAAATTTTTTTTTCTCAGCTTCTTAGCGATATGTACATACCACGACAATTTCCAATGGGTCGATCCCAGTGAGAGCCATTGCAGTAGGAGTGCCGGTTTCCAGCTAAATTATAGTTATCTGAACAGTATAGAATCGCTTTAAGACCATTTTCAATTTGAATTCTTCCATTTTCTGGCTGCTCCAAGTCTCTTTTACATCCTTTTTCTTAATAGAAAAAATAAATAAATAAAAAGCTTTTATGTATTGAACGAGTATTTTGTTTTCATAAATAATAATACACACTTGCACACACTGGTTTTTCGCCATCCCATTTCCCCCGAATGCAATCGATTGTTTTTGATCCTTGCAATACAAAGCCCGGATTGCACATTATTCTCATTAATCTATCTCGTCTAATGCGATAGCTACCATTTGGTATATAATCAGGTTTTTCACAGCGTGCCCCCCGATCGCGAGCCGCCTCGTTAGCTTTAATATTCAGACTAAATGTGATCATTAGAATTGATAAAAATATTTTTGCTCTTCGGCATTTATTCTCAAACATCATTTTGACTAAATATTTACTTAAACTACTCAAATTATTTATTAAATTCAGTTTTTTGTTTAATTAAAAGTTTATTTAATGATTTCTTCCGTTAAATGTTTACACTTGGATAACTATATTTAAAGTACTTGTGATATGAAGGTTTTTAAAAAAAATCTCTTGAACTCAGACATTAATTCCTTATCAGTATTGTATGCCTGCATGCATACTAGCACACATACAATCATATGTTTTTTTTTTGTTTGAAATAATTGTGGTTTTGCATAAGTATATTTATATTATTTTTTTCATACATACAGTTTCCTTTTGTGTTTTCTTAGCGCCCGCTCGCAGCAGACAACTTACGCCTTTCGTATAAGTAAAAAAAGAAATGTGTAGTGATAAACTGTTACTATGAAAACATTAATTATTTAATAATACTAGCGAATACCAATCAGACAAAAAGTGACTTCTTAAACTCCAAGAGAAAATTGCTTTAAATCTTAGAAAAACAAAAAGAAAAAAATATAACTATTTTGTACTCCTTATATTGCTTTTGTAAGATGACTTTAAGTTAAATTGACTTGAAATCCACTTGAAATCCAGTTTTGTTAAACTTTTTTGTCCCATCTCTAAATAAGTGCGAATTAACCCTTAAACATATTAGGGTCGTTCGAGAACTCAATAATGGTTTACACAAAGCTTAGTAAATATGAGCACACTTTGAGAGGCTGAACTAACAGTTCGCTGATTGAGTATTTCCTCATTTGTACTGATCGAATTTTTGTTAGTAAAATTAAATTAAATTAAACATTTAAACAACAAATGACACTTGATAAATTAATTATATTTTAATAAAAAAAAACCTTAAAAACTGAAAGGAAATTAAAAAATAATAAAAGTAATATTAATAGGAGATACACATCCAACTTTCTTCTTCTATTTTCCAGCTTCAGTTTTCGAATGTTGAGTAGTCAAATGGTCATATTTTTTATTTTAAATTTTGCGTTCTGGTACTTTTTTATATAAAAGTTTTCTAAAGGGCAAATTTGTTAAAATTTACTTAGCATTTACTCAATTATTTTAATTCTCGCTTTTTAGTTCAGTTTATGTACCTGTTATCAATAATATTTCCATGTTATTCCCTATTATTGAAGGTACATAACATTTTTATTTGTTATTTAATTTCTGATAATTTGAAATGCAGAAAAATTGATTTTAACCAGAGACACTGGTTTGGTGGAGCGATAACTTTCGGAGAAATCCTTTTTTCCTCTATATATTGTTAATGTACTTATATTTAGTTTTGAATTATTTCTGATGTTTAAGTTAAATTTTCATCATTGGATTATTCATTAACTTGTATTAGAATTTAACGAGGAATATTTTTGTGGATTTTTTAAAACTTTTTCAGTCCAAAAACTCTCATTACTTGCAGAGCTAGAGATTTAAAAGATTGGACAAATTGTTTCCCAATTTTACACAGGGCTAGTAAACATCTGGCTGGTTTATACCTGCCTTTACAAGTTTAAATTTTTTTGTTTCCCTATACTATGACCAGCGGTCAGTACCTTCTTATTTAGAAAAAAAAAAAAATTAATTATTTGTTCTACAGTGCAATTTAAATCTCTCAATGTAATGAACGGTCTCTAAGGTCTCTTGAAAAACATTTGATAAATTGAACAAAATGTATGTACTTTAATGGCCTCAGTAATTTCAAGAGCATTTTGACTACCGACATTCTATAATTTAAACGTTTCTTGTTTTACGGCGGAACGAAAGAGCAGAAAAGATTGATCTTGCTGGCCCACATTCTATAATTTTAAACATGGTTTTTCTATACTCTATAATTTGAACTGATAACCAGCCCACACATAAATATTCCTTAGGAACATGTCCCAAGGAAAATTTTGGTTTTAGGAAAAAAAAACTCATAAATCAGAGAACATTCTGTGTTAAAAAAGGAAGAAAATGATAGGAGGAAAAAAAGTGAAAAATCTCCTGGGAAATTTTTATTTATTTGTTTTTGGAAAAAACATGAAAATGTAAATCGTTCGCTTCAGTTGCCATATCCCTTTTTAGCATGGATTAGAACTCAAATAATTACTTTAAACATAAAAAAATTTAAATAAATAGCAGACTCTCGCTAATCCTTATTTAATGGTTTTACCCCTGTTTTTGATACATCAAATAGACCTAAAAAATACCAAAAAGACACACTCCTGGGAGAACTGTCATTAATATGAACTCTTGATAAATTAAACTTTTCCTCTGACTTTTTTAATTTAAAAATATCGGGAGTCGACAACATTCAGATTTGAAAAAAGAATAGAAATTCAGATAACTTTGACATTATCATCATCATCTTTATCATCATTTTCATTATTATTATTATTATTATTATTATTGTTCTTATACTCGTATGTATTTAAGCATTTCTATTTACATTTTATTAAGCCTCATGTTTTGAATTGAAAAATTTATGGGGGTTTTCCTGTCAACATTAGAAAATCACAACGCGTTGTATTATTTATTCATCACTTGCGATTAAGGGTTGATTATTTAACTACTATTAACGAGTCCTTCTGTAGTTAGCTTAGCTAGAAAATGCAACTCGTACAAGATTTTCTTATTGTGGTCATGTGTATGTAAGTACTTCTACTTTGTTTTCGGAGGGGAGTGCCTGCAAATAATCAGTCAATATTGACAAGTTCTTATTGGAATTTCCTGTGCTGATGGGTATTATTTCTACAACACCACTGCACACGTTTTTTGTGTTTTCGTATGTCTAAAAAGAAAATCATCTGAGCGTGTGCTTGTATTCTTGTGTTGGTCATAATTCACAATCACAAAGCTTTTGGCAATACAATCAGACACGTGACCATTTCATTTATGGGCATACAGTAGGTTTGTCCTTAAATCTTGGCTGGTGAAAAATTCATTTTGTTTCTATTTGCTTGTCCTAGTGCCATATTGAAAGAAAGAAAAAGAAATTTGTGTAAATGGAAATTAGAAAAAGTATTAAAACTAAAGTTTCACAGTGTATTAGTTTTGTATTAAATTTATTCATAATTTCTTTGACTAACAGAATTATACAATATATGAGCCATTTTTAAACAGCCTACCCTATTGCCGTTGAATTTATTTATTTTTATTTATTAATAGTAAATAAATTTACATATTAATAACATTATAGGAACTGGCTGCCGTGGCCTTCGTCCTTCCGACCGGAATAGTATATTTGAACTTCGAATTGACAACAGTCTCAAGAGTAATCACGGGACTCAATCCCCTTAATCTCACGCTTACATTAACATCCGGTAATTCGGCATTAAGGCAACCGAGTGTATTTCGTACTCTCTGTCAAGATCATTGTATGTTCATTTGCTAATGACAAGAAGACGACGAATGAGCTACCTAGACAGTAAAATACTGGTCGCAAAAAACCTAGCCAAAGCGAAAATGATTCCCTTTTGTTGTTATCAAACAAACACACTTGCATTGACTAATTTCAAACTGAATAAGTTCTATACTTTGTATTGATTTTGTTCCATAAAATTATGTTCGTAAGTAAAAGGATACTTGTCACAATACTGCAAATAACTGTTTTTAATAATTTTTAAGCCAATCAAAACAGCAGAACCGGACATCAAATTATGCGAATTATGTCAGAGCTATGACTGAATGTATGAATAAACTTTTCTCAAACCAGTGACGGTGTTGCTTATTACTGCATACACACAAACTCACATCTGCAAATACATGTGTCTACTTAGTTTGGCAACTTTCGACTGTAATCAGATAGGAATAAAACTCATAATTACTAGTTGGCATGTTTTGCCTTGAAGCTGCAAAAATAATTCCATGATTTAATCAAACTGATTTCTCTACTTGCTCGTATCATCTCATAACAATCGAAACATGCATTTAGTTTTAGTTTAAATAAAATTGACTCTGATATGGCCTTTTACATTTTTCCTTTTTAAACAGTTAAATGAAATTTAAAGCCTTTTCGTTTCCATTTATTACGCGATGTCAATCACGTTACCTTGTCAAATATTTGCTAGGAAACTTTTATATATGGATTGTAGTTATGTGTGTGTGCAATGTTATGTGATGGCTGATGGGTTATTTTATGGAAAAGTACACTAGCTAATTAATATGTAGTAGAATTATTTATATTCTATTTATATAGTCTGGTCATGTTTTATTTTATTTATTTAAAAGTGCCTGCAGGATGAATTATTAGATAATTGAATGACTGCCTGACTATGTAACACAATAAGTTACTGTCATGTCAACAATACCTGATGGCGTTCAGCACCCGCATAACTAAATAAATGTGGACTCGTAAAACGTACATTTAATTGAATTCCTATAAAATTATATTTAGTTTCAAAACTTGATACAACCAAATATGTTGATGTGTATATGTATGTGTAAATTCCGTATTTGCTTTAGTTAAAATAGACATAATAGGGGCACTCACGATAATGCTTTCAAGCAGTGCAAATGAGTGTAAAATGCTTCGGTGTAGTCAATACAACAACCAAATGTAAAAATTTGCACTATAAATATATTAAGCAAACATGTAAATGAACCAAAACCACAAGCACATTTTGTGGGTGGTTTTGTCATATACAGGGTGGCCCAAATAAGACCAGCTGATATGAAACACAAATAACTTTTTTATTTTTTAACTTAATTTTTTTTCCTTTTTGCAGATTATAACTGAACTGTTGGAAATTTAAAATGAATACGTACAGTCCACAACAACGCATTAAAATTATCGATTTTTATTATTCTTCTCAACGATCAATTGTTCTGACGCACCAAAATTATCGCCGTTTTTTTTTAACGTAAGATCAGCGCCCACATCTTCCATGATTACAAGTTTAGTTCGCTGTTTTGAGGAACTGGGTTCAGTTGCCGACCGTCCAGGAAGATGTGTTCATCGAAATATTCTTACTGAAGACAACGTGGAAGCTGTGCAGCAGAGTGTTGCAAAATGATCCATCTGTCTCAACTCGTCGCCTTTCCGGCCAATTGGGTATACCCAGAACAACATTACAGAGAGTTTTAAAGCTGGATCTTAAGATGTATCCATACAAAGTTCAAATTGTGCAACAGCTTCTACCGCAAGACCCCCAACAACAACTACAATACGCTCACTAGGTCTCATTTGGGCCACCCGTTAGTAGCATTAATTATGGTGTTTGTTTTGTTTTTAATTCGTAAAAAAATTTTCCTTATAATCAATCACTGACACACTACGTGAAATCAATGCAGTAAGTTTCATTGAAATTATATTAATGAAAGTTTTCATAAAACATATCCAACTACTTTCATAGAAAATATGATTTTCTTTTCATGTAGTGAATAAATTTAATTTACGTATTTTCTTCTTGAATCTTTCCATTCATATGTTGAATAAATTCAATGAAATTCACATAATAAAACTATTTATTTATTAGATTAATGAAACTTCTCATTTAATGACTTTTATGAACATATTCTTGGAGTAAATGTAAATATTTTATTGATTACATGAAATAATTTTAATAAAATTTTTGCTTAAGATTTGTCAATTATAATTCTCTCGTCTTATTTATGAGCTAAAAAAATAGAAAAAAAGCTTAAAAGTCAAAATTTACTTGATTTCTTATAAAACAAAAGTAATTTAAAAATCTTTTTAATCATGTTAAAAAAATGAAGAAGACAACATGTATGTGCTTTTAAATAGTTATAAATGTAGGGTGAGTTAGACCGACTACTACCGACATACTCTATAACTTCTATAAAAATACATGAAAGCTAACGGACCAACACATTCTTTTCCATAGCAACAAATGACACCTTCAGAAATATGTACATAATTGTTGTATGCACATATTTCTTCCAGTGACAAAACCTATACTCAACAAGCAAGAACATTGACGAACACAAAAAGTAAGATGAGTTGAGGAGAGACCATTCGATTGAAAAGACGTTGTAACGAGACCTAAGTGGTAAACGAGCCGAGTATTACGAGCGGTTGATGTGTGTGTAAATCTACACATTTCATTTAATAAAACTTTGTCGCGAAGAACAAACTTGTAAATCCTAAATATATATACTTACCGTGAATGTGCCAGTGTATATTTATAAAATATATACCTACTTAATTTAATTTAAAACAAGTGAATTTTTTTAATTATATACTTACCATTATATAAAACCCAATAATCTAATATTACTATTAAAAAATAATAAAAATAACTTCAAATATTGAACTACAAACCCGTATTTTGATTCACACATGAATTTAATTAATTTTCAACTTTAATGTTGAAAAATGAAATTTTTAATAGCTTTAAGCCAGAATTTAGTATTTTGAATATAGTGCGATTTCGTTGCTTAGATTTTACTTGATTTATCGTACTAAAACCTCAGCATTACTAAAGTTACTGTCACACTTAACAAATATTTGTCGAAGTAAACATAACCCCTATTTATATGTTTTGAACAAATTTTTGCTTATAGCGTAGACAGAGCACGGCGTTAATTTGCATTAAAATTTCACTAATGCAAATTAAAATTTTACTCTGACAGACGGTAGTTTCTGCATTTAGTATTTCACTATTTTGTGAAATAATATTTTTGTCATTTACATCAAGATTAAATGGATAGAAGGCAGAAAGATTAGCAGATATGTTGTTGGTGAAAAATTAATATTTATTTAAAAAAAAAAAAAACTGAAATTACTTTTGCTGAAACTGCTTCATAATGTAAAAGTTGTACATGCACAAGCAACCATAAATCTAAACGTGTTGCTACAAGCAGAGATCGCAATAGGACACTCTGAATTCAGAGAAAGGCAAATGTGGAAATTTGTAAGTTTAATATAATCATTTCAAGAGGATGTCTTTCATATATAGTTTTTTTTAAAGGATCGCAGTATCACTTTTTGGGAGTGTGCCGTGCCAACCATGGACGACTACAGATTTAAGGAAAACTTTCGCCTAAATATAAAGGCTTTCCAAAACATTTGGGGAAAAGTTAAAAATATTGAAAAGTTTAATACAAATATGAGGCTTTGTATTCCACTTGATAAGAGAGTGGCAATAGCATTGTTCGCTTTGGGATCAGCCGTTTGTAGTTTATTCTGTGTGGGGGCGCAGTACCGTTGGTGAAATTGTTATAGATTTTTGCAACTCAGCTTTTAATAATCTAATTCGTATCCTCCAAACCTACAAGAAGTTAAACATATCGTTGAAGGGTTCTAACACCTTGGGTTTCCGCAATGCTTTGGAGCTGTTGATGGATGTCACATAGAAATTCAGCCGAAAAAAGAGGATACAGTTGGCTATTATAATTATAAAGGTATTCAGTGATTTTATTAGCAAGTTTTGATACAGGTACATTTTTGTAAAGCTTTGATATTGAAAACTTAAATTTTTGATTTAATTTTTTCGCATATCAAAATTCACATATATTTATAAACATTGGATCAAGTGGAAAAAAAATAACTCATACATTTTTGAAAAAAGTTCCTTAAGTCGCCGTATATGATGAAGACATTCCCATATTCAGTAAATCAGCCATACATAGAAAAAACATTCAATTACCGACTATCCAGATGTCGTCGTGTAATCGAAAATGCATTTGGCCAACTTAAAGCTAGATTCCAAAGAATAATTAGAGGCCTGCAAGTAGCACCAAAAAATGTTAATATTTATTATAATAAGAACATGTTGCATTTTACACAACTTTTTAAAAATGGAAAATGATAAAATTTCTTCCGCATGGATGGAAAATGTTGCCGCAGACTTAACTATATGAAGCCAGCCCAGCCACTCAACAATAGTAGGCGAATATGACTTAACAACAACGACTATTAGCTTTGAGTTTTAGTAAGTATGATTATACTTCATGCAATAAATGAGGTTGTTTGGCTATTTGAATAATTTTATTTTACAGTTTTTAATTTTTTTTTTTAATTTAAAAGTGATTAATTGTAAAATTACTACAAATGATTACATTTTATTTATTAAATTTTTCATTAAATTAACAAAGTCCTTAGCAGTTTCATTTTGCTCTCGAATAGCATTTACAGTTTCACTTGACAAGGCTTGACTATCTTTTACCACACTTCTCAGCATTACAGCTTGCTCTTTCATTATTTTAACCACTTCACCTAAATGATTTCTTTTTCTTCCAGTGGACGAAGAAGCTGCGGCAGCTGATGTGAACGGGCTATCAAGAGGAGGCAGCGGTTAAGGAGAACCCGAAAGCAATCTGGCGAACGCAATGGCTGGCAGCTTGCATCTAATACATTGACCTAATTAATTTATAGTTTTGTTAATATTTTTTTAATTAATAAATAAAATGTTAATACATACAAAGAAAAAACTTTCCGCAATTTCTGCACTATTGACCGCAGTACTTCCAATTATGCGGTGCACTGCATTAAAGAACTTCCACTTTGATTGGCTCCCACCAATTTCTTTTTTTTTTTTGCTTCTCTACAAATATCAATATGTATTTAATGTAAAAAAATATTGTAGAACAATAATATTATTTGTATTTTTGGGTAAAATTTCGAATTTTCACATGGACTTCTTCTACACTAAATTTGTTATCCATTAGCACTGATATTTCCTGATATGTGCCCATTTCTTTTAGCACGCCGCAAATCAGTGGCACGTTCCGACCACAATTCTACTAGAATCTGTTCATCTTTATCGTTCCACACACCGCTTCTTTTCCTTTAAATCTAAAATTGAAACAAATGTGTTTTAATCACAATATTTCTTTTTTTAAGTTAATTCACAGTAAATGGAGATAATTCACAAGTTAATTTGAATTAAGAATGCAAATTTTTTATTACTTGAAATATTATATTACACAGTGATACAAAAAAGAATGAAGTGCAAATACTTGGAAAGCTATATTATTTTTTTAGTAGATGCTGTCGAGTACAACAAGAATCTGTTTTTGGAATTTTCCAAGTTCTCCAAAAATTTGAGTTACGATTTTTCGTACCTTCATGCACTTATAAACCAGTAACTTTTATAAGGAAATGGCTACAATGTGGCCATAAAAATTAATTTCCTGCAGTCACATTTAAACTGCCAATCAAAATTTTTTTGTGAAATGGCCAAGAAATTTTATATCTGAAAAAAAATGTTTTAATAAAAAGTTTAATAGTTTCTAGAATTTTTGAAGGATTTAGAAAAACAAGTGAGATTAAAAATATTATAATTTTATAGATAAAAGTTTTAAAGGCTACACAAGTTATGGTATGCCTCTTTGACTGTTCGTCATTTACGAAATCCCTGATCTAGCGACCCTGTAATGTTCTGGAACGACTCTGATATGGTTGCTATTTCTTGCTGAACTCACCCACCGTCTATCGTATCCGAACGGGTATGCAAAATTTCAAGTCCCTACTGTTAACCGTTGAGGAGTTCCTTCGTCTGGAGCTAATGCTGGGTGCAGCATCAGGTCATAGTTATCATAAGCATGCATTGTCATCAGGACTGGATCAGTATGTAAAATTTCAGTTCAATCAGATATTAGGAAGTGGGCAATATTTAACTCTAAAGATTCCACCTTTTGTTTTACTGAAAATTAATTATAAAATTGTTGTTTTCTATCATTCTTGGCGCAATATTTTTTCATATTAAATATTTAGTAACACAATAAATCTGATAAAAAAATCACAATAGACAATATCACAACTACATACATATATGATAAAGTCAAGAACTTTAAAGGTAATCACGTCAAATTTGTGTAATATGCATGTTACAAATATGCTGACCATGTTGATCAAGATGGTAAGTGTACTTTTAAAATTTCCTAAATAAAGGGTGTTTTTTTATAGACGTATAGAACTTTAAGTTGGCATTACTGTTCAAGATGGCGACCGATTTAACAGCTGTCAAGTGATTTATTCTCAGTTTGGCTTGGAAATTCATCATGAATAGACTCACGCCTGAACAACGCTTGCAAATGGGAACAAAACGAGATTGCCATTGTTCCCTATTTTCATAAGCGAATTTTGTTTAGCGATGAAGCGCACTTCTGGTTGAATGGCTATGTCAACAAACAAAACTGCCGCATTTGGAGTGAAGCTAATCCTCAAGTGTATGTCGAAACACCGTTACATCCAGAAAAACTGACTGTTTGGTGCGCTTTATGGGCTGGTGGAAACATTGGTCCGTACTTCTTCAAAAACGATGGTGGCCAGAACGTTACAGTCAATGGTGATCGGTATAGAGCCTTGATTACTAACTTTTTCATTCCTGAATTGAACAACCGTGATGTCCAGGAGCTGTGGTTCTAACAAAACGGCGCAGCATGTCACACAGCTCGTGCCACAATCGATTTATTGAAAGACACGTTTGGTGACCGCCTAATTTCATGTTTTGGACCTGTGAATTGGCCTCCAAGATCTTGTGATTTAACACCGCTAGACTACTTTCTGTGGAGCTATGTAAAGTCATTGGTCTATGCGGATAAGCCACAAACGCTTGACCATTTGGAAGACAACATTCACCGTGTTATTGCCGATATACGGCCACAAATGTTTAAAAAAGTCATTGAAAATTGGACGTCCAGGTTGTACTACATCCGAGCCAGCCGTGGCGGTCATATGCCAGAAATCATATTTAAAATGTAATAAATAAAATTCATGTCAATCGAATAATCCATCGTTGTTTTATTGCAATTTGAAGTTCTATACGTCTATTAAAAACACCCTTTACTTGATTACAAACATCAAAATGAATGATACCATATCTAAAAAACCATCCACTAAATCAGTCAGCTTTAATTGTATCTGTCAATTGTATATATGTTTGCTCAAGGTACTGACAGTGCAAGTGAAGGAAAATTAAGTAAAATGTAAATCTTCATATTTTGTTGTTGTTTTGAAAAATCGAAGCATTTTGGAACTCATTTGTACTGTTTGTAAGCATTCTGAGTAACCCTTTTGTGTTATTCTTCAGGAATAAATAATTGCAATTAATTGTTGCGTAATTTTTTTTTTCTGTATAGAAACCCATTTGAATGTAGTTCAAGCTAATTTGTATTTCGCCAAATATTTATGTATAAAAAAATTGAAATGGAAACAATAAGTAGAAATAAAATAATTTTTTTAACCTAAAAAGAAATTTTCCTCATTTTAGCTATTGAGAAGATAATTAAAATACTCGAAACTTTTCATGTGTTTTCGAATTTGTGTGCAAAAAACTAGATTTAATATTTCATTTGTAATAAAATTTCGAAATGATTGTAAGATAATTTACAGTAACTACACTCGTATTTTAAATTAAATGCTCAAAATTATACCTACTGCTGCTGTTTAAGCGTTTACATTCATAATAACACAATTTAACTAACACTTGATATAAGCGGGGCTTGATAATAATTGTGATAATAAAAGTTAAGTTGTTAAATTTATATTGGAGCAGGTAGTGTTTGTGCGAAATTTGAAACATACTCGTATGAGTACGTGTGTAAGAGAATTAATTGTTTGGGGGAACAAGTATAATATCCATACCCTTTATAATTGTACTAGTTGACCCGGCAAACGTTGTCTTGCCTTAAAATTTTATTTTTATAGTAGACAAATAAGTCAGATACCGACTATAGCGATACCTGCCGGGCGGATTTGTGATGTTAAACCTTCCAAGATTATATTTACATATAAACCTTCCTTTTGAATCACTCTATCTTAAAAAAAAAACTGCATCAAAATCCATTGTGTAGTTTTAAAGATCTAAGCATACATACAGACATAGGGACAGACGCGGGAAGCGACTTTGCTTTATACTATGTAGTGATAATTTCAAATATTTTATGTTAAAAATAAGTGTAGCCACATGAACAAAACTTATTCTCTGCGGTAAGAATATTACAAATTGATTAAGATGTGTTAGTAGCATCTTTAAATAAGTTGCTGTGCTTTTTTGAACAAGTTTTGATTTTTGGAATATGGTAAAAGATACGTATTTTTTAAAGTGCTATAAGTAGCGGTAATTTATTGAAATATAGACATTATCTTACTAAAATTACAGCTAATTCATTTCAATTTCAAAAGGTGTACTTATACCTCTTTAAAAAATAACAGCTCATATTTATTATTTATTTATTTATTTATTTATTATTCTCTATGGATTCAAGATCCTTACAGACTGTAGCATAATACAATTAATTATTTAAAAATACAATTAACTTAGTTTTTACAGTATCATTATTTGATGAATAATCAACATGTTTATAAAATTTATTAAATTGATTACAAATTCTCAAAAAAGGGTCAGAATTGGCATAATTAGCTCGGAATACTTTTACAGATAGAGGATTATAATGACGTGTAAATCTTGAAGGAACGTTAAAAAAGATATTACTTATCAAAAAATCAGAACAAACATATCCTTTTAACAAATTTAAGACAAAAGTAACATTTAACATAATTCTACGACTTTTTAAAGTTGGCAGTTTAATGAGAGCAAGTCGACTGGTGTAAGGTGGCAAGTTTAATGGATCAAAATGTAAAGCACGTAGGCAAAATAGCAAAAACTGTTTTTGAACAGATTCAATATTGTTGACATGAACCATAATGGTTGGAAAAGCGTTGGATCTTTTTTTAGAATTTACAAACTTATAGAAAGTCCTTGGATCAGATTTAAATTTAATTTTCAGCTTATTTAAATAGTTGTAATAACAAGATTGATTAATAGAGTTATATTGAGCACGAGCAACAGAATATCTAGCATAGTCAGCAAACGATCCAGACAACTTATACTTTTTGTACAGTTTATTCTTTTTATTTTTAACAGCAGAAAGCAGTTTGGAGTTCCAAGGTGGACCAACGCGTTTAAATTGAGAAGAAGTAGGTATACACTGAGTCATATACATATATATTGTTTTATAAAACGTTTCAACGATGGTGTTAATGTATTGCATGTTATTAGCTGGATCAGTGTTTGTTAAAAGATTATCCCAGTGGGTGTTAGACACAAGCTCATTAAACAAATTATAGTTTGTTTTATTAAAGCAAAAAGACTTACTCTTCGCACTCCCAAGTGAAGAAGCCGAAGTAGAGGTAACTGGCATTGAAAGTTTTATTTCTATAGTAGGATGGTATAAATCTTCAGGCTGGGAAAACGGATAACAACGATTTATGGTGGCATCAGTTAAATCATTTATAAATACTAAATCCAGTAGTCTCGAGTTGACATTATAGACACAATTTAGTTGATAAAGATTTAGATCGAACAGAGAATTGACAAAGTCTAAATGAAATAGTCTAGTTCTTGACATTGACGGAATAAAATAGGATACATCAGAAGAAAAGTCCCATGATAATAACGGCATGTTGAAATCACCAAGAGCAATAATATAATCGTTTTGATTGGCAGAATGAGATACATCTTTTATAGCATCAGCATGTTTTGTGAAAACCATTTCAGGTGAAATTGCAGGAATATAGGAAGAGGTAATGAAAATTTTCCTGTATTTTAAATTAATTTTGACACCTATAAACTCAATATCCAAAGGACGGTCATTGTTTAGAGGTTCGGAAGATAAACGATTGGCAACTGCAATAAGAACACCACCACCTTTAATATTATTTCCACGATCACGTCTATAAATTTGATAGTTGTCGCAGAGAATTTCAGAATTTAATATATTACCAACAAGCCATGTTTCGGTAAGAACAATGATATCATATGTGCAAGCAAAACTTTGATTGTAAATTGTACTTAATTTCGTATTTAAACCACGAACATTTTGATAAATGATGGAAATATGGTCAGATAAGCTATTTAGTTTTTTGGAATATTCAAACTTGATATCCGATTAATAAAACTGGAGAACAATTTAACACTTTGTTAAATTCTAAATAAAACAAAGAACTTCTAGTATTCATTTAGTATATCTGGTATCTCTGTGGAACATACTTAAGTGGTAGTACTCCCATTATAATACTCTTATGCTGTCCCTGAAACTCTTAAAACACATTTTTGTTACACCATAAACGTAAAATATTGCCACTCGCTAAACTTGAGCTGCATTTTTGTTGTTGCATTTTATACCCTGAACAAAAAGTGGAAAATGTATTTATAAGTTTATGAATCCTTGTGTAATATAATACAAAGGATATACATTTTGAATCTTTATAGAAAGCGGAGTCGACTAAGCAATATTCGTCTGTCTGTGTGCATGTTGAAATCAACTTTTTGAATCCCTGGAAGACCTACAGAAATTTAATTATGCCGAATTGTTGGAAATTTCTGTCTTCAGATTACTATTCAAACTAAGCCCAATCGGTCCATAAATGACTGGACTCTGAAATACAACTACCTCTATTTTGTGACCATTTTTCTGAGTGCGTTTTTTTGCGTAATTTTTTCAAAGTATAAAACGGATAAAAAAATCAAAACAATCGGTCAGAAAATAGCCAAGAAACATCTAAAGTAATTTTTGCATTTTTTTTTATGCATAAATGTGTATGTATGTGTATCTTGTAAATAGCTTTTACGAATAAAGCTACGAATACAGAAATCTTATTGAAAGAGAGATGCTGAGGAGAAGTTGTTAATTTTTTACGTTAATTTAAAGTTCTTTACATGATAATAAATATTTAATTAAATATGTTTCGCTTAAACAAGTTTTGAAGACTTTTTAAATTAAATAAAATTAAATTTATTTCGCGTTCTTCCTCTATATCTTTCTTAAAATTTGTTTTTATATATTTATGAGTACATACAAACTTTTTATTATTTTAAAAAATAAGGATGCCACAACACATTTTTTCGTTGCTTGAAATGAATTTTAGGATTAAAAAAAAAAATGGTATTTAAAGAAAATTATTTAATTAATATTTGGCATTTCATTAAAAGTTTTTTTTTTTTTGTTTTTTGTTAAATATAAAAGAAAAATTTGCAAAATAAAGAATAATATTTGGCTAAAACAGTGATGAGTATATAAGACTCGGCACAGCTAAATTTAACTTCTTATTAACATAAAAAGCTCCCAAATGGGAACAATTAGTTGGCAAGAAAATTTTAAAATTTTACACTAACAATGTTGTCTGACTGTAACAGAATGAAAGTAAACGCAAATTTACATTCATTTGCATGCTTTATTTTTTTTTAACAACTTAATTCATTAGAAGGATGTGCCTGTAGGATGTGTGTACATATTTATTACATCGATAGAACTCGGCTTGCTTTTAATATTTTCATTAAAATAATTTAAAAAGAATGTGCATTCGAATACCAGCAACTATTTATTTGTAGCTAAATGTGTGAAAAAACATAGAATGTGTTATCTAGGCTATCGGGCTGCCGAAAAGCGAGATAAGCGAAAAGTGGGTTATGGTCTATTATTATGGCAGATTCCTACGTATTTCATTTTCTCAAATAGTATTAAATATAAATCGCAAACAGTTTGATATAAGTATATTGACAAAACTGCCTACTTATGGATTTAAAGTCATAAACAAGGCTAGTTGTAGAAGGTGAGATGAGAGATACTTGTATCCAGTGTCCAATATTTGAATACTATAAAACGACAGAATCAGAAACTTACAACTGACTCTAGAACTATGCTACAGCCAAAAAGATTTCATTATCATATGTATCTACTTGTGTTGCTTGTAAGTTAAGCGTCAGGATGCAGCTATTTATTCCCCAAGTGTTGATTCTCAAATGTGGGAGAATTTGCACGTAATTTAAATATTATATGAACATATTTTCACTCATTAAACTTCATTCCCCATTTGTATAGACATTTATCAAACAGAGAGTTACATGCTTTTAAAAGGTGATTTTATAAGAACTATCGGAAATTTAAAAAAAAAAAAAAACATAAAATTCAGAAAAATGCATGAAATATTTATTTGGATCGATAGTTGGGTCGATATAATTTAATGTTTGAAGATTATTTCATGCAAATGTTGGCCGCGGCTGTGCCTCAAATGGTCCATCCGCTTAGTCCAATTTTGGCATACTCTTTCCAACATTTCGGCCGGTATCTCACGAATAATGTTGGCAATGTTGGCTTCCAGTGCGTCAATCGAAGCGGGCTTGTCCCTATAGACATTAGCCTTAACATAGCCCCACAAAAAATAGTCTAGAGGCGTTAAATCGCACGATCTGGGCGGCCAATTGACTGGTCCCAAGCGTGAAATAAACTGTTCACCGAACTCGCCTCTCAATTGGTCCATTGTTTCGCGTGCTGTGTGGCATGTGGCACCGTCTTGTTAAAACCACATGTCATGCAAGTCAAGCTCTTCCATTTTGGGCAAAAAAAAGTTTGTTATCATCGCACGGTAGCGCTCACCATTCACAGTAACGTTGTGATTCGCATCATCTTTGAAGAAATACGGCCCAATGATGCCGCCAGCCCATAATCCGCACCAAACGGTTGTTTTTTGTGGATGCATTGGTAGCTCTTGCAATGCTTCTGGCTGCTCTTCACTCCAAATACGGCAGTTTTGCTTGTTCACGTATCCATTCAACCAGAAATGAGCCTCGTCGCTGAACACAATTCTTCGATAAAAAAGTGGATCTTCATCTAACTTTTCAAGAGCCCATTCACCAAAAATTTGGCGTTGTGGTAGGTCGTTTGGCTTCAATTCTTGCACCAGTTGTATCTTATAAGGCTTCACACCCAAATCCTTCCGCAAAATTTTCCACGTAGTGGAGTAACAGAGGCCCAATTGCTGCGAACGGCGCCGAATCGATAATTCACGGTCATCACCAACACTGGCCGATACGGCTGCGATATTTTCTTCAGTTCGCACTCTACGTAAGCGTGTTGGTGGTTTAATGTCCAACAATGTAAATTTGGTGCGAAATTTTGTTACAATAGCCCGAATAGAAGCCTCAGTAGGTCGATTAAACTGACCATAAAATGGAAGAAGCGCGCGATGAACTTTCTTAACAGAGCACGCATTTTGGTAATAAAATTCAATAATTTGCAAGCGTTGTTCGTTTGTAAGACGATTCATGATTAAATTATAGACCAAACTGAAGATGTTTGACAGTGACACAAGATACAAAACGTGCGTGAGCTGTCAAAACTAGTGTTGCCAAAAAGATAATAGCAAAAAAATCACTCTTTACATGGATAAAATTCAGAGACTCTCACGAACAAATGTTGAAGCGGTTGCATTAGCAGTTGCTGGCTTGAAAATGAACAGAAATCAACAGCCAACTGTTTTTCGTTGGACCCAATTCTATAAGTAGACTCCTGTGAATTATTTAAATGTTTGTTTTCTTTCAATGTATTGCACGTAAAGAAATTATTTTTCTTTTAACATTTCACCCAACATGCTACCATTATTGTATGTATTAGCAATTTAGAAAATACAAAATTGGATTGTTTTGCAGTCTACTATGCTCCCCGACAACTGTAAAAGCTTATTGAAAGAATTTGTTATTCGCATTCTCTCAACTGACAATAGGTTTATGTCCCTAATGATTGTAAACCAATTTATACCGATGTCCTTTTCAACAGCGATTGCTAATGTGTACATTTACAATTTAGTTGTCTCTAACTTATTCACACATACACACACCTGCATGCGGATGTGTGTATAGGCTGTACATTTATGTATGTACGTTTGCATGAATTTTCATTTAATTTGTTATTTCTATTTATTATTAAATATACTTATGTACATTTGCACACATACACATGTGTATGCAGCAGATGTGTGTGAATGATTGTATGTATTTATTTTCAATTTGATTGTTATTTTCCAATTTCGAAATTATTGTTGAATCATGATTGACATTTTAAATTGCAAATTGTACACATTTAATTTTGTAGACAAACATACACACACACACACACACATGAATAGTTTTGCATAATAAATTGTACTTGCATGTACGTGTATGCGTATTTGTATATGACTATGCGCGTGTGTAGTCTGATTGGCTGAAAATAAGAAAGTACATGTGTGTGTTTGGCTATGTTAGTTTGGATTTGTCCTTAATAATGTTAGCATTGGTAGTAAATAATGTTTCTTGACCAACTTTAAATGACTATTTGCTAAAGTTTATTTGTATTTACTTATTGTTCCAACTTACAGGGCTGTCAAGTTACTGAAGGGGTTTTTTCATATAATTTTTATTAATAAGAATTCCTTTGTATTATGCAAGTTTTTTTGTTTTTACAATCAACTACTCTTATACAGGAAGGAACTCCCCTCAAATTGTATAAAGTGCGCGTACGCTACGCTTTTGATTTTTGTACAAATAGACTCTCTGTCATAAACCTATACAAATATCTACACATACACACAAACACACTTACGTACATATGCATGACATTTTGAGTTTAATAACATTTGTTTTAATATTTTGTTGACAGTTTTATTCATTTGAAATTGTTGTTATCAATTTGTTGATGGCCATGTATGTGATGGTACAATCATCGGTTCAGTTCGTCTTGACCGTTTTTTAATAAAGTTATTTAAATTATTTGTTTTAAATGATTATTTATGCTTAAGAATATATTTTGCAAATCATATGAGATGATTTTTCACTTAAATATCTTTCTTTGGTTTTTAGTTTAGCTTTGTTGAAAACAAAGGGAAGGTACGCCCATTTTTCAACGATTTTCACTATACACCTAGCAAAAAAAATGAATCACTTTATAAAGTAGTGACTGTCTTTATTTATTCAAATGGCTTTTTTAACAGTTAAAACTCTATTTGTAAACAGATTTCTCCAAAAATTGCTACATACACTCTCTAAGGATATTGTCTATAAGGGTACCGACTCACGTAATAAAGGACCGGGTCAAACGATACCGAACAAATACTATAAAGAACGTTTTTTGTTCTCTCCAGTTTTTAGAATTAATAATATCAAACGATATGAAATGTCACTGATTACAACGTGATATATCCCTAATGAAATTATATATAACAAAATGTAATTTTTTTTCATCAGCCGTTAGCTACTGTCATAATAACGAACCCTCACTAATTTGCTCTAACCGATGAAATTTACTGCTGCATATAACTCAAAATATGGTTACATTTCTAGCCAAATTTTATGGAAAATCCGACACAGTAAGCTGCACATTAGACATCTGCACAAATGTATCTATTTTAATTTGTGTAGTACTTATGTACTCTGCAACAAATGCATGTACAGGGTTGGCCAAAAGAAAGCAAGGGGTGTAAAAGTTTAATAACTTTTTTGTTTATTAACTTTTTTTTATTTTTTCTTTCAGATTATATAATATACAAAATGGAAATTTTTTTACACTAAGTATGAAAAATGATGTCTCTTAAATGACCACCGTTTTCAGCTTCGCACTGATGGGCTCTTTTTAGAGCATTTACCATAACATCTTTCAAAACTTGTGGCTGTAGCGTTCGAATTTCTGCAACAATGTTTGCCTTGAGTTCAAGGATTGTCTCTGGCTTGTTCACATCCACTCGCTCCTTCAAAAAACCCCAAAGAAAATAGTCGGGTGCTGTCAAATCTGGCGATTGCGCTGGCCAAATAATTTCCGAATTTCGAGAAATTATTCGCTCTCCAAAAATTTTACTTAAAAGTGCCATTGTGTCTCGGGCAGTATGGGCAGTGGCTCCGTCCTGCTGAAACCACATACCAGGTCTGTTTTCAAGAGCAGGACGTAAAAATTTTTTATCATAAAACGATACCGCTCTCCATTTACGGTTACAGCACTTCCATCTTCATTCTCGAAAAAGTAGGGTCCAATGACATTTTCAGATGTGATCCCACATGAATGGCTCTTGGATTTTGAGAGCCCCAGAACCTACAGTTCTGCTTGTTAACAAAGCCATTCAAATGAAAATGAGCTTCATCACTCATAATCAAATTTTCAATAAAGTTGATTTCATTTCTGGCCAACTCTTGAAATTTAACTGCAAAATTTAGACGTTGCCGATGATCTGCGGGTTTTAATTCTTGGACCAATTTCACCTTATATGGGTATAACTGTAAATCTTTTTTTAAAATGCGCCGTAGTGACGTACGAGACATTTCTAGCTGAGCAGAACACCTTCTGCCAGATGTTTCTGGTGCTTCGTTAACACTTTGCTGTACTCGTTCAATATTTTCCGCAGTGCGACTTAAACGTGGTCTACCGGTTCGAGGCAAATCTCTTACGCTGCCATGTTGGTGATGACGATTAACTAAGCAACGAATCATCGCTTCAGAGGGCGAAATTCTGACGTTAAAATGTCGACGATATGCTCTTTGCGTTAAAATAATTGATCTCTGGTTTAAATAATAAAATTCTATCGTTCTGGTTCTCTGTTCAGTTGTGAACTTCTCCATTATAAATTCTCCAAGTGTTGTCTATATAATCTGAAAGAAAAAATAAAAAAAAATTAATAAACAAAAAAGTTATTAAACTTTTACACCCCTTGGTTTCTTTTGGCCCACCCTGTATTTGCAAATACAAACAAGAATGAGTTCACATTTCAGGAACAATAAAATTTACGAATGACTACTTACTTATGCTTGCTTGCTTTTTGTATTTGTATATTTCGTATTTGCTTATAAAGCACACGACTATGCTCACAAATCATTTGTAGAAATCGCAAATACATCAAATTCTTCAAATGGATTTGGTACTTGTGAGCTATGACTCATAGCTACAGGCATCAACACGGAGAATCTCTATACATCTTTATTCAAAAAGTATGTAGAGAGAGCGAGAGAGGGAATTTAAATAAGAATGATTGTTTTTCATTATTTGTCTAGACAGTTGTTGCCATATCTAGCGTAATGATGTTTCTTAAAGTCGCCATGGTTTATGTAAATACACATTACATGTTTACGCGCACATGAAGCTACATATCTTTTATTTCTCAATAAATCTGTAATTTTTGTTACATTTACAACCTCATATTTTATAAGCTTATAATACACAAAACAGAGTTATTAATATCTGTCGATTTTTGTTGAATGATTGGGCGATTTCGTGTTAAGAAGCGTGGTAGCTCCCGCAAAGTATTTGGTGTTCCGCAAATACAGCTCTCATTTTTTTAGTACTTTTTTCGCTTAGTTATTTGATTTTTCTTGTTCCTATTTTGGGAACAAGGTTTTTGCAAATGCTTACGGATAAGAACTTGAGCTCTGTGACCAAGTACCTACTTGTATTTACTTTTGGCAAATGTATTTGAAAATACAAAACGTTATATGTTGCAGATGTCTACTACACATCATATCATAGAAAATAGAATTACTTCAGAAAGCTATTGACAGATAAAGTAAAATTTTAAGGGGAGTGGGAAACAGCAAACCAAAAAATGTACCAGAACCTTCCTAGTCAAAAAGAAATTATATAATCGATATTTATGATATCCAAGAAGACTTACAAACTCTTAATATTACTTTAACAGACCAATCCGTAATATATAGAGCATATATTGCGCTGCAGCATTCCAACGGCAGTCATATAATAGCTTAGATACACAAATTTTTGAATAAAGTGCGGTAAAATAAAAGTAAACAAAAATAACTTACAATTAAGCTACGGTCACATTAAACAAATAATTGTCGAAATAAGCATATTCACCATGTCATCCTCATATACTCGTACGTTTATATATTTTAAAAACATATTATCTTAGATCAGCTTAATTTTTTATTAAAATATTTGAATTAATTTTATGTAATACAAGTCATTAACATCCGTCGAGTATCTTTCTGCTTTACAATGAAAACTTGTGACAAGAAAAAAAGTCCTAAAACTCATAAGCGCCAATTAAAAGGTTCGCTAATTTCTTTTTATAAAAATATCTATTTTTTTTATAAATATAATTGAGTAAAGCTACGCTCACATTACACAAATTTTCGCCGAAATAAACGTAGCCACTACACCATATATCATATAGTTTATATATTTTGAAGATATATTTGCTTAAATTAATTGAATCTTTCAATAAAATACACCTTGAAATTATTTTATTTATTAATTTTATATAAAACAAATGATGTTAGACTACGTAAATTCTTGCCAAAATTTAGTGGTTACGTCTACTTAAACAAATATTTGTGTAATGTGACCGTAGCTTAACTTTAGCTAAAATTGCTGATTTTTAACGCATTCCAAACTCATTTTGAAAACCACTAAACAGCCCATTGTGTTGAGCAAAGTATACTACGTACATGCAAATGCAGGTCAAGCAAACAAAACAAAAATAATTGTTTAAACCAAGTGATACTTCAGCTCAAATTTCAAAGCACTATGTGATGGACCGCACTAAATATCTCTTGTGATTGCATAACTTATTTAAAAGTACAGCAAAATATCTTTATCTGCTGTGTTCGTTAGGCATTGCAAATATGGATAAATGTAACGTTTGTCAATTTAGTAATAATATAGAGTATTTTGTGCATAAATTGTATTGTATCCATATTAAAACCATACGCACATACATACAGCAACATGGTACACTAAATCAAACATTAAAATGCAGTCAGATATTAAATATACAACACATACAAATGCATTTTGCATTTGTGCGAGCGAATGGGTTTGGTTTGGTTTAAATATTATTTGTTGTTTTCACTTCATGCACTAGCGTTTCGTATTTTAAAACAATTGAATTTTAAATTTAAATACTGACAATTAAACTGATTTGTTTTTAATTGGATTTTAAAATAATTTATTTATATGTGAATTTTCATACAAATACCTGGCAAATACTCGTACTCGTATATTGTTGACTCATTTCAACTATATTTTTTACGAATTCTATAATAAAACGTATTTTACAAGATGCATTGGGATATTGTGTAAAGTAAATGCTTAATATTAAAATAAATAAGTAAGTAAACGAATTAAGGACTTTAAATTCTAAATATGAAGGCAAATAATACTATTCAACTAACAAACAAAAAAAACTTGGCTTATCATTATGTATTTTTAACTATTTATTTTTATAAAAGTTTAGTTGATCCTGTCCGGTCGTTTACTCTTTGAGTGTGAATTCTTAGAGTACGAAAAGCGTATACGAGTATATACAAATTCAGAACAATCTGTTAAAAATCTGACTTTTGATTAGTAAAAAAATAAGTTATTTAATTTAAAAGTACTGGCCGATCTTTCTTGAAGTAAAGAGGTAGTATTTAGCAAATTTTTAGAGAAATCCGTTGGAAAACAAATATTTATATAGGAAATGAACACACAGAAAATTTATTTTATTTATATTTATAGGCGATAGATTTGGAGCATAATTATTAGAATTGACGAATTTTGCTTATTCTAGAGAGTTGAAATCAAAAACATTCTATACCTCCCCTGTTTCAATCAGTATAATTGCTTTCAAAATTTTTGATGTGGGCTTTATCACTAATAGCTCAGTTTTTGAAAGATAAATATTTTTCTGAAGTAAAACATTAGGAGCCTTAATGTCTGTATTTAATAAATTTAAAATTCTGTTTGATAACCAACAGCTTGATTTGTGTCCATAATTGCATGCACTGATTTATATGTCTTTAAAGTTATTGTTATCATATCATGAATTTTAATCATTTATACTTTAAATTCACCTATGTCGAATCCAATATTCCCTTCGCCAAATATTCATATTTTAATTTGGCATATATTTAGTGGAGTGGCAAATGTTGATTGAAATAATTTTCATTGAATACCTACTTTTTTTTGCTAAGCCTAAAAAAAAAATAATTAATTTCAGTTAAACAAAATCAAATTAATGACATTAAAAAAATATTCGTTCTGCAATAAAATCTACCTAAATTTTCAATTTTTTAATATAAGGATGTTCAACCAAAACGCATGATGTGAATTGTAAATAAAACAAAAATTTTGCGGAGAATTATTTTAATATTTTTTATTATGAAAAAAAGATCTATGGCAATTATGTGTGAAACAAAATATCGAAAAAATGCTCGCACTGGCGTCGATGTAATACCTCTATCCTATGGTTCATATTTTAAATGCTGAATTATCTCCTTCTTTAGCTTTTGAATTGTTATTGGCTTATTGACGTACACTTTTTCTTTTAAATATCCTAAAGAAAGAAGTCCAACGGCGTCAAATCACATGATCGTGACGGCCAATTAACATCGTAATGATATGAGATAACACATTGAATTTCTCGCTCAAAAAAACCCATGGCTATGTGATAAGTGGCACCACCCTGTAAGAATCACATATCGTCCAGGTCCTGCTTTGCTGAAATTTGGTCGTATAATGCCTTAATAATTAATACACACTCTTTGCTTGTTGGATTATGACTATCTTTATTATTCATTTTACTAATGTACAAAGTAATAAGAATAAGTACATAAAGTAAGATAATAGGTTTTGCAGGGATGGATACTATACCTCCCTTTTTTTAAAGATTAAATATAACTGTAATAGTAATTTTAAATTTATCTTGTATATATAAGTTTAAGTTTGTTTTCTTTTTATTTAATTTATACGTATAAGTATTTTTCATATTTAATTTAGTTTGTAGGTATGTGAGTATACCTTCCCCTTTTTTTAGAAATTCTTATAATATATTAAACTAAACATATCTTAAAGTTATTTGTTGTTTGTTTTTTTTTTTTATAATGAATTTATAAATTTAGTTTTTCTTTTTGATTTTGATTAACAATCTTAAATTGATTATATTTTTTTCAATGTTAGATTGTTTATTTATTTAACTTTGCAAACTTAACTAAATTTAGTGTCTAACAAAATTTAATTCTAGTATGTTTTAAATCTCTATATATATTTTGTATATATATATATATATATATAATGAACTATTATGTATATATCTAATAGTATAGGATAATAAACAATTGTGGTGCACCATATTGTTTAATTATCTTTAAAAAACAAATTTCTTATAATATAAGTGTTTTAATAAAATTACAAATTTTATGCAAAAATAAACATTAAAAAAAAATTCAATAAAAGTTTTAATTTCTATTATTAGAATAGATATTTAGAGTATAATTGTTTGTGTTATTCTTGTTTGCTAACACGGTTCTTATGAACTGTTTTCTGTTTTCTTGTTACTTTGTTAAAAATTGTTACATTAACACCGTTAATATTCTTAACAATGTATGGACCATCGTAAACATTTTTATGTTTTTCATATGGTTGTTTTTTCAGTACGACACTATCATTAACCTGTAGTGATATTGGCTTTGCAAATTTATCGTAAAGATTTTTGTTTCTCAGTTTATGTTTGTCAATTAAGCTTTTTGCAAGAATATTTGTCTTTTGCAGCCTAAATTTGACTTCTCGGCTATAATTTTCTATGTTGTAAATCGGGTCAAGGTTAGTTTTTGTTTCACTTGGCATCGTAGCCTTTTTAGCAAAAACTAATTCAAAAGGAGTAAATTTCATGTCAAAGACAGTGCTTGGCGTAGTGTTGTGATAAAAAGAAAAATATTTTAAGTACGTATCCCAGTCTGATAAATTATCTTTTAGATACGCTCTTACATACTCATTAAACACACGGTGATTTCTTTCTACCGTACCAAGAGTTTGGTGATGATATGAACAAGAAAAATTTAATTTAATTTTTAATAACTTACATAGCTCGGAAAATATTTCGTTCTTGAACTCGGTTCCCTGGTCAGATTTTATAACCTGCATTCTTCCGTATATCAATATAAAATTTTCAAATATTGCACGGGCAATGGTTATTGCTGACTTATCCGGCACTGAGATTGTCACGAGATATTTTGTCAGGTCGCACATCAACGTAAGTGCATATTTATTTCCGTATGTTGATTCAGGTAAAGGACCTATGGTGTCTAGTACAACAATATCAAATGCTTTTGTTGGAGTGGGGGTTAAAACTAATTTTTCGACATTACTTGGTCTTGGTTTGTTCAAACTACATTCAGGACAATTTTTAACAAATTTGGCAATATCCTTGGTCATTCTTCTCCAATAGTATTTTGTGCGAAGCTTTGCAAATAATTTTTTCTGCCCACAATGTCCGCCTAGAATGGGATCATTGTGATGTATCTGCATAAGTTTTAGCTTATCATTTTCGTCAGTAATTATTTCAGTTGGGTCTATCAGAACAATCTCTAAAGTTTTTAAGACTTTCATACCTTGATCTTTCAGATTTTGAATTGAGCAAATTGAGAAAAACGAGTCCGCTTTGGACCATTCGGCTTTATAAATTTTGTTATTGTTGGCTTCACGTTGCAGCCTCGAAAGCATATTGCCTAAGCAAAGTGTTTCGTTAACAATTTTGAAATCAATATAAAATAACTTTTTAAAATTTTTTATTAGGATAATGCGCATTGTTTCAACTTTTTTATTTCTATAAAATAATTCTGTTTTTATTCTTGCAACTTTTTTGTTAAAGTTGTGCGAAAATTTATCATATATTCTCAATTGAATCGTGGGGGTGAGTTCTAAATAGCTTTTACTTCTGTTAGCTTCCTTAGACATTGCTCGAGTTGTCATAGAAAGTAAGTTTTTAGTAATGTCTTTTAACTCATTTATAGAAATTCGGGATAAAGCATCCGCGCCCACATTTTCTTTGCCTTTTATATATTCGACAGTGAAATTATATTCAGATAGCTCAAGTCTTATTCTTGTTAGCTTGGAGGTTGGGTCCTTAATGTTAAAAAGGTAGACGAGAGGTCGGTGATCTGATCGAACTACGAAAGAAGTACCATAGATATATGGTCGGAAATGAATAATTGCAAAATAAATAGCTAAAAGCTCAAGTTCAATGATAGGTTTCTTTTGTTCAGATTGGCTAAAGGATTTTGAAGCGTAATAAATCGGTAGATCGTTTCCGTTTATATTTTGGCTTAGTATCGCTCCACAACCTGTTTTTGAATCATCGACAGTTATGACAAAGGGTTTTTTAAAGTCAGGATACTGTAATATTTTTGGCGACATTAGCGCAGATTTTAATTTTATAAAAGAGTCTTGGCATTTTTCATTCCAATCGAATTGTACGTTTTTTCTAGTGGCAAAATTTAATGGTGCTGCTATGATTGCGAAATTCGGTATAAATTTTCTGTAGTAATTAGCGAATGCTACAAATCGTTTAACTGCCTCTTTGTCAGTTGGGACAGGATAGTCTTTTATTACGGTGTACTTAGAATCATCCGGTAAAATACCTTCAGCTGTGCATTTATGTCCTAGAAATGTCACTTCTGGACGAAAAAATTTGCATTTATACGGGTTTATCTTAAGGTTGTGTTTTCTCAAAACTTCGAAGACGTCTTTTAAATTTTGTATGTGGTGTTGTTTGCTATTACCAATAATGATTATATCATCGATATAAAGAAACGCTTTGTTTGGTGCGAGACCCGAAAAAGCAATAGACATCATTCTTGAAAATGAGTTCGGTGCGACGTTAAGTCCGAAAGGTAGTACTTTCCAACGAAAAGCTCCGTTTTCTGTACTGAATGAAGTGATGTCTCGTGAATCTGGATGCAATGGGACTTGATGAAAGCCAGAAAATAAGTCTATGACTGAAAAATATTTTGTACGACCAAGATTATCTAATATATCATCAATTCTAGGAAGGGGGAATTTGTCTGCTACTAATTTCTTGTTTACAGCGCGGTAATCAACACACATTCTATATGACTTTTTATCATCTACACTCTTTTTAGGTACCAGTATTAATGGACTATTGTAGTTGGAACTACTATGCTCAATCAAGTCATTATCCAGTAGGTTTTTGACTTGCCTGTTAATCTCATCCTTTTGCGTGTGTGCTAGTCTGTAGTTTTTTATGTATATAGGTGCAGAATCGGTCAAACGTAGTTTCTGTTCATAAAAGTTTGTTTTTGTCATTTTGTCCTCCTTCAAAGCAAAAATATCAGAAAATTGCTTACAAAGTGGCAATAAATCATTCCTAACTTCATTTGGCATTTGCTCCTGAAGTACAGATGTTAGTTTCGAAATGCGATCACTTTTCGCTGTGGTTTTATTAATAAAATATATATAAAAATTGTTTAATTTTTCCGCTTTAATGTCGGTATTTTTTATGCAAGCTAGCTTATTAGTTGTATTGACTACACGTAAAATAGGATTCGTTGAATCGATAATCCCTTTTGCCAAAAATACTCCCTCAGAAACTTCTTGCGAGTCAATGAACATCGGTTGGGTTACGTTAGGTAAGCTAAAAATTCTGTAGACTTCACATCTAGGTGGCACTATAAAAGAATATCCATTCGTACCATGTAATATTGGTATTTGAACTACAGTATCATTCACAGAAACTGATAATGTCATATCTCCATAATCAATTTTACAAGAATTGTTCTTAAGAAAGTCTTTACCAAGGATACCATTTGACGGAATGTTGAAATCATCATTAACAACATGAAAAATTTGGGGGATACAATAATTTAAAATATTAAGGTTCGTATGAATTGTTCCTAAGGACGATACGGCAAACGTTGTTATGCCAGTGATGCTTACTTTTTCATTGTCATTTATATTGGTATTTGCATTTAAACTTGAAACTTTAATTAACGAAATGTCAGCTTGAGAGTCTACAAGAAAAGTGTGTTGTTGATCTGTGTTAGATAAATTCAACTCTACAAAATCTGCGTAACTAGGATTCAAGCTATATACTGACTCATAAGCTTGTGGTTTTTCTAATTTAAATTTTCCTCCCTCAACAAATGTGCTTGTTGAGGGGCTTCTGTGTTTAAAAGTCGGACAGAAGCCCTATTATTGTGAAAACCTCGGGAATAGTTTCCTCTTCCATTTCCACGATAATTATTTTGAAAGTTGTTACCTCTAAAACTATTGGAACTTCGATTTCCTCTACCATTTCCCGATTGAAAAGTATTATATCGGAAATTACCACGATTATTACCCCGAAAAGAATTGTTGCTACGATAGCGATTAAAATTGTTTGCTTGGTTAGAACCAACATGAGAGGAATTATTATTGTTATTTCGAAAAGTTAGAACTTGTTGCTCCTTCTTTTCGGTTGCCTGTTCTACAACAAGTTTGGCTATGACCTCTTTAGGATCCGAAAAAACAGATGATGCCAGAATTGCTTTTACCAAATCAGTTTTTGCGTTTAAACGACACATGCTAATAGTTTGCTCGATTGCCATCTCGTGAGCTTTATTCTTCGTGATTCCTTCGATAACCAAGGAGCGCTCAAAAGCATCTGCTAAATCCTCGGCCTGCTTAGAAAACTCTACATAATTATTATTCTTAACGTTCAATGCAGCTATTCTCCCAGCGATAACTTTTGAGTTATCCGGTCTGATTCTCTGCCTTAACGCGGTTTTAATATCACTAACCGAATTTATGTTTTCAGGCAATGCTTCCCTAGCTTTCCCTTCAAGTTTTGATTTTATGAAGCATATTAAAGTCGTGGTCAAATTTTCTTCTGTAAGGCTTTCTACTAGCTCAACTTTATCCAAAAAAGAATCTAAAGCTAAAGGATCTCCGTTATAATTGTCCCTAATAATGGTTGCACATAATGTGATAAAAGACTTTTTCTCATTAACTGTAGCCATTTTGTTATCGTTTGTTAAAATGTTTATTTTACCAGTGTTAGAATCTGTTTCCGTACTCGAATATTCAGAATCGCTCTCACTATCAATCCTGACATTTTCCTGTACTAATTCAAACAGTTCGACGTTTTCGGGAACTTTTACTCTACAATTTAACTTTCCAAAGCATCTAACTAAAATTTGTCGACATAGTTTTAATTTTTCAAAAATTTGTGGTTTGGAAACAATAGATACGTCTTTGATATTTTGCTCTGTGTATTGTACGATTAAGTTATAATTTGTAATTAACAAATCGATGTACTCATCAATTTTCGACTTTTTTGTAGTTATTGGTCTACTTTGTAGAATTCTTTTCTTTACTTTGTAGAAATTTTGAACTAATTCTGTAAACTTTTCGGTGTCAAATTTGGACATGTGTTTGATTTATATTGAATTATATGCGTATAGCCGTATTTGAAATTTATAGTAAACAAAGAAAGTAATAAATAAAATGTTAAGCCAATTGGAAACAAGTATTTGATAGCGTACGCTTTCGTATTTTGAATTTCAAGAAATAATATTGTTAGTCAAATGGATAAAGGATTTTTATAAAATAATTTGCATGGTTGGTTATACACATTTGTATCTGAAAACTAATTTGCATTGCTATATTAAATATCGAACAACTCTTCTTCTTCTAAGTATTTAAGTAAAGTAATGCAAATTTGTTTTGATTTTACTGTTCGTTATTTTATTTTTGTTTTTGTTTGTTTTTTTCTTTTTTCCTTTTGTATTAAATCTGAAATTATGAAAATACGTATATATTTATGTATGTATGTATATAGTTGTTTTGAATTGTAAATTCCTTTTATCCACTGTTACTTTTAAATATGTTAAAGCTGTTCTCAGACAATGTGTAAAATAAGTTTGAAATGTTAACAAGTGCACATGTCATGTGACAAATGCATGTCGTCTAAGTACAATGTAACTCGTTAAAAGTTAGTTAATTCGTTAAAAATTAATCTGTTTTTATTTTCATGTATGTATAATGAAACGAATAATTTTCTCTTTGTTTTGTAGGTATATTAATCATTTTTTTTTTCTCTTTTGTTTTTATATTTTTCCTATTTTATTTTCATTTGAAATAAACAAACTTAAGTTTATATATTGAAAATAAAATTAAGATAATTAATAGTTATTAATTAGAGAATGTAGAATAATGTAAATATGCAATTAAATACATGTATGTATTTATAAGTAAATAAAATAGGCAAGTATGTACATAGGAGTGGGATTCTATTAATAATATGTGATAAAAATGTATGTGTATGCATAGGTATACAAAGTTTATATATTTTTTTTTTTTTTTTTTTTTTTTTTATATATTCTTTTTTAATAGAAAAAAAAAAAGGAATTAGAAATAATTTTCTACTAACAATAATTATACCTATATTTTTATATAACTATTTTACAGAAATAATTTTTCAGCAATCGTTGACCTGGTACAAACTGCATAAAATTATATATGTACCTCCAACTTCAGCTAAAAATTTTGGTTCTTGCTCTCTTCATCTTAGTTGTTTGGTTTTGCACGGCTGTATAAATTTTTTTTTTATATTTATTTGTATTTTAACAAATTTCATGTTTTTGTATTAATTTTCTTTTGTCTTATGATTTCGTTTTTTTTTTGTTACATATGTAAGTATACTCTTTTTTTTTTTTTTTTTTTTTGTTCTTTTTTTTTTCTTTCTTTTTCGCGTAGGTGTTATACCGTTTTAGGTTTTTATTCCAATTCGTTTACAATTTCACATTGTCTAAATAAACGAGAATGAAACAACTGTTTTATTTTCAAGGGCATATTTTAATTTTATTTTTTGATTAATTTTTTTTTGAATATCATTTATTTTTCGTATAGGTACATATTTTTTCCAAATATCGTGAAACAACGTTTTTGGCATTATTATCATTTTTACTTATTTTTTGTACAATTTGGTTTTGTACAATTAGGTTGCCTTTTTTTGACATTTTCTTATTTATTAATAAATTGTTTTTAATAAAATCTATAATTTTATGTTGTTTTAATTTTTTTTTTTTTTTTTTTTTTTTTTTTTTTTTTTTAGAATTTGCACGTTTTGTTTAGTTGGAACTGATTTAATATTCAAATAACTTTTGATGTGTATTATTTAATTGTATATCGGATATTTTTCCACAACAAGTTTTTCTTAATTTTTTTTCAACTTTTTTTTTTTTCGCTGGCAGGATCGCCATATAATGCCTTAATAATTAATACACACTCTTTGCTTGTTGGATTATGACTATCTTTATTATTCATTTTACTAATGTACAAAGTAATAAGAATAAGTACATAAAGTAAGATAATAGGTTTTGCAGGGATGGATACTATAGTCGATTACGCTGACCAAAAAAAATTATTTGTTACACATTGAAACAAAGAAATGTCAAATTAAGTTGGGCAAAAAACTTGAAGTTAAGGTGTGACTCACAATTAACATCGTGCAGTTCGACCAGTCTTTATATTGATAATCTCAGCAATTCAAAAACGGTGCATAAGGGCAATACACAAAGAATATAAACGGGTAGTGGAAGCGGTCATTAATTTAGAAAAAAATATCATTATAATTTTCGCTCTTTCTGAACCAAATATCCTTTAAATGAGTTGGCATAACCAAAAAAATTCAACTACAGTTGAACAATACATTGCACACAATTTCACTTTCAAGGCGATTTCCTATGTCAATCTGTATGAAAAACTTTCTCAAACAACCAAAGGCCAATTGAATAAAAGTTTCGACAGAAGTGGCTCGATATCGAGCGCCTCGATATCCATACTCAAGCGAAATTTATAAATTTTTTCTTAATGCATAAAACACAAAATCCCTTGTTAAGTATTTTTAAATACAGTTTTTAATATATTGAATATTTTTAAAATTAACTCCATTAAAATGAGTATTCATATTTTAGAACTAGTAAACAGTAAACTGCACTCGTATATATGCTCGTATTTCCAAATTATTTGTATTATTTTTATGGAAATTTTTGTTCAGCACTCGCATACTCGTTTTTAATATGTTTTTGTTACATTTTATGCATTAAATCTATTTACAATTGTTTATTATTCACATAAATTAAATATTATTCTGCTTATTTGTTGTTTAAATACACATTATCATATTTATATTTATATTTTATTTGTATCTTTATGTAAAACACTTTAATTTTGGCGATTATGTATTTAAAAAGAGTTAAAAGTGCGTTATATTGAAATGTAATTGTGGATTTTCACTTGCTTCGCAAGCACAAAATAAAAGATTATTTATAATGATATTTAGAAAGGTATTTATTGTTTCCTTTTTAGTTTTCTATACAAATATATTTTGTGTTAAAAGTATGTCTGAACATTAAAACGACGCTTTATTGAACGCCTTTGTATTCGTCGGAGATATGTGAGACGTATCAATGTTCATTCATAGACTGATAAAGGCAGGCCCCTGGTAAAATTTTAACTTCCATTACTGGTTTTCGTTTTTATCTTGGTTGACAAATAAGTATTACTTCTTTACAAAAGTTATCTTCAGTTTTTATTTAGAAAAGATTGACATCGTAATGAATATCAAATTCATCACACAATGAAAACGAATTGCATTATGAGAGGTGTCACAATATCAGCATTGGAACTAATAGCTAAAAATTACATAATTTATTATTATGATTATTTTAAATTAGTCCATATGTACCGCCACTCAGAGGACTTTTTGTACAGACCACAAGTCCATTATTCAAGATTTAGGATTCGAATGAAACCAATTATTTTGTTCGAATGAAACCAATTATTCTTGTAGAAGGTTGGCCCTACGAGATCCTAAAGCTGGAAGCACATAGAATCCGTCGTACGTTATAGTTCGCCTTTTCAATTAACATTAATGTATCGACAAAGAAGTTGCAAGTGCTTTGTTGACGGATATTAAATCGCATGAGCTTTCACTAATTTTAATAAAAGTAAAAAATTTCATAGAAACATTATTTTATTTTTTAATTAATATTTTTTTTTTAACTGAAAACATAAAAAGTTAAAGAAAAGGAAAGCTAATTGACAAATATCAAAGTATTAAACGTGCGTTACAAGTTGCAAACCTTTAGTACTTTGCGTTTACGGAGACGCATATATTTCAATTTAGTTGTCAGTTGAAAAGGGCGGCTAACAAAGTATTTGTTCTGCGGTTTTGTTATGAAAATCACAGAACACGGATTGGCTGATTCTAAAATTTTCTTTGAGGTCATTTTTGTTGAGTATTCGTGCCTTTTGTATGAGTCCATTCTCAATGTTTGAGAATTTTGAGCTAGTTGTCTTTCTAATATAGCCCGGAGAGATGAAAAAGTACGATTATGGTTCTATGAACATACAAATTTGGCACTCTTTTGGGGAAGCAGTTTTCTCGCTCGTTGCCACCATAGCCCTAATGTCCACTAGCACAAGGTAAAATTGATATAGGTTCAAAATACATTGAAAGACACAGACAGGCCATGACTATAACTGATCTCAGCTTATGTGAGCTTAAGGCCGGCATTGCAGTCTGAATGTCTAACTTAGCGTAAAGTTCCACCTGAAAATCGTTGGGTCTTTTTTCATGGGAATGAACTTTTTAACGTTCGGCTCACAAATACCTGCTTCGGTATCGAAGTTTTCTTGTTTAGAACCGTCAGTCTTCATCGGCCTGCAGCAAAGTTGCAATTAGCCATCATCCACTCCTTTTTAAGATCTAAATTTATCACAAGTCATAAATTTAGTTGTGATAAATGAATTTCGTAGTTGTATAAATAAAAATTCAGCAATACTGCTCAAAACCCTTATTCCATTTGGTGTTATCGACACAAAAAACATAAATTTTTATCGTTTCTGGTAAATCTGTATTAATTCTTGATATTAATAACTGTTGACTCTTATTTGGCATATTATATTTATAAAGCATTGTTCACACAAAATGGAGCCGCTTTACAAAAGCATATTAGAAAAACCTAGTGGCATCTATTGGATTTAATAATTAAAAAAATATTTCGTTATTTTGTAAAAATAATTTTGTCAATAGAAGTTTATTTGAAAGCTTGATTAGCCATGGAAAATCAAAATAGGAAAAATATTTTGCTCAAATGTCTTGAAAATCTGACATGGTCAGGTTCAATGATGGCAAAAACGCTGCAGATTCCAAATAAAATTTTAAAAGATATAACCAAACAGATTGTAAGCAAAAAGAACAGATTGTAAGCAGAAAGAACAAACCAAGTTACTAAAAAAAGTTCAGAGAACGTAAAATATATAATACGGTCAATGCAACAAAATCTGGGTGTCTCCGACAATCATAACACGAGTTTAAGTACCGCAAGACGAAGAAGGGATGCTGTTTGCAGAAGCAATCGTGCTATAAAATATTCAAATTGTATTAAAAAGTAGACTCCTATTGCAGTAAAGGAGTAATATTTTAACAAAATTTAACAATTGCTTTGTTATGGATGCTGAAATCTATGAAAAAGTGGAATTAAAACAACTGTCAAGTCAGATCTTTTGTAATTTAGTGAAACGTGGAGATGCTGATACAAAGTAAAAATAAAAAAAAAATTTAAATTTGGCAAAAAAAATAATTTTTTGGTAAATAATTGGCAGGTGTGGTCTAAAAACGACGAAATTTATCATCTCTTCAACAATGACAGCAGTAATTTATATCAAAGAATGCCAGCAGAAACCTTTGCTGTCTCTAATTAAAAGCTAGGACTATCCAGTAAAATTTTGGCCTTATTTAGCATCTGGTTATTATTAAAAAAATGCTATGGAGTGGTATCAAAGACACCAGTAGTGCGATTCAGTAACTTTTATTGCGAACATTCGTATCGAAAAAATAAGTATAATGATATTCTATTGAATTCGGTATTCATTAACTTTCCGACATAAATATTCGGTAAGATAGAATTCGTTATTTGCTATGATTATTTATCTGCTGTTAACTTCGTCGCAACTTTCGAATATTTTTGTCAGAAAATTTCTGAATACCGAATCCGATAAAATATCGTTATTTTTGTTTTTCGATACGAATTTTCATAATAAAAGTTACTGAATCGCACTGCAGGTGGATATAGTGCCAAGAAACATGAACCCTCCTAACTGTTCACAGCTTCGAGCAATTGAACAAATCTGAACTATTGTCAAAGAGAAACTAAAGAAAAATGGTACTGTGATTCATGACGCCAAAAATATGTTGAAAATTTGGAAAAAATATTAAGCACAGATAGATCAGAATGTTGTGCAGAAATTAATTTGATTCATTAAGGCAAAAACCCGAAAATTCATGAAGAAATGAATTGAAATACTTTTTTAATATTTTCTAAAAAATAAAGAAACGATGGGAGTAATCAACTGAGGAATCAGAGTAGCGTCTGACGAAATGGTCCATATAGATATGCTTCAGTACTTATTGTACTGAATAAATAACTCATGAGAATATCATGAGTAAAAGAATAAATTTTAAAACCAACACAATTTCTGGAATTAAGCACAAATAAAGATTAATATTTTGTTAAACTTTTAAATTCCAAATAGAAATTATTACATAATTTTAAAATGTTTTTTTTTTTGTAAAACAACTAATTGTTCAACAAAATTAATAAAGAACACATTGAATAATATATTTAAGTAATTTATTTTCACGTTCGCAGAAACAACCAAGTGATTTGAAAACGTTAGTGCATTAGGTGAACGTTTTGAAATCACAAAGTTATATGTACAGAACACCCTTTTGTGCTTTCAAATCACATTAACAAAATGTGATTTTCAGAACATGACTGTATTTTACTCTGTAATTAACTAGCAAATTAAGAAAACGTGAAATAAAAAATAATAAATAAATAAAACATATTATAAATAATATTAAAAAAATATCACAAGTTCCATTACCACAACTGACTTTAGACTGCACACAAAGAAAAAAGATGGTTGAATATAGTCACCGCAAACATAGTGTGTTCTTCACAAAAATATTATTATTAATTTGAAGAATCTAAACATTATTATGATCACGATAAACATGTTTCTAGTTACTTTTAACCATATTATGTTTAGCGTCATAGATCAACCATATCGTTATCATATTATTTTTGATAAAATTTTACTTGAAACCATACTAGTAAATATGTTCATAGCAAACATAATAATGATAAAAATATGGTTGAATGTAAATTGCTTTCTAATTTGTCTCTTCCGCAACCATACAAATAAAGTGAGTATAAAACAAAAACTTAATCGTTCAAACTGCACTGAGCGTTGTGGCTGAAGTGGTTGAGGGGCGAATTAATGCTGCTTAACTAAGTAAAAGGTGATTTTATAAGAACTATCGGAAATTTAAAAAAAAAAAACACATAAAATTCAGAAAAATGCATGAAATATTTATTTGGGTCGATAGTTGGGTCGATATAATTTAATGTTTGAAGATTATTTCATGCAAATGTTGGCCGCGGCTGCGCCTCAAATGGTCCATCCGCTTAGTCCAATTATGGCATACTCTTTCCAACATTTCGGCCGGTATCTCACGAATAATGTTGGCAATGTTGGCTTCCAGTGCGTCAATCGAAGCGGGCTTGTCCCTATAGACATTAGCCTTAACATAGCCCCACAAAAAATAGTCTAGAGGCGTTAAATCGCACGATCTGGGCGGCCAATTGACTGGTCCCAAGCGTGAAATAAACTGTTCACCGAACTCGCCTCTCAATTGGTCCATTGTTTCGCGTGCTGTGTGGCATGTGGCACCGTCTTGTTGAAACCACATGTCATGCAAGTCAAGCTCTTCCATTTTGGGCAAAAAAAAATTTGTTATCATCGCACGGTAGCGCTCACCATTCACAGTAACGTTGTGATTCGCATCATCTTTGAAGAAATACGGCCCAATGATGCCGCCAGCCAATAATCCGCACCAAACGGTTGTTTTTTGTGGATACATTGGTAGCTCTTGCAATGCTTCTGGCTGCTCTTCACTCCAAATACGGCAGTTTTGCTTGTTCACGTATCCATTCAACTAGAAATGAGCCTCGTCGCTGAACACAATTCTTCGATAAAAAAGTGGATCTTCATCTAACTTTTCAAGAGCCCATTCACCAAAAATTTGGCGTTGTGGTAGGTCGTTTGGCTTCAATTCTTGCACCAGTTGTATCTTATAAGGCTTCACACCCAAATCCTTCCGCAAAATTTTCCACGTAGTGGAGTAACAGAGGCCCAATTGCTGCGAACGGCGCCGAATCGATAATTCACGGTCATCACCAACACTGGCCGATACGGCTGCGATATTTTCTTCAGTTCGCACTCTACGTAAGCGTGTTGGTGATTTAATGTCCAACAATGTAAATTTGGTGCGAAATTTTGTTACAATAGCCCGAATAGAAGCCTCAGTAGGTCGATTAAACTGACTATAAAATGGAAGAAGCGCGCGATGAACTTTCTTAACAGAGCACGCATTTTGGTAATAAAATTCAATAATTTGCAAGCGTTGTTCGTTTGTAAGACGATTCATGATTAAATTATAGACCAAACTGGGAATGTTTGACAGTGACACAGGATACAAAACGTGCGTGAGCTGTCAAAACTAGTGTTGCCAAAAAGATAATAGCAAAAAAATCACTCTTTATTAACAAGTTCGAGCCCTGCTAGAGTCAACTAAAATTTAAAAAAATAAATTTAAGCCCGTTGTATTATGTAATATGTAAATAATAATAATGTAAATAAATACAAATTGATAGAAAAGAAAAATCAATGGAATAAAAAAAATTTTATTTATACAAAAAATTTAAATTAAATTTTTTTTTTTAATTCATATTATTTATGTGTTAAAAAAAAATTAAAAAAAATTTCTTGCCTTGACCGGGGGTTGAACCGCAACATCTGCAGTTGAAAGCTAATTTTAATATCTTTGACTTGAAAATATATATGGTTAGAATCAATCATAAATCTAACAATACTATGTTTCCACCAGAATATTTTTTCTTTGCGTGTGGTGACAAATTCAGTTGTCACAAACGAAGTTGTATTGTGGGCGTATAGATACATATTATCAACTTCCAACTAACAGGATTTCCTACGCCTAAATTATAAACAAAAAGATTTTCTAGCTTTATGTTTTTGTATACCCTCCCGTCATACCAAATTTACAAATCTATTACATGGATGACGTCACAAACTGTAATTTGTATTCAAAGAGGTCTAAAATCTTTCAAATAAAACTACTGATTTCTTAAATAATTTTATGCATTTTTTGCTTTTTTTATTAAAGATTTTTTTTTATTTATTTGTATGTATGTAGTATATACTAATAATGTGTGTGTATGTATATATAATTTAATTAACTACTTTCAAGGTTTTGT
The DNA here is from genome assembly GCA_947397855.1 of Thelaira solivaga. Lineage (NCBI taxonomy): Eukaryota > Metazoa > Arthropoda > Insecta > Diptera > Tachinidae > Thelaira > Thelaira solivaga. The sequence continues at coordinate 44,806,014 of OX377611.1, read as the reverse complement.
TTGTTTTTTTTTTCATGTATTTGTTTATAATCAAATTATATTAAATAAAAAAATAAAGTTAATGGTTTGTTTAAAAGTTTTTTTTCTGTTTTTGATAATAAACGTTTAAAGTACACATCCATTTATTAATTAAAGTTCAATTGAATAGAAAAATCAATATAAAAAAATTTTCATTTTTTAAACCTAAACTAATTAGTTTTATTTAGTTTTTATGTTAAATTTATCTTGTTTACATTTGCATTACATTATTTACATTTCAGTAACGTACATTTGATTTTTGCTTTTTGTTGTTGTTTTCGTTAAAATTTCATTTTTTATTTGTTTGTTAGATTTGGACTTTTTCATTGTTTTTTTTTAACTTATTTTTTTGTATTTAAGCTTAAAATCTAAAAAAAAAAATACTTTAAACTAAACCAAGTTATTTTTTGCTTGTCCATTTTTGTTTTGTTTCTGCATTTAAATTTTATTTCTTATCCTTAAATATAGTTTTTTGTTTAATTTATTTATATCGATCTTATTTGCATTGTATTTCTCTAGATTTATTTTTTATACTAAATCGCTTAACTTAGTACTAAATTATACTTAATATCTAGTTAATTCTTCTCATTTTTTTAGTTTATTTAGTGTTTTTAACAATTGTGGGACATTTCTTGTTGGTTTATTTTCTTAAGTTTAAAAATTTTTAATTAATTTTTTTTTTTTTATTTTATTCGTTGAATAAGTTGAAGAAAAAAAATTTAACTCAAAACAAATTGTGAGAGAAACTCAATTAACAAAATACTTGGTTTGTAAATACAAAACAAAATATTGCAAAAGAAAATATAAATAACCAGGAATAATTATAATGATTTCACAAGAGGCTAGTATCTCTAGTATGCTCAGTTAAATAAAGGCTACGTTTATCATGGTATATCTCAAATATACTTTGAACATTTGAGGAAATAATAAGCTTGGCTCATCAACATTAATAAACGCTAATGGTTACCTTAATACATAGAGTAGCCCAACGCTTACAGAAATAGCTATCCTACACAAAAAAACCAAATTAACAAAAATTTCTTCACATAACATATACTCTACGTGACCTCCATCGCGCTCACAACCTGTCCAGATTAAATTCTGAGAATGATAACATTAGGTCCCTAAAATTTTGTTGTACACAAACAGCTGAACATGCGATCTTTTTTAGAAAAGATAAAAGTGAAAAGAAAGGATATCACTTTAGTAGTTCAGATCCAACAGTGAGAAGCTTTCATATGTTTGAAAATCATAATATTTTGTATAAATAGCGTTGGCTGAAGTCTTTATACTAAATATTTGGTTACTTCTTGTTAGGATATTTAAAGAATTATCTCCCATATTGTCAATAACATGCGAAATATTTTTCAACAAGAAAATTTTATTTCTCGCGAAGTGAAATCGTGAATCTCTCATGAAGTGTTTATAAGCTGTCAGCTCACATTGATTGTTTTAAACAAGAAGAAGAAACTGAGTGTGTTTAAATTTTCAAATATAAAACAATCAAATCCCGTAAGATAATGTTTAGAATTGCAGCAGTATTGTTACAGTCATAACGCGATTGTTCGTCCAGCGTTATATGGAGACCGCGTTATGGGAAATTTCAAATTAATTCAAAATCGGATATGCGTTCTATGGAAACAAAGTTTTGAGAAATATATAAACCAGCAAATCAAATCAATCTATACCGCGTTATATGGAAACGACCTCCGCGTTATAAGAAACTCAAGTTATATTTATATTATTTAATATAAATTGAATGAATTCGTATCGTGTTATATGGAATCTCACAGAAATATTTTGCTTAAATTTTTTTTTTTTTTTAGCAAAAATTGGTTTTTTAAAGATTAATAATATGGAAAGTATTACATACACGCAAAGAAAAAATATGGTTGAGACAACCATATTCTGGTGGAAACATAGTATGGTTAGATTTATGATTGCCCCAACCATATATATTTTTAAGTCAAAGATATTAAAAATAGCTTTCAACTGCAGATGTTGCGGTTCAACCCCCGGTCAGGGCAAGAAATTTGTTTTTAATTTTTTTTAATACATACATATTTTATATAAGCAGTTTAAAAAAAATTAATTTAAATTTTTTTTATAAATAAAGTCTTTTTATTCCATTAATTTTTCTTTTCTATTATTTTGTATTTATTTATTACATAATACAGCGGGTTTGAATTTATTTTTTTAAATTTTAGTTGACTATACCAGGACTCGAACTTGTGAACACTTAGTTAAGAAGCATTAACTCGCCACTCAACCACTTCAGCCACAAAGCTCAGTTGAGTTTGAACGATTAAGTTTTTGTTTTATACTCACTTTATTTATATGGTTGCGGAAGAGACATTCAACCATATTTTTATCATAATTATGTTTGCTATGAACATATTTATGATTTCAAGTAAAATTTTATTAAACATAATATGACAATTATATGGTTGATTTTAGACAATAAACACAATATGGTTAAAAATAACTAGAAATATGTTTATTGTGATCAGATTAATGTTTAGATGCTTCAAATTAATAATAATATTTTTGTGAAGAACTCACTATGTTTGCGGTGACCATATTCAACCATCTCTTTTCTTTGCGTGTAAATAAATTTCTTTTCTGTGGTAAAACATTGTTTTCCGATGACACTTGCAAGAACATTCAATGTACTATATAACATATAGTTTTCTTTGCGTAATTGTAGTGTCATAAAAGTGTTTTGTTTTTTGAAAATATGGTTTTTTTGTTATAAATTTTAGAGTTTTTTTTATTCTTTATTATTGCAATAGCGCTATAAAGAGACCGCGTTATAGGAGAACTTGTCTTATATATCACACCGCGTTATATGCGAGTAAAAAAATTTGCGCGTTTCATTTAACGCATTTAAGTTATTTGATGCTCCGTAAGTGACAAATTTAATAAATAAAGTTTCAAATCAATTTCTCTATTATATTTAAACAAGATTATAGAGTTAACAAAGAAGGGTATTCTTATTTACTCGATGTGATTAATAACTCTCTGACGTCACCTAAAAAATCTGTTGGTATTTCAACGATAGTCAAGCTTGAGATTTTCGCAGAATCAAATATTTAATCAATATGCCAATTTTTTATTTAAACTATTGATTAATTGTTACATTCTAAAAAAAATTAAATTAAATTATATGAACTGCAAATAACAAAAAAAAAAAAATTTTTTGTAGACAAAATTTAATTAAATTTTTTTTTAATTTTAATGTTATTTTATTTTAAATTAACTTTATTTTTACCAAATAAAATTAAAACTTAGTTCAAATGAAATAAATTAAATAAAACATCAAGTCGTTTAGAAAATTAAAAAATAACTCCATTTTTTTGAAAACATATCCGATTAAATTTTGCAGACAAGTTGATCACTTTAGTTGTGTCTGTTTAAAAAAAATTGCTAATTTTTCTTTCATTTATTAACCCTTAAATGCATCTAGTTGCCATTTGGTAACAAAGTCTTTAAAGTGCTATAATTACTGTTGTGATAAAAAAAATTACTGGTAATTTATCGCGTAGTCATATGGATACATACCGTCTATAAGATTTAGTTAATTTACACCTATTTCTTTTAACGGTAGCTCTCACTTTTCCAAGAACGCCTAAAGTTCCAGATGTCAGGATTTTAGATACACAATATGCGAGAAATGTAGCATTGCATTATGTTTGAACAAAAACAATAATTGTTTTAAAAACTTTCATTTAAATTGAAATAAATAGTTTGAAAACACTACTCGTATGTAGCCATTTGGTAACAAGCCCTTATCCTTACAAATAAAATACAATTTTGAGATAAAAACTTTTTTTTATTATTTTTCTGTGAATGTGAGCCGTTAACTATTCTTATAACTAAAAATTTTCCAAAAAAAGAAAGTCATGTATTTAAGGGTTAAGAGTTTTTCAAAAATATTTGGAGCCTTATTCATAACAGAAAGTTAGCAGCTGGCTGCTAGTAAAATGCCGATTTGTCGTAGCAGCTAGTTGGCTTAAAATTAATGTATAATGATGTCAAGTGGCATATTTGAAAATCATCAGCAGTTTAGACATTTATCTATATTCTATATTTTTTTTCCTGTACAAAATTTCTTTATTTAAATTTTTCGGCTACATTTTTTTAGTAAATTTTTTTAATTAATGCCACTGCTTAACAACTCGTTGTATGTGCAATGTGTGCTAACGAGCTGACATCTTTTTGTTGCCAAGAAGGCTGTTGTTGTTTGAAATAATTTAAGTTAAACGTGTATTTCAGCATTTTTTTCTGTTATGAAAACTTTTGTTTTTTCAAGCTTGAGGTGAGATTATAATTATTTGCAGAATATAATTATAGATTTAAAAAAAAAATATTATAATCCGACCTTAAGCTTTAAAAAAACTAGCCGTTTTTAACAACATTCAAGCAATTTTTAGATAAATTAAAAAATTTTTGCCATTTCAAATAGATAAATTCAATTTCCTATGGCCTATACATCTGTCTGAAGTTTTCCCACTGTATTTAAAAAAAAAATAAATAAATAAACTATACTCGCACACATACAAATTATTTTTAAATAAACTATATTTAGTTTAAAAAAGAAAACAATTTTTTTAAATAAATTAAGAAGAACTGCAGGAAGTAAGTGGCTGACATAAACTTATAACAAAAATAAATGAAAAATTTGATTTAAGAGATACTAAATTTATTTAAAAAAAAAATTAAATATAAGACTTGGCTAACACATCAAATACAAAGACAGTATAAATGGAACGTTCATATGTTTAAGTACCATAAAAAAATTTACCAATTTAGCAGTGATTTGATGTAAAATCTTTTTAACTACATCCCTCAAAAGAAGCAGAAAATAAAATTGTTTATACTTTTATAATATCAAAATTAAATTTAATTAAATTTGTAATTGAAGCAAAATTGTTATTAGTATTTTTCAGCACAAATCAAACATAATTTTAACAATTTTTTTAAAGTGCCATATTGAAAGTCAATCAAGCATAAATATTCGCCTCAAAGATCCCTTTGTAGTTAAATGTTTTTACACCTCCGTCAATTGATATTTTCTTTGCAATTGTATTCAACAAGCAGATATATAAAATAAAAAAAAAAAATAAATAAAAATTGTAAATAACTAAATTTCTATAAATTTAAGCTAAACCGTAACGGCACCTTATTTCAATTCCTAAAAATATTGAAATATGTTGTTGTTAATGTTTGTTTTTTTTTTATTTCTACCAACATAAATATCAATAAAATATAAATTTATATATAAAATTTGTAACTGGGAATACGATTTCTAAAACAAGAACAAAATAATACCTTAAGAAAATAATTCGGTTCGCATAATTTACTCTACTGTAAATTAATTTAATTAGTAAAATATTAAACTTAATACAAAAAAGAACTATAATTAACATCATTATTAAAATAAAATCAAGTAAATTTATGTATAAAAAAATGGCAACTTTCAAAATGGAAAGTAAATGTATTACAAAAATTAAAATTTTTCATAATTCATAATTCGTTGATATCGTTACTATGAACAATATTTTCATTTATAAAATTAAAATAGGTGACAAAGTGTAAAACAAATGACATAAATACGAGTGGTATATGTAGATGTGTATGACACACAGAGCAAACTTATGCACAATTAAACATTCTAATGAAAAAAAAAAATATCATAGTAATTGAATATTTTATTGATTCAATTTCAAATTTAATTAGTAATTTAATATTGATCTAATTTCAATTGAAAAGTTAATTGAACAAAAATATATATGAAAAGATTGATTAAATATTTAACTGATTTAATTGAAAATGTAATCAATATGAAAATATTTTAATTCAACAAAAAAAATATACTCGTATGAAAAATTGATTCGATTAAACATTTAATCAATGGGACAATACTTTAATTGGAAATATATATATATATATATATATATATATATAAACAAGGGCTAAATAATCATATTCGATGTTGAATGTAAACGATAAAACTATATAATCGAGAAGGCAATAATCAAAATAAAGATGGAATTATTAAAATACCTAAAAATTTTGAAATGTTAGTCTTTTTGTATGAAAAAAATTTCAAAAGTTTGATAGAAATTGCCCGATATCGAATGCGATGATTTGGCCTCAATTTGGTTCAATTAAATTTTTTTATCACTAAATTTAATTTAAAATGTTTATTTATGACAAAATTAAAAAATTTAATTTCTATTTAAAAGCAAAGTTGCTGCTGCATACGAATGATTTATTTTAATGCAATTTAGCTTGTGAGTGATTTAGTTAAAGTTCTTAGTTTTTCAATTCTTTTAAGCAAAATGTATTGTAATCAATTTATTTTTTCTAAATTAAGTGAGTGGGACACGGTAGGGATAAGAGCAAGTTTATTTTTTTTTTTTACTTATAATTCACTTTAGCTAAATTCCATAATTCAACAATTAAGTGCACAACGTTTTTCTTTTTTATTTTAAATATATTAATTTATATAAGAAATAAAAAACCAGTGATTTAAAATAATTTTATATTTTTTCTTTCATCGAAGTGCAGTTAAAACTTTTGCTTTTCTTGTACAACAAAAAAAAATATTTTTCTCAGAAAAATAATAAAAAAAAAAAATCATGTCAAAACTTATAAGTTAATGAATTAATGAATACATACCTACGAGTACATGAATGATATAACAAACAATTGATGTTAGTGTATGTAAGTGAATGTACGTATGTGTGCTTATGTGGTTAGTGGATAAATTTATACAATAATTTCACGTATAACACGACGATTTCGTGAATTCGGTGTGGATGAATATTCACCCTCAAAACTATCATCGTAACTTAAGGACATATGTTGTTGTGGTGATATAACTTCATCTTGATCCATGTGTTCCATATTATATGGATTTGGCAGGCCACTTACGTCATGATATGGTGAATCTAAAATGACATTTACAAAAGAACATTAAAAACTGGTTAAAGAATTAAGTAAAATAGAAAATAAATTTTAAAAATTATTACTCTTTAAGAAAAAGAAACAGTTGATGTAATTTAAAATTATTAATTAAAATATTAAAGGGGAAATGCTAAGTAAATTAAAGATTGTTATGCATAAAAATAAAAAGCAAGATGTTTTTCTCGTTTGCCTTCACTTTGTTGTATTCACATCGGACATAATCTTTACTTAAATGATTTGCCAGCATACGAGTACAGCCTAATTGACAAAATAGCTTTAATGCTAGGAAAATAAATAGGGCAAACAAAGAATATTTTTCACCAAAAATAAAACATTTTTTACGTAAATGAATATGCGCAATTAGGTCGCCAAATGAAATTCACATTGGTGTAGCTGCCAAGCGTCGTTATTGTGCTCCGTCATAGTGGATAAAATTCGTCATTAGTCCCAGTTGTGTTCCCAGCATAATCAAGTGATGTTGATCGATTTCAGTAATATGTGGTTTATTTTCTTTGAATTATTTGATTTATTTTAAATAATTTTTTGAAAATTAAAAATGTCTAAATTTGACTCAAATGCACAACTCGTAAAGGCTATCTCAGTAAGAATGCACATTTTTCATTTCTAGCTGCAATAAATCGATTATTTCATTCACTGTGTGGCAGGTGGCACCGTCTTGCTCCGTTATCGTGTTCTTCTAACGAATGCCGTGCCCAAAAATCACACCAGGCAGTCGATCGTTGTAGGTGAATTTGTTTCTCGTGGATTGCATAACGATTTTCTGAGTGCAAAATTCAATAATTTTATGTACACACGAAGCCATTCGGATGGAAGATGACTTTTTTTTCGAAAAATTAGCATTGAATTCACTTCGATCCATTATAGTTACAACACATTATTCTTTCGTAAAACGCAGTCAAATTTCAGAGGTGACACTTGCAAAAAAAAAATTACACTAAATTTAAAAAAGTACTCTCTTACTGAGACTTCCATTACAATAACTTTGAAATTAGTGAAACAATTTCAAAACGATGTAATACGGAATTTTGTACTTCCTTTTTTAACAGATAGAGCCAACAATTTTCAAGCTAACCTGAGCTATGTCACATCATCTCTGGAATTTAGTATACGAGTATAATGTTACATTTCGGAAATTAGAATCAATTTCAAACAAAGGGCTGTAATTAACTGAAGATCAGAGTAGCTTCCTTCAAATGGTCCATATGGATTCCAAGAATACATCATGAAAAATAATGTGTTTAGTGAACCAATATAATTTAAATTAAGCACCAAAAGAGATTAATTTTCTTAATACTTTGTTTTTGTTTCTAACGGCTTGACTAATATTTTTGCAATTTTTTTGTAAGCAAGATTTTGTGTGTAAATTGTACAGTTCAATTAAATAAATCCTAAATTAAAACATAAAAAAGATGGTAATTTAGAAATGATTTGTTTTGCTCATCTTATAAATTAAGCAATTTTTTAAATACAAAGTAGGCTGTGCTTATTTATGGTTATGCTACTGGGAAAAAAAATTTTAGGCAAAATTTTTTATAATTTGCATTGTTGAACAGGGGAAGGAAGAATTCCTTAAAAAATCCTATTAAAAATAAAACATTCAGTTGCGGGCGTATGGAGTTAACTTTGAAATTTTAAACAAACACGAGTAATAATAATAGATAAGTCTCAAAGGAAAATAACTGAAAAATAGATTTGAATATTATTCTTGCCATTTAAGGGTTCTTGATTTTTAAGGTTTTTTTTGTATTTTGTTTTTTTGTAGCACTACTTACATTAGCAGCGCTCCGTTAGAGCGTAACATCCTGTATTATATCCGCTGTAGTATGTGTAAGCATTTCAAATATAATTTAAAATAAAAATTTTAAAAGAAATATAAAGAAAATATGAAACCAGTACACAAAGAAACGAAAGAGAAATGGAAAAATATTATAGGCAGAATGAATTAGTAAAATATTTCTTGTTTATATATATTTTTAAGGAAATTTTAAATTAAAAACAAAAAGAAAATATTCTTGCAAGTGAAGAGCTTTAATTAAATCCATCTACATAAATCAGATACGTGTTAGCTATAAATGTTTATGTGTATGTGTGGTTGGCAGAGTATTATTAAAACAAAACAAGACAATTGTATTTATTTAAAAATAAAGGGAAATAAAATCTGTTTTTCTAAAACGGATACAAGTTATGTGTTTTTATCACACTACTCCTACCATAAAGGTAATTGGTTGTTTTTATGACAGGGTGGGTGAGAGTAAAGGGGAGTGTGTACGCATGTAGCTGTGAGTGTGCGATCTTCTGCACTGTTATAGCAGCTTCTGTTCATATGCGTTGTTATAAAAACGGAAATGCAACGGATTGTCGCAATTGCAATCAAACAAAATGAAAATCCCTGTCAATTTGTTTTTTGTTTACTTGACTGCAACGCGTACATTTTTCAAATACTACAAAGCAACTTGTTGGCTGTTGTAACTAAAATTATATTGTAGTACATCCTTGCAAGCAATTTGTTCTATGATTCAAAAATCTAAATTGATACAACAAAGATATGGTATGCTGAAAAGTATATTTCTGATAGACAATTAGTTTCTTAATACTGTTTAAGCTAATTGTACATTAACTAAGTGTATAGCTGATGATTATGTTCTTGTCAACCCCAGTAAAAATTATGTAACACCGAAAAGTTGTAATTTTAAAATTTCATTAACATTGAGTTGAGTTATAAGCCGTAAATGTCTCAATCGAAGTTAGTTTACAAGTAATTGGCTGTTTTGTTCTCGGCATTGTTACAAGTTACCGTTAGTTAAAGTTAAGATTTTATAAGTCAAATATCAAGCTTTTGGTGGAACATTAAATTAAATATTAGACAGGGTGTTATTGGCTATCCATCCAAATTTGGGTTCAAAGTTTTAGCCAAAAGTCGGTTATTTGCCCCACAAAATCATAACTTTAACTATCGAAATTTTTAATAAAAATATTTTTTTAAGAAAAGAAAATCATTAAATTAAACACGATTACTTTTGCATTTTACCGTAGAAAATCTCTCACTTTTCAAGAGGGATGGGGTATTTCATGGAGGTCTTCTGACCGCTATTCACTTAGCCAGAGGTGATTCCTTCACTGAACTACCCAAGCATCTCACTACCTCCACGTGTTATTCCCTGGTAATGCCGCCCTGATCATCTGATCTGGCGGTAGCAAAAGTGTGTATGCGAATATGCAGTAGAGTAGCCTGAACGGCTTGCGAGCACCGGTGCAACGATGGCGAACCGGCAAATACTATTGATATGATTTTGAATATTTATTGGATTTGCTTGAGAATGGTCTGACAGCTGTAGCATTCTGTTATCTTAGTATACGGGAGTGACATCGCGTAGAAACGGCTTTCAGGATAATTTCGCAGCTGCCTTCCGTCCCGGTAAAACCTGGGCAAGGACTTGGAGAACGCTCTAAATCACGTTGCCGTTAATCTGGCCGTGCAGCTTTAGTTGATAGGATATCCTAATTAACGCCCGACCTGGCTCTGAACACAAGCGCCCCTAAGGTCTTGTGTCAACCTTTGCGAGGACCTCACTGCATGCAAAGAGACCCTCGGGGTCATCATAGGGGTAACTGCACTTCGGATTTAGATAACGACTTCAAGTTAGGACCCATATAGAAGAGATGACAACAATAAATGGAAATAAAAATGTAAACAAAAATGAAAAACAAGAACAATGCATACTATGGGCCATAATCATAGTCACAAAAAAGTAGGCTTTTATTAAGAGCTGACTTTTGTTCATGAGAATTATATGAATTTAAAGCCGTTTTTAAAAAGATATCGACTTTAGTGTGACTATGATTATGGCCCATTGTGTTCTCAGATAGTATGAATAAGAAGACTGATGACGGAACATATTTAACAGCCAGGCCTGGACGCCCAAATTTTCACACGCCAGTTTGACAAGGCAACTATCACAACAGGAACCACTCCGAAAACTAAAGTTGATATACCAACATCAAATACTGTAACAGATTCCACTCCGGCAGGTAGGAAATACAAGCCGTCATGCACAAATACGTAACTGTTACCAAACGTAAGGCTAGCAAAAAGTCAATTTAAAAGTAGTTAAGTTGCTGGCAGGAATCTTACTAAACACAAAATGATTTTTGAATAAGCCAAAATAACACCAATAAATCATTTTTAAGAAATTAAAAATCTAATGAAAAATTACTGCAGTACGAGTAGTTTTTTCTTTATAGTTTCTAACTAGAGTATTAATTGTATCACTAAAGTATAAATATTGAAATAATACTCGTATGTTAGTCGGGCGACTTACGACACTTGGCTTCGTAAGTACTCTTTTTAATGTATGCTAAATTAAAAAGAAAATAATTTTACAACAATTTATTTGGCATTTAGTAAGCTTTTTAAAACAGTTTTTAAGCATTTTTAGTCAACATAATAAATAAAGTATGAACTATAATGAAACAAAGACGAGGGAAAAAAATAGAAAAAAGGAATTAAATCAAAATATTAAAAACTGCTACCGATGAGGAAAAATGTATTGTTCCTAAAACGTCGCTACAGAAATCCAAAGTTTGAGAGTATAATTGAAATTTTTCTATATTTAAAATAAAAAGCGGATATACACACTTGGTTGACTTTGATTGTTGTGAGGCTATTTAAATTAAACATATGAACTTAAGCTAATTAATAATAAAAGGTGATTTTATAAGAACTATCGGAAATTTAAAAAAAAAAAACACATAAAATTCAGAAAAATGCATGAAATATTTATTTGGATCGATAGTTGGGTCGATATAATTTAATGTTTGAAGATTATTTCATGCAAATGTTGGCCGCGGCTGCGCCTCAAATGGTCCATCCGCTTAGTCCAATTTTGGCATACTCTTTTCAACATTTCGGCCGGTATCTCACGAATAATGTTGGCAATGTTGGCTTCCAGTGCGTCAATCGAAGCGGGCTTGTCCCTATAGACATTAGCCTTAACATAGCCCCACAAAAAATAGTCTAGAGGCGTTAAATCGCACGATCTGGGCGGTCAATTGACTGGTCCCAAGCGTGAAATAAACTGTTCACCGAACTCGCCTCTCAATTGGTCCATTGTTTCGCGTGCTGTGTGGCATGTGGCACCGTCTTGTTGAAACCACATGTCATGCAAGTCAAGCTCTTCCATTTTGGGCAAAAAAAAGTTTGTTATCATCGCACGGTATCGCTCACCATTCACAGTAACGTTGTGATTCGCATCATCTTTGAAGAAATACGGCCCAATGATGCCGCCAGCCCATAATCCGCACCAAACGGTTGTTTTTTGTGGATGCATTGGTAGCTCTTGCAATGCTTCTGGCTGCTCTTCACTCCAAATACGGCAGTTTTGCTTGTTCACGTATCCATTCAACCAGAAATGAGCCTCGTCGCTGAACACAATTCTTCGATAAAAAAGTGGATCTTCATCTAACTTTTCAAGAGCCCATTCACCAAAAATTTGGCGTTGTGGTAGGTCGTTTGGCTTCAATTCTTGCACCAGTTGTATCTTATAAGGCTTCACACCCAAATCCTTCCGCAAAATTTTCCACGTAGTGGAGTTACAGAGGCCCAATTGCTGCGAACGGCGCCGAATCGATAATTCACGGTCATCACCAACACTGGCCGATACGGCTGCGATATTTTCTTCAGTTCGCACTCTACGTAAGCGTGTTGGTGGTTTAATGTCCAAAAATGTAAATTTGGTGCGAAATTTTGTTACAATAGCCCGAATAGAAGCCTCAGTAGGTCGATTAAACTGACCATAAAATGGAAGAAGCGCGCGATGAACTTTCTTAACAGAGCACGCATTTTGGTAATAAAATTCAATAATTTGCAAGCGTTGTTCGTTTCTAAGACGATTCATGATTAAATTATAGACCAAACTGAAGATGTTTGACAGTGACATAAGATACAAAACGTGCGTGAGCTGTCAAAACTAGTGTTGCCAAAAAGATAATAGCAAAAAAATCACTCTTTATATTATTCACATCAGTTGTATTTTTATTTTATGACAGAAACTATTTAAATCGATTAACACTTACAAAAGTTACAGGTTCTTTGATGAAATTTTTAACCACCGTGTGTTAGAACAGGACATTTTAATCTTAAAGCTTGATTCCGCAATTTGTTTCAATTAAATCCGCTGAATAGCTCAAAAGTTCTACAATAACTGTATTGGGGCACGTAACTGCCTTTAAAATTATTTTATGCTTTACTAATTTTAGTGAAATTAATTGTAGTTTAATTTATTTTATGTTTATGTTTAAATTAAAATTGTGTAATTTAATTTTGCCTTACAAGTTTTTGTCAATTTTGTACAAAATTTTAATATATATGATATTTTAAAATTTTAAATTTATTTATTTAAATTGTGTTAGCTTAATTTATATAACATTTTCTAAGCTACGACAGCTCTTCATTTGATTTCAGAATTTACAAAATCCTTAGAATTAAGGGTAATAATTATGTCCTGCCAGCACCAGGCAAAATAATTTTTTTTTGTGGTTTTGAAATACCATTCCAAGAAATTACAATAAAAATTTAAAACCGAGTTTCTGTCAGTAAGTCAGTTAATTGAAAGGGTTTTGGTCTCCACAGATACAAATAAATATTTGATATGCGTTTTTTAGGTATAATTTGATTATTAATTGTAATAGGTATGCATGTGTTTCTTCGCTATCTAAGAGCGCATCTGTAGCTGGTATATAAATTTTTGTTGGTTTTTATTGAGGCTGAAGAAAGCTGTATCTTCAGCAACTGTCGAGCTTGTTGACAAGTCGCAGATATATTCTTGCTGGAAATTCTGGACTAATTGTTCCAAAGAACATGTCCGCTGGCATGGTCTGTGATTAATTATTTTTTCCTAAGGAATATTGGATACAGATCCCTTCGGCTTCAACTGAGTGAGGTGTGTAAAGCCAATCGAATTTACTTTTGATTTTTCAAATATTCCCGGAGCGATTTGCCGCAATTTACTTAGCAGTTCTGTATAAAAAGCTTGAGAGCTATCCTTGAAAAGTGTTGATTCTGTTTACAATTCTATTCTATTTTTTTTAATTATATTATGTGTTCTTTTGAAGATACAGCTTCTGGCACACAGAATAGATTTCAGTTAAGATGTTACTAGTTTTTATCTATTGATAGAAGACTTGTGGAGATAAAATTATACCTCCGTATGGTCTTTTCCACACTTTGCTGTTGAAGTTAAAAGCAAAAAAAGTAACGCTCAAAGCGCAAAACAGTGTCAGATATAGACGAATTTTGTTTTTTTTTTTTTATACAATAGTTGCAGATGGCAACTATTAAATATCGGTTCATGGCTTTGGGTTGAATACGATTTCTAAATGATCTTTTTCATTATAATTTCTTGCGAAATGGTCAGGGGGGTGTTCATAAGCAAGTCCTATGCACGATAAGTTTTTTAGCTTTTTTCAAAACATTCTACAACAAATAGCATTTCTAAATTGAAATTTTCATGAAATTTGTGACTCTAAGTCATCTAAAAGTTTGTACTAAACGCTTTAATTTGAATTGTTGGAGGCTCATAAATGAAATTTATGAACAACTAGGTAAATATCATTATTTCTTTGTTTAAATGGCAACTGAGTGCGAATGCTTTATATTTTTTTTTTTGTTACATATTTATTAGCACAGCAGCAATTTTGTAAAATTTTGGCGTAAGTTGGCATAAAGTGTAAATATTTCGAAATATTCGTGAAATTTGTTTTCATATTTTTGTTATTGGTTAGTGTTGTGTACTGTTGTTTGTATTGTCAATATTACTTTTGACAAAAATTGGCTTGACTATCAACAACAGCAACGAAAACAAAGTTTCTGTCGCTTTATTCTGTTTTTTTTGTTTCATCAAACACCTGTTACCAGGATCTTGGTTGACAAGATACATGCACACCTGAACAACACAATCGTGCAAATGTGTACAATATACGAGTATGTGTATGTATTACCTACATGTGTGTACGAGTATGCAGACAAATTATTATTTGGTGTTGGCGTTGTTGCCAATAGTACTCTGTTGGTGTTGGTATTGATTGCAGCAGTATGTTATTGCTGCAATTCATAAAATACCTGTAGGCAACGAATATAGTATGTGAAGGACAGTTTTAACTCTTCAGTTTTAAAATTTTCATTTTATTTTTGTTCTGCTTTTAATATTTTTTTTTCATTTCGTATTCACTTCCGTTGGAGAATGCAAAGAGCAACAGACATTGAATGCAGCTGTTAAGAGCATGAAAACCCACGTAAAACTCCTGTTAAAAACAATTTAATATTTAAATTTTACTAAATTTGCTTAAAATAATGATTTAATAACAGGCCCATATGATAACACAGTGCAGTTCTGTTTCAAAGCAACAAAACTATATATTTAGTTTTATTAATTTCGATGTTGTAAATATTTTATGGGCCCATAACAATTTTGACTAAAATATCTCTCAAACCAATCAAAATTTTGGTTTTCCTCTCTTCGGCACAATAGAATAGAAGAAAAAAGTGCAAAAAAAAAACTGATCCGAAACAAGTGCAGCTCCTGTCTCAAAAATGGAAATGAAAGCAAGTAATTTGCTGGTAAGTTATTATAAAATATAATTTTGTTTATTCACTGATGAAAGCAAATTTAAAAAAGGTTTATTAGACAAATTTCCTATAGAAAATGTGCAGCGCTTATAAAACAAAAATAGTTTTCATTAATATCCCAGTAAATATTTATTAATTTTTTTTTCATAAATAAGTTTATCTATGTCAAGGCATATAAGGTAAAATCAATCCTGCAGCTGGACATTTTTTTCGTTTGCCGTATTGGGAAATGTCAACTTTTTTTCTTTAGCCAATAAATCACGTAACAATTAAATTAAAAATTCTGAAGGTAATTATTATTATTTATTTATGAAATATAAATATATACTCGTATGTCTGTAATAAATAAAATTTATTTAAAATGTTGTTAAAGGCAAATGAAATGATTTTTTAAATTATTATTTTAATATTTTTCTCAAGTGATTTGGTTTGTTGGGTATGTTAATTTTTTTCTTCACTACTATACAGTTACTCACAGAAATATTTTGCTTAAATTTTTTAACAAAAAATTTTTTTATAGATAAATAATATGGAAGGTATTAGATACATAAATTTTTTTTCTTGTAGTATTAAAGCATGATGCTTTTAAAAAAAGAAAAACAACAACAACTTTCAATTGGCTATAGTTTTTATTTCGATGTCGGCAAACAATTAAAAACGTGATAAAACGAGCCAAAGAACCCGGTAGTATCGAATTGAAAGATAAATTCTTAAAGAAAACCATGAAAATTACGATTTATCAGCACCGAAAATTAATCAAAAGCTTAGGGCGACGCTACGAACAAGTGTAAGTAACGAAACGATTCGTAGAGCTCTAAAAGAAAATGATATTAACGGTCGCATAGCAAGAAAAAAGCCTTTTATTTCTGAAATCAATAGACAAATATGCCTTTCATTTGCTGAACTCCATAAAACTAAGACTTTTAGGTTTTGGACGACTATAATATTCAGTGACGAAAGCAAATTTAATATTTTTGGGTCGGACGGACGAAGTATGGTGTGGCGCAGGCCAAATGAATTCCTAAATATAAAAAATATAAAGCCAATTGTAAAACATGGTGGTGGTTCTCTTATGGTGTGGGGCAGTATGTCTGCGTTAGGTATCGGAAAGTTGGTGTTTATAGACGGCACTATAGATAAGCTTTTATATTTATCCATTTTAAAAGAAAATCTTCATACCAGTGCTGAAAAAATGGGGTTATCTAGGAATGGGTACTACTTTCAACATGATAATGCCCTTAAACATACAGCTTTAGACGTTAAATTATGCCTTTTATATAACACCAAACGTCTGCCAACACCATTACAAAGTCCCGATATAAATCCCATCGAAAACCTTTGGGATTATTTGAATGAAAAAATTCGGAAACATAGCATAGATATCTGCTGAAAAATTTAGGAATTTGGAGGAATCAATGCCTCCTAGACGCCTGGAATCAGTTATAGCTAACAATGAATACCATTCAAAATATTCACCTCTATTATGTATGTCGCCGTCGAAACTCTCGTCAATTTTGTTGTCACCGTCACATTAGGACAACACCATCATCACGGCGACGATAAATCGGTATTAAGTAAAACTATTGTATTGATGTCGCCTTGTTATCGATTATTTAAAAAAATATATTTATCATCCCTATAAATTTTGTGACAGTTTGCTTAATTTTGTGTTCAATTTGTATAAAAAATGTGTTTTATGTTGGATTCTAGTGAAAGTTCTAGTGATGAAGGTAACAAACAAATACTTAGAGCTCAAAGGAGAGTTATGAGGCAAAGGTCAGACATTTTCAAATTGTCGGACAGCAAGTACGTGCGTGATACAAGCTTGTGCCACCACCAGTTGCATTCACTTCTGTTTTGTTACTCACTTTACACTTAAAATCTTTCCATACCTAAAAATACAGAAGTTTTTTTTGCATTTTAAAATGTCTTGGAACTATTTTTCAGCCTTACCTTGTGCCAACCATCACTATTTCTTATTGGTGGTCCCATAGAATTCAATTTTACCGTAATTTCTTCCCAGTCATGTTTAAAATTATTCGGTTTTGTGCCTCTTAGAACATTTTTTTGATAAACTGGGCTCACTCTCTAATTCCGCTATCAATTTTTCAAATTGTTTTACACTTATAAAATTTTGTTTCTTAGAAAAATTTAACGGCGAGTATGTATACTTTTTTCTGAGTCAATGCTAAAAACAGTGTCGACAAAAACGAAGTCACATGAACTCACCAGTGACTGCGTTGCGTCTTATACAATACCAAATGGTTGGCAACAGTAATCGATTACTGTCAACATTGCAAACGGCAATATAATTATTGAGCGCGTCGGCGTCACTTGAGTCGACGGCGAAATATATAATAGGGGTGAATAAAAATTAAATTTTTTTTCTTAGACCAATAAACTCTTAAAAGCAAAATACTTTTGTAACCTAAAAAATTAGCAACTATTTTATATTAATTTAGATCTCATGAACTACAAATGATTTTTAAGCTTTTACAATAATGAATTAAAGCTCAAGTTTCCTTAATTAATATTTAATAAAACATACATTAATTTTTTTTAAAAACATATTTTTATGCAGCATTTTTTTATATTTTACTTTTTTTTTTTACAAAAGCAAAATATTTCTGTGAGTAACTGTAGGTACTTTGTAGGTAAATATGCCTTGATCTATGTTTTGCTGCAAGCATTTTATTTTATAAATAATTCAAAAGCTAGACTAAACGTCAATGTAAATAATGGGTCAGAACAAACTTTAAAAACATTTAATACAGGGAAAGAAAAAACGCATTTTTCCTCTCGCAAATAATTCAATAAAGCGTATATTGGTTTAATTAATGAAAAGCTTGTCTGTAACATTTACACTTTTTTGTTTCAATTCAGTTGGAACCGCAACGTTTTAAAATAAAGCCTGGCCATTATTCTATCGATTTTTATCATTTATGAGGCGGTGACATGTAGGACATGTAGTATGCATGTCCATGTGTAAAAGAATTTTATATAAATTTGCAAGCCGTCGTATAAATTTAAAAAGCCTTAACTTACAATTAATAAAAAACTCGTTTTATCTTAAAATAAAAGTTGGATTTATCGAGAGGTCTTCTATATAATTGCAGAATGCAAGGCAAATTCATAAAAGGTGAAATCGCTTTGACAACAAACACAACAATACAGAAACAACAGGCATTTTGTTTTTGTAAAATATATAGTCAAATATATATTTTTTTGTTTTCATTTTTACATTTCAAGGCGAATTAGATTTTTTTGATTACAGTGAGCAAAAAAATATTTTGTACACTTAAGACTTTAAAATTTTTGCATATGAATAAGACCAAAACCCTTTTCAAATAAAATAAAATAAATACTAAGTGTGAACGCAAGTGATTTTTTATTTAAAACTGATTGTAAATAGACTTTCGTCAAATTTGCAATATTTATTTATTTTTTTTTAACCAAAGTTGAGGCTTTAATTAACAGATTTTGAAGTTAAATATTTGTATTCCTTATTACTCGCTAAAATTTGCATTGTATGTGGACTTTTGTTAAATACTGTATTATTTTTTTTTAAATTTTTTTCAAATTTCGAAATTTTTTTTTAATTTTTTTAATTTCACGTTCTTAATCCTCATCGAACAGACTAATTTAATAACATTTAATGACGGCATGTATCTTAATAATGCATAATTTTTCAAATGAAAATTATTAAATTATTTTGTATTTTATATTTAAGTTTTGTTTAATATCAATCGGATAGAATTTGAAGAACTCATTAATTTTTTCATGTAAAGGTACAATTGTACCTTATCGATTCTATAAGGATTAAATACGCCAACACGGTAAAAACAGCTGTTTCTCTTTTACTCCAGTAACTACACATAGTAATAAATTCGCCTTGGTAGAACGTATTTACAATCGGTTTTCATATTGTATTTCTGAAGTGTTGTAGAAAATAGTATGATAGGGCACTTTGTTGTTGTGTGTAAAAAATGTCTACATTTATTTTATTTTTACATATACTCATATACTAGCTGGCCCGCCAAACGTTCTTCTGCCTTCAAATTTTATTTATAATTAAATAGAGAAGAAAAATGTAAGTTGAGTCACGCCGAACATATCACAAAAAAATTTGCCAAATTGGTTCAGCCGTTCTCTGATTTGAGAAAAATTTTAAAAGTGCGCGTGTTAATTTCTATAAAAACTTAAGTTGGAAATCGTATTCATAGAGTAAATGACAGTGCAAGACCGGATAAAAACAGGTAGTAGACAAATAAGTAATATAATGACTGTAGCGCCTCAAAGCCATACACAGAAATTCAATTAAATCGGTTAAGCGATTTAGGGAGAGTACAATATCAAACACACGTACAGTCGCCTGTACGTCTTTCTCATCTTATGTCTTATCGTCAACTCGCTCTTTTCTTACTTTTCTCCCGACATCATCTGTCAACTGTCATTCTAATTTCAACCCCACGTGTACACTCAATACAAGGGACTTTATACTGAAGCGTGAACTCCGTTATTTTTTTCAGTTTAAGATTCAGTTTAGGAACAACATTTTTTAATTGTAGAAGACAAAAAATTTGGAACACACACGGGTGCATTTTAATAAAACAAAAACTCGAATTTGTATTTTTTGCAACTTAGGACTTTTTCCAAATCATAAAATTCATACATACATACCCACATACTCGTATATATGTACACAACCATAAGTAATCATTAAGAAATTCATGGATGTTTTACTTGCAATACCAACAACACAAACAACATCACAAATCCAAACATACATACGTTTAGGCACTTCAATATAAATAAACATTCAAAAGCAAAACACATTCATTCTGGTAATGGTTAAAACCACAATAGTCTAGTCATCAGTTTTAGTGTCTGCCTGTGCGTCTGGTATGATAAATAACAACAAAAACAGCAACCCCAAGAAGAAAAACAAGAAACAAAATCCTATTAATTTACTTTACACACATACACCAACAAATACTTTTCAATGGAATATTCATACGCTCATCTTACGTTCTTACATACCAAATGTGTATGGCTGTATGCATATGGACGCACAAATCTGTGCATGCATGAGTATGTGTGCCTTATCATCAATATCGTTTAGGTAGCCATTCAACAACCATTTATCAAATTTAAAATCCTAACTAGAATAAACTTCAGATATGAGCACACATTATAGGTAATTCGGCAATGTCGTTACATACTATAATAGTATTTGAAGTAAAAATATTTCGAACAAACAATGAAAATGGTAGAAATAAAAATTTATATCTTATTAAAAAAGTGCTTGTAAATAATGAATTGACCTGTATAAGTAGATTTCACTGTATGTGTTCGTTTATCTAGTACATACTCGTCAAGAGAAGAAAACTATTATTACAAACAGACACATATAGTTGTGTAAGTGTGTTGATGAAAACTGACCCAAGCAATTACATGTTGATATACTGTCATTATTTAACACATTTTCTATATTTTGTTGTATTTTGCTCTATATACTGTGTGATTTATCAATATCGTCAATAAAATATTTATAAATAGTTTCTTTATGGCAACAGTTTTTGTTTCTTTTTTTTTTTCAATGTATTTGTATTTTGTAAATTTCATTTACTGAATAGATTTCATATGCAAAAGAAAAATGATGTTCATAAAATTTTTATATAAATTGTTTATGTATGTAATTTATTTGCTTAAAAAAAATAAAATTTAATAACAATTAAGTTTGTGGCTTATAAAAGGAAACATTTAATTTTTCTGTTTGCTATTTGCTAAATAAAAGAATAAAACTGTATATGTTTTATTTCAATTGGTATACATACTCGTATGTTTGCTCCTGTTAATTTGCTACAAAATAAGCAATTTATTTATGTCTATTTACCGATGGAAAAAACAAAATAATTATTGATTGTATAGCGTGAAAAACATAAAAATCAATGTTCTGATTTATACCTGTTTAAAGAGCATAATGAAAATCTCAATTTTGATGGTTGTGTCAATATGGATACAACATAAAATCACATAAAAATTCACGCACACTTACATAGAGCAAAAAAAAACACGTACAAACCAACACACGCCAGCGTATTCACATAATATATACTCACATATGCATTTATAGGTATACATGTGTGTCATGCACAAATTACATGTAATATATAGCATTTTTGAATTAATTTCTTTTTGTTTATTGCACATACTTTTATTTTTGTTATTTCTCAATCATTAAAAATCAGATAACCGCTATTGTACACGCATACAGTCAATGGAAATTGACAATTTCCGTATCCGTCATTTGATTGCGAATAAAACAAAGCGTATTAAAAACAGAATAATACTTTCATTTGTACATACACATATATGTATGTGCATATGTGAAGGTGTATGTAAATTGATATACTTTTGTACCCTACGAGCAACTCAGCTTATATTTTAGTGACTTAAAACGTTAATGCTTCTATAAATAACTTTTTTTGTTTGTACCGGGTATTATCTGGGAATGTATAAAATTATATATCGATCTTCTTTGAAAAATAGATATCGCAAGTTAGAATTGTGTATATACTCCACAAACAAAGGCTATTGTTTTTTTTTTTCAAATTTCAAACATAACAGATACCGTTATAAAAGTTCAGTTTTAGTAGAGCTCAGAGTAAAATTTTTATTAAAATAAAAAATCTCAGTGGTTCCTGATAATTGACACATTGACCAGAGCAACTAAAAACTGTTTAAAATGAACATTGGAGCGTTGATTTCAAATCTGTACTTCGTTTTTTTAAATTGGCTTTTTTCCAGACATACCGTGAGTTCACCTAAAAATAGTTAGTTAGTTCTATTAAATTATAAAAAAAAAAAGAATCTTCGCATTATTACTTTCTCTAAGCCTCACGTGAATTGTTTGTTTGTAATTGTTTCATCAGCTTCAAAGATCTTGTAGAAGTTGTGATGAGAAAAACTATTCTTTTTTTTTGCAAAATTAAAAAAATTTAATGGAAACGACGCACAACTTTTGATTTTAATGACAATGACAAAAAAGCGGTCACATGCTTACAGCAGTATTACACCTGTCTGTAGAGTTCGCAAAGAAACAAAACAAGACGTTGGCATTCGTTTCGTTTTGCAGTTTTTCAGAATAAAAAAGAAATAAAAATAAGTACCAAAAATAAAAATAAAAATACCAAATGATTTAACTGATGTCATAATAAATCGTTGTTATCGCTTTTCTCAGCCTGAAGATTTATACCATCCTACTATAAAAATAAAAATTCCAATGCGAAGAGTAAGTCTTTTTGCTTCAATAAAACAAAGTACATATAATATATTTAAGGAGCTTGTGTCTAACACCCACTCGGAAAATCTTTTTACAAACACTAATCCAGCTAATAACGTGCAATACATTAAAACCATCGTTGAAACGTTTTATAAAAAAAATTTATAAAAACCAAAATCTTCTAATTTTAAGCACGTTGGTCCTCCTTGGAACTCCAAACTACTTTCTGCTTTTAAAAATAAAAAGAACAAACTTTATAAGAAGTGTAAATTGTCTGGATCTATTGCTGACTGATCTGTTGCTCGTGCTCAGTATAATTCTATTAACTAATCTTGTTACTACAGCTACGAGTATTTAAACAAGCTTAAAAAAAAATTTTAAATCTGATCCAAGGACCTTCTGTAAGTTTGTAAATTCTAAAAAAAATATCTAACTCTTTTTCAACTATTATGCAGTATCAGGGTATTGAATCTGACAATGATCTGACAATTTATAATTTATTTGCTGACATTTTTTCGTCTACGTACTCTGATTCTATTTTTGATGATACTAATTCTTTGCATCTAGCTGATCAATCGAATTCACCAATATCAATTCTATTTCTTGGCAAATTGACAGTTGTTAATGGCTTGAAAAAACTGAAATTTTCATTTAACTGTGGGCCAGATGGAATTCCGAGTTGTTTGATAATTAGATATGCAGAGGCATTAGCAATCCCACTTACTATTATTTTCAATGAGTCAATCAGATATGGCTCTTTTCCCGATATGTGGAAGGATTCTTTCATTATTCTATTATACAAAACTGGTATCGCTAATCTGAGCACCATTCCGAAGCTTGAGAAGATAATAACTGAGCATCTAAGTCATTTGTACTATGTACTATCTGTTTTTCAACATGGTTTTCGCAAAGGCTGTTCTACAACCAAAAATCTTATGCAGTTAACATCACTTATCCATCGCGGACACAAATTTTAGTTAAGCATTTGATAAAGTCAATCATAGACTATTGATAAAGAAACTTGATTTGATGGGATTTACACCAAACCCTTTAATGTGGATGAAATCATACTTAGTAAGTAGAAAGCAACATGTTTGTTTCAAAACCTTTTCTTCTAAGTCGATTGCTGTTTTATCGGGTGTGCCTCAGGGTAGCCATCTTGGCCCACTGTTATTTTCTTAATTTATAAATGATTTACCGAAAATAATACAATTTTCTCATGTCTTATAATATAACATAATCAACTTGCAGATCACCGTTACTTACAGAATGATCTAAATGCATTTAGCTCCTGGTGTGATCTTAATGTAATGGAATTAAATCACAAAAAGTGTAAATATATGTGCTTCAACCGTGGACAGCATTTAAATGTAAGCTATCTTTAAATGGCCAACACCTAGACAAAAAATAACTCTTATTTCTGATCTTGGAATTCTAATTGATGCGAAGTTAAATTTTATACATCATATTTCTACAGCTATTGCTAAAGCACGTAGTCTCCTTAGATTCATAAAACGCTGGGCTAAGGAGTTTTCTGACAGCTGTATACATGTTTAGTAAGACCTATTCTAGAATATGGCTCGATAATTTGTAATCCGATGTATATGGTTCATGTAAATAATATTGAATCTGTTCAAAAACAGTTTTTGTTATTTTGCCTACGTGGATTACATTGGGATCCATTAAACTTGCCACCTTATACCAGCAGATGTGCTCTCATTAAGCTACCAACTTTAAAAAGTCGCAGAATAATGCTAATGGTACTGACTGACTATCCTACACGATCGTACGATTATGTGTGACAGAATTTTGTCCTACTTGAAGAAATCGCTTTAAAATCGCTAACTTTATGCCACACTATTATACAAAAAAAGATGCAAAAACATATGTTTACTCACCTTAATACTTTTAAAAGTATTCATTTTTTTCTTTGCCGCAAAATATTTTTTTTACAAATATGTACAATGAAAAATAACCTAAAAGTTTGTAAAAACAAAACACAAGCTTGGTATTGTTGCTATTTTTCTGCCTTTAACATAGAAAATGCAACTCTGATCGCACAGATAAAATTTATTTTATGAAAATTTTCATAACACTAAAAAATCGGACAGACCTGTCAAAAAGTCTGCTTGTTCAATACACACTATCATACTTTTTTAGCACACATGGGTTTTTAGATAGATCGTACGACTAAGTAGGATAGTGAGTCCTAGGCTTAAATGTTACTTTTGTTTTAAATTTGTTAAAAGGAAATGTATGCTCTGATGTTTTGATTAGTAATATATTTTTTATTATTCCGAGCAAATTATGCCAATTCCGAGCCTCTTTTAAAAATTTGCAATCAATTTAATAAATTGTATAAACATGTTGATTATTCCTTAAATATTGATATTGTTAAAACTAATTTAATTGTATTTTTAAATAATTCATTGTGATATTTTTTAGTCTGTAAGGATCTTGAATCCATAAACAGATAAATAAAAAAAAATATTTTATATTTGTTTTGGTAAATATTAAAAAAAATTAGTAACATTCACTTGAACGTAGACCATTCTCTTAAGCCTCATCTCATTCTCTAGAAAACTTACGTTGCTTACCTCATGTGTGCTTTTCAACACATATGGCATTTCTATATATTTTCTAGTAGTAACATGGTTTTTTAGTTAAAATAATTTCTTAAATACAATAAGAGAAAATCTTGAACCATTTAGGAGTCATTTTAGATAAGATTCTAATTTGGAATAAACTTTTCGAATACTTATTACATTATACCAATCGACCAAATGAGAATTTTAGTTAAAAGCAAACAAAAAGTTTCAAAATATTCAAACAAAAAAAAAATAAAAAACTAACAGAGTAGGCATTGAACCAAATAAACAAAATTTTTCAACTAACCATTACTCCCCAACCACACGAGGCAATATGTTTAGCAATTATGCCGCATCAATGTTTAAGCTTCTTATTTGAGGTAACACATATTTTAGAACACAAAATTAAAAGTTTTTAAAAACATTAAATGAGAGTTGAAAATAAGAACGTTAAGCTATTTATCACTTTAAAGCAAGTAATTAGTATTATTAATGTGGTGGATTTATGTCGTTGAAGAATTATTTAATTTTTTATTAGCTTGGTTTTTTTAAGCTTCACACGTTTTTAATTTTTCACAAAAATTGACAATTCAAATGACAGCATATGTGCAAGATAATTGTTATAACAATTATTGCTCAACGAATGTTTCAATATATTTATATATGAACGTGTGGATATTTGATGTTGGCAATATAATTTGACAATTTCCATGGCAATAATTGCCAAACATATTGCTCGTGTGGTTGGGCGGTTACAAAGCAAATAGAAATATTCTATTTTTATTTCGCTTTCTCTTTTACATATGAACTTTCTTCGGGTATAAACATAAATGTAATGAAAACAAAAACAAAAGGTTTATCAATATTCAGTTGCACGAGTACAACATATTTAATTATTTGGAATAATAAAGTTTAACAAAATTTAATCTTTATTTGGTCGACTGGTATAATGAAATAAGTATTCGAATGTTTTGGCAAGAATTTAACAAGACTGGGGAATAATTTACTGAGGATTCAGAGTAGCTTCTGATGAAACACCTGTATAGATAAAATATATTTTCTTATATCCTGTTGAATCTGGAGCGATGCAACGAAGGAAGTACTTAGTGTATTAAAACTAGGAAAGTGCTTCTAGGGTTGAATAGAAGAAAAAATTTATAGATTGTCATAATCTATGATAAGGCTCTCAGAAGGAATTATAACGTGGCAAGTATAGCTTAGCGCGATGAAATTAAATTAATTTGCTTGAGAATGATACTGACCGAAATGTGAAAAGACCAAATCAGGATCCACGTTAACTTAAAAAAAATAATTAACTATAGTCGGACATTTTCTGCAAATGTAAAATCATAATTTCATAAATTTCTCA
This sequence comes from Thelaira solivaga, assembly GCA_947397855.1. NCBI lineage: Eukaryota > Metazoa > Arthropoda > Insecta > Diptera > Tachinidae > Thelaira > Thelaira solivaga. Next base: position 44,779,138 of record OX377611.1, on the reverse strand, counting down.
TTCATTCCTTGAGAAGGTTACTACAGAACGTGTTGATCTATTTGCTCTAATTAAACAAAAAATTTATTAAATTTTAGATTTTTTATAAATTTTATTAAACCCAGCAGTCTGCGCTGACATTTATTTGGTCCGAAGATGCAGCTTTCATCAATGTGACCTCTTTGTTTTAAATATTTACATATTTTTTAGGCACTTACCCACTACCAATCCGATGATCGCATTATTTAAATAATATGATTTTTGTTCAGCTTATAATTATGAAATTTCACCAATAGCGCATAATTTGCATAATTGTTTACAAAATTGTTTGTAGGGTATTTTATATGTGATCAACACACACTCTGCTAAGCGCTTGCCAACACAAACACACACACATACACACAACCAAAAACAGAATTCACATGTATGTAGTCGTACGTGTATTTTAAATCCACTTAGAGCTAAAGACAGAGTGTAATGCCTTTTTGTTTTTGTCATTGTTCATTATTGAAATTGCTACATCATTCAGTTGCTGCAACAAATATGTAGTTTGTCTACATATTAACGTAAAAGTATGTAGATATTGTTGCAGGTTTTTTATTTTCATTTTTTTGTCGTTGCTATTAATCTGATGCCATGTGTTTTCAATTAGTAGCATGTGTAAAAATTTATTTGTTATTCACTTACTGCCCACTATTTCTACAAGACTAAACTAATTGACACACACACACACACACACACACACACACACATACAATGTAATTCTTTTTTTGTTAATTAAATTAATTTTAGTTGCAAAATATCATGGCCCAGAAAATTAATTGTATGTCCAATTAAATGTTCAGGGCATTTGGATGATGAAACTCTTTTTAAAATTCAATATACCAGCTGTGATTTAATATATGATGACCGTGATTTTCTTCAATAACTTTTTACCGATTAATACAACTAAAAAAAATTATTAATTTAAAAAATTCATATGATACAAATGTGTTTGGGTTCATTTTGTCTGTCCTTTTTTATATCTTGGAATCTATTCACAGAAATATAAAAAATTATTTTTTATTAAATTTTCCATTAAACATTAATCAATATCACAATTAATTGAATTAAATATTTAATCAATTTAGCTTGCGCTGATTTCTTTATATAAATGGAAATTTTATTTCATTTACTTTAAATGAAATTAAGAAAAAAAATGTTGTTGTGTGCTCTCTATCAATATGGGCCATAATTGGAGCTCGAACTTTAAGATCTATTGTGCATCAAGATTCTACTCTCTAAGTCTTGTGTTACCTTACGTGTTAACTTACATTTTTAATTCTGTTTGTAAACTAAGGTGCATGTGTAAGAAATTAATAGTTTATTTGTTCATTGTTACTCCTTGTACCCAGAAATAAATTTTTTTATGTGACTTTATCTCTTTTACACTTTATGATTTTCTAGCCACATGATTTGGCTTTTATTTCTACATAACTGGGTTTCGTTTACTTTTAGTGCGGCCTTGTGTTCACTGGCATAGAAAGAAGAATTTCCATTACCCCCTAAGCACTTTTATACAAAAATTATATTTTAATATTTATTTTAAATTTGTTTAAAATTAATTTTTATTTTGACGTAGGATGATGAATAGAAATTTATGGCATGAGTGAATATTGTCTGCTAAAGAATCCGTCTCTGCTGACAATTCCTTTTAAAACTAATTTTCGTATGTATTTTCGTATTTTACTCTGCAGAAACTGCCTTAGATGAAGTAGTTAGCACATCGAAATCTTTGAATTAAGAAATGCTCTTAATTATGTATCAGAGACTTGTTGCTTATGTTATTTTTGAAGCTCCAATCATCGTTTTAATAAGCAAATATTCTAATTTTTAAAGACCAGACTTCGATTCAAGTAAAATAATTTCTAATATCAAACTTGGTCATATGTATCTCACTTTCTGAAAATGATATTTTAAATGCAATTAACCGTTTTAAAAATTCGTTCGGTATAGACGCTGATGTCCTAAGCTCTTATTTGATAAAAAAGGGTTTATCCTTAGTGTACTCAGTCGTAGACCAGGTGATTAAGGGCTTAAACTTAGCTTTTATTAGAAGTAGCTGTTATGAATTCAGTGATTCTTACACTTTTAAAATATTATATTCTGCATATATAAGATCTAAGCTAGAATATGGGACTATAATTTGAAGCCCCCATTGTATCATTCACAAATCGTATCTTGCAAAATTTCAAAAATGCTTCATTCGGTATGCACTACCTCACTTGAACCTTATTCAACCTCCACCTTCTTATGAGTCACGTTATCTTCACTTAGCCATGCTTGGGAAAGAAAAGAGAATTCAGTCAATGATGTTTATGTAGGGTCCGCCAAATAACTTTTTTTTTTTAAATGCTATAAAAACATCGAGTGTAGCTTCGGCTGTGTGGCACGTAGCGCCGTCCTGTTGAAACCAAATGTTGCCAATATCCTCATCTTCAATTTTTGTAAACAAAAATTTATTTAACATGGCCAGATAACGATCGCCATTGACTAACGGCCACTCCTTGCTCATTTTCGAAGAAAAATGCCCCAATTATGCCTCTGGACCAAAATCCGCACCAAACAGTGACTCGTTTTGGGTGCATCGGCTTTTCAATGTATGCGTGCGGGTTTTCTGTACCCTAAATGCGAATATTTTGCTTGTTTACATACCCGCCAAGATCAAAATGAGCTTCATCTGAAAAGATGATTTTTTTTGGCAAAATCGGCATCTTCTGTAAGTCGATCGCAGGCCTACTTAGCGAAGCGAAAACACAACCATATTCTTTCAGCGGAAGGATAAAACTAATTATCTGTCAAATCAGACATGAGCTAAGTGTTACCATTCACGAAATAAGCACTAGTTGAAAAAAAAAACTTTGATGGCGGACCCTATATATGATTTAGTAAATAAGAACATTGATTGCAATGAACTCTTAAATACTATTCCGTTTTGTACCAGGTAGGCTTTTACTTCGACATAGAAATATGTTTTATGCTTCATTATGCTGAAAATAGTCTTATGAGTAGATCTTTAACTTATCTAAATGCCATAAATGAATATCAAATAGTAGAATTTAACGTTTCAAAAATTGTTGTAAAAACTTTCTTTTCTACAATTTAAATTAAATTAGCAACTAAGCCAAGAGTATATATAGTCTGTAAGGAATTTATATGGATAGACTATTGCAACTTACTTATAAGGTGTTAAGTAAAATTCTTTACTCTCTTTAGTAACTAAATAGTTATAGTGTTTTCAGACTGAAAGTTAAATACTGAATTTAACATTAAATTCACCAACAGATGATTTTGCGTTCACACTGCAAATTTTTTAAATTCAGTATTTAACATACGAGTACAGTGTGTCAAATAAATTTCTACAAAACAAAAAAAAAATTCCCATAGAAATAAGTGAATTTGATGCGTTATTTTGTACAAAACTTATTTGACAAACTGTACAGCAGCCACAACATGTGTGACTTTTGGTAAATACACTTATCAGACACATATTTTCTTCGTCTTTCGTCGAAAAACTTCGTTTTCTTCGAAATTCTTTTATTGCTGCTGTCATTGAAAGCATTTTCTTTTGAAAATATTTGAAATGGTTTTTATTTTTATTATTTCATTCAATAACATTATCAGCTGTTGCTGTATTTACCGAAGGATAATTTTGTGGCATTACATTTTAAATATGATTTCTGGCATATGACCGCCACGGCTGGCTCGGATGTAGTCCAACCTGGACGTCCAATTTTCGATGACTTTTTCCAACATTTGTGGCCGTATATCGGAAATAACACGGCGAATGTTGTCTTCCAAATGGTCAAGCGCTTGTGGCTTATCCGCATAGACCAATGACTTTACATAGCCCCACAGAAAGTAGTCTAGCGGTGTTAAATCACAAGATCTTGGAGGCCAATTCACAGGTCCAAAACGTGAAATTAGGTGGTCACCAAACGTGTCTTTCAATAAATCGATTGTGGCACGAGCTGTGTGACATGTTGCGCCGTCTTGTTGGAACCACAGCTCCTGGACATCACGGTTGTTCAATTCAGGAATGAAAAAGTTAGTAATCATGGCTCTATACCGATCACCATTGACTGTAACGTTCTGGCCATCATCGTTTTTGAAGAAGTACGGACCAATGATTCCACCAGCCCATAAAGCGCACCAAACAGTCAGTTTTTCTGGATGTAACGGTGTTTCGACATACACTTGAGGATTAGCTTCACTCCAAGTGCGGCAGTTTTGTTTGTTGACGTAGCCATTCAACCAGAAGTGCGCTTCATCGCTAAACAAAATTCGCTTATGAAAATCAAAATTATGAACCATTATTTTCGAAATAAAATTGTACTATTTGCAAGCGTTGTTCGGGCGTGAGTCTATTCATGATGAATTGCCAAACCAAACTGAGAATAAATCACTTGACAGCTGTTAAATTGGTCGCCATCTTGAACAGTAATGCCAACTTAAAGTTCTATACGTTTATAAAAAACACCCTTTATTATATTTTTCGAGTTAAAAAAAGTTCCGAAATATTTTAGAAACTTTTTTAAGAAAAGAAGAGTGCCATTTAATTTTTGTTGCTGTGATTATTGCTTTGAAAGATAAATGAGGTTAAAAAAAGGTACCAATATCTACGTTTTACCCTTTTTACCGCACAATTCTACACAGTCTAAAAAAAATGTATCCTTTTTTAATATGTAACTGCAATAGTTCTGTAGATATTAAATTATCGATTATATCCATTTTTACACATTTTTGCTCTTAATATCCGACTGCTTCCGATTAATGGGTAATACAATAGCCTATCCATCCGGGGCTCACATTTTTGTCCATACCTTGGGTATTTTCTGCAGACATTTATTTTATGAGTTAGTGGTAAGTCTAGTAAGATATAGATGCCATCAGACTTTCATATACAACAGCTCATTAAATGAGCTGTAACATGCATTAAATTCGAACTAAAATAAATAACTGATCAGTAATGTAATTTCATGATTAAAATAGTTATGACAAAATGCGTCCCTTAGGGATATAGAATTTGCTACGTAGTCTTGATGGCATTTGTTGGTTTTTAATTTTTCAACTGATGGAAAGAATATATCATATTAATTTTATAAGTACGTTGATCATGAAGGACATATTATGGACTATCTGGCTAAAAACGAGCAGGTACCACATTCATAGGTCCAGATCCCTTTTGCGGAGTGATCAACAACTTCACTAAGACAATACTACGCGAGGAGGAAAAACAAGACTGCTGGAGGGCCGAAGGGAACGTGCGGTAGTTGTTTTAAGCTTCAGCAGAAATTACGTAAAACTCTACGTTGAACTACTTACAGGCCATTGTAGACTTAACTATCACATGAGTAAAATCGGTGTAGTACAAAACGACTTCTGTCGTTTCTGTCGGAAAGGACGGGAAACGTCGGAAAATGTTCTGTGCGAATGGTGGCAAGACGCAGATTGAACTGCTTACGCAGTGGGGCACTGGGCCCAGGAGATCTAATCGTGATAAGTCTTACAACAAATACAAGATTCATAAAGAGTTCCGGATTGAAGTTAGGAATTAAGCTTAACAATAGATCATAAAGGTCACTGTGATAATAATAATAATAATATTATACGTAAATAATTCAAATCGTTTTCTGCATTTTGTATAATTAAAATCTCTTTCTCTAAACTTTAATGTTTAAACAAAATAAATAAAACTTTTAAAATTATTGTTAATCACGAGAAGGACTAAAAAAATCAATTATATTTAAAAGATATTCTATAACTTTTTCATGAACCAATTAGAGCCTGAGTTCCATCAGGTCAGAACCGCTATAGTAGAATTTTCTACATTACAGCAACCAAATTGTAAAGATACCAAAAAACATGTTAAAATTTGTTTTTTAATGCTTTTCGCTAAAAACGCACGCAATATTATAATTAAATAAAAAATTTTTTTTCAGTGCAGAGAAAGCAGTTTTTAACTTTAGAAATGAATTGAAAATTTAGATGTCTGTAATTTAATACAGTTTAATTGGCTAAAAATATATATATTTTGTTTTGTTCATTTAATGTTGCTGGCATAAAAAGCTTTGCAACACATGTAAATAATTGGTTGAAAAGGTTATACACAACCGTTGTTATAAATAAATCCCTGGCATTTATTTTAAATCATATTTAAACTCAGAGATTTGTAAAGTGTTATAATATAGCCAACGCATCCGGTTTTACATATACATGGATACAATTGATATCTGTTTAGCCGGAAATGAAATTTTTGTTTGCTTGCAAATATTTGCTTCGAAAACAATTTGTACTGCAGTCGAGTTACTTAATATGAGTTAACATAAAAGTGTACGTATATGTGGGCATGTGTGGTATATGTTTTGTCAACAATGCTTATTAGTGATACAAACATCAAACAATGTTCTTTATTAATGTCTTTATTTTAAGTATTTATTTTACATTCTCAACTACACATGACACACAAATTATTGTTTTAATGTTATGAAAAAGGATCTTGTGTAAAACTTTATAAATTGATGTGTGTGGTTGTATGGGTATTTGTGTGTACTCTTTTTATTAACATTTTATGCATTTACATTCTTCCTACATCTTGTTTATGAATAAAATACGAATACTAGTGAAGCCTAAGTGTTTTCATTTTTGGCCACGATGGGCATGCTCACGTACAAATAAGTTTTATTTATACACATTAGGAGCTAAATTTTATTACAAACTATTTGTTTTACCCGATCTCACCCGGTCCTTTACCTAATGAGTTGGAATCAATAAAAAATCTACCAATTTTTATAGAAATTTTAATTATTAAAAAAGCTATCTATTCAAAAATTAATGGCGGTCTTCCTTGTTGTAAGGAATTGTATGTGCCAAATTTCAGAAATATCAACTGGAAAATAAAAATTTGGATATAAATGCAATTTTATTTATATAGGAAATTTGTACCTTTTTTGTCATCCCTGGCAGAATATGAATAAATTCTAATTATGCAAGAAATGGAAAAAAATTCTCAGACTTTGGATAAGCACTATTTTTTGTTTAATGCGCTATTGCCGTTTACCTTAACAAATTATCAGTATTTGAGGTTCTATGGTTAAGTTTTCTCTTGAGAATTTTTGTTTTTATAAAGTGTCAGACTATTTTAAAAAGATGTATTTGATTTTTTACCAAATATCTCAAAAATATTTAATTATAATAATTTCTATTTCAATTAAAAATTCAATTAATTCAATTTTAAATGCACAATCACGCACTTACTAACTCGCAATTATAGTTTAACTTACTCATGATCATGAATTTCACGCAACACTACTAGCGCACATCTCTGGTAAATGCACATGTGCTGTTGGTATTCAAATTATAAATATTTATTTTAAATGTTGAATTCAAACAAGACAGAAACAAACTATACACAAAGAAACCGAAAAGAAGTATAAAGCAAAAATTTTATATGAATGGGTGAGTGAATGTACTCATACGAGTACATGTGTGTAGTCATACTTAAATATTTTTATATATTTTTAAATATGCAGATATTTGTGTATACGAGTTAAGTTATGCAAGTTATTTTTTAAAATACGCTCTGTTAACAATACAAAAGAGCAGCTTTTACTTGCAAAATATACCAAAAAAAGGCACATGCACAGGCAAAGACATACATATAAATACGTTCTAAACTATACCCAGCAAACAATTAAAATTCAGCTTAAATTGAAAATGGTTAAAAACTCAAATACTAAAGTATTTTACTTCATTTTTTAACCAGCTACATTTCTTCCCTGAAAAAAGTTACCGATAGTTAAAGATAAAAGTTTATTAGTCAAATATCAAGCTTTTGGTTGGACATTAAATTAAAAAATTTATCAAACAAAATCCTAACTTTAACTATAGAAGGTTGTAATAACGAGTCTTAGTGTAACAAATTCTTTTTGTAAGCGAAAAATATTTTAAAATTTAACCCTCATATCCAAAAAAAAATTGTCGAACACTTTAAAGTAAAATTTAAGAAAAATTATATAAAAATTTCGATAACGTCGACTTGGAGTCTACGTTAATTTTTTGGCTTAAATTTATGTTATGCACGCACCTAAAATTAAAAAAAAAATTACCGCAGGTGGTAGAAAATTAAATTCGTATTTTCCGAGTTATGAGCCCTCAAAGTTTTCATAGATTTCATAGAAAATGTTCAAGTTTTTTCAAAATTTGCGGTGCATGCGTATAGTAAATTTTTTCCATATTTTTCTTAATAATATCGTAAAAGCTTAACAGGTAGAAGGACGAGTCATCTCTGTAATTAAATGCAGATTGCATATAGCAAGGAATACACTATTATAATCTCTTGTCGACTTCCACAATGCTAGTATTAATGCAATTATAGTGGTTCACAACTGAACTCTACTTTAGGTGAAATTTTTATTACCGGTTAAAAGTTTGTACTTGTGCAGTTGACAAAAACAAAAAAAAAAACATTACAACTCATCAATAGCAGTTGTTTCAATTACAACTCCGTTGAGTTGAGATTTTAAACATAAAAATATAAAAATTGAATAAAAAAGAATTTTTCCGAGAATGATCGTTTCAATAAACCAACTTCAATTGTTCTACATTTCAAAACTCAAAAAAAAAACAAAATTATCTGTTCAATTATTAATAAAAGTTTTCATATAGAAAATTCTTAGATGTAAAGAGTTGTTTTCAAAAAACCAAACTTTTCTTTGAGAAAAAATTCCTAGGGATTTTATTCATGATTGGGCTGAATATTTTAGGATATAATTAATCTTCAATTGCTTAAAAATATTTTGAAAGGAGTTAACAGAGGTTTAGTTAGGTAATTTTGAACGAGGTGCTCCAAGGAAGGAGGTGATCCCTCTATCATAATTGTAGAAGAGAAAAAAGAAAGACATCACCGAAAGGAATAAAGAAGTAAAACTAAAACCCACTGCCGTTTCTTATAATGCTAGATAGTCTTTTGATTTCTGTAGCCTATAGCGGAGAAAGGTCTCATAGACAGCGCTCCCAGTGATCCCCAGATACGGAGAGAGGTTTAGTACTTGTTGCACAGACTTCTTTTCTTTCTAGTTCTTACAACTTCTAGAGTAGTCATTTGATTATATACTCATTTTTTTCGTATGGCAGTGGTTACTCCTGCCACCACAATTTCGACATTTTGAACTCATATTATTAGTTGTTTAATGTAATCAAGTATTATTATTTTATTTATTTTTTCTGTTCTACATGTCATTTTTATCACTTTGCTGTGATGTTAGAATTAGAATGAGGAGCGGGAACAAGTCACCTGGTCATTGCGGCCAAAACAGACCTATTGTGACACTACTCTCAAGTTACAAGTCCTCCCAGAGTCTAGTATTCATTAAGAATTCAGAAACTTTTTTGGGTGATTTGTCCACCATGTCCTACGGTTGTAGGTAATGTTGTCCTAAGTAGTGAAAACGGGTCCAAATTAGACCATTACAGTGACACAATATGTGTTCTGCTGTCTCTTCATTTTCGTTACACAACCTGCAGAGGTCATTCTGACTGATCCTCATATTCGGCAAGTGTTTCAATACTCTGCAATGTCCAGTAAGGAATCCGACAATGCGAATTCCTGACCGGGTCAAGCAAAGTAATTCCTTTGTTCTCTTCCGAGATCGGAATGGCATTAATGTTTTCGCTACCCTGATACCTTTTGTTTCCAGCCAATATTGTTGCAATTCTCTTTAAAACCACTCCCTAAAAATGAGCTTAGTAGAGCTCCAAGGCAGCCCTCAGAATGGTTCTGGGCCAATGAATACATTAGCGGCCCATTTTCTTTCGAGTTCGTCTTCCTTCTCATTGCCTACATATCCACTATAGCCTGGCACCCATACCAAGTGAACTCTGTTGCTGTGATGTTAGTTTTGTGAAATCCATTTAGCATGAAAAATATCAATTTCACATGCTTTGCTGTATTCGTTTGAAAATTACAGCATTTTTAGCTAAATTTAAGAATCTGCAAGGCTGATGTTTTAATTCTTTTATGCGATTTATTTAACAATTCAAAAAAAATTTTTTTTAAGAGCCCAATTGACAATTTTGAAAAAAAATTTAAGTCTACTGGTATATTTTAAATTATTTGTAAATATAATTTAAATATTTTTTGTAATATCATCTAGATATCTCTTACAAAAGTTTAAGAAGTGTGCTTGATGTCAAATAATAAAATAGTCTTACTTCAAACGTTTGACTTTGTTGTTACAGAAACAAAAGGTATAAAACTACCTACACGTACACAGTTACAGTTGTGTTATCTTAGTTTGTATATTCACAATTCATGGACTAAAAGGATTTTGTTTTTTATGTTAAAAATATCTACTTAAGAAGAGATTTATGCGCTTAATTTCTTTTTCCTTATTTTTCTTTAAACTTAAAAATTCAACAAATATCAGAACTGAATAAATAAAAAAATTAAAAAGATATGCTTTTATGAGAAAATACTCGTATGTAGGTTAAAACATGATAAATTTTTTATACTTTTTATGGTTTTACTTGTTTATTAAGGCCCATATTGTTCGAAATAAAAAGATTAAATCTAAATGAGTTAAAATAAAGTTTAATTTTAATAAAAGCTGTCTATTGTATTTTTAAAATAAACTATGAGGGAAAAAAATTTTTTCTATATTACGTGAGTCGATATCCAATTCTTAGAGAAATCTGCTTACAACTACAATTTTAATTCTTAAAAAATCCATTCATTTACATACTAAATACTCTATAAAGTGGTTCATGTTTTTGCTAGAATTATTGTCACAACCAAGCTAGTAAATAAAATATTTCAGAGCATAATTTCAGGCTTAATTAAGTATGAGCACACATCTTATTGAACAATGGCTAGTGAAAATCGTTAAAAATTGGGCTTAAAATGGGTTTGGTTGGTGTAACAGTATATGGCAACCTATAGAGATTATATGTACCAAATTTCAGACAAATCTCTACAAAAGTTTTTGTAGAGAACAAATAAACAAAAAATTTTATTTTATTTAGATAAATGTGCTATTAACTAAAATTTTCTTTAAATCATCTCAATGTTATTATTATTATTTTCTTTTACGCGAGAGAGAACTTAAGTGTAAAATTATTATATATTTCTTGATTTTTTTTTTTTTTGTAAAAATTGACACAAATTTCAAAAGCTGATAATAGAGTGTATACTCTTTTTCATAACTCAGCAAAATTAGCGACAATTTAACTCGGTGATTCGGCCCAAGAGCATATTTAAAACAGAGTTCGCAAAGAAACAAAACGAAACGTTTGCATTTGTTTTGTTTTGTAGTTTTTCAGAGTAAATAAAAAGTACTGCAAGCATTTACTTTGATTTATTTTGTATAGTGAAAAAAGATTGGTATGGGACTGCTATAAACTTCTCAATGCTTTGGCAGAGAGAAACACGGTTACCCTATTGCGGGTGCCGGGTCACGAAGGGCATGTGGGCAACGAAATGACAGACTATCTGGCTAAAAAGGGCGCGGATACCCCTTCTGTGGGGTAAACTACAACCTCACTCGTGCTCTACTGCGCAAGGAGGAGAGGCAGTGTCTACAAGACTGTTGGAAGGCCGAAATGGGCATGCGGCAGTCAAAGAGACTCATCAACTTCGAGCGCATTAGGGCAGATGTTGTTTTGAACCTCAGCAAAAATGATATTAAGCTCTACGTTGAGCTACTTACGGGTCATTGTAGACATGAGTTAAATCGGTGTGGTACAAGACGACTCCTGTCTTTTTTACCGCAAAGAACAGGAAACGTCAGAACACATTCTCTGCAAGTGCCCAGCGGTGGCAAGACGCAGAATAAGCTGCTTGGGCAGTGGGGCATTGGTCCCAGAAGATCTAGGCAAGATTAGTCCTACTACAATTACGAGATTCGTAAGGAGTCTCAGACTGTAGCTAGGAACTGGGCTGCACAAGAGATCTTAAAGTTAACTGTGCGATTATAGCCCATAGTGTTCTTCATAGTAAAAAACGAGGAATGATTCATTCATTCCAAAAATAAGTTTCAGCTTTTGTTTTGTACGTAAATGTACGATTGGATTTTTACATAACAAAAAGGAGACTGTACGCAAAGCTAATTGTTTTATTTGATACTCTTTTGCTGTAAATCGTTTTGTATTTTGTTTTATACAGTGCAAAAATTTTGAAAGATTTGTGACTTTGTAACTAATGTTGATGAAATGTTTCGTTCTTTTCGAAGTCTGATTTAAAATTAATAAATACGGGAAATGAGCTGAAAATCAATAAAAAAATTACTGATTTTGAATTTACGTAATCTGTGTTAGGGCAAATCTTAAAAAGGAATCATTCTACGATTTAGTACGTGATAAAAAAAAAAAAATAGAACAATTACTTGCTGATGGTACTCAATTAAACCTCTTCAAAAATTCGATATTATGTAGGTAGGTATCGAAATGCTGGCCGAATGAGTGATATAATTCTTAATTAGTTAAATTTTTTATTGCAATAATTACCTAAATGGTGCATAATTTGTTGCTGTGCATGAAGTTAGTACTATTTAAACTTGCCAAAAAAATAACTACAATTTGAAAATATTCATTCATACCCTCGGAACTTTAAGGTTTCTTGTATTGTTTAGGTTTTAATTTCACATTTATCAGAGTGAGCAATTTTTAAAAAAGAAAAAACGAAAATTTTATGTAAAATAAAATCTTTGTTTGTGAAATTTGAATAAAAATAAACAACACAAGCAAACAAAAATAAAGATGTGGTGAAATGCTTTTAAAAATATTTTATATGCAGAACACTCGTAACCACTTAATAGCCCATATACGAGTATGTAATTGTTGCATAATGTAAAATACGCATTTTCAATAACAACGTAACTTTGTTCGTAAGTATATGAAAGGACCTGCTTATGTGTAAAAACAGAACCTTTGAGGAAAATTTTGTGAATTGGCATATACCCAACATACATATTTATTTGAATTGGTTCGTTATAAAAAATTTCCTTATTTTTTGACCGAAAATATTTTTTTTTAATTAAAAATAGAGCTTATCAACAATATTTCTTTGTAAACTAATTAAGTGCAATGAATTTAAAGTTGAAGTCTTAACACAAATAATTAAAGCTTTAAAATACATAGAACACAGCAGGTTATACGAACAATAACTATGAAAATTTAAATACACAAGTTCATTTGAAAACGACTGTTTCGACGACTTCTCAGCTGCATGAAAGTGAAACGTAGCCAAGTTAGGCTAAGTTTTATTTTCATTGCTGTGAAAATTATTTTTATTTTATTTAATATAAAATCCAAATAATTTAAATAAATTAAAAATAAATTTTGATTTCTTTTGACATTCACCCCTATCGTGAAATTTTTGTTTCCTTGAAAATTTCTTTCCCCTGAAGGGTAAATTGGTACTAGGAATTTCAGGTGAAATTTTATTCACGTTATCAGTGCAGAGTGAATGTATTTATTAAGTTTTCAAGATCAAAACAATATTTTTTTTAATATTTATTCGAGTAATTTACGAATGGTTCTTATGGTAAAGGTGTCAACTTTTGTTGTTAAATAGTTTTCTCACAAAATTCATTAGACCAGCACTTTTTATTTCATTGGTTAAAAAATTGCCACCGTCAATCCAGACAGCTTTGCTACAGGCAATTGATCTAATTTTTTGCCTGTTTTTAATTAAGATCGTGCTTGGGATCTTAGTTACCTGTAGCAATTATTCATAAAATAAAATCTTTATTCGTGTTTAATTCCAATGATGTTAGTGCGCAAAATTCTCAACATGAGCTTAGCTTTTCGCTAGGCCCATAATTTCTATTCTATTTTGCTGCAGCTGCAATCTGAAATCTACTGAGTAAATTGTTTGATATAAGGCCGAGGCGACCAGCCAATTAGCTGAAAAAAGTGCTGTTGTTTATGCCCATTTCAGGTCAAATATTATTAAATGCAATAAATACGCTTATTTAAAACAATATTTAAAAGAGCAGTCATGAACATTTAATTGCGATATACACCCAAAAACCAGTGTGTGTTGGTAATAGCGACCGAAACGACGAAAATCAAGTTATATTTTTTTACATTAAGTTTTTGAATAACTTTTGTAAAGAAAATCCAATAGTAGCAAAAAAAATTGACGCAAGTCGAAGTCAAAACGATTCAAAAGAAAAAATCAAAACGTAGCAAATGGAAATGAACTAAATTTTACAAAGTGACAAAAATGAAAATGTCGCAAGGAGGACGCAAATCGGAGCTTGGATTTACTGTAAGATAGCTTAAAAGTTAAAATGGAGTGTATCACCGTAAGTGAGAACAAAATTTCAAGGTTTTTACAAGCAAGATTTCTAAATATTGAATCCAAAATCGCTGACATTTCTGAAACTATTTGGGACTAATTCATTTTGACCATATACAAAAAAGTTATACAATATAAATAGCGGTAATCAGTATTTGGTGCGTTTAAAAATTGCACCCATTGCAATTGCATTGTTTTCGACTAAAATTGTGAGTGCTGTTTAACCAAACGTGGCAATATTCAATGCAACATTTATTGCAACATATAAAACAGCTGACACCAGTTAATATTTTTGTTGTTGTTGTTTACAAGTGTCAGCTGGTGTTAGTGATAACAACACGATGCGAACTTTAAATGAATTTAGCGATTTTAATGGAACTTGAGTGCAATTTAGTTACGAGTAATAAATTTAGGCTTAAAAAAATAGCTTTTTGAGACTGTCAACAAGCTACTTTGTAAATTGTGCAAATCAACATCATTGGTAATGATATTGCAATACACGCAACATAAAGAGCTATACCATTTTGAGTATTGCACAAGCGCAATAATGTAGCAAGTGCAACTGTGTGTATTTCGTTGTTGGGTAGCAAAGTAAAAGCTACGATATTTTGCACTTGCAATGACGCAAGACCATTTGCATCAAACACTGAATACCGCTAATAATTTGTGATATTTTCAATTGCATGTTATGTTTGTAGCAATACAATATTTAGGAAGGCAGCCACACTTCCACTAAAGACTAACATGACTTCCAAAATAACCGAACTGTGTGCAGAAACGATGTTTAATTGCAATGTCTTAGGATAGTAGTATAAAGTCCAGGTTTGTTTTAGAAAACTACTGATGAATGGATCATGTCAGTCCATTAACCTTCATACAAAAGAATGTTCCACAAAATTTAAT
Organism: Thelaira solivaga; assembly: GCA_947397855.1. NCBI lineage: Eukaryota > Metazoa > Arthropoda > Insecta > Diptera > Tachinidae > Thelaira > Thelaira solivaga. The sequence continues at coordinate 44,763,918 of OX377611.1, read as the reverse complement.
TTAAAAAATTTTTTTCAATTCGTCAATAATGTGTTTCTGTGTAAATGGAAACATATCCGAAATAAAAACAATTTATTCTGAAATATCTTCTACTATTATACTCGTATTTTAAATTGGGCCAAATAAATGATTGAACAAAACTGTTACAATTACACTAACACACAAATACTAAAAGTTGTTGTTTTGTTGAAAATAGAAAATGTTTTATTCTCTTTTACACTCTTTCATAAAAAAGGAAACTTAAGTGGATGGAGTTTGCATAAAAAAAGAAACAAAAAGCATTTGTGCAACCCATTAGAAATGCTTAAAAAATTTCCATTCTTCAAAAAGGAAAATATGCTAAACAGTGTTAAATAGGGATTAAGTTATACAAAACACACGAACGCACAAACACTCTTAGAAAAAGGAACACAAATATTGTTAAAGGGTGTTTTTTATAGACGTATAGAACTTTAAATTGCAATAAAACAAATGGATTATTCGATTGACATGCATTTTATTTATCCGAAAGATAATCTTGTGGCATTACATTTTAAATATGATTTCTGGCATATGACCGCCACGGCTGGCTCGGATGTAGTCCAACCTGGACGTCCAATTTTCAATGACTTTTTTCAGCATTTGTGGCCGTATATCGGCAATAACACGGCGAATGTTGTCTTCCAAATGGTCAAGCGTTTGTGGCTTATCCGCATAGACCAATGACTTTACATAGCCCCACAGAAAGTAGTCTAGCGGTGTTAAATCACAAGATCTTGGAGGCCAATTCACAGGTTCAAAACGTGAAATTAGGCGGTCACCAAACGTGTCTTTCAATAAATCGATTGTGGCATGAGTTGTGTGATATGTTGCGCCGTCTTGTTGGAACCACAGCTCCTGGACATCATGGTTGTTCAATTCAGGAATGAAAAAGTTAGCAATCATGGCTCTATACCGATCACCATTGACTGTAACGTTCTGGCCATCATCGTTTTTGAAGAAGTACGGACCAATGATTCCACCAGCCCATAAAGCGCACCAAACAGTCAGTTTTTCTGGATGTAACGGTGTTTCGACATACACTTGAGGATTAGCTTCACTCCAAATGCGGCAGTTTTGTTTGTTGACGTAGCCATTCAACCAGAAGTGCGCTTCATCGCTAAACAAAATTCGCTTATGAAAATCAAAATTATGAACCATTATTTTCGAAATAAAATTGTACTATTTGCAAGCGTTGTTCGGGCGTGAGTCTATTCATGATGAATTGCCAAACCAAACTGAGAATAAATCACTTGACAGCTGTTAAATCGGTCACCATCTTGAACAGTAATGCCAACTTAAAGTTCTATACGTCTATAAAAAAACACCCTTTATATACGAGTATGCATGCAAAATGGACGAGTGTGTACATGTGAGTGTAAGAGATTTGTAAGTTTGCTTTTAACATTTTTATTATTTTCTAAGCATTATTTATGCGTGTTTGCATATGTGTTGGTCGATGCTCGTGTTAAAAAAAAAGTTGAATATAAATTTATTCAAATTTTCTTTACATTTTTTTTTTGCTGTTAATGCTATCTGACCGTGAACTCGAGTATTCAAGCTGTAAAACAATTCTGATTTTCTAATTCCATAAATTTCAATTTAAAAAGGCGAAGCACCTATTTTTATACATTTTTATGCTGGTTTTTAAAATCAGGAATTTGTTTTTTTCTAATGGAATAAAACGTTTATTTAAACTCAACTTGCTAGGAATTTAATTAGAAATAATAAAACAAAAATAAATTTAATAAATTATTTGATGTAAAGAAAATTGTGTCCTTAAAATTTTTTAAAGAATTTAAGGCGGCTGATTTATTGATTTAAAGCTTTAAAAAATTTGCAACTTAAATTTAAAGTTAATTTTTATGAAAGAATAAAAAAACTTTTTATGTAAAAAAGCACTTTTAATAATCAAATTACTATAGCCACGATAACTTAAATTAGTTTTGTTTTAAAGACCACAGCAACCGTATAAAAGTGACAAAACAATTTATCTTCTAACAAAATTTTAATTTTTAAAAAGACTAAAGTCATTCTCATCTTTCTGCAGACATGCGTCCCTACTAAGCCATTGCTTGTTAATGATTGATTGAAATAAACTTTTTGACATTTTATGACAAATTTTTATACCAACTTTATCTCTTGAAATGTACTCGTGTATGCACAAACATATACATCAACATATTGGCTGTATTCGGGGGTCAAGAGAAAAGTTTAGGCAACGCAACGCTACAGATGTAAGAAACTTACTAGGAAAATAAATAAAACGTGAAAAATATGATTAATTAAAATTTGAATTCATGAGAAACTAACACTTAACATACACACAACATGTAAGTATGTGCATAAAAATATAAATTTGTGAAATAATTAAAGCACTAAAATGAAATCAAAAAAGAATGTGTTTTCACATTTTTTACTTATTAACCAGAAATATATGAACACACTATTATTGATTATGAGCCGTAACTGCGAATTGCAAGAGATACACATCACAAGCCTAAGACCAAAACAATTTTAGAATTCGCACGAGTCTTAGATTGGTTTTCGAAGGTTAAGCGAAAACGACTTGAATGTGCAATCAAGTGATTGAGCTAATAAGTTTGCAAGCTGATGCAACATTCATTTTGTTAAAAAAAAATAAAAATTTTTTGTTTGAACCAAGCAATGGCTTAGTTTCGCGATGCTTACTATTTAACCACTTTTTAAACTGAGCTGATTTCGCCATACATAATACAAGCAAAAGTGTACCATCATAGATATTGCTATCGCTACAGCAGAGTGTACAGTACCACAAAATGACCATACATGACTAAGCACAAACACTTGCTTATTTATGCATCCATGCTGTCATTGGGGCGCACGGTTAGGCAGCCCATTATGCGTTTTGTCAATACGTGCTCTCACATTTCCTTTTTTGATAGAGGTGAAAGGACGTTTTTACCCCGCCTCGCCCAGCCTTATCCTTTATTCTTATTAATCTTAAATTAAGTACGGAAAGCGGGCGTGAACATGGGCGTGGTTGGTCCAAAGGTATATGAAGACCTTCTTTAGAGCAACAAGGCTATGTGTGTGAAATTTCAGACAAATCTTTGAAAAAACAAAAGTTTTTATATTGAACAAGCAAACAGAAAATTATTTTATTTATATAGACAGATAAATAGATCAATATAATTTATTCTAATGATGACTTTATCGGTTGCTAAAATATATTTTATGCTTTTAATTCATTAACAGAATTAAAAATTATTTTTTATTATTATTCAATATTTAATATTAGAAATTAATAAAATATTAATCTTTATTTGTGACAATATAAAGGTTCTAATGTTTGCCAAGAAATGTTGGGAGGAATCTACTGAGAATTCAGAGTTGCGTCTGATGAAACGGGCCATATATATTATATATCTGTTATCCAATTCAATTGTAATGATATTCTCATGAGTAAAAGAATAAATATTAAAGGCTTGTTTAGCTGAACGTTGTTGAAAACGTCCGTCGACGCCCGTTGACGTTAAAACGGTTGTGTAGTTATAGAACATTTAAAAACGTGTCATAAAAATAAAAATTTTATTTACAAAAAACTGTATCATACTTTTTGTTGTAGTCTTTAATTATTAAATATTGTTGTTTTTAATTGATTTTTGTTATTTTTAGAAAAGTTTTAAGGACTTTAATTATTTAAACCTTCTTTTTTTCTAATAAAAAACTACCCTGTCTCAGCTGTGCATAAACGTCCCGTAAAAACGTTGCTAAATTCTATTTTATACAAATCTTGTCGTACCGTCAACGTGACATTTGTTTTCGATAAGCACTTTCATTGCTTTTCATATAACAAAACGGATCAGCTGGTAACGAAATCTTACGGGACGTTCGGTTAATTCTAGCTTAATATTTTGTTAAACTTTTGAATTCCAAATAAAATTATTACATATTAGAAATTAATTCTAAGATTTAATTTGTTAGCGATCAGTGATAACTATAACCCAGGGTGTGGACAGAAATCGAACCTCCGACCCCCAGATTGATAGGTTAGCATGCTACCCATCAATCTACAGGGCACCCAAGAATTAAAATGAAAACTAATCGTACTTCCAAAATGAAATATATTTATGTATTAAAAAAACTAAATACTAAGCTGTGACAGCTACTTGCGTACTCGTCATTAGAATAAATTTAACTTTAATAAATAATAATAATATAAAATAAATTACATGAAGGTGCAAATAGTGGCTGTTAATCAGTTGCTTACTACCTACAGTAGCCTTCTACTGTGAAGAAGAAAAATAAATTAAATAAATAAAATTGTAAACTTACCTAAATGCTGGTCAACTCGTTTTTTAGGCTTTTGCACTGATGCGTAGGGATCACTACAGTAATCTTGTCTAGACGGATTTTGGCTATTGCGTAAATTGTGATATTCATCACCATGTTGACTGGGTGTTGCTGTCAGTTGGGGATATGGTGCATAATCGTCAACACCACCATAACCACCATGGGTCAAGGGATCATAGCCATAGGTAGGCTGTTGTTCAACATAATTATTGTGAGAAACTGGCATCATATTCTGTTGATTGCCTGCAGCGCCAGACATTTTTACCTGCCACAAGGAGTCTTGTGAGTTTACACTGCCACCGTTATTTGAGTTTGAGTAGTTGTTTTCAATGTAACCCATATTAACCCCTGAACAAAGTTTAAGCAAAAAAAAAAAATATAAATAAATTAGTAGAGATAAACATTTTATTTATTTTTTAGTTTTTGAAAGAATGTTCAAAATATTCTATTTTTTTTTTGTGTTAGCCTAATTATATAAAACTGGAAAACCCTATCCTAGTTTTATTCAAGTGTAATTAATTATTTTTTATTATTTTTTTATCAAAGATCTGTTAATTGCTTTGTGTATGTTTCGTTTTTCTTTAGTTAAATGTCGATTAATTTTACCTCTTTTGTGTTACTTTTATTTTATATTTATAAATTTCCTTGCAGTAGTTGCGGTTCATTTCTCATAAGAAAGAAAAGTGATTTTAAGGAAATTCAATTAGCAAAATAATTTTTTTTACTTATTGCAGATAATCTAAAATTGTTGCTTAAGGATTTTAACGATGCTTCACAAAAACAAAAAATAAAAGCTATTGACTTTGCTTTTTAAAAGAGAAAAAAGTTTAATAAAAACTAACAAAAAAAAATATTTTCGAATAATTGAAGGTTTTTGCAAAAGTTGCTTTAAAATTTTATAACTTATTACAAGTATTGGAGCACATTCAAAAATTACAGCAATTCAAGTGTTTAATTTTGAAATTATTCTCAGTTGATTACTTTCAGCACGAAAAGTTTTTACTAAATTATGAGTAAAGGTGAAAAGAAAAACATAGATGGGTATGCGGGTGTACTCCTAGGGCAAAACAAGTTATATAATGCGTACATTAAACAGATGAAAATGTGCTTAAATAATAAAAAATACTTTTGTTATGCAAAACTTCTGTAAAGAAGTTTAACTGCAACTAGCTAATATACTGATAATTTAATTTCTTGTGCAGATAAACTTTTAATCTGGGGCTTATGAGTTTGACTTCTTAATCCGTGAGAGTTTTCTGCAAGTAATCCCAGAAGATTGTAACAACAAAAAGTTATAATATGCAACACAGTGAATTATATTTATTTTTTATTTTGTATAATACATATAAGTATTTCCTATTCTCCTTCATAAACAGCAATTAAATAGGTTTCCCATTAGAAAAATATATTATCTTTATTTTATACTAGTTAAGTCAATTGAGTTATTTATTTATTAATTCTCTTAAATTATAATTATAAATCAAGAGGAAAAAAAGGGGGAACAATGGTATCTTAGGCCTTCAGCTCAATAACTGAGTTATATGAATTTATTCTTTAAGTGTGATTTATTACACTCCCTAGTAGGGAAATTGTGTTAATGTAAATGTTCTTCTCAACAACACTTGATTAGACTATATTCTACAACAAGGCCACAAGCATGGCACGGTAAAGCATTCCCTACAACAAATACTGAATTACAAAAGCAACAATATCGTATGTGTCGAATAAATGGAGAAAATTCAATGCAAATCCGGTCATACACTCACACTTCTCTATGTATTTTGTGCATAAAAATAAGGGCGCGCACAGAATGTAAACAAATTTTGACAGCTACGAATCAAAAAAAAATTTCCAGCTGTCTTGAATACTTTACAGTGTATAATTCTGCCATGGACACAAGTGATCCACAAAGTTAAATTTTGTACAGCCGGCAACATTATGAAAACAAAAGTAAGTGTGGAAACGAAATCAGCTGGCTGACAGCTTGCCATAAGATAAGATAAGACAAGAACTATTTCACCGTAAAAGGATAAGGATAAGGAAAGAACATCAACGCCAACTTTGTTCTTAACATATTTGAAAGTCCAGGACAGCAGTTATCCCACACTGCGAAAACGCTTGGACAATCAGAGCAGTACATCGATCTCTGCCTTGGAGTGGTTTTAAGGATGGAGATCAGTAGTTGAATGTAAGAAAATGCAAAGCTGTTACGTCTTTATTGGTATTTTCCAATGATTCAAATATCAAAAAGAATAGCAAGTATCAACAAAAAGAGTAATTTATATAAGATGAATGTACTTCTACATAAAATTTTTTGATGTAAAAAAGGTTAAGTAAATAAAGTGGCAGGCTGCCACATATATATTAACAAAGAATAGCCATAAAATTACATTATTTAGTTGCAGAATATCATTGAAATATATTTCTTTTATGTAATTTATTACTTTAATAATTTTAAATTTAATAATTTTCATTTTGTCCCTGCTTTTGAGAACATTTAGAGATATTTTGACAGTTTAAGTGAGACCTTTTTTTTTTTTGCAAAATTTTGTTACAGAAACACTTCACATTTTGTTTCAATTCTCATCGTTTTTTTGTTCAATTCTATTGTTTATTTTTCATAAAAAAGTTTAAAAAAATATACATTTACTTTTTCAAAAGAAAAAAAAATTATAAAGAAAAAATCAAAATTTTTATTTTTTAATTATTTAATTCATTTTATGGCATCTGTGAAAAATTCAATTTTAGAAAATAAACAATTTTTAGTTGCAAATGTAAGTGGTTTCTGCGCATGTTCTGAAAATCACTTTCTCTCAAAGTGATTCACAATCACGAAAAAGGTATTCTGTGCACAAAATCATTTGACATTTCGTAATTTAAAACCGGCCAGCAAACTGCTTTTCGATATGAAAACACTTGCGACATTTTAAGCATTTTGCTTTGAATTCCTTAACAAAATGATTAAATACACTAAATTTAAATTGTTTTTTAATAGTTTTTTTTTTTTTTTTAAATTAAGTATTTTTCACCACGGAACCGTAAAAATCACACTCAAAAGCTAAAATCTCGTGATTTCCAGAATACCAAAAAAATCACTAACGTGATTTTAAAATTGTTCGTGATTTAAAATCACGGTGATTTCAGAACATGCCTGTTTGTAAGAAAAAAATTCTAACGACAACAAATAAACAAGTGACTGATTTTGACATCTCTATTGCTACAAAGAGAAAATATGTTCCTTAATGGGCCGCAGTTTTGTGCCGAAATTTTTACGTTATCGTTCAATTCTCTTTTAGTAAAAATTATGTATCTTTTAAAATTTTTTTTTGTAAGTCAGATATCAGTTGTTCTTGCATAAAATAGTTGGCTGTTTTTTTTTCAAAAGTATTTTAACTTAATTTTTCTTTTTTGTTTTGTTCCGATTTTTAATACATTTTACAGTTTCCTTTTTTATGAATAATATAATACAAAAAAAAAAAAAAATAATTTAACAAAAATATTAATGTTGTGGCTTTTCCTTTCTATAAATAATTTTACATTCATACATAAACATATTTATATACGTCTATACGTACTCGTATGTATTTATATATAAAATGTCATAAGGTATTGTTTATATATTTTACTATAGCTGCTAGGTAAACATGTGTTTATAATAATTGCCACTTGCTGCTACTTTATACATATTCATATCGCTGTTCTGTATGAATGGCACTCTATTATACTTCAGACGTTAGACTGCCGTCACAACTAGTATTTTATTTAAGTAAAGCTGCCACAACAACTACTAGTACGAGTATAACCATATAAATACAATTCCACAGTAACGAAAAGTAAGCACTTCATACATGAATACGAGTATGTTGAGAGTGTAAATTTTTTTGTCTTTAATTATAATAGTACCTGCTACAGTTGTTGAAATAATGTAAATATTTTTAATATATTTAGCTGTTGGCATTGTAATTTAATTATAGTTTTTTTCTCCTTATTATTCTTTTTTGTTAAAAACGCTTGTTGTTTTTTTTATTTTTTATGTTACATGAATTGAAATTTAAATACAGGCCCTTAAAGTAACCGTGTTAGAGTAATGGGAAAACGAGTGCTGTTAGCATTCATGCAAAGGGAAGGCTTCACTATAACAATATTTGCAGTCTGATTAAATAAATACCAGATTGTCTATTAATTCATAATTATGCTGATTATTTAAGAGAATTAAACAGGATTTATGTGTGGCTTAAAGTACCTAAAAACAATTTTTAAAAACATCATTATTGACTTCAATTTAGCTGATATTTTCGTTTGTATATGCATCCCTTAACCACAATAAAAAAATTATTCTTTTACATTTTGAAATCAAAAGAATTAGTCTGGAAAAAAGTAGCTCATAATCGTTTAGTATGCAAAGCAGATATAAAATAGACTAATTTTTTATGTTTCTTTAATAAGAATTTTTTCTTTGTAAAAAATATAATTTTTTTATTTTCTTTAGCTTTAGTTTATATCCTAATAAAAAAAAATACAGCATAAACATAAACAATTTGTCTTGCAGAGGTGATCTAAAAAAGTTTACGTTTGTTTACATTATAAGCAAACAAGCAAACGTACGACAGAACATTACAGTTGGTTTACAACTCCACTCAGTTGAGCTGAAACCGTCATCGATAATAACACAGAAAAAATTTGTTTTCAGGATATCAACTAAAGTAGAGTTGAGTTGTAAACCGTATAAGGAACAAAAAGGCAGTCACATTGACATACAAATACACATACTCGTACATATTTACAGACATTAATAGACAATTTGCTCAAGTCATTAATAAAATTGTGTTTAGTGAAATAAAAATGTAACGAATATATGGACTATTAAAAAAATAATGAGTTAGAGGTAGTTCAAACTATAATTAATGCTAACTCATTTTTGAAAAAAGTGGACCACTTTCCAATATAACAACTCAAATATCAGGCCTTATGCCTTAAAGCTTTTTTACACTTGACTACATTCTGATGTTGCAAAAGCAAAACAGGCTTTCTGCCATTTCTAATAATGAACCCTTCCACTTACAAAACGATTTCTTCTGCATTCGACATTAAAAATTTCTTTACTCCATCAATTGCTAAATTAATATATAAAATTCGACTGTACGTGTGTTTGACATTGTACTCTCCCTAAACGGCTCAACCGCTTTAATTGAATTTTTGTGTATGCTTATGGATTACGCCTTGGAAGTCTTAGCGTCAAAAGTAAGCCCGGCAGGTAGTGCTGCAGTCGGTATCCGGCTTATTTATCTACTACCTGTTATACCCGGTCTCGCACGGTCCTTTACTTTATGAGTACGATTTCTTAGAGTAAAAAAATTAAATATACAAATATTTTATATTTTCATTAAAACTCAACCTAAATACCACGCCTACTTTTTACTTTTTTCTCAAATCGGAGAACGGCTGGAACAACTTGGCCAATTTTTTTATTATGTTTGGCATAACCCAATATTTTTCTTAACTTTTTAATTATTTTTCAATATAAATAAATTGTTAAGGCATAAAAACTTTTGCCGGGTTAGCTAGTATACTATAATACAATGTGGTAAATTTAAAATTTTTAAATTAAAAGTTATCTAATTACGGTTATGAACCAGAGCAGCTGAAAACTGTTTGCAAAGTGTTTTCGATCACTGATTTCATATCTCGTTTTCTTTTTTTCTCTCATTTCCAAGATAAACCATTATTTCACAAATTCAAGAGGCTTGAAAAAAATTTATTAAATTACATTCCGAGTATAAAGAAAATTCGAAATTTTGCATTAAGATTTCCTTTAAGTCGTAGCTACATCGTTTTTAAATTGGCTGACTAGTTTTAAAGATATTGTAGAAGTTGCGACGGAAATATATGTTTTTATGCTAAATTTTGAAATTTTTATTTAAAAAAATAATTTAAAATAAAGCCAAGTAAAAATCAGTCATTTTCTTATTCAATCACATATTCTCATAAAAGCTGCGTTCTCATAATTTACTGTGGGAGGCCGTGGGTGCCCAAAAAGTACGGAAAAAGAGATAATTTTAAACGAAGAAACCCATATTTTATTGAAAGCGATACCCTACTAGAGCGACACTAATAAAATAGTGTGAACAAGATCGATTTAATAAACTATGACTCGCTTGTTTGAAACTTATGAGACATTTGGTTCAAAAATAGAGGATTTAATTTAAATTATTTTTTGAAAACGAAAAATATTTTTATTTGCATAAAAACGTATTTTTTCATCAAAACTTTTTCGATATTTAAAAACATTATAGACACAACTTATAAAATATTTTACTGCGGAGCTTCGGATTCTCCTTTCTAACAAATAAAACAAACTATATCCAAGTAATGGTCATATATACACTGAGCTCAAAACCGCGTTGAAAAATCAACAACGTATGTGGTCATTTTCACACAATCTCTTTGTCTATTTCACTGATAATTTTTTAGCAAGCATGCACAAATCGACAAGGCACGTGGTCAACTTATTAATGAACGTTGTAAGATTGATAACAATATGTTGTCAAATTTTCAACTTATTAACTAGTGTTACCAAATTGAGAACGCATGTTGTTATTTCAAGAACAGTATGGCATCATTTTGACACCAAATGGTATCAATTTATCGCAGGTACGATGTGAATTTAACACTATTCGCTGTCAGTTCTGCAACTCTATGTTGTCAATAATATATTGGTAAAATGACAACTTGCGTTGTCAAAGTGAGCACAATCGTGGTTGATACACTATTGACACCGTTTACAATCATTTTGACAACGGATTACGTCTTTTTTCTCTCGGTGTGTGGCATAGCCTCTTTCATTTGTAGATTTGAAAACTCGAAAATGTTTAAAATATAGTTTTCAGTTGCTGTTTACCTAACAGTCAAGAAAATTTATATGAAAAACTTTAGTTTTTTGAAGTACATACTTTTTTCATAAAACTTTTAGACGAGCTTATCGCTTGTATTATAAAAGCAGTACTTATGTTTTATTTAAAGTTAATTGAGTTGCTTGCAGGGTACATCTCCATTTGATAAAGCTTTAATTCAACTTTTTATGGCGTGTTGACATTTACATTTATTTTTTACACGAGTCTTTTTGTTTTAGTACTTTTCTGCATTTAAGTTTGTGTATGTATTTGTTTATAAGCTTGAATACAAATAAAAATGTTTTACATGAACAAATTTTTATATTTAAGAAACATTGCACGTATTTTTAAGAAAATTTATAATCATCTTTCATTGTATCGTGTCGACTCTAATTACTTAGTTTTTGTTTGTACGATTGTACAAATAACATTAGCGGGATTCAAGTTTAAAAGTATTTTTAGACTTATTAGGGCATTCATGCTTTGAAGTATTTTTACAATTTTAGCTGCAAAGAAAGATCGACTTTTTTCTAATTATTGTAAACTAATAAAATTTAAATAACTGGGATGCTGATGTACACATTTGTCAAGTAGATGATAAACTTATTTTCTTTTATTTAAGTAAACACAAAAAACAAGTTTTATGTCAAATTAAAAGTTGACACCATTTAGCGACAGCTGTATTCCACGATTCTAGAACGTATTTGCATTGGATTCTCATATTATATTTCTGACGTGTTATAGAAAATAGTGTCGTTGTGTGCAGAAGAATTTCCACATTTATTTTATTTTTACATTTGTACACTGGATACTAGAGACTTTACATTGATGCTTGAACTCCGCTATTGTACATTTGTGGCGAATTTTAGTTATAAACTAGTACAACTTAAAAAACTGTGTTGCTAAGATATCCATTTTTCCATTAGTTGAACTTGTTTTCAGCTACTTAAAGTGTACATAGCATTGCTTATCTTAAAACTACAAGTTGGCACCATTTAGCGACATCTGTTTTCACACTAGTTTATATATTTGCTACAGGCTTTCGTTTTCTATTTTTACTGCGTCGTAAAAAATAACTGTTAGGGTTTTTATTGAAATTCTAATCGTATTTAAGAGTCTAATTAAAATTAAAATTTAAAAAAAAAAACTAGCCCACATTTTTTTATAATTAATTAGAGGTCTTAAAATTAAATACTGGTTATAATTTTTATTTTAAGCCTTCATTACTCATTTTGAATACCAGTTTTATATTTTAGTAATTTAAATGAACCACACAACCAATTTTTTTTTACACTGAAGGAGTTAATTTAACATTGAAAATACAATCTATGTATCATGGTTATTCTTTAGAATTTTTGAAACCTTTTCTAAAACTTATTTGAACAATAGTTTTCTCAAATGCAATGAATTTATTTAATATTTGAGAACACAAACCAAATTGGTTTAGTCCCATACGCTTATAACTCTAATTGTTCACTTGCTCATAAATTAATTTGACCATAACATGAAACGAAATAGAAAAAAAAAAGGAATGAAAATACGACATCAAAATCCCGGATAAAAATAATGAAAAATTTCTTTGAAAAAAATTTAGTACATTCAACAACTGAAGAAAAGGAATAACGAAAAAAATTGAAATAATGTCTTCAAATACAACAAAACAAATTGCAGAGGATATACATACATACATGCATGTGTGTAAGTAGAAATTTTGGAAGCAAACAACAATAAGGAATTGACAAATTTTGTTACTACAACTACAACTACTTGTAAAATTTTTATTTCTACTAAATCAAGTAACAACTACGACGCGTTCTATTAGTGAAAATGCATTGTCTGTCGTCTTGATTTCACAAATAAATTAAATCTCACAAAAGAAAAAAAACCCCAAAACACAAAACAAAACAAGACAAAATTTAATTCAGCAATTTAACAAGAAGTAACAAAATGAACGTTAACAAAATATGTCCTTGCAGCTAAAACAAATACCCACACCCACACAAAGAGTCACTCTCGCGAATAAAATAGAATAAAAAAAAAAAGTAACAACAATAAACAAACTAACATCGTGAGTAACAACAACGAAAAAGAGAAACAAAATCAGACCTTTTAAACGCCGCCATATTGCAAACGGAAGTTAGATAACAAACGGAAGAGGGCCATACATATAGAAGACGAATTCTTGTAGTTGGGATTTGTTTACTTTTTTTATTTTCTTGCTATTGCTGCTGTCACTGTTAAATATAATTGTTGCTGTGGTTTATGTCTTTTTTCGATAGTTTTATTGTTTTTGTGTTAGTTAAGTTGTTGTCTTAAATAGATTGTTGGGTCTTTCGGTTGTATGCCGGTAGTGTGTGGCATAAAGTGCTAAAGGGATATTTGGCGCAAATAGAACACAAATAAATAAAACAAAACACTGTTTAACAAGAAAGAATTGTCACATATAAATGTGTGTAATAACTCTTAAACTAAAACAGAAAGCCAAAAAATCAATAAAATACTCGTCTTACAACTTGCAGCATACAGCTCGGACTTTATTGAAAAACTAATTGATATTTTTAAACATTAAAAATTGCAGTAATTAAAAGTTTGTCTTTAATTCTGTTTAAAGTATTATAAAGCTGCTCATTAAAACGTTTAAAAGATTTTTAGCGCTCTAAAGTAAATTCGGGCACATAAAAAAATTAAAACCCCAGCAAGGAATTAGTTGTCTCATTAAATATTTTAAGCACTTTTGAGCAAGAACAACAAAGAAACACGTTGTTAAAAACCATTATAATCAGCTAAAACAAACAATATGACTTAACAACATGATGATGGTACGTACCACCAACAACATTGACAGGAACAAAAATAACAATCAACAGCAACACCTCAATGTAACATGACCACCAACAACAGCAAAATTTTTGAAAATGTGCACACATACAAACGAACACTTGCAGTGGTTCTGAAACACGTAACAGAAACCAAAACAAAGCATTTTTACAACAACATTATGCATCCTGGTTTTGTTTTTGTTTGTATTATCTCTCTAAAAAGCCTGGTTTTATAGTGTGTGCGTGTGTGTGTGTGTGTGTCTAAAACATTTCAAGTGCTAAGCAAGCAACCCACTACAAAATTACAATTTCAATCAAAAAACAAACAAAAAATAATTCTGCCAAATACGAAGAAAACTTTAAACAGTTTTTCATCTTAAAAAAAGCAACATAAACAAACAAACATGTAGTACATTGAGTTGTAAAATTGTTTGAACTTTGAAAAAAGTTTTCAAAATGAAACTGTAGCTTGAAAGAAATGAAAATGAAATATTGTACTGAATACCATATAAAATTGTTTATACACGTACAAAATTTCAACCTTCCTTTCGACATTTGCCACTTTTCTCGTTTACACTTCTTTATGTAATTTGTGCTGACTGAAAACTTTTTGTTAAAGAAAAAAAAAACAACAACAACAAACTTTTCTCTTTAAGCCACAGACGTTCCAACAGTAAAAGTGATGGTTTAAGATATTAACACGAACATCGTGTTTAATTTTGTAAAATAAATAAAGAAAAGCAACAACGCCAACTGACTAGGTACGTACTAGGGTACTAGGGCCCTGCAGGAGAATGACTTGAATGGCACAATGGTAATTGTGAGCCACACCGGAGCTTCAAGTTTTTTACATAACTTAATTTGACATTTTTTTGTTTCATTGTTTGACAAATTCATCAATGGACAGGTACGAATATTGAGCAACGCGTTCAAATAAAAATACATTTCCTGCACTTCGTGACTTTTGTGTCCACAATCGGGAGAACCGCCCTATTTGGAAAATAAGAATCCACGACTGATTGTTGAACAGCCAATGCATCCACAAAGTAGGCTGGTGGCGTCATCGGATCGCTATCGCAAAATGATAACGGACTTTTTGTGACCAGAAATTAAGGATAAGGACCTGGACGATATATGGTTGCAACAGAATGGTGCCACTTACCACACAGCCAATGATTGTGATTAAAAATTCAACGGGAGTTTTTTTTCTCATTTCCCTTCCATCTTATACAATTTTAGATATTTTTATGGTAATGCCCGATTTCCACATGGCTTTGTGCAGCCCTTTAATACGTACATACACACTAGCATAACATTGAAAATGAAGTAAGTCTAAAGGATGATGCTTTGTAGGTATTTTTCTAAAAAAAATTCTTTTTTTTATTTCGTTGGTTTTTATCCTTATGGAAATTACATTTTACATTGAATTAAATAGGTTTTTATAGATTTATAAATCTAGTGTCTCTGAATTTTTTAGTTCTTCAATGCTGTTTTCCATTCCAAATCGCTTTATGTATTTAATTTTAATGTGGAAAATTTTGCATCTTATGGATCTTGTGAACATATTCTTTAATATACTTTGTTGTGGTTTTGTTTCTATAAGATTAAAAGTAGGCATCGACAAAGGAACTGATTACTTTGCTTTTTTTTAATTGTCTTTCCATGCTTTCATTTGATTTTTACGGAAGTAACTGCCTTTTTGTCGTTATAATGAAGATTACAAGCCTCTCGCAGAATTTTGGGAGTATTAATTTTAAAAGTAAATTCTTTTCCACTTGTGCATTGTCGCAAAGACACAACACAATTGGTACTCATGATTCGGTAGATTGTTAAAATTTACTGAAAAGTCGGTATATATAATTTGTACCACTTTAGAATGAGATAACATGCAACGTCATGTTAAGTGTGGATAGTTTGAAAAATTTTTATAATTAGGCTTGCTGCACATATGATAGCGTGATTGTTGAAATAATCACACCAAAAGGCATCAAACGTAAAAGATTCTTCTGAAAATTATATAAAACCTTTCTATTTTTTGTATTTTGATATGATTATTACAAAAATTACATTGGTATTTGTGTAGGAGCTCTACATGATTTAAATGAGCGTCAGACATGCGTTATCTTTATTGAAATGTTGTATTGGAAGACACAAGTTCTCAATCTTTAATTAAGTGCTGACCAGAGAGCAACGCACAAACAATCACACACAACATTTCATTAAATCATGTTCGCGGCGCGATTAAAAACTGATTCTTTTTTTTTTTGCAAGAATTCAAAAACAGAAATATGCAAAAACTACTAGGTGGTTTTTTCTTGTGTATTTGTACTCAAATATGGCTGTGTATTGCTAAATGTTTTAATCAATTTAGGCATTTGAAAAAAATAATCAGTTTCTAATCGTGTCTAGAACATGATTAAATCAAATGTGGAGCACGATTTTTATTCAAATTGGTCGTTTCAACGAAAAATGCGATTTTTGCAACATTCCTGTACTAACTATAGTCCAGAAACTTATGGCAGCACTGCTGCATAGCTTTGGCAAATGTGAAATCACAAAGCACTAAGGGCCATTATTACAACTAAACGATAATTAAAAGTAGGATGTTATCGAACAGATAAATGTTTTTTGTTTATTACAAACAGACTTTAACTGAAAACTGTATGATAAGCTGGGGGTTAAAATTGCCATATTTTCGATTTTAGATATGGCAACCTTAGCAGTCATAAACATGGAATAATTTTTTTTATTAATACACTAAAATAAAACAATACAATTACACAATAAAATAACAAATATATAAATAAAATTTTAAAAGTAAAGAATTTCTTAGTTATTTGAAAAATAATTGTCATTATGTACTCGTATTTATAGCAGCGGTATTCGTGGCAGTGAAGCCACATAACAAATATTATACTATTTATTGAGAACGTGTAATAATGGAAAAAAGTTATAGATCACTTTATCAGTTACTTTAACTAAAGTTAATTATAGCTATCTGAGATCTTATGAGTAAGTTGTAATAATGGCCCTAAGAATATTTAATTCAAGTTACATAACTTCAAACATGAATTTCTTAAATCTTGTTATTTTTAATCCTACTTTAGAGCAAACAAAAACTTGGAATATTTATACAGTTTTAAATTCAACTTTAAAATAAGTTATTTTCAGGTGTCTGGTGTGTGCATGTAAAATTAAGCCCCACAAATCTCATTTTGCTAAACGTGTGTACATACGTAGGAAACTTTAATTTAAAGCTTGAAAAAACTTTAAAAACAAAAGCAAAATATAAGAAAAAGTAACTACTGGTAAATGCTTGTCGTCTAATTAAAAGTATTAAGAAAAACAGTAAATTTCTCTACTAAATGCTAAAATGTGGAAGGAGATAAAGCATTGCAAAATATTGTGCAAAAGTCAAACATTCAGCAATCTGCTGAGCAATCTCTTACTTTCTTTTGCTCCCTTAATGGTTTGAAATATACAATTGCCACTCAACTACTTAATACTGAAATTCTACAAAAATGCAGTAAACAAAGAAGCAGTTAGTGCAGTGGCACCTCTATTTGTAAAACTTAAAAAAAAAGAGAAAATAGAAACAGAAAAAGTGTGCAAACATATCGAGGCTATTCTAATGGCTGCTGGGGAATTAGGAAATTGTACTTAAGAAATTTCGCAACACTTTAATTTCCCTTAGAAGAAAAGTAAGAAGTGAAACATTTCCAAATTGAAACAATGCGTTGCTACACAAAATGTTGATAATCCTTTTGACTAACAATTGTAAAGAATTAATTTACTAATTGCAATCAAATTAATTGATGTCATTTCATTATTTTGTTTTCGGAAAAAATTAATTTCTTATTGTTTTAAAATTACTTTAACAATTTGTATTTCTATGTTTTTGCACACATATATTTGTTAATATTGGTAAATATTTAAGTTTTGATATTGCTGTTATTATTTCATTTATTCTAGAGATACATAAATACATACAGTGCCAAGGAAAACTAACTTTTCGCAAAATAAATGTGAGGCATCTTTAAATATTTATTTTACAACAGACGTGTGAGTTGTTTTCACAGCACAATCGCACGACTCATATAGATATTTTATATGAAAAGTACTCAAACAATTAAGTGTTTTTCATAAAAGATTTTCTAGACTAGTTGATGGCTTGTGTTGTGAAGACAGCTCGTTGAACTTATCTGCTGTTTATAACAAACGAACAATCCAATCCTCTAAAAAAAATTATGAAAAATATTCAAACACAAAACGACATCAATTTTTATGGTTTCTAGAAAGTCTGAATTAAAATTCTCAATATTGATAAATATTGATGACTGTTGACACTTATTTGGTATTATGTAATGACGTTTGCTATCAATATTGCTGTGTGTTTTTTCATTAAATAAACTTTAAAAACATTTCTTTATATTAAAAATTTTAAACAAACTATGACAGCTGTTAGAAAATACCAAATTATAAGTGAATTGATGTCGACGACGACAAAAAGTTGATGACGATGTTGCCGACACCAAATGGAATAAGGGTGATTATAAAATTTGAGGGTATTGTGTGAAAGAAATATTTTACACGATTGGATTGTTCGTTTCTTGTAAACAGCTTAGTATTTTAGTATGCCATTTTTAACTAAAGTAATTTTTTGAAAGTACAATCGGGTCCGCTAAATAACTTTTTTTTTGTTTGAAAATGCTATAAAAACATGGAGTGTAGCTTCGGCTGTGTGGCACGTGGCGCCGTCCTGTTGAAACCAAATGTTGCCAATATCCTCATCTTGTGAACAAAAATTCGTTCAACATGGCCCGGTAACGCCATTGACTGTAACGGCCACTGCTTGCTCATTTTCGAAGAAAAATGGCCAAATTATGCCTCTGGACCGAAATCCGCACCAAACAGTGACTCGTTTTGGGTGCGTCGGCTTTTCAATGTATTGTGCTACAATTTTGCTTGTTTACATACCCGCCAAGATCAAAATGAGCTTCATCTGGAAAGATGATTTTTTTTTTGGCAAAATCGGCATCTTCTGTAAGTCGATCGCAGGCCCACTTAGCGAAGCGAAAACACAACCATATTCTTTCAGCGGAAGGATAAAACTAATTATCTGTCAAATCAGACATGATTTTATTAAATTATTCGATCTTATTAATTTATTATTAGTTAATATTATTCAAGCTTAAGATCTTAATGAAAAAAAATTTTTGGTTTGTTTTTATTTTCCATTCACGAAATAAGCACTAGTTGAAAAAAAAACGTTCGATGGCGGACCCTATACTATCACTTCAAATAAATTTGCAATATGTTTGAAGTCGTGCTTACATCGTGTTTAAATCAGCTTCCTACAGTCAAGTCTCCTATAACGCAGTGTAAAAAATGCGACAAACTTTTTAAATTTTTATTCACTGTTTGATTGATCTAAGAAAGAAAATTTAATATTAATATTTTGTATGGCATCCATTGTTAGGCAGAACTGATTCCAGATGTCTAAATTTCTTACATTTTCAATAGATATCTTGTACCGTTATTTTTCTTATACTGTTTTCAATGTCATTTGGGACTTTTCCATCCAAACAAACCCAAACGTTTTCTATAGGGTTTATATCCGCATTTTATGGTGATGTTGTCGGATGTTTGATGTTGATAAAAGCCATAGTTTAACGTCTATGTCTTATATTTATTTATTTCTGAGATTCCATATAACGTAGTAAAGATTAATCTGATTTGGTTTATTTATATGTTCCTTACAACAACGTTTCCGTTGAATAAGATATTTATTTTAAAATTAATTCCAAGTATCTCATAACAGGGTATTCATATAACGCGGCACGAATTATTTCAAACATGTGGCCTCACAAATTTTAAGGAAATCGATGAGCAATTTTGAATTTTATTAACAATTAAGTAAGTCTATCATAAAGCAACAGACAGCAGTGTTGTTAGTTTGGCTTTTTGAGAAATTTAGTATGAAATTTATTTGTAATTTTTTTTTAATGAAGAAAATTTATCTTTAAACACAATTTTTCCCCTTTATGAGGGAGAAACTCCAAACTTAAATTGAATTAAATGTATATTTAATCTCCACTATATTAAATTAAGCTGCTGTTTAATTCTTTTTTTTTTTTTTAAAGAAACATTATCACATTTTTTATTAAAAAAATTTTTAGATTTGATTTATAACGCAAAATATTAAACAAATTAACTATAGTAATATTTTGGATAAAATTTATAAGCACAAGGTAATGAATTGATGAGAAAAAAGGTAATTTTAAGAATGAAATACATTAGATACTTTTTTTGTGTGTCACTGTACATTTCTGATTTCTTTAATCATTCATTGATTACTGTTTTAGATAAAACTAACAAATATGAAAGTATGCACAATTACTCGGCCAAAAAGTAATCATTTTAAGTTTGTTTTCAATTGCGAAATTAAATTATAAAGAGCAAAAAAGACTATGTACTCGTATATATATTATGTGTTTGTGTGTGTGTGTATTTAAGAATACACTCGTATGTTTAGCAGTTGTCATACTCAAGAAACTATTTAGTTCTAATTATAAACTAATTGTTTGGTTTTTAGACAAACGAATGAGATATTTATTATCATACAGACATACATAGTATGTAAATATGTACATATGTACAAATAAAGAATAAGTTATGAAAGTATTTGCAAATGGAAACGGAACTACGGAATGTATGAATATTTAAGATTATAAATCTGAATCTATAAATTGTAATTTGAATTATAAATGAATTTTAATTTTTTTTGTAAGAAAGAAAAAAGATACATAATCCTTTCATTGTTTCACAATAATCTAAAAGATATTTATTTTTTTTAAATTTTAATCAGATTTAGTACCGAGTACGGAATGTAGCGGAGTTTAGGATGTGGTTGTGGGTTTCTTGGTACCCAAAAATTAATTCTTGGAACAAGAATTTGACAACAACACTCGTGTACGAACCATAAGATTTGAAAAATAGCATGGTACGAGTATAATCAAACAAACACCGCGATTGTCTTAGCAACCTCTTTAATAGCTACACAACTTTTAGGAATTGCTTCAACATTTCCATCTATCGTCCAATGGAATCATTATCTTTTTTCACTCAGTATTGAATACAAAATATTAAAAAAAAGGTATTTAATATAAAACGGGCTAAATATATTTAATTAATATTGCAAATTCTCTTTACAGGCATTTGTGAACCCCCACCTAACCTTCCTCATCACACATGAGTAGAGTGATCTACTGCATTTATCGAACCATATGCACATTATTGAAAATAATTATTTAATTATTTTAGTGGTTACAGTTTTCTAATTTACTCAGTGTCGGGAGGTCGGGTGATACTTTCCCTTTGCTTTAGTCGAGGAACCCAAACAGTCGAAGGTAAGATATAAGAATCTATACTTTCCATATGCTTTTCTATACTTTTTTCATACACTTTTCATATGTAAACATGTAATGTATTCTTCTTGCAGAACTGAGAATTTTTGTTTGGAGATTTTTGTCACATATGGAAGCCTGGATTGCGAGCCTATTCTATCTTATAGAATGCAAAATCATGCAATAATATATTGATGTATTTATTTTGTATTTTACATGTAAACATAGAAAAATATTAAATAAAAATTTAAAAACAAATTTTTCTTTCAATTTTTTTGGGGAAAATTTTTTACTGTTTTAAAAAAAAGAAAAAAACAGTAATTTTTACTGTTTTGGTAGGTTATTTTTCAGTCGGTTGAAATAGATGAAATGTAGTTTATTTTTACGAATTTTGATTGTTAAAAAATTAACAGTAAAAAATAAATAAAAAATGTGTTTGAATCAAATGGAATGTTAGTAGTCTTCTTTTTAAATAATTTTTCATATGTTCAAAATTATTTTTTATTTGAATTTACCTACATAATATTTTGAGTGTAATGTTGCGCACACAAGCTCACAAACACAAAATTAGGTAGTCGGTCCTGTACAAGTGTGCATGGGTGTGTATTTTGTATATTCTGTGTGTGTGATGACACTACACAGTAACAGATGCCAATACAGTGTAACAAAACTACGGATGCAGAAAGAGGATTTTTGAATTTTTCCGTTAATATGAAATTCTTCATTTGAAATAAAAATATTTAATTAAATATATTTGGCTTAAAAAATTCTTATAAATAAACATGTTAAATAAAATTTAATTTAATTAAATATTGCTATTGGAATATAATTTCTACAAAATTTTCATTGTTTTAAAAAATAAAATTCTCAGAAAAGATTTTTTTAGAACTCGTAGTTTTAGTTTCTTGAACTGAAATTAATTATTAATTTTAAGATTAATAAAAGAATTGGTAATTAAAGACAAACTTTTTTATTAATATTTTTCAGTTCTTTTTTTATTTCTCAATCATTTTTTATTTGTAAGCTTATTTGACTTTTTTATTAAGTTGAGGTCCTATTTATTTAAATAAATTTTTAAAATAAGACCTCAAATTTAATAAAGTAGCTGTTTCAATTATAAGTTTTTTTTGTATTTTTTTTGATATTTAAGAAGAATGTGGAAAGTGAAAAATATGAATATTTGACCAGCCAAGTTAAGACTCGGCGCAATAGAATTTAACTTGTTTATATATAAGTACTACTATATTTGTATGACACAAGAAAATATAGGATACAAAAAAAAGCAAGGAACAAGAGCAAAGCAATATCCATTGCCTGCAGGCCTTGGTGGTGTTTGAGACAGAAATATAAAACAAAGAAAGAGTAAATAAAATAAAAATAATATGAGTTGCATATCAGTTTTTAAGTTTTATAAATTCATTATTTCATGTTGCATTTTTCTTCTATTAATACCTACCAGCTTACTTGTTTTAACTGTTCATATATTGAAAGCGATTTAAAATATTTAACAAAAAATATATGAATACTTCAAATAATGTTTCGTTCCTGAAAATTAAGCCTTAATAGTAACAGTGCTAAAAGAGGTGCTTTTTACACTAAAATATATGGTTACGTTCCTAACTAAGACACTTCGTTCACCATTCTCAATTCGTCTAATAACATTCATTTTCATCTACAACGTCAAGCTTTTTATAGATTGCTTGCAACCATGTGTCTGTAGTTCAATTGATTTTTTTTATTTAAGGAGTTTTATTTATTTAATCAAAACTACTGAGGTCTTTATCAAAAAATATCAATATTTTGAATAAACACTTTAAGACAAAATTTCACATTTTGGAATTCTCCGAATTAAAATAATTTTTGTTCTTTTTTTTCACTTTTAAAAACAAGCCCCCTAAATCATACTCACACTAAAGTCGGTATTTTAAATTCGTTAAATTCTTATTAACAAAAGTCAGCTCTTAATAAAAGCATACTTTTTTCTGACAATGAATATGACAAAAGGATTCCAACAACTACAAATTAAGTTTTATTAATTTCATTTGAAATTAAAAAAAAAAAGTTTTAAAAAATACATTAAAGTAAATCGTTTTTTTTTAATTCAAAAGGAAGCAGCACTAAAACAGATAACGTTAATCGAGGTATGCCTGTATATGAATACGGACAGGTATACATACATACATGCTTATATACAATGTGTACTTAAGTATTATTGAATATGTATGGCTAGTCCAGAGAGGGTATATAAAACTCAGCTTGGCCGAATTTAACTTTTTTTGCACCAACAAAGATTTTAAATAACATTTTAATAATAAAATCCACTACAAAATAAAACAGAGCTAAAACGCTCCATTTTCCGACATTTGCACTAAAAATACCTTGGGCTATCATAGCTCTGTATATTTACTCAAATGTTACAAACCAAAAACAACAAAAACATATACAATTGATAGAAAAAGTTAAAGTAGCTAGATTTTTTGTGGGTGCTGCCAAAATTGCATTTTTCAACATCTCGGCGTTAGAAAATGCGTTATTTAGATTTCGACAGATAAAAAACGATTGTTTACGTTTGTCTGTAGAGTACACTTGAAAATGTATGTAAGCGTGTGTATGCACGTGTGTGTAGATACATTCTTTTCCTGCAAGGATAACTAAATGTAAAACTCTTCAAAATAAACAAAAATATTTTGTTGTCTTACAAAACCTTAAGGAAATTTCTGGTTTACTAGTGTCATTGCAAAAATCAGCAAATTATACCAAGATACAAATGAAAATAAACTAAAACACAAGCCCTCAAACTAGATAAATAAAATGAAAATTTTGTATAAAATTTAAACAAAAAAACATTTCCCTTAAACTAAAAGAGCGCAAAATTTATTTATACAAGTTATTTGCACCATCTGTTTTTAGATTTATGAGAATTTAATTTTGTCGTTGTCGTGGACGTTTACAAGATCATGAAATATGTAAATTTAAATAAAATCATACCAACGACTAATACTATCTACATTATAGAAACGCTATATGAATATATTAGCAACAAAACCAAAAAAAAAAAAAAAATTTAACTGTCTCCTACATACTTGCGCACACATTTATTTACTGTGACCAATATACCCTCTTTTGTTAAAATGGAGTTGCAATTTGCTTTTGCAGTCTTGTTGCTGTTTTTGCATAAATTTTGCTTTACGCGGATTTTGTGGCTTACTTAACAACTGGTCAAAGTAGTGGTTGTTGCTCCAATCCTTGTAACCTAATTTATTAAAAAAAAGCAATATTACTGTTACTTGTACACATTTGCTGCACTCGTATGTTCTTGTAATCGCAGTAATACAATAAATAAATGTGGTTGGTTGCAAAACAAACTGGGTGTCAGTTGTTGATTTTTTTTTTGTTGGCTTTTATTGATAAAGTACAACCTAAACTTTGTTTAAATAAATTTATTTAAATTTTTTCTTGGGTATAAAAGAATATTTTTTTTGTTAAGTAAACACAATTTTCAGAATAGGTTTTATTCATAATAGAAACTGCATTGTAAATTAACAATTTTTCAAAATTTTCAATAGTTTAAAATTGGTTTTTAACGCTTAAGTTAATTTTAGCCTTTTTTTTAAAACTGAAATGCATAGTAACTTTTTTTCAATTAGGATATGATTATAAATATTTATTTTTTTTAAAAAAAAACTTGATTTTCTATTTATTTTTGCTAAAATAACAGCCTGACAATCAATATTTTTCTTTCTTTTTTAAATTATTTAAGAAGTTCAGCAAAAAATTCATATGTATGCCGGTATTGCTCTTTAACTGTTTGCGAAAACTACAATAATTTTACAAATTTGATAATTGACATAATCTTTTGGGACTTTAGCATAGAGTTTAATGTCATTTGCCTTTACTTTAGCATATTTTTGACTGCTGTTTGTCTACTTGTGCTCTCTTGTAATAAAACACAAGTATAGTTATTGTTCAGATAGCAGGATGATGGGCTTGCTCAAAACCACTTTCAAGAGCCTATTTTTAGCAAAAAAGAAAATATCTACGACTTCCACGTTGCATGATATTTTCACTCTCAAATTGCCAACTGAGCTGTGTTTGTAATTCGTGGTAAATTTTTTTTTAAAAATTCTGTTTATGAAGATGTTCGTTCGTACAGGCATCTCCGGCCAATGATTACGAGTATTATTTATTTCAATTTAATCTATATAAAACTCATACGCACCCATATTAAAGGAAAAGTGTTTTATACTATTTGCTTCGCAATTTCTACGTTTCTCTCTAATAAGAACCTTCCTTTTATATTCTAAATATTAACTTAATTTTTTCTTTTTTTTTTAGTTTTCGTGTGATGAGAATTTTGGCATTTTTGGTAAAAAATAATTAATGCTCAAAGTCGGCAAAGTAAAACATTTGATCACTTTTATGAAATATTTTCATTATGTAACCATGATGGACACATTTTGCACAATTTTTGTCAAAAAGGAACTCTTCTTTTCCAAAAACAAAAATTAATTCATACAAGGCTGAAGAGGTTTTTCAGGCTCTTTAAGGTTAATTTGACAGTCAAAGCTATATTAACACACAATGATGTGATTTTGAAATTAATTATGAGTATTGTTATTGTGACGAAAGCCAGTCACAAGTTTTATTTTAGCTTGTCGATAAATCGACAACGACCACGACACTAGCAGCAAGCCTGAATACATAATTTAAAGCGGCTTTTATACCGCTTCCAATCAGTGAGCACTACTCTACCACAGAGAGATAACAAAAATTTCATCTGATTTTTAATTAACTTGCAAGCCAATTCAATTTATGGGTTAAATGTTACCTTTGTTCGTTTATACTTAAATTAAAGAATAAATATTTCGTTTATTTGAATGCTTTAAACTCATTGTAAACATTTTTATTTTCATTTTTTGTTT
This sequence comes from Thelaira solivaga, assembly GCA_947397855.1. Classification (NCBI taxonomy): domain Eukaryota; kingdom Metazoa; phylum Arthropoda; class Insecta; order Diptera; family Tachinidae; genus Thelaira; species Thelaira solivaga. The sequence goes on along the minus strand of OX377611.1, from coordinate 44,737,528 downwards.
TCTTTTGCTTTTCTGTTGCATTAATATAATTGTTGCTTTTGTTAATTGGATTAATGCTATTTTTGTTGCTCACATGCCATGTACATTTGCACACTGCATTGTATTGTTCACTTCAGATTTTTTTCCAACTGCTTTTCAATTCTGTTCCTGCTTCTTTTTTTTGTTTTTGTAACTTATGAATGAAATCATGTTGAAAACAAGTAGAATGTTAATCTTTTTATGCTGCTTGTGTGGCTGTAACGGAAATAGGGATTCTTTAGTTGTGTGTACATGTAAAAGTATGTAGTACATGGCAGTTTTGCAACACACAAGCTGAGAAATGTTAAATTTCCATGGAAACCCTAATACTGTGTTCTATTTATTACGCACTAATAAATAATGTTGTGCTAAGAAGGTTAACAAGTTGAACTTAAAATCTCAACATGAATACTTTTAAAAAGACAAAAAGCAAGGCAGAGAAATATAATTCAAATTTCAACCTATTAAAGAGTCAATGATTTATTTTCTTAGAAATTACGCTGAGCTAGAATATTTTGTTTTATGTTGAAAATATATTTGTTTTGCGTTTGTTATTTATTTTAATACTTAAGAAATAATATTTAATAAGCAGTCTCTAGTCCACTTATATAGGATATTCAACTGTTCATACGTCATGCATGGAATTTGGCTGCAGTTAAAATATTAAATTTTTATATTAATTTTAACCTGATTAATAAGAGTTTCATAAATGAATTTAATTTGACAAACAATTCATAAGTGGCCAAACAAATTTCTATGATAATAATCATTAAAAAACAACAACAACAATAACCACATGTACTCAATTTTATATAAAAACCTTAAAACGAATGTACGAGTATAGAAAAATGAGAAAAAATTAGATTCGTTTATTGGCAATTACAATTGTATTTGTAATTATAATTGTAATCCACATTAAAGCCGGGCACACATTTAGCGCACACATGCATTCACATGCTCCACAGAGACCCTGATTGAAATTGAGGTTTTAATTCTGTACGCCATCTTGTGTAAAGAGGGTGTAAGGAGTTTACGGCAGGAACTGGATTATTAGAAACGAATACTAAAATTAACACAGTTTGTAATTAAAGAAAGAAATATGTATCACTTTTGTATTGGTTTTCTCTAGTGGTCTCTCTTATTTTAATAAAAAAAAAATCTTATTAAATTTTATAAAGAAAATTAGGTCATAGAGGCTGTTCGAAAATAACATGATATCTTTTACAGTTTAGCAACCTTTTAAACTATTACTGAAATTAATTATAATGTTACGTTTAATAATACATATTTATTTTAAAGAAAAATCAATAAAACCGAATACTTCATTAAAAGAACAGAAAAGCCTTCTAAGTAGGTCCACCATACTATTTCACAGAAAGAAATGATGCACCTATTAAATATATTAGCTAATACTGATTGAGTTTTTAATTAAATCGGTGCAAAATTTAATCAAACGCAAGAAATTGTTATATTGATTTAATGGATTCATTTAAAATTTTAATCAATATAAAAAATAAATTAATTAAAATTCGTATATACTAGTTAGCTCTGCCAAAAAATGCATGTCTAGATCTGTCACTTGTAAGGCCGAACTAAAACAATCCAAGACTTATCTTGAATTTTGTAGTTGTTTTGGAATTAAGTTTACCGCACCGATTATGTGATTTGACACCGTTGGACTTCTTTTTTTGTTAGGATATTTAACAGAAAAAGTATACGGCCATAAGCCAAGTACAATTAAAGAGCTAAAGTATGAAATAATTCAGCACATTAACGACATTGAACCTCAATTATATCACAGAATAATTGAAAAAATGGACCATAGGACGCCGTACCGAGCATTTGGTCGATATTTTGTTTCACAAATAATTATCATAGATCCTTCTATCAAAATAAAAAATATTAGGATGATTCGTGCATTTTAGTTAGACCTCCATATATTTCCCCTTTGACTAATAAGGTTGCAATGAAGTATTTAATTAATCATCACGCAGAAGGGCTGTAGGCCTAACGAAAGAGTCTCTACGTTATTTTTATCGATATAGACTGCCATTTTATAGTTGGCATGCTCTTTATGATCCGCTAAACTCACTAGTTACTTTTTATCAGAGTATCGAGGAATCTCAAGTAAACCTTGATCGGAAGGAATAGTTTGCTAATGCATTTAGCAGACGATATAGCTTAAAGCCTCAGCTTTAAAATCTTTAATTTTGGATTCGTGAGTGTACCAGAACTGTCAGTCTTGATTCAATTGTATTAAAGCATTTCTTCAATTTCACTAATGACCACTGCAAAATGCCAGTTTTTCATCCATCTTGACATGGAGAGTCCACACATGTGGTGTAATAGTGTGTCTGGATCTTTTTGTGTGCTTGTTTACAAGCCTGTATGCAATTTTTTATTTGTTTAGTGTCGACTTTTTTAAAGGCTTCATCATTAAAACATTTGTTTTTTCATATTTTTTTGTATGTAATTCGGCCATAAAGCTCACATGTTGTTACGATTTTATTCAATTTTGAGAGGACTTTCTCAGATTTCCTTGAAAACTTTTTGTATAAAATTTTATTTTTTATTTAAATTTTATGAGAGAAATTAAATGAGTGAAATAAATGAGTTCAAACTTTAAAAATAAAAGTAATAGAATTTTCTTTAGCATTTTTTGCTATTATCCATGCCACTGTGCAACATATAATACTTTAATAAAAAGTTAAATAAAAATGAAGGAAACAACTAAAAAGTTATACTCGTACGTATGCATGTATGTGTGTGGGTATATAAAAATACACTCAGATTGTAATCGCATAAAAATGGGAATATAAAAACAATAGAGGGAATGAGATGGAAGGAAATAAACAAAAACACAAGTTATAATATATTATGACCTCCTATGACAAATTACAAGCAGGAATATCACGAATTAAAGCAATATAGCACAGCAGAAACAACAATCAAAATTTAAGAAAGAGAAAAAAAATGAAAAATATTGCCATAACAATAGCAGCATATCAGATCCTTAAACAATGGCAGCAATTAATAATGAATTGCTCTGTTATATTTGTTTGCTTTTTTTGTTCCTGTTTTGGAAGACCATTGCTGTGTAAATGCGTAAAACCACAAAATCAACCCAATCATTTACTAAGATGCCAATAAGTTTACTGTTGGAGAGAGAAACAGCAACAAGATACTCCTATTTGTATAAAAAATTACTCTTTCGCTTTGCAAAACCTCAAATACGTCACCCACAAACTCTCACTGCACTAGTAACTTTATTTTTACGTAAATCTTCGCTTTTTTATGTTTATGGATGAACACGCACATGGAAATAAACGACTGAGAAGATGGTGGCCATAAAAGATGTTGTTTACAATGCAGTTGGTCAGTAGGCAAGGTACATAGATGACATAATAAATGTCAGATGGACAGAGTGTAAGTGAAGGACATTGAATTTTGTTGTTGCTATTGCTGTTGTTGGTGTTTATGTTGTTACTTATACCTTGATTGTTAACAATTAAAAGCCAAACTGTTGTTTCAGCAAAACTTTAAACCACAAAAACATGGACATGCAATAATTTTACCAAAGAAACCCATTTAAAACGTAAAAGAGAAAAAGAGCAAACAAACAAAAAAAAATGTGAAGAAATCACTTCCACAAAGGTGGAGAGCAATAAACGAATACAATGATAAATGTTTACCATTGGCTGACCATTAAAAACAGCATTTTGGTATTAACAGCACTGAGAGAAATGTTTAAGTTTAAACACTTAATAAGGCAAGTATAAAAAAATAAGAATACGATTCATTAAATATTTGTAATTCATTCATAATATTTATTGCTAGGAAACAGTCACTAACTTAATTCTTTTATTCTTTTGTGGTTTTAAGGCATATGGATTTTATTTTCAGTGTAGTTATTACAAAACATTTTGCAACATTTATTTATTTGGTATTTCTGTTTTCACTTTACCACAAAATGAAAAATCACCCGCAAATGAAAAATAGTGAAAAATATTTTATCACTTTTTTTGTTGCTTTTTGTTTTGAAAAATTACCGCAACAAGAAATAAATAAATTTCAGAAACGAATAAGAGATGAAAAATTTTGAAAAATTTGTAAAATGTTTGCAGTACTTACATTCATTGCCAGGTATCGTGTGGCCGGTCATGCCAATGCCACCACCAACAACACCTGTGCTCGGATGATAACTATAACCGTTTTGTGTGGCATACAAGGCACTTTTTTGTTCTTCCATACTCAAAGCCAAGTCCATGGAATGCTCCAGCGCCTTGTTGTCCAAACCACTAGCTGGATAGTAAGGTGGTGGAGCTTGGCTCTGTTGAGCGGTGACAATAGACGGCCGAACAGAATCCATTTCGTAGTCTTTGGCAGCAGCGCTTTTTTTCGATTGGTTTCTTTTGCAACGGCAGAACATCAATAACAAGCCAACAAACAAAGCAAAGACAATGCAAGATACAATAATGGCAATTAAGGTAGGGGTGGCCAAGGCAGAAGCTTCTGCAATATAAGAGCGACCAACTAAAAGGAAAATTAAAGAAAAAATATTTAGCAATTTGCCTTTGGAACAAAAGCTTTGTTTTAACTATTTTTGCACTTACTTTCTGCGTCTGTATATTCGCCACAGTGCTCATGGTTTGAGCGTAAACATAATTTTACACGGACTGTTGGACTGTTATCATCTTCCAAAGCTAAAGAATTCATGCCATCATCTCCTTCTTCATTTATAGAATGTCCTAGAGCTCTGCCTGCTGTACTACGGCGCGGAGCAATCAAACGATCTAATATAGTTTCTTTAAAAGTGGGACCATTGCCCGATAATTGTAAATTCACTTGATCTATAACTTCCCAGGCTGCCATGGGTGTATCGCTATTAATCATGGACTCTACTACTGCTATTAAGGATAAGCAGGTGGCACCCACATTTATGCCCAACGTACGAGAATTTGGGTCGTAGGTCACATGAAGTGGAGGTGGTATTTTGCTTACTTTTGTGGTGGTCAAAATATCATTAGAGTAGGGTGAGTTGCCTTTGGTGTTTAAAGCATTCACTTTGAAAGCATAACTTTGATGTTGATCTAAAGGTGTCACTTTACAAGGATTGTCACGATGACAATCAAATTCCATCCATTCAGTGTTACTAGTGGCTAGTGTGGCACAGTCAGGTATTAATTGTTCTTCTCTGGGCATGGGTACGCGCCTGTAGCTTACAAAGAACTTTGTGTTACTAATTCCACCATCGAAACCAGGATCCCAAGATAAAGTAACAAAATTCGAGCCTACATCTATGGCACGTGTATTGGTGGGTTTTTCTGGAGCACCTTTCTGTTGAAGACGTATGGGGGCTCTAATAGTGTTTAGCGAATTAACAACTCGACAAGTGTATTCACCGTAGTCTGCATGCGTTAAAGAGTTAATGCGTAGGACGGAGGTATAAATGTCATTGTTGTCGGTTGTGGTACTTATCTCATAGTGCCCATCCGACGACATAGTTAGAGGTGAAGGATTGTTGCCAAATTGCCATTGGAATTCTGGTTTTGGGTAGGCCTGCACTTTACAAACTACTTCAGCTGTCTCACGTATATCGAAAGCTACTTTGTTATACTGGTGCAAAACTATAGGTTCATGTTCAATACGCAGCTGCATGCTAGAGTTTGCAGAGTTGACTTCATTTTCATATAAACAGGTATAAAGACCTCTATCGCCTGGCACTAACTGATTACTGTTTGGCCTGGCTTTGCCACGGAACTTTAACATACTTTGAACAGTTACCATGCCATTAGGACCCTGATCGGGGTTCGTTACTACTTCGTATAAATTTAATTCAGGTAGAATTTCTACGCCATCTTTCAACCACCTAACCGAGGGTGCTGGCTTACCTTTAGCACTGCAGGTTACCGCATAATCAGCATCCGCCACACGCCGGGTCATATGCTGCTGCAGCTTGGCCAAAAACTGGGGAGGCTGGTGAATTTCTAAAACAATAGTGGCCATTTTGCCAATGCCTAATTCATTGACAGCGTGACAGTGATATTTGCCTTCATTGCCTAAATGTGCCTTGGGTATAGAATATTGAGGGCCCTGAGCCAAAATTTTCTGGGTTGCTGAAAATTCACCATCCATATCACGGAACCAACGATATTGAGGTACAGGCCACCCAGGTGGATTTGCTGAACATGTTAAAGTGACACCATTGCCCACATGAACAATTGGCTTATTGGGTGTAATGTAAGCCTGACCGGGTCGATGACGTACGAGTAGAGCAACAGTAGAATTACCAATACGTTCACTTCTTTCTTGGCCGTGAGACTGTATTATGTTAACTGCTCTGCAAATGTAGTTGCCGGCATTTTCAGCTCTCACTGATGACAATGTTAAAATATCACCTGAATAACGAAACTCAGGCGAACCTTCTTTAAGCCATTCCACTGTTATCGGTGCTGGATTTGCGGTCACATTGCAACGCACATTAACCGTTTCTCCTTCTTCTGCTTCACGAGTTTTTGATTCAATAACCACAATGGGTGGATAAAGTATATCCAGTATCAATTCTTGTTCCCCCGTCTTGCCTAAATTGTTGTCAGCCGAACATGTATATTTGCCAGCATCTTGTGCACTTACACGATGTATAGTGTGTGTAAGACTGGAGCTAATGAACCGTCCATTGCGTGTCCAGCGCACATTAGGTACTTTAGGTTTAGCATCAACATTACACTCCAATTTTGCAGTACGTTCACGTTCTACACGCAGTGGATTTTCAGGACCAACTTCAACTCGTGGATAATCTAAAAATAAGCCACAACAGCAAAAACAAAATTAATTCATACCCAAAATTTGATAAAATATTTGGCTTCTGCCAATTCTATTAACAGATAACAAAAAAAAATTTTTGTTTGTGTATTCTCAAAAGGTGTTACATATTTATGTTTATTAACCGAATATTTATATTCATGCACCGATTCATACTCTTAGTGTTGTTTTATTGTTGTGTGATAAATAATAATTGACTATTAGAAAAATAAAGGAACATTAATAATGACCTTAATGATCCCATATTTTTTGTTTATTCTATTTCTTTACTGCTACTTGTTATTTTAAGAAGCTCTCCACTGTGCACTTATTAAAATTCAGACACGCACGAACACACTCTTTTCTTTTCTATTTATTCTTATTTCTAATCTAAGCTTAATTACCAAAAATTTCTGACAACAAACCAAAATAAAATAAATAAAATCTCAGCGAAATCAACTACTAATGAGATGATAAACCAAAAAGAAAAGCAAGACATGAATGAAATGTTGGAACGTTTATGTTTGCCTTCGCAACCATAAATCATTTTAAAGTAAGAGTTTTTTTCCTTGATGCTTTATTATTATTGTCACGGCGACAGCAAGTTTGCTACACTCGTTGGATTAGTTCATAATCAATAGAATGTGGTGTTTATTACTGCTTTAATATTGAACACACATACATACAAGCGAGTAGATGATACACGCACTTGCTTGCAAGCAATTGAAACTATGGGGCAAACAAAAGAAAAAATAAAAGTAGAAAAGCATTCTAGTTATAATCATGGCCACACATAACTTTACTATTCCAACTCAATGTATATCTGAATAAAGCAGTTGCTTCTTCGTCGAATGTTCTTTATTTTCGTATTTATGGGAACAGCAATTAAAACATTTTCCTTTATGATTGCTGGTCTCAATTGCTATTAACAGTGGCAACAACCGCCAACTTGCACCATAAAAACCACCAAAGCTTAATAACTTTTGTCAACAATGGTCAGATCCGTGTTGACGCTTTTCGTTTCGTTTTTATAGTTTCATTCTAATTGCATACTCAGCGCACCATGTGACTGGCTTTAATTTAAGGCTTTAATAACACAGCACACACAGAAAGAGACGAAGAGAGAGAAAGAAACCTCTGTCCTTTTGTGCACCAGCTGAAGATTGTAAAGAAACCACTCAAATTCCAATTACAAATATGTATAGACACTAGACACTTCATCCTAATTTTACTATCTGTCTATGGCTGCTGTATGCTACAGTCGCCATTCCAAAAGAATTAAATGGAATAGAATGAACTAAATTAAAGTAACAAGAATGAAGGCAAACAAATTTCAAACTGAAAAAAAGGAATAACAAAAAAAAAAAAATACAGGACAATTCTTAATGACACTAATAAAGTCACTAACCGTGATAAATTTTTATTTGCGTAGGTATTCCATACGCAGCTCACCTTTTTCAATTACAATTTACAAACCAGCTTTTAACAAAGCAATTCTCAGGACAATTTTATGAGAAATAATTTTAGTTTCTTATTCCTTTATTTTATAAAAAGATATTAAACACAGAAAAATGATTCGTTATCATAACAGAATTAAATGTTACTCGAATTTTAGTGCAAACATTAAATAATAAAAAGTAGAATAGAAATGGAAAATCGAATGGAGTACGTACAATCCTTGAACTGAAAGCACACTAAAAACTAGCTTATACACTGAAAGAATTATGATTCATAAATCCAATGAAACAATTTCATTAAAAATATTTCATTAGCTAAGTTGCCAGTCAAAATTCGAGTCTTGACAGAGTCAAATAAAATTTTAAAATAATTCAAACAAAAAGGCAATTTATCAAAATGTGAGAATGGTGTGTTCAAAAATTGTTAATAAAAAATAAAAAAATTTTTTTTTGTCCCTAGTCGGGGGTTGAACCGCGACATCTGCAGTTGAAAGACATTTTTAAAATTCATATACTATATATATTGAACACGTTTCATATATTTTATGAAAGTTTTCTTTAAAATAATTTCAAGTTCATTGATCTAATAAATTTTTTCATTGGATTAATGAAAAAATTCATTGGATATATTACCAAAATTCTTAAAATGTACAGACTCTCATAAAATGTAATTCATTTAAAGAACCACCCAACCACTTTTCCTCTTGGTTTTTTTTTAAATCGTTGTCTGACTGATTTTAAATGCTTCACTAAGGCTCTTTAGAATTCTAAATTAAACAAAAAAATTTTAAATCAGGTTAATAACAAGAGAAACTTACGATGAATATATTATTAAACTTATTTTTCTTTTATTATTTTAACAATTTTTTTTAATTTTAAGCCTTAAAGTATTAAAAATTATTTTTATTTTGTATGAAATTTAAAATTATAAGCGTGTTTGAAATTATAAACAACAATTTTTTTTATCGTGTTGATGCCTTGGCTATTGGATAAACAAAAACTGTCCTGTTTAATAAACAAGGGAGTAGTGAGTGTTGAAGTGTAATTGAATTAGAAAATGAGAAATATTTTCTTTTAGCTAAAAAATTTTTATTTTTAAAGAACAAATTGGTAAATGGTAAATATTGTAGAGAAAATTTATGTTAGTGTTTTTGTTAATCAAGTATACCAAAAACAAACAATGAAGTTTTCATTTATTCTTAAATTTTTTTCCACTTTCTATGTCTATGGATGGATTAATATTGTTACACTGAAAGAGTTTTGTTTCATAAATTCATTTATGGATTTTACTATATTTTTTCGTTATTTAATGAAATATTTCACAAACGATTTGAATTAACGAAATATTTTTATGTCATGAAATTGGAAAATGCATTTTATTTATTTTTTTTTTTATTTAGCGTTTTTAACTCTATTTTTTATCTTGATTGGGTTTTATTAAACAAGCTGATTAACACTACTTTAACATAAATAGAGTGCGCTAAAAAAACGCAAAATATGAAAAGCTTAACTAAAACGCATACAGCCAAATTCATAAAAAATATTTTTGTTTAAGCACACTTTCTATGGAAAATTTTGTTTAATAAGCGTTTATTAATTTGGCTGATATTAAATGATACAATTTACCGTTTGATTTGTTAATCTGACAAACATACCCATTTCGGAATAAAGTAAATTTACTTTTTTTTTACTTTAATTAAGGCCATTAGTATAACTTGTTCATTAAATTACTTTTAACTCTTTCCATTTATTATTATTACCAGAGTTAGAAAAGAAACAAAATGAAACGTTTACATTCGTTTCGTTTTGTACTTTTCAGAAAATAAAACAAAAACAAATGAAAAGCAGTGCAAGCTTTTATGTTGATTTATTTAGTATTTGTTTTTGCTCATTTAAAAAACGGAAAATTCGTTAAAAAGTCTAAACAAAAAAAGATAATTTTACTAACGAACGATGAATGATTCAATCATTCAAAAAATGCTTTTCTGCTTTTGTTTTCTAAGCGAATGTGGGCTTGTAGTGGTATATCAAAGGCAGAAGACGAAGCCCATCGTTTTATTTGTGACATTGTAGATTAAATAGTTTTAAATATTGACAGATTTGTATACATTTAAGAAACATTTAGTTCCTTTTCATACACTAATAAGACAAATAATTTAGTGTTAATAATATGGCATCACTTGTGCTAGTACCGATTACTTTTAGCGTACATTTTCTCCGCAATTATTTTTAAAATATGTAAGAAATTCAAGTCTACTTGTTATAATAAAAAGCCAACAACAGCATGCCAGTTATTTCTTACCTGTAATAATGGCCCTTAAACCTATAACGTTGAGTTGGATTCAGACATATTTTTAATTAATTTCATTTTTGAAAATGCTTAAAACTATTTCACAATTTCTTTTTATTCACAAAAAAGCATACGATATTCGCATATTCGTGCATGCATACGAACAAAGACAAGTTGTGGTCAAATCAATTATTTATCAATCATGTGTATGGTATATACACATTTGTGGATTTTTTGCTAGCACGCGAAGAACAAAAAACGAAAGGCAACCAACCCAAAAACCGAACATACATATCTTCTTCACATAAACGTGCTATAAAAAGAAACAAATAAATTTCTTTGAAAAATAAAAACAAGCACAAATACTGAATTTATTTTCCATCCTGCAGTAAAAAGTTTTAGGATTAAAAACCATTAAAAACTCGAGCTTGCTTATAGCATAGTAAAAATCTACACAAATATGTATGTAGGCGTTTACATGAACATACATGCGTTTGTTTCTATTTGAAATATGCTGTAAGTATGTAATATTTTGCAACTTCCATTTTTGCTTACAAAAAAGAATTCATAAAAATAAATACTCTAGAATCTCTAGTAATAAGTATTTAAAAAGAATTAGAAGGACATGTATTGTCATTGATTATACATTCTTGCCAAATTCTGACTCTCTCTCTGACACATAAACAAACATGAAATAACATAACAATTTTATACCATTCACAACATTTATTTCTTTTTTTATGTTCTTCACTATATGTAAGAAGGAGGTTGCAATAATTAGTTTGTGATTCCGTTTGTAATTTCTACGCGGTACATGTATATAGATGTAATGAAAGATTTACACGGCTTATGCACAAGGTTTAAAAAATTAAGTTAGCTTGTTTTTTTACAAGGTCATAGTTAGTTATTTATGACTTTTTCGGTTTATGTATGTTTTAAGTCTAGCATATGAAAAGTAACTTGCTTAAGAGAAAAAAGCCCTAATATAATAGTTCGGTTTATATACAGTACATGTTTGTATATCTTTCGTTCCTAACGAATTTTTAACACAGAAGAACTACTCATTTTTAAATTAGGTAGCTGGTTTTTTAGAACTTAACAAATATTTATAATTTTTCATTATACATACGTTGTTTTACTTACTAGGTAACTACTTTTACACGGGGTTCTGTGGAACGTATCTACTGTGTATAAAGAAGTCTGGGTGTATTTTAAATCATTTTCTATAGAAAAGTCGATTTAGTGATTTTCTTTGAATAAAATCAACCTATTGAAGTTTCTACACAACAATTAAAAATTTTGCATACCATCTGTCAGTTGCTATGAGTGAAAACTGCAACTAACTCCATATCTTTGAACATTTTTAGAGTGGAACAATTTAAAAAAAAAAATAAATGCCACAACGTCTGTGCAAAAACTAAGTACAATTGGCTTACAAATGACAGAGAAATAACAAAAATACTTAAAAAATTTAAATTTTTCATAAATGTGTGTTTGTTAAGTGTGTTATGTTATATTAAAGGTATATACAGGGTGTCCGCCGGGAAGGTATACTACTTTGTTTGTTAATAATTTTTGATTAAATGAAAGAGAATGGATCTTATATTGATAAATGTTTTATTTAATGTCGGCAATTGTGTATGGAATACAATATCAGATAAATGTCCGCCTCTGTTAGTCTCAAAAATGCGAGCCCTTTTGAGCACATTTTTCATTACATTCTCACACATTTCACGCGGTATTTCATTAATTTCATCACGAATATTTTGTTTGAGTTGCTCAAGATTTTCTGGCTTGTTTGCATAAACCTTGCTTTTCAGATATCCCCACGAAAAGAAGTCCGGAGCAGTCAAATCAGGCGACCGTGGAGGCCAATCAACATCACCATTTCTTGAAATAACGTAACTTTCTCATCGTCACAGTAATCAATGATTGATTTTGCTAAAATGTTTTAACGATTAAAACACGTTGGTTTATCGAATATTTTTCCATAATAAATTTGCCACGTGTCTACTTCACGTCTGCCAAATATGAACTGTCAAGACTAATGTTTACCAAAATGGCGGCAAAACAAAGTAGTATACCTTCCCGGCGGACACCCTGTTTAAATACAGAAATGCAATCACATGCAGACATAGGGATGGCAAGTCATATACGTATTTGAATTTTTTTTGATAGTTTTCGTTAGTTTCATTATCTTTATCTAAAATTAAAAAAGCATTCTTCTTCATTGTTGGTTTATAACAAAAATTGCAAAAAAATATTAAATTTAATTTATTTTGCATTCTTATTGACTATAGTCAATATATCTTGCTGAGAATTAATTTTTTAAATAATAAACAATTGTTGTAAGTTTACTCATGCATACAGAAATAGAGATGATGCTTATAGAAAGAGAGATGATAGTTTTTGGCTGCTGTAGAAAATTAGAATTTTTTATCTGAAATGAAATAATTTACACAGCGTTTTATATGTGGGTGGGAATTTTTAAACTAAGGGGCTCGTATATATAAAAATGCAGAACAATTTTTTTAAAATCAGGAGATAATTATGTATTTCGATTCGAATCGAAATGGCTTGCAAAAGGAAATTTCAATTCGAAAGAAAAATCTAATATCCAGCAGAGTTGAAGGTAATTTAAAAAACGTCAATTTTTTTTCTCAAATGTTCTACTTAATTCTTATAGTTTTTTTTTTCAAATTGAAAATTTTCTTCGAAATCATTTTCGATTCGAATCGAGATACATAATAACACCCTTATTTTAATACGGTATCATGTGGCTAGTTCAAATTGGTGAAAAAACGGGTAGTAAAAATTAGTGTGATTTTAAAGAAAATCTGTTGGAAATATATTTCTAATTTTTAACCATTGAATAATGGTTATGATATGTACGATTAGCACATTTTACTCGTTAGTATTAAAGCTTTATATTGGTGATAGAATTTTTAAAATCGGTTCGGTAGTTTTAGAGTTTATCTAATACAATAAAACAAGTTTTTCCTCTTTATAATATTAGTTAAGAGTTAAAAAAATTATTTCAAATAAAATGTTTTCATTTTATTGAAAAGTATTTTTAGATTTAGCAAGAATTTACGAATTTAAAACCATTAATGCATGTAACTACATACATATTATGTATGTTGAGTTACTATAGTGAAGGGTAAAAAACATTCTGCACTGCCAAACGGAATTGGTTTTTATTATATTTTCAATGCGGACAAGAAATTCCGTTATTACCACTGGCTTGTATTTTAATATTGCTATGTTTCAATTTACTTCCCTACTCCAGTAAGTACTTTATATGACTCTAATGATTTCAGTTTCATTTTATTTTCGCTGCCACTTAAAAAAAAATAGCATTAAAAATATAATAAAATTGCCAAAAAAAATATAGTCTGCAAACTGTATACAGCTCAATTCATGGATTCGTATTACTAATTCTGCTTTTAAGATTCGATATGTTTTTATAAATAGGAGTGCTCACACAAATCAACTACAGTTGAAACATTGAAATACAAGTGAGTTTTGTTATCAAGCATCAAATTGGGAGAGTTATTGTAGAAAAAATAAAATTTTACAAATTAACAAAATCTTGTGTTAAACAAACATTAGTACATGCCCAAGTAAATAAATATTTTATTTTATTTTATTTTTTAATTTAATTTTGATTGTCATTGTTGCTCTAACATTTAACTCTGGTGCCTTTAAGGAAACACGCATTCGTACCATTTCTAAATAAAAAGTAAACTAAAAATATAGTAAATATTATATATAATTTCTGTTTTGAGACTTGAAAAAATTTAAAAAATTATTATTTTTATACCTTTTCAAGTTGTTGCAATCAACACAATTTGCTATTGTAAAATTTTTGCTGTTCTACTCAATAACCTTAAAGGAGCAAATCCCTCGTTAGTATTTTTTTTTTTTGCTAAATTACTTCTACACTTGGCGGCATGTACATAAGTATAATAACGCTTGTTTCTTTATGTTTAAGTACTGCTAATGGTGTTTGTCAAAAGTCAGCGGGCGTTAACGCGTCTAATAAAGTAACTGGTAAGTAAAAAATATTTGAAAGTCTTTTACTGTTTTCTTTACTTTCGAACGACAAGCAAACACAATTGAAACCTACAGTATAAATATACTGAACTAAAAAGAAAAGTCAATCACTCATAAGCACAGAAAGAAAATTGTGTAAGAATTAATTATATTTCTTTAATTAAGTAAAAATTTTATTAAAAAAATTAAGTTGCTGGAGCAGGACTTGTAAGCAGCAAATCGAGAGTATTTCATTTGCATAGAAAAATTTTCAAATGTACGAGTACAGGTGCAAAACAGTGAGTGTGATGTGGCTCAAACTAAATATCAATTGCATCAGCGATTTGTGGGGGCTACACAAACTTGATTGAAAAATGTGCTGGCAGCATTAACGGGCTACTTCAACTTTGGCAACCAGGAGAACGGGTATGCCATCAAATGATTACAACCCAAGTTGTCACAACGAAAAAGAGGAACACCAATTCTTTCTCTGTTAAACACTAGTGAATGAATATAAACTTCTCCTGCGTGGCCTTTCTGAGCTGTCTACTGCAGCAATCGACGGTCTGCTTTCGTAAAAAGCAACAATTAGTTTAATTTATATAATTGACTTTTCTTCTTATACCCAAATTTTTATATATTTTTAACGATTTTATCTCTCTGCTTCCTTCCTTTTTTTTCGTTTTCTACAAGTATCAAAAAGAAGAAATATAAAATAAACTTTTCATCGTCTGTCTACGCGTTGCAAGCCTAAAAATTGAGGATTTGACAGATATGAAGAAAAAATTAAATTATATATTATAATTTATTCTGTGTTTTGTATTCTAAATTAAATAAATCAAATAAATATATATAAAATAAAGCAAATCAATATTAAAAAGTGATGTTACATATTTACTGCAGATTTTTTAAGTTGGTTTTACAAAAAAACCTGAATCCAGAAAACAGAATTGTCTATAAATTGATTGTACTTTACAAAATTCATACATATTCAGTCAATTTATTTAAAACAACTGCTAGTTAGCAGTTGTCATTTTTTATTTTTTATTTTTTTGTCAACTGAACTAGCATAGGGTGTACCACAAAATAGTGAACATTTTTTTTGACAGCTTAAGTTCTAATTCATAATGCCAAAATACGAAATTTCAACAGTTGAGTTGTAAACCATAATGGGGACATAAAACTACCGATAATTTAAGTGGACTTACACCCATCATAAAAATTTAACTTATAAATTTTTTAACTAAAACTTTTAATTAACGCATAAGTATTTTGTTGTTTTTTTTTTGTGTTGCTAAAAACAACCAGAACTTGTATCTGTCGACATACACTTTTCATATAATAAAAAAATTTTAAACTGGTGAGGAGCATAATTGCCCGGGTATATATTAAAAGCCACATATCACTGCAAACATGTATAATTTTTTATAATAAAAAGTGCTTGTAAGCAATTTCAAGTATGCTTCTGCAGCCTTTTAGTATCTAAGTACGTGTGTGTAAATGGATACACTAGAAGCAAAAATAATCCTTTTAAATTATCGAGCACCTGCACCTTTAAACAAAAAATTTTAAAGTTTGTTTCAAAGTAAAAAATTTAACTTTTTGGTAAAGTGGCATATATCCGCAAGCATCATACTCATTTCCTATGTTTTTTGATAAACCGCAAAGTTAATTCGATTAATACGAGTATTATTTAAGAGCTCCAGGCTTTAACCACATCAAACTGTTGTGAAAATGTGCCAAAATTATTTTGTTTGTGATTACATACACATAGCAATTTTGCAAAATATATTTTATGAACTAAAAAAAAAAATTGCCTTCAATTTGTTTCGTACATTTTACATTTAAGCTTTTAACTATTATAAAATTACAGCAACTCCATTTATTTCAATTTATTTTACAGTAAAAGAAAAAAAAACAAACAGATAAAAGCACAAAAGGAACAATATGCTTATGCATTTGGTATGTACTCGCGTGTACGTATGTGTGCATATTCATACATACGTACACATTTTTCTTAATCAACAAAAACTGACCTAATTGTACCAAAAAAGATTGATAGAGAATACAAGCCATACCACACATATTCCTTTATACCATATGGACTCACACATGATGTAGTATTAAATCTAACCACAACACGTAAACATGATAAATGAAATGAAAACATTATTGTGAAGTTTTTTTTTTTTTAGTTTTTGGGCTGCAAAACCAAGTAGAAAATATAGTTTGTTTATTATTTACTATGGGCACTACTACGATAAATATTATTTCAATTTTGCAATGTTATAGAGTAGAAACAATATCATTTAAGCTGAAACCCACACACATTCATAGACAAACACACACACCGTATGTAGTAAAAAGGCCTGTTAGAAGGTTCTCATAGAAGTCTTAGGATCTTCTCGAAACATTCCACATTAATTTTTTTTAACGATTTTGTTATGTTGCTAAGCGCAAAAATCGAGAAAAGCCGATTTTGACAGGGCATTATGTAATGAAGTTGGCTCCACAACATTAAAAAAAAATACGCACTTTTATTAGGTTTGTCATTTCAGTATAAACGTTGAAAGCGAAAAACCCTAAGCTTGTGGTGCTAATTTAGGTTGGTCTGATAGTGAAGGTTCTTATAAATAGAAAGAAATCACGTACAAATTGCAAGGAAAATTATTTTTTTTTTTTTTTGATATGAGAGCGTATGAGCGTATGTTACATAAAATAAATTAAATTAAAATCATGCGTCACAAATATCACCGTAATTATATATTAATTTATTTATATCGCTAGTAGAAAACGAAACATAAATAAAATAAAATTTCTGTTTATTTGTTTGCAACCTCTTTTTGTTTTTGTTTTCCAACAGATCACATATTACAAATGTTGAGGCGTTGGATTTTTTATTAAATATATTTTCAACTTAGTTCAACTTACAGCCATACCTAAATTGGCGCAGGGAGTGTTTTTTATCTGCTACAAATTCTAATGCCCATACACTGAGCCAAAAATTGGATTGCAATATCAACAACGTATAAGGTCATTTTGATACCATCCCGTTATATATTATATTAGCATTTAACTCGCTACTTCGTCAGCGAAGTACCATACTGTCGCTATTATTTCTTTGTAGACTATTTGATCGCAGTTCTAAATTTTTTAATACAAATTATATTCAAATATATCATTGAAATATAGAAAAAATGCCCTTTTGTCAATTTATTTATTTTTATATTTACTGATCACCGTTGGAGCTCGGTCTGACAGTTATAAATTCGTTAATGTAAAAAAAATATAAAAATATCATTATAGTATGTGAATAAAAAGTACAATTTTCTTCATTTAATTATTTTTCACCTTGTCCTGAACCGTTGAAGCTCAGTCTAATAGTTTTATTATTATTAATATTAAAAAATCAAAAATACCATTGAAATCAATAAAAAGTACTGTTTTGCCTGTTAATAATTTTTTACTTTGCTTAAGAGCGTTAGACCCCAATCTCATAGTACCATTTTTTCCCATTCATGTTTTTCCACCCTACTTCAGATCATTTGAGCCAAATCCCGTACTTTTACATTCCTTAATAATAAAATACCAAAAAGTACCAAAAAAAATATAAAACGTACCATTATTCCTTTTAATGATTTTTCACTTTGCTTGGGACCATTTGAGCCCAATATCGTACTGCCAGGTTTGTTTACAATGAAAAAAAATCAAAAAGTACCATTAATATGTATAAAAAGTACCATTTTGTCCCTTAATGATTTTTCAATTTGATTTGAGCCGTTTGACCCTAGTCTCGTATTTCTAGGACTGTTATTACTAAAATATCAAAAAGTACCATTAAAATCAATAAAAAGTACCATTTTGTCTACTTAATAATTTTTTATTTTGTTAGGGACCGTTAAACTCTAGGTAACATTAAAAAACTTGTTTAAATATAGAGTAAAAATCTTTCTTTTGGTACTTTTTTCGTCCCTTGAAACATTTTAGTAATAAAATGTTTATATGCTGCATCAATTTACATTATGGTACATATTTAGAAATAGTAGCAAAAAGGGGCACATATTTTACCCCTTATTTGCATGAATTTAAAAAAAGTTCCAATATACATTTTAGATCTTTTTAAGAAGAGAAAAATACATTTTAGTTTTTGTTGCTGTGATTGTTACTTTGAAAAATAAATGAAGATAAAAAAACGTACCAACATTAGTATTTATCCTTTTTATGTCACAAATGTACAAATATCGAAAAAGTACTAAATGCCCATCTGCTTATTTTTTTTTTTTTTAGAATATTTTGTAGTTTAAAATTTGGAGATATAAGAAGTTCGATTTTACCTGTCTCTACACTTTTTTACCCTCTTAGTATTCGAATTTCCAAAAATCCCTTCTTATTCTTGGGACATGCACCTGATTACCGAATATCAAGTAAGTAGCTTTAGCCGTTTGGGCTGGGCGATGATGATAAGTCAGTCAGTCAGTAACGTTACTCTTTTATATGTATAGATTAACAGCAAATACTTTCAATTATGTAACAACCGCGTACAAAGCGAAAACAGTTGGTTGTCAATTAAAAAAAAAAACTACGATTTTACTTTTTTTGAAACGTACGTTGTCAGCTTATTAATAAACGTTACGGAATTGATAAAAATATCTTTTCACATTTTCAACTTATTAACAAACGTTATCAAATGAACCACGCATGTTTCATTTCGACAACAATCTGGTGTCAAAATGACACTATTTGTTTGGTGTCGATTTATCACCGGTATGGTGTCAATTTAACATCATTTGTTATCAATTCTGCAACCTTATGTTGTTGTTAAAATGACACCATGCGTTTTCAAAGTAAGCACACACACGGTTGATGCACTATTGACGTCACTTATCGTCATTTTGACAACGGATGTTATCATTTTCTTTTCTGGATGTACAAAACTTATAAGCATACCGAAATAACTCGCCGGCAGCGCTGAACGGTTGGAAAATCCAATTTGAACAGACGTTTTGTCGTGAAATTGGCTACAAAATAATTATTGTTTTGTTTTTTTTTTTTTTGTTTTGTTATTATTGAACAATAATGGCATTTTAACTATGAATGTAGCATTCTTAAATCTATTTTTGTTTGTCTTTAGTGGGTTTTATTAAACAAGATGATTAACAGTACTGAAAAGAATATTCACCGCAAGCGCTGCTAAAAAACGCTACGCTTGTAATCCAACTTAGGTTGGTCTATTAATTGTCAAGGAAATATACTAAATAAGCTTTTTGTCATTTTCATCATCAGTTCTTTTTACAATTTATTGATTTAGATGGATGTTGTGAATGTCATAAACCTTAGATAGTGAAAAAAACCTGAAAGAACTTAATTTTTTCTACAAAGTATTACATTGAAATTCCATATTAATGAAATGTATTCTAGACATGTAAAAACGCTTTGCAGAGTTTTTTTCTACTGTTCACAAAATGCAACACAACCATGTAAATCAATATAAATTTCTGCAAATTAATTAAATTTTTCAAGCGTTGCTTCCATACAAACGAACTAAATGTACTTTTTCATTTGCTAGTTTTACTTAACTCTTAAATATAAATGTTGTTGCCAACTTAATTTGATATAATTGACTCTTGTCTTAAAATGATAATAAAAACTTTTTAATTAAAATTAGAAACCTGTATTTTGGTATTCTTTATAATTACGGGTACATGTTGATATTTTCATAAAAAAGAAATCGTTTTTTTTATTGTTTTTGTTGTATCGTCGTACATGGGCAATTTCATAGAAAAGCTTACTTCCGTTAAAGAACGTCAATTAATTCTTTTCAGATATCTAATTCTCTTCTACTTATAATAACCCCTTGTTTTTATTTCATTATGATCATTTTTAAAAATTAAATTTTTATAAAAAAATCTAAGTCTCTCATTTACTCCCTTTTAACCTAATATAATTTGTAGCGCACCCAGGAACGAATATATTATTACGAAAATTCATGCTGGTATCCCACCATCCCTATTTTTCATAAGAAACTCTATTTAGCAACTTGTTGTTTAAGCTAATACATAAAATTTGTATATGTAGTGTTTTTATCTGTATTAGTGTTGTAGGTTTCATGTTACTTTGACGTGTTGTAGAACTAGCTGGATTTAGAATGTTAGTTTAGCTTTGATTCTATTACTTGATATACTTAAAAACATGTAGTAACATCTAGCAGTGAGTAGATTGGAGCTGCTAGCTTTGTAAAAGATATATAAAGCAATGCTGAGACTGCCAGACGTGATCAGTTTTAGTTGAGACATCAAACAATAAACATAAGGTATGTGTCTATAATAAGTGGTGAACAAGCTACTTCGTGTATTTTATATTATCAGCAATAGATAGTGAACCTTATAGCGTTTTCCCATTGAAAGTTAAATTCTGAATTTAATATTAAATCCCCTGCAAAATTTAATACATTCAGGATTTAACATAAATTTAATGAAACATCGTATTTATGATTCTGAAATATACTCGTAAGCACACAGAAAAGGTATCATGAAGTGACGGAAGTACACTTTTCTGTGGAATTCCTCATATTTCTGTAAAGATCATATAGTGTGTTGCTTGTGTTGTCTGTAAAAATAAAACGAAACAACCATAATTTTTTGTCTGTATATTGTATAATTTATTAGAAGCATAACGTTGAATGTTGTTTGGTCACAAAAGAACGTGCAGACAATTTAACAGATCTACGTACAACAGATACTAACTGCGTGTAAAACTGCAAACATATTTCGTTTTTAATAGTATTATTTATATAAAAATGTATGTAGATAAGTAAGTTCATATTTATGAGTGAATGTATTTATCTAACTGAGTAAGGCAGAGGTTTTCAAACTTTTGTTGTTAACAAAATATTTTATAAATAGTCCAAGGCAAGCGCTTAATGATCTCAAAATATGTTTTTGATAGGGTAACTAAAACTACGGTTACTTTCCATAAATAATTATCGCAATACATATACATACACTTTTATATGTTTTGAAGAAATATTACCTTGAGTGAGTTTAATATTTCTGTGCTAACAAGAAAAAATCGTTTAAGTCGACTTCAGAAAAAATTTACTTGTGTTGCCAATTAGCTCAGTAACTTTATTGTAGTAGTTCAGGGATTGTGAGGCAATATATTCTACAATTAACCAGATAGAAAAACAATCAGTTGTTAGAATCTAAATAATTCTATAAGAAAAATTTTTGGGCCTCTAAAGTTGTAGTCTTCTAAAATGACTTAATAACGACTTAAGCGATTTTGCGTATTCCAACATCTTTTCATTATCATATTACATATTTGAATTAGTTTGACATAATATAAGTCATGATAGACTGAATACGTAATGGATTTTTGCCAAAAGTAGTGGTTACGAAATGTATTTGTTCGAATACATCCGAAGATGTATTTTGTTTCTTTTATTTTAAATTATTTTGCTTCAAATTTAATTAATTAATCATGAAGTTATACAGAAAATAATTATGCATCACTTAAATTTTTTTTGATTAATTAAATCAATTAAATTAATGTAATAATTTCCTTAGTTTAGTTAAAGAAAAAAAAAATTTATTTAAATTAAAGGATGAAAACAGAGGGCTGTAGAATATCATAAAATTTGTATAATTTTCCTATTATTTTCTATGACTCAAATTCGAAAATTTTTTTTCGTTATAAAAGGCAATAAGCTTGTTCAATGACATCAACATGACCTTATATAAAAACCTTTTGCTTTATAATAACCTTTCTTCTGTCTTTAGTTTTCTTTTTTCTTGTCGGAGTATAGTTTTTTTTTTTTATCATGTTTGGAACTTAATTTTTTCTTGCAATACTTCCTACAATGATATCTGTTATTCTTTCGTAAAAATATAAAAGTAAAGAAGATATAAAATCAATACTAAAGAAAAGAATAATAAGTGTGAGAAATATAAAGGGTCCGCAATCTAACGTTTTTTTTTCAACTATTGCTTATTTCGTGAATGGTAACACTTAGCTAATGTCTGATTTGACAGATAATTAGTTTCATCCTTCCGCTGAAAGAATATGGTGTTTTCGCTTCGCTAAGTGGGCCTGTGATCGACTTACAGAAGATGCCGATTTTGCCAAAAAAAATCATCTTTTCAGATGAAGCTCATTTTGATCTTGGCGGGTATGTAAACAAGCAAAATTGTCGCATTTAGGGCACAGAAAACCCGCACGCATACATTGGAAAGCCGACGCATACAAAACGAGTCACTGTTTGGTGCGGATTTTGGTCCAAGGCCATTTTTCTTCGAAAATGAGTAAGGAGTGGCCGTTACCGGGCCATGTTGAACGAATTTTTGTTCACAAAAATTGAAGAGGAGGATATTGGCTACATTTGGTTTCAACAGGATGGCGCTACGTGCCACACAGCCGAAGCTACACTCGGTGTTTTGCGCCCTGTTTCAAAAAAAATAAGTTATTTGGCAGACCCATATAAGGAATGCAGTTTTTAATTTCACGCAGCAATAAGCCAATTTTTTCACCCGTTGTGTGACAGGTGGATCAGTTTTGGTGAAACCACTTGTCGCCTAAATCCATGCCGTCTAGTTGAGGCCACAAGAACTTTGTTATCATGTCCCTGTAACGAATGTACAGTCACCGCAATTTTAACCTCGTCTTCCAAAAAATAAGGAATGACCAAAACCCTCACTAGACAGTTACTCATTGTGGGGGCATTTGTTTCTTATGGATTGCATAATAATTCTTTGAGCCCTAAATTCGACAATTTTGTGTGTTCACGAAGCCAACCAGATGGAAGTGTATTTCATCGCAAAAAAAATTTACAGCGACTTCACAATTCGACAATTATAACGCAATCATCTTTCGGAAAATTCTTAGTTTTTAATAATAAGAATAAGCATATGTGACAGCTCCTAAAAAAATACACTAAATCTAAATAGTGCACTACTGGGTGTCTCAGCTAAGTAAAAATAAGTACATAAACAAATAATTAATTTTCAGTGTTAAGCAAAACTGTTTTTACTTTTTGCTGATTTAATTTTTTTTTTGTTTACAAAGATCTAAATTATTATTAAAAAATAATAATTTTATTCACGGCTTAAGCACTGATAATAATATTGGCTAAACCATAGAAGTACGTGAGTACGTAGTATACAGGCCTAAAACTTTAAAAGTTGCATTGCGATTTAAGAACGACTGATTTGTAAGGCACAAGCTCAGGAATAACACACACACAAAAGCACGGACACAGATAAGCAACATTTATTAAATAAAAATGTTTTTCTAGTAGACTACAATCCTCTACATCTGTTTTGCAGTAAACATATTTGTTTTTATTTCTTCCTTTTCTCTTCTGAATTCTAGTTTATTTAAGAAAAGCAAAAAAGAAAAAAAAACTGATACAAAGTAACATCCCAACACGATGAAGTTAATGTTGTATGAAAAATAAAAAAATTCTTTTGTTGAAGTAGGATTTTCTGATTTCTGTTTTTATTTTATTTTAAATGCTCAGCTTGTAATTTATTTATGTGGTAGTAATAGTTTTTATCATGGCTCATCTCAAATACAGCATTTACTTCTATACTAAATAGTATTAACAATCATGATTTTTCTTTTTTTGTTTTTGTTCTTGTTCTTGTACTTATTAGACGCCCACGCACACACAAGCACACACTCTCACACATACGCATACATTTGTATAATTTTAGTTTATCTTCTGTGCTGTTGTGCAAAATGTGTGTTCGTTCAAACGTAAACAAAATAACTCCCAACAATTCCGGTATTACAAACTGACAGGCTTATGTCCAACTACTTAGTTCAGCTGATCTCAAACGATCTCAAACTCGGTGTCTTGGTGAAAATAAGCTAATTGAAATAATTGGATTTTAGTTTTAAAAAAAACCTGTGAGTATGGCGAAAGAAGACATCTGCTTGATGTGTAGTTACGAGTGATATACGTATATACTTGTTCAGGATTAAAAGTTTTTTGTGGTCTTAGCATGAGAATTCAGTTTGATGTTCAGTGGATTGAACATGTCTTCAAAGTAGCATTCATTTGCCTATAGTGTGGTGGACAATGTCTGACATGCTTCACTTTATATGATCTTAGTCTTTATACAATTTATACTTAACCCAAAACATATTATGAGTAATTCATGTATGAATCGATTTGTTAAATTGTAATTTGAAGTTACCCGCCCACATTTACTATAGAGCAACGCATTAAACTCTACTAACTTCGGGTCATCGGAATCGTTTTGCTCTGATGAATTTAAGAACTTTATTTTTAATGTTTTGTAAGCTTTTCATCGAGGCAGTTGATTGCACAATGTTTGTCACTAATTTTTCTTTATCTACGTCATACGAATGAGGAGTAACCATTTAGCAAAAGTATTCGATTTTTTGTCACTTAATATGAGAAAAAAAATTTTTTTTTTAACATACTTCTCCCTTTAGCATCTTCTCCATAAACTATTTTCCTAGATCCAACACATTTCATTGCATAAAAATAAATTTTCTATTTGCATGACTTCTATTAAATATTAGAAAATAATACAAGAACACATCATGTTGCCAATCGTTATTTTCTAATTACTCTAAGGCCCATTATTACAATTTTCAATAGTTAGAAATTTGGGAGACAAATAACCGGATTTTGGCCAAAAATTTAAGTGAATAGTTAGGAACACACTATCCCATATTTAACTAATCGGTATTTTTAATTTCATGTCCAACAAAAATCGTAACTTTAACTATCGGTAATTCATAATAATGCCCCTAAATGCAATGATAACTTTCAAAATCTGAGTTTTGAGAAGAAGTGACCATTAAAGAGTTATATTCTTCTTTAGTTCTTGTTTCCAACAGCAAAATGTTCTTCTATTAGCTACACGTGACATGTTATAGCGTGTGTTTGAAGACTTTTGTTGTCTCTATTCAAGAGCATAGAAAACTAAAGAATCCTCCTATGCTTAAGTATAAATTAAATTTATATTTTTTTAATAGTCTTTTTGGTTAGCTTTTGTTATTTATTATAAAATAACCAAATTGCGAAGGGTTTTATAAGAAACACATTTGCAGACAGAAAAAATGATTATTTTTGGTTTTTATTTTTGTGTGTGAGGATGTACACACGGGTATATTAAAGTATGTGTAATTTCGAATAAAACTCTTGAAAATTTTTTCAAAGGGATTATTTACAAATGAAAATTAATTTGAAAAGATTTATTGGCTTAAATGCTACTTGTTATTTTGCCTTCGTTTGTTTTATTTTAATGATAAATGTTAATTTTCAGGATATGCTAAATTTTAAATTTTAATATGAACATCCTATATGGCACATTTATTTACGCAATTAAATTTTAAATAAAATAAATCTTATGTTGAATATGCATGAAGCTCGAAAGGATTGCTTATATATTATCTTATAGAAAAAAAGAGGTGGAAGAAGAAAACGCTTTTGTAAGCTTGCAAGTATACTCGAACTGTGGTTTAATTAAATTAATTCGAACATTTTTATAGGATAACTTCGTTAAGCTCTTATTAATTTTTAAGTCCGCAGTATCGCTGCTAATTCTTTATATAGACTGTTAAGCACTGATGGTAAAAAAAAAGATTGTTTTTAACAAAAATGTAGTCATAATGACTGTTAAGCGGTAATCACAACCATAATCAATTTTTAATTTTTCTTTCAAGTTTCAATAATTAAAAAGATACATATACCTTCTGTAACCGTACTATATGAAGAGTCCTTTTTAAATAAAAAGATTTTTCTTTATAAAAAAAAGTATAAACTATTTTATTGATAATTCAAAACCGTTTATAAGAAGTTCCAAGATCTTTTGAAGAAACACTATCCAATTAAAATAGTAAATAATGGAAAGAAGGACTGGCAAAAGAAACCAATACATTAAAAAGAAAGAAACTTGGTAGTTAGCAGAATTATAAAAATTAAAAAATCATTAAAAAATGCGAGTGTAACAAAGAAAGTAAAATCGAACAATTTAAAGCAAGACTGCTAGCTCAAGATGGTAGTAAAACTTAGGGTATTAACTAGAAAAAAAAGTTCACCTATTATAAGACATGAAACGATAAGAATGATTATACTCGTAGCATTAGCTGCTAAGCATAACATGCATTTACCTCAACTAGATGTGATTTCAGCACAACCTAGAGATATATGTGCAACAACCAAAAGTTTCGATATCGAAACCTATCCTGAAAACATTTTACATCTCCATAAATTCATATATGTCAATTATAAAGAGTTTTAAAGTTCTAAATGAACTTTATTTATTATAAAAAGATACAAAATAAACATTTAATTATTGCTTCAAATTATGTAGATGATATAATGGTTTGATATCAAGATAAAATGGAAATTTTTAAAATCCAAATTGGAAATTATCAAGGAGTTTGAGGAGGTTTACTTGAAAATTGTGAAAATTAAACGTATATGTGAAAGTGGGGATATGGAAGTCAGTATATACAGACTAGCAATAATAAACAATTTTCAATATGATATTAGGTTTCTGGTGAAAATATGCCGCGTTGGCATTTTAGCTTTTTTAAGGCTAGATTTAGCCTTTTTATGCATTTATCCTCGAAATTTATGATTTAGCCCCTAGCTTTCTTCCTAGCCTTTTTTGTTTTTCAAAATAGCGATTTAGAAACATGAAAACAAATCATACATAAACAAACTGAGATGAAACCAAATTAGCTAAAGTAATATTTTCGATAAAACTTTGATATGTGAATTAATAAATTGGTCGAACGAAGGTAATTTCATAAGTCAAGAAAAGTATTTGACTTCTAAGTTTAATTAACTGTTCCATATAGTATGTAGTTATCTAGTTCTACTGCTGAGGTTGCTCACTTTTCAGTACGATAAAGCAAGCGAAATAGCAGAATAGAAGTCGCATTAAAAATCAAAAAATAAATTATTACTTGAATTAATTTTAAATATTAATGGCCTGTTCACCGATGTCACAAGAAAACCTAAGCGAACGACAGCAAAGCACATTTGTATTAAAAACAAAAACAAAATACGAAAATTTGTTTTTGTTTTCAATACAAATTTGATTTGCTTTCGTTCGCTTAGGCTTTTGTGTGACATCGCTGAACAGAAAATATATTTTAACATTGAAGTTGAAAAATAATTGAATTCGCTTATAAAGGTACTGACTCACTATCCTACACGATCGTACGATTATGTCAAAATAATGTGTGACAGAATTCTGTCCTACTTGAAGAAATCGCTTTAAAATGGCGAACTATATGCCACACTATTATACAAAAAAAGATGCAAAAACATATGTTTACTCAGCTTAATACTTTTAAAAATATTCATTTTCTTCTTTGCCGCAAAATATTTTTTTTTACAAATATGTACAATGAAAAATAACCTAAAAGTTTGTATAAATAAAACACAAGCTTGGTATTGTTGCTATTTTTCTGCCTTGAACATAGAAAATGCAACTCTGATCTCACAGATAAAATTTATTTTATGAAAATTTTCATAACATTAAAAAATCGAACAGACCTGTCAAAAAGTCTGCTTGTTCAATACACTCTATCATACTTTTTTAGCACACATGCGTTTTTAGACAAATCGTACGACTAAATATGATAGTGAGTCAGTACCTTTAGTATTTAAAACCATGTAGAAAATGACCTTTTTTTATTTAGTTTTTGAAATTTCATATTTTTTTATAAAAATTATAATTAAGATTCTTAATGTAATAAAGAATTAAGAATATTTTAAATTAATATTAGAAGTTGTAGCTTTTTAACATTTTTCTAGCTTATTTTTTTCGGCATGATATACGAGTAGCCTTTTTTTAGAGAAATATGGCTTATTTTTTAGACTTCGGATCGAAGTGGTATTGCCGAGATTTATGAACAAGATACCAGGGAATATATTGCGAATCACCAATAAGTATAGAAGAAACAAAGAATTATAAAATTATTATTTTACTTCGCAATGTAATTAATAAAATGTATTATCAATTTATCTTTATAATATTTATTATATAACCTGCAGATAAGCAAAAGCTTCATGGGTTTTACGATAGCTAAGTATATAAATTAAATGTATACAAAATTGGAACCTAAAGTGATATATACTCGTATGTGCAAGACACTCATTTGTATTAATGACCATCAGTACCTTTAGCTATAAATTGTAAAATAAAGTGTGATGAAAAGTGTGAAAAAGTCGATAGCACTTTATATCAATCACTTATGTGTGTTCTTTTATATAGGGGTCTGCCAAATAACTTTTTTTTTTTTGAAAATGCTATAAAAACATCGAGTGTGGCTTCGGCTGTGTAGCACGTAGCGCCGTCCTGTTGAAACCAAATGTTGCCAATATCCTCCTCTTCAATTTTTGTGAACAAAAATTCGTTCAACATGGCCCGATAACGATCGCCATTGACTAATGGCCACTCCTTGCTCATTTTCGAAGAAAAATGGCCCAATTATGCCTCTGGACCAAAATCCGCACCAAACAGTGACTCGTTTTGGGTGCGTCGGCTTTTCAATGTATGCGTGCGGGTTTTCTGTGCCCCAAATGCGACAATTTTGCTTGTTTACATACCCGCCAAGATCAAAATGAGCTTCATCTGAAAAGATGATTTTTTTGGCAAAATCGGCATCTTCTGTAAGTCGATCGCAGGTCCACTTAGCGAAGCGAAAACACCATATTCTTTCAGCGGAAGGATGAAACTAATTATCTGTCAAATCAGACATGAGCTAAGTGTTACCATTCACGAAATAAGCACTAGTTGAAAAAAAAACGTTCGATGGCGGACCCTATATATGACATTAACAACAAAACGCAATATATTACATTTCGTTAATAAATAAGCTGAAAGGAATATTAATAAACCACAATATTTCAAGCTACAAAACATATCCTTAGATATCTGCAAGGAGCTTAAAATTTAAAGTTGGAATTTTGTAAAGAAAATTACAAGTTGATTGGGGTAATCGCAGATAGAAAGTCATATTCTGGATACGTACTCGTATTTTACCTTAGAAAAAACAACCAATAACCGCTTTAAGCAACATAGAAGCAGAATATATTTGTTTGTTTTTAAACCATTCAAAAGAGGCTGCACATTGGAGAAAATTACTTCAACAACTTGGTTTTTTCAATAAGTAAAGTATTGGGTTAAATGGTGATTTACGATATCACTAATACCAATATCAATAATAAAAAAAAAATATATTTCTTCAATAAAAATATTGATTCAAATAAAAATGTCATCCGTATGACAACTTCTGTATTCACAATATTTAATACTTTGTAACACACATTGTCGCTAGTTGCTGGGGTAGCTAAGAAGTATGGCGACGGTCAGTGTTGTATCTGCGAGAAGATAAAAAAATAACTCATTTTAAGACGGTATAAAACTTAGCTTTTATTTACTTAAGCACTATACACGTATAAGGACCTTGGTAGCGTATAGTGAATGATTCCCTCTACTTACGAAGAATCTTAAATGATTCCCTCTCTTGATTCTAGATTTATAGTGTGGTTGCACTGTATAACTTGTATCTTTGCGGATCGTTTGTGGCAGCGTTGTGGAATATAGTTTTGAAGAGTGTTTTTTTATAACAGTAACTATTTTGGCAATTTGGGGAAAATACAAAAATTAAATTTTATTTATAAAAAATAAAATTATAATTACTCTTACTGACTTAGAAGAAAATATAAAATAACTAAATTAGCGTGTATATGCAAGATATGAAATAAATAAATAAAACATAAAGCTTTGGGCTTTGAGTTCTAGTATGACAAAAAACCAAGCATACGACTTTTGCGTTGTTACAACATTCTGGGTAAATAAAATGATCTTTCTTGAGCAAATAAAATCTGCTTATACACATTTAGCTCATAAAATACCATTACGCTTGCTTAAAGTTAAGGTAAAGCTTGCTGTAAGTCAGAGTTATACGATTATCTATCTGCACAGCAGCAACACTATTAACAAACAATATTTAAATTTTAAGTCACATTAAAAAGAAACAACTTTAGTTTACATACACAAAAAAGGATCTGCTTTCTCAGCAGGAAACAGAATATAGGAAAATGAAATAAAATGATTGGATTTTTTACTACAAACAATTAATCCAAAAAAGGTAATGCATATTTATCACAAGTACAAATATTAATGATTATTTTTTTTAATTGTTTGGCACTCATTAAGAAATACTAAACTTCTCTAGCAATTCAAACTTTTCTGTTTGCGAAAGTTATTATTAACCGTCATAAGCATTAATTTGATTTTATTGGGCTTCTTAAACTCTTGGACTGCTGCCAATAAACTTTATGATTATTTTATTTAGTTTTGGTTGTTAATAGATTCAAGTTTTAATTAGCAAAATTTTACTAAAATTCTAGTCAAGCAATCAAAGTTTTTCTTTAAGAAATAAAAAAAAAATTGGAATAAAACTGAATTAATTAATCAATTTAATTTTTTATTTTACTAAAATTAATAATTTTAATTTTAAAATAAAATCCTATTCTCTTCAAGCACAGCTTAATATCCTTTTGCCTCGTTCATTAAAAGTTTATTAAAAGTTTGCTTTTTTGTCCTTTAACAAGCAGATTCATTTATTTTATTTTTTTAATTAAACTATTCAATTATGATAAACTTTTGCAATTTACCTTAAACATTTATTGAAATTAATTTTGTTTTGAATCTCAAAGTAAATACAAATCAAGGAAAATGTTATCTAAATTATGAGACTTTAAGTCTAAAATAGAAACAAGTTTTTCATATTTCTCTGATATAAAAGTATAAAAGCATGTAAATGATATATGTATGTATTATTCATGCTATTCGTATCAATATTAGAAATACACATATATCGTCAGATGATTTCATTAAAGCCCTAAGTTACAAAATATTCAAAATCGACTTTTCGATTGATTATAATGCTCTACATCATAATACGTATTAATGCAAAATTTTACACTTCTACAATTAAAAATAACGTTCTTATCAACAACATTCTAAAAGCCCACCAATTCCTAAAACAAAAAAGTAACTTACGCCTTAAGATACAAAATAAATAACAAACACAAAGTAAAAAAGGCATGCATTTGTTATTTTTAATAAAGTTAAAACATTTCATACCCAAGTTTGCAGGCAATTAGTGATAAAAATTATGAGAAACGTCTTACCTTTTTAAACAGATGGATAAACAGTATTCCGAAATTTGAATCCCATTACCAAAGGCAATATTCAAACAAACTTTATTTATAATTAGATGTTAAATCATAGTACGAGTATATAAATTTTATTGTGAAGAATGTGTAAAAAAACAATGATTCATCATCAATTTGGCAGTATCAAAAAATAATCAAAACACCGAACTTTTTCCATTACATGCTCAGAGATTACAAATTTCTAAAAGAAGTGGGAACATCTAAATGATCTTGAAGTATGCATACCAGATGAAAATTAGTAATATTATGTGTATACTTTTTTCGTTAAGGTTACCAAAACCATTTTTTTAATTGACTTGCACCCTTTTCGGTTTCAGAAAAAACAAAACTGAATGTATTTTGTCATATAATAATTTCTTAATAAAAACTAAGCTTAAGTTAAAAAAAATTTTGAAAAAGTCTTTGATTCTTCCATGTAACTCAGGGCTTTAATAAAAACATATAACGATATGCACTACACAGTTTTTATTATAAAATATTACATGTATTTCTGCGTGGCTTTCACATATGCTTGTGCATTGCTCTAATATTTATGTACATACGAGTACACGCTTTTAAACACCGATAAACTTTTATTATTTTTAAATTATGCTTCATGTGTGTAGGTAGGTATAGGCAATATGAGCACATTAAAACTACAGGCGAGTGGATACGTTATGATGTTACACTAGGCAAATGGAAATTTTATTAAATCAGTATACAAACTAGAGAGTGAGCGAGGTTCCATTTAGAATATCATAAATTTACTTATTTTCTATTCTCCCACCATTTTTACCATGTAAAACAACTAAATTGTATAAATGCATCATGTGTTGCATGTTCTGCTTCTTCTGTACTGGGTACTGATATTTGTTATTATTGTTGTTGAGATTTTCAATACAACACAATAGAACTATCTAGATTTTATATTTATGTGTTTACCTTTATCTAAGATACACATTTGCATACAAACATTTTCGATTTTATGCAAAACTAGTGTGCAATACATAAGTTTTATTTTCTAATATAACTTATGACTACGTTTTTCACAACTACTGCAAAAAAATAAGAAAATAAAATATGGAAAATTATTATCTTTTACAAACGTAAGCAGAGTAACAAAAAAAATTTAATTTTCAATACTTTCTGACAACGCTTGCTTCTCTTGTTTGTAGTAAATTTTCAATAGAAAATAGAGAAGAATGTGTATAAATGTTGAAATACACTTGTAGATACTCGTATGTAGGGTCAAATACTTGAAAGCGAAAAAAATGCCAACTTTTGAAGAACTGTTCAAATGCAACTGCCACGATTTTAAAATTTACAAAATCACAGCAATCTGGTAAATAAAATTTAAAATAAACTACTTTAAAAACAATTTACTTAAAAAAATCAAATTACAATACAAAAAAAAACTTTTTTATAAAAAAAAAATTGTTTTGAAGTATTGCAGCCAATTACCTTCGGTTTCTTACGGTTGTCAAAGGAAATTCGACAACACCTAAATATGAAACATATAGACAACGTTGCAATCTTCATACGGTATATTAGTTGAATATGAGCGAAGGTTTTCTAGAAACTTTCGCATTTCTTAAGAACATAAATCCAATAAAATTATAAGAAGTGTAATGAATTTTTTTAATAGGACAGTGAATAACTTTTTCCATTACTCAAATTTTCAACTTTGAATAGTTTCCATGAAAAATAATTTTTTTAAGTAGTTCGAAATGTTTACATCAAAAAATTCGCGCTTATCATAAATAATTTTTTTTTATGAACTTTTTTACTTTTAACTAATATTTTTTCATTTCATTTTGTTGGGGAATGGTTGTTTTTTTTTTTGGGTACCATTAGTACATCCCACAACAGCAGGGGGGCAACTCTGTATTGCGATGCGTAAGCAGTTGCGATGCGAAAGCTAAATGTTTTGCGTTTACTCTTTGGTTATCCCAAGATATTTGTGTGTATAAAATGATGTTGATATGCGCTTACGCATTACAAATGCAAAAAATAAACAATCAAACACATTAAATATTCGATCGATTACGTACCGTTTTTTCGCATCGCAATACAGAGTAACCACCCATTTATTCCAAATTTACGATCAGCCGAATTATGAATATTCTACTGTTATTTCTTCCTAAGGACAATTTTAGTTTTTGGAAAAAACTCTAAAACTTTCTATGTATATTAAAAAATTCATGGGAAAAGCGAAAAAAAACTATCAGGGAATTTGTATTCATAATTGGTTTGGAGAAGTTTTGTGCTGTAAGTCAATGTTTTTCTTCGGACGGATAAGTTATCCGCTGGTGAAAGACATTTCTCTTTTTTAAATATTTTTAAAAGCATTTCGCCAAGTGTTCATGGTGGTATAACAACTTTATAATCTCTTGCTACTCTCTTGTGGTAACCTCCCTCTGCAAAAAATTTTAAGCTTGACTGTCTTTCGAATACCAAATAATTTTTTAGGAAATGTGAGAGAGTTTTTAATCACTTCCAGTAAATAAGAAAACGTTTCTTTATTAACTCAATTTTTGTTTGTCTTTAGTAAGCTTTATAAAATAAGATTTTTATCACTACTATAGAAAATACGCATCGCCAGTACTCTTATTTGCGGATGACTCTTTAATATAAATAGAGGGCGTTAAAAAACTGTTACAAATACTTTTTGTTATAAAATATTATACGTGCTTGTACTGATGTGTGCCTTTCAAGTATGCTTGTGCAGCCCTTTAGTATTTATATGCCAAAATTTTTAACATTATGGAGCTCAATTGTAATGCGACCTTTAAATCTGAGCTACTCTTCACGAATCTTGATTCCTTACATATAGATCCTTTTAGGCCAGTGTCCCACTAACCGCAAGGATGTAAAATCCACATATTTTTTTAAACTAACCAAAAATGTAAAGAAACTACTTACATTCGCAATTAAAAATATTTTGTATCATTTTAAATGCATTTTTTAACACGCACCTTAAAATTTTTAAAAATTTTTTTTAAAAATATTTTGTGAAAATGTATGAATGCGTGTTTTATATTTTCTTTTTTACTGGCATTCATTGCTAGTTTAGGTAGTGGTGAATAGCCCTTTTCAAAGTATATTTACACATTTAGACAGTTTTTGCTTTGCAGTTGGCTATTAATTTTTCAAACTGTAGAGATGATTTATTTACGTTTAAAACAACTTTAAGCCAGGGGAACGACAAGTGAAAAGATAGTGAGGTTTCCAGTTTTGCTAGTCTTTCACTGATTGCTTTTAATAAACTTAAATAAAATAATTATTTTGTTAGGAACGTGTGGTGATACTGTAATTTACTTTTTTTGAAATGTTTAAACACAATTTATGCTTAATTAGTAAACTAATGGTTGCTGGGTCATAAATAGCAACATCAGTAGTGTAATATCAATAGTAGTAACGTAGTTCATAGTAACGTGCGTGTTCTTTCAGAAAAAAAAAAAATTTATAGAAAACATGTAGATGATGGCAACAATTTTAATTTTTGTGTTGTATAGCTGGCACGTGCTGCATGTCTGTGCATGTTATATGATAGTACAGATCTAATGCACAGTTTAGATATTCTATTAGATGTGACCACAAATTGGAAGAATAATTTCAATTATAATAAAACTACAACAAAAATAATGTATTTTAATGCTGAGTCCTTTATCTCAAAGCACTACAAATTAAAAAAAAAAAGTTGAAATTTTTTTTATCTTTTATTTATTTTGCTTTCAAAATTTCGAGAAATGAGCCCCCACTTATAAAAACGATTAAGGCTATAAAGTTTTAAATTTTTGTAATAAACATTTGCAATTTCTCATTTAAGCTATAGTAAATATTTACATCTGAACCCAGTTGCACAGGATCTGTTTATTAATTTGTGAAATTAGCGTTTCTGTGAAAACTAAGCACAAGTAAATAAAAACATAACTTCTCTTATTTGTATATATTTTTGGTATGATTTTTTAAATATTTAATGTTGCATCGTTACTATTGAAATTGTCCTTAAAATACCTGTTAAAAATTTTAATATTACCCACACAAATATCCGATTTGATCTTCATGTTAATTATCCCCATTTAATTAATTTATCTGCAGACAGAAATTACTTTAGTATTTATTAATTTATCATATTCACATTTTATTTATTTGCTTATTTGGTAATTTTATGTGTCCATGTAAATTTTTACTTTGACATAAGTAAAAAGAGTATTTTATTTTTAGTTTTTGGCTTAAAAACTGTATATCCTTAAACACGCAAAAAAAAAAAAAAAATATGGACATGATTTTTGTCAAACCACCACTGGCGAGATTAATGTCTGTGTGCACTTGCAAGTTTATGCAACTTATTTTCTTTCTGTTGATATAGAAAGTGCTTGTAGCAACCACTTATATTCATTCTAATACTTTAGAAGAAGAGAACACTTAAGAGGAGTTCTATTGCATTTACACAATAACGAAAGAAAAAAAAATATAAAACTAAAAGAGAAACACAAAAAATAAAACATAAAATATTAAATACAACATGTGTAACTGCAGCAGTTATTACTATAGCCAGCTAGTTTGCTTGTTGGCAATAGACAAAAATAAAAATTAAAAAAAAAATAATTATTTATAGGAAAGCTTTTAAAACACAATTGCAGAAGAAAATATTTCTAAAACTTTTAACTTATTTTAACACCGAGGATAAACTCGTAAGGAATAAAAGTAAAATTATGAATTATATTCCCTGATTCACGTTACATAATTTGGCCAGATTGGTTTGAAAATTAGAACTCGAAAAACTTTAAATTTAAATAAGAATTATCCGGTTTAACACTCCACTAGTGCTTTATTTGTGAGAGCCTTATGTTTATTAACTTAAATAACTCGTAAAACTGGGGTAGAGATCTGCAGGGTATTGAAGCCTTGCAGAATATAAGAATGAGCTAAAGAGCTTCGATTGATCCTGAGTGAAGGCAAAATCCGAATGAGATGAACAATTAATTGATCTCTTTCTCTTTGTCTGTTTATTCGTTCGATATACAAATTTTTGTTTCATAACAGATTTGAATGAAATTTGACATATATAATCTCTATACTCTAAGGAAGATTAAGATATACTTCTCGAGCAGTCACGCCCATTTTTAAGCCCACTTTTACAAGATTTTCTCTCAAAACTGTCTATAATGATTTGTGTGAAATTATGCTGTGAAATATTTTATTTAACAATAATGGTAGCAAAGCCTTGAGCCATTTAATAAAGTAGTGAATGGCTGTTTCTATTTGGATTGGTTTTTCAACAATTTGTAAACGAATTTCTCTAAAAATTAGTATGCGCTCTATATACTCTAAAAATACCGACCGGGCCAAGTAGAGCAAAAACATCTACGACCAAATTCATAAAAAAAATTTTTCTTTAATAAACACTTATTAAGCCAATTTTTTTGGGAAAATTGTTTAAGAAGCGCTTATTAAACAAATATATTTTTTACGAATTTCGCTCTTAGGAAATACATAAAACACTCTAAATAATAATAGAAATCCGAATTATGCATTCATGATTTATTTCTCTGAATTACATATAAGCGTATGTGTCTTGGTCTTAATGACACGTATATCTAAACAGCTGACTTTTTTCAATTCAGAAATGACTTGCTGAAGGCGTAATCTTATTTTCTATTAGTCTTGAAAAATTATAGCACTAAAATGAATTCAAATGCTATTGTATGAATTCTCGGTCTTGACAACTTTTTATACGATACCGGATATTTTATTGCAATTATTTAACAACTGCTAATACTGCCGGGTAAATTAGTAAGAAACGGTACTGTTGTGGCTGCACGTCCACACGTAGCAAAAAGGTATCTGAAATAAACTCTTATTAAAAGAACACAGAATAAAATACAAAACAACTTAAAAACAAACCAAGATAGCAAGTTCGTAAATGTAAAACAAATACAAGGAGTAAAACGCTTTTTTTGTTCTTTTTTTTCTGTTACATTGTCTAACTAACTCTTTCTTTCTTCTTTGCTTCCGTTTTTGTTTTGTTTGTTTTTGTTTAACATATGTGTGGTGCTTTTAAGTTAAGATTGCAGGATTACATTTTGTTGTATTCAATCTGTATCTACATGCTCAAAATTTAAAAATTTTAAAAATTTTACGTTTAAAGAAAGTCTTGATAAGAATTTAGTGAATTCCACTAGAAACTGTTTGTTTTTTCAGTTAGGAAATAAGCATAATACAACTGGGGTCATTAAATGACATGCTTCTTCTATCACAGATTTTATTATTATTGTTCTGAGAAGATTTGCTCAGCTGCGACCTAATTTTATATAAGATGCTTCTACATATTTTCGTGCATCTGCTTTCTGCAGAAACATTTTAAAATAAAAAGTAAAATAAAAATTAAAAAAAAAAACCTGTAAGAGCAAAAGTACTTAAAACTTAACTTGGAATAGATTTGCCACTCTTATTTGCTGGTTTTATAACTTTTGCTTTCATTTGAATCTAGAAAACCAGTACCAGCAATGTTTCAACTAATCACCTTGAGAACAAGTGTTTGAACAACTTTTTGCCAAAAACACTTCAATAAACTCGTAAACTTTTAAACTTTAACACATCGAGCAGAAAAAATTTAAATATTTAGTTTTAAGCTTAATTTTATACTTAACATTTGCTACAAAAAGATTTTTAAACCTTTAGTTATTTCTTTGCAACAATTATCAAATTTACTAAAAAGCCATATAGCGAGACACGCTCAGTTTTTGACGATTTACGGTCATACACTTTAACTACGAGTTTAAAAGAAAATTTTATAACATTACAAAAGCATTAAAAGGAACTACAACTTTATTTATTTTATATTATAATAGAAATTAATTCAAAGATACATTTTTGTAATGAGAACTAGTTGCCGCCAGTTTAATAGATTAGTACACTACCCACCAATCTGAAGGCCAACCGCCCTAAAACTTTTTCTTATAATTTAATTTTTATTCTAGTCGACGGTATTGTTTTTATATTCAACTTGTGTTGTGTTCAAATTGCATTTAAAAAACGTATTACAAAATGAAAAATTTTTTTGTAGAAAAAATTCACAAATTGAAAATTAAATAAAGAATAATAGATTTCAAGTGTAATACGGCCATAGGCATATGGCGGTACATACTGTGGTGATGTCTAATAATTTTTATTTTTTATTAAGTATTTTAAACTTTTAACATTACAACTTCTTTGATATATTTGAGGCTGGTGTACAGATTTAAAAATGATGTAGGCACGTCTTAAAATAAATTTTAAGCCAGAATTTTGTACTTTCCTTCTAAAGAAATAGAAGAAAACTTTTTTCACACGCAAAAAAAATATGGTTGAGCCAATAATATTCTGATGGAATATAGTATGGTAAGATTTATAATTGCATCTAAACATTTATATTTTAAACCAAATATATTAACAATACCTCTCAACTGCAGATGTTGCGGTTTAACGCCCTTTCAGTCAGAGCTAGAAAAAATTTTTTTTTTATTTTTCATGGAATTTTTATAAAAATTTTAATATTTTTACATACGTTTTTTTTTACAATTTATTTTAAATATATTTTTAATAATCATATTTTTTTTATTTATAAAATTATTTATTTAGACTTTTATTTTTATATATAATTAATGATTATTGAGCTTTAGTCTTGTTTTTTTATAAAATTATTTATTATTTTCAATATTTCGCTTTCCTATGGAAAGCTTCGTCAGGAAAATTATAAATATAAATTAGTACTTCGATAGTTTTGCTAGTTACAATTAAAAAAATGAAAAAAGAAACAAATTTGTTTTTAAATATTTCCAGTCAAAATCAACTGATAAAAAATTATCGGAAAGCATAACGGATCATATTATTATCTAATACAAAAACCAATAAGCGAATAATAATTTTAAATTTATTTAACATTAAATTTTGCATTTAGAGTTTCTAGAATTTTACAAGTGCAGTGAGTTTTAAAGGAAACGCATTTAGAAAATGCTCACATAATCAACTTAAAGAATAATTAAGAACATTTTAATTTAATTCGTACAGAATATTTGGAAATTTTTTAAGACCAACTGCAAATGAAATTGAAATAAATGATTGATTGTCGGCTGAAGCCAAACATGCCAAACATATTTTTAAGCCAGCCGACCACCGACATGGAGAGCTCAAAAAACTTTATAAAACAACAAGTTCTTAGGGCGAATTATAAATGTAATTTTAACTGAACACACACACACGCACGCACACAAACGACAGCAAAAACTAACTCAGTTCAATCAAAAACGTACCAAAATAACCACCCACATACAAAGTTTGACAAACGTAATTATATTTCAGTAAAAACTCTTCACCGAAAGGTGACTAATGAGTTTGTTCTGGTAAACTTTTCACCAGATTATGTGACACCTCTCTTTTTGTAAATTGGTTTGTTTTTTTTTAGTTCATCATGACTTTATTGGAATTACACACTTTGTGGTGAACAAAACGCTGCCTTGTTTGAGTAGTTGTGTTTGTTTAGTGGTGCTTGGAAAAATGCAAATAGTCAGTCACAAGCAAAAACAAAAACACTACATTCAAAAACTGCAGCATATCAATTTTTTAATCAACCTCTGCACAGCATCCAGTGGTGGCATTTGCATTTAGTGTTACTTAGTCTGATTGATTTAAAAAACAATTGTGGTAAAATTTTAGTCCCACTGATGCATAAGAATAATTCTTTAGATTTTATTTCCCTTAATTATATGTAGATTTTATGGAGTTTTGCAAATATTTATTACAAAAAAATTATGTCAAACACATTTTTCGAATAAATTAAACAGCAATTTTAGTTAGATGATTTCCAATCGATTTGCTGAAATATGGTGCGAAGTTATACCATTAAAATGAACAAAATAGCCAACAATTATTCATTAAACAAATCATGCCAAAAATGTTTGGTTTTATGCACGCATGTGCGTGTGTGTAGCAGAGATGGAATGCTATAGATACTTTTCTTATTAGCCCATTATTTGTGTATAAAAAATTTATTTATTTTTTTAATTTATAACTAGAAGAGGTAAAAAGACATTAATATTAATATTTACTGCTATAAATACAAGTCAATAAAAAAAATTAATGTAGACTTTTTTTTTACTTTAAAGTCTACGTAATTTTTTTTTTTTTTTGATAGTTTTTGAAGTTTTTTAAATATATTTTTTAAACGTTTTATTGTGACTTAAATATTTAGCAATGTTAACAGTTATTTTACATTTTTTAATGCTCCCGTAGCTTTCATTTCAAAAAAAGGACAATAAAGGCTGCTTAAAATAATATTCGAATATTTCTCAATCTTGGATATGATAATGCCAAATAAAAATAATGCAAAGAAAAAATATGGTTGAGGCAACCATATTCTGGTAGAAACATAGTATGGTTAGATTTATGATTGCTTCTAACCATATATATTTTTAAATCAACGATATTATAAATAGCTTTCAACAGCAGATGTTGCGGTTCAACCCCCGGTCAGAATAAAAAAAAATATATTTTATATAAATATTTTTAAAAAAATTTTTAATTTAAATAAAGTTGTTTTATTCCATTGATTTTTCTTTTCTATTAATTTGTATTTATTTATTACATAATATTTATATTAATATTTTTAAATTTTAGTTGACTCTACCAGGACTGGAGCTTGTGAACACTTACTTAAGAAGTATTAACTCGCCACTTAACCACTTCAGCCACAAAGCT
Organism: Thelaira solivaga; assembly: GCA_947397855.1. Taxonomy (NCBI): domain Eukaryota; kingdom Metazoa; phylum Arthropoda; class Insecta; order Diptera; family Tachinidae; genus Thelaira; species Thelaira solivaga. The sequence goes on along the minus strand of OX377611.1, from coordinate 44,695,968 downwards.
CAGTTGAGTTTGAACGATTAAGTTTTTTTTTATACTCAATTTATTTATATGGTTGCCGAAGAGACAAAATAGAAAGCAATTTACATTCAATCATGTTTTTATCATTATTATGTTTGCTATGAACATATTTATGGTTTCAAGTAAAATTTTATCGAAAATTATATGATAATGATATGGTTGATCTATGACGCTAAACATAATATGGTTAAAAGTAACTAGAAACATGTTTATCGTGATCATAATAATGTTTAGATGCTTCAAATTAATAATAATATTTTTGTGAAGAACACACTATGTTTGCGGTGACCATATTCAACCATCTTTTTTCTTTGCGTGAACTGTTTATGTTTAATCTAATTGTGTGCGCTCTGAACAAAAAATTGAGATTTAATTATTTTTACTGTACCCAGAGGTTCAAGATTAAGGCTTCGGATGAAGACAATTATAGTGATCAGTGAGAGCCAGATTCAAAAACGACAGACAGTCCATGACTATAGTAGTTCTTGCAGGCTGACTGTCTGATTTCACGTATAGTCTTACCCCTTGTCTTTCTCCTCAAATATTCTCCGATGCAAATGAAAAGAGCTTAAACTTCTGTCTGAAAGATTCTTGAATGACCTTTCGAAAGTTTGAGTAATAGATACTTATTCCAGTATTGCCATTTTTGCCGTTTATTTTCGATTCCAATCGAAAAAAATTTTCGATTCGAAAGGAAAATCTAATTATATAGTTCGTTAGAAAATCCAGCAGCGTTGTATTAGCAATTTCAATTTAAATTTTAAATGAAATTTTACATACACTTTTTCGTTCAAATACCATTTATTTACAACCAAAAACTTGTTTGGCCTGGCAATTCATAAAATAGCAGAGTTTAACGTTTTTATTATGTATGTAAAAAATTAAAAAAAAGTTCAAAAATGCCTGGCCAGGTCCTTTTTTAACTAAAGTAGATATCATATACAAGCTAACTTTCTTTTTTGAATATGGCTGTAAGTATTTTGGAAAAATTACTAATTTTTAAAAAGTACTAATGGGCAACAAATACATGATTTACAAAAGTAGTTTTCCTAGCTTGTTAAGCTTTCATTCCAAATGAAATTATCCATTGAAAAGAGATAAGCAAAAAATCATTTTGCTGCAATTTCTAAAAAATTATATAAACAAATTAAAACTGTGTCCATTGGTACTTTTGAATATGGAGAAGTCGACTTAAGCTCTAATGCCTTATTGCTACAGATCTTATGATTTGTTTTGTTTGTTAGTTAACTTTACGATTTTCATTTTGGTCTAAAATTTAAGAATAATTTGCTGATGTTGAAGAAGATTTGCAATGGTTGTGATATCTCTCAGAATTCATTGTTCTACATTTTTTTTATAATTATTTTTTGTGAATTTATTATGACAGTTAAAACAAAAATTTTATTTCATTTTACAATTAATTTCTTGGCATGATTAATTTAATGTAGTTTTACGTCATAATATTTTGATCACATGAGACATATCTCTAATTATCAAAAGATATAATAAAAAAAAGTAAACTACACACATAACTTTAGATCAAGGTCACCTTAACCACATTTTTACTTTGAGTGTGTTTTTTTTACTGATCAAAAAACAAAATTTTAATACAATATTCAATACATAAACATGAGAACATACTAACGTAATAAAAAAATGTTTATTTATCTATCTTTTGTCATTATCAAGACAATATGAAAAATGTTATTTTAGTCTATTTTTAATTTGAATTTAGCAAAATAAAAACGAAATATTTTAAATAGCTTTTATGCAACAGAGATAAAAATAGATAAAAAAAACCTGCGCCAGAGAAACAAATCAAAAAGAATGGCTTTGAGGTACAGAAAGAAAACATACAGTGCCCTTGGCACTCTGAAATTTTTAAAGATTTAAGTTTTACATTTAAAGAAAATATATATCTTCTGAATATTTTTGAGTAAATCTTGCAAATTCGAATCTTTTTCCTCAGTAAATTTGAATTATATTTTATATCATTAATTTTATCAGATAACTCTTTTATTAAATTTATATTAATAAAATTAATTTTCTATTTGTCTGTTATAAAAAAATTTTGCTTCAAACGGATTTTTCTGAAATTTGGCAAATACGCTTTCTTTATCATGAATATTATTTCCCTCGAATTTCACTTTCACTAGGATTATAATCATGAATGAATTCCCTTATCATAAATAATATTTTCTCTTGTTATGTTCACTTTTTTGCTTTAATCTGTTCACCTACTTTTTTCTGGCTAACACAAGTATTTTTGTTTGTTTTTTTCTTAAAATTTAATTATCAAGCAGAATTTAGCAATTTTCCAACAAAAGAATTAAAAAGTGGTTGTCCACCTATAAAGAATTCATTTATTTTCTTATAAAATCGTTTATCCACAGGAGTTGAAACCTTTACCACAAGAGCCATTCGTAAATTAAAAAAAATTGTTCGTCTCTTGAAAACTTAGATATCGTGAACAAAATTTCACGTGAGATTCCTGATAGCAATTTTCCTTTTGAGTGGAATGAAAATTTCAAGGGAACAAGAATGTCACTTTTATTCGAGTTTTTTTTTTCTTAATTATTCTTTCAGAAAAAACTTAGTTTGTTTTCAAGATTATCAGTGGTGGCAAATTTATCCTTATGGGAAATGCTCCCCCTTTGTACCTTTTTATAACAAAATAATAAAAATTGGTTTTTAAATTATAAACTCATATTTCTTAAACGGATTCCTGTGAAATTTAATACACATAATCTGAACTTTGTCATTTAGTTTTCAATGAAATAATTAAAGTTTGCTTTATTATAATTAAAATTCTAAAATTAAAAATATTATTCCTGGAACTTCAAAGAGATATAAATCTAATGATATAGTCGTGCATTCATATCAATCTATTACTTATCCAATAGAATTTTTAAATTCATTTAACCCACCGTCAATGCTTCCACGTGAATTCATTTTAAAATTGAACTTGCGAGTTCAACTTCTAAGAAAAATTTCTTCCCTAAAACTTTGTAAATGGTACAAGACTGTTGGTGAAAAGCTTAAAAAATGAACGACCTTGATTTTAACTCATATGCTCTTTGATTTTAAAAATACTTTATGCATTTATTATGCTATTTCTGACAATTAGTAAAACACTAGAACAATATGTTAAGGTAGCAGGCATTAACCTAGAGACTCTTTGTTTTTCTCATGGATGTTTTATGTCGATTGCTCCTGAGTTGGGAGCTAATCTTTTCGTATGTGCATCAGCAGGAAAAACCTGAAATTTTGTATGTATATTCATTCTCAATTTGTAACGAAATACAGCCTCTCTACTTTTATGACGGTCACTTTTTTACAAATTTATTTAAATTGCTTGTATTTCATTTTATATAATTGAAATAAAAATTAAGAATTATTTCTTTTTTTTTTTATTCAATTTTTGCAAGTTTGCCCTTGATATCTCAACTTAGATTTTTTCCTTTAAAAAAAAAAACACTTGGTTTCTAATATTTTATATAATTATATAAGAAGTTTGTTATAATTATAATTACCATTTTCAAATGACTGAAATTCGATGAGGTTGTATATATTTTTATTTTTTCAGGAATTACGAGTAAATATATTCCTTTTATTATTAAATTCCTTTTCAATATTTTAATATGCCGCAGTTTCTTAAAATTTTGCTCATTTAGTTTTTTTGTAAATAAAAATTAGTCATTTATTTCATGAGCATATTTAAAAGTAACTAAATTTACTTAGATAACAAAATTTTGTTACAAAATACAAAAATATAATATATAAATTTTATAACTATAATATCCAGTTTACGTGGGTCAATTTTGTTGTTGGGCGCCAATTATAAGATGGTGGTATTTACCTGTTTCTATTTTATTGTTGTTGTTAGTTTAATCAACAAGCTTCAGCAGTTTCTCTTATTCAAACAACGGTCTTCTAGAAAGTATATTTGTTTTTATTTAAAACTAATATTTGTATTCTGGAAGTCGAGAAATTCCTCTTTCAAATACTTTCTCCTTAAATCTGTTTTTACAAAGTTTTTTATATAAATATATTTTCAGGTTTTAACTTTTAATCTTCTAGTATTAAAATAGGAGGTATAACTTTTAACGTCTCACTTTTTACTAAAAAATAAAATTATATTTCAAATATTTTTTGTCTTCTTTTAAACAGTTTTCTTTTTACTCTGAATTTTTATATATACGCTCTAATTATTCTAAAAATTCCCTCTCATAGACCAAAGGACTGAGTAAAATCGAGTAAAAAGAGGGGTAAAACTATGGTACTCGAAATTTCAATATAGTAGTAATTTAAATGCAAATTTTGATCGGCAAAAGTTTGGGCTCTTTTATCAAATTAGTACGCCCCATGTGTGTTTCACATGAAGGGCTTTTTTAAATGCATTGTATTCAAAAGGGTATTTTTAAAAGCACAGATAGCTTGGGTCCTTCCATTTACTTGAACGTTAACATACCCAGCAAAAAATATTAAAAACAAGCGATTGGCATTGGTTCCGTAGAAGTCATGACGTGCGATTTCTTTAACAATTTTGTTACTATTTTAGCACTACAATTATACAAAATTATGCATAACTTATACGATGATAAAAAAAATAAACACCGAGTACTGAATTTTTGTAATACCTTGAATTAGCATTTTATTCAATGAAAATCTTTCAAAAAAGAACAACTTTCTTTTAGTGACACACTTTTCCTCAGTAGCTGAAATGCTCTAAGCTGTAACTGTAGTGATTTTTACACTTTTTTGCTGGGTTATTATGATATTTGCTATTAAACAAATATTTCTGTGTGTGTATTGAGTAGAAATTAAAAAAAGGAAGTGTTTTTATTTGATATTGTATTCATTAGCCTAATGAACCGTTTTATAGGCAGAAAGACATTATCGTTTTAATATTATTAGCAATTGCAAAATTAAAGGAAGAAATCAGTCAATTGAATTTTTCTATTACGAGTTATAATTAAAATATTTGCATTAATGTTTTAACAATATTTTTTTTTTACTTCCCAATGCTTTATTTAGACTACGAGTTATTGTTTTATTCTTCTTTATGCGAAACAAAAAAATTGATTTGAAATGCACTACAATAAAATATTTCTGAATTATGTGCTACACATACACGAGTACACATACACAACAATATACTGATGCTATTTGCTTTTATGTTATAACTTTGTTTACTTATTGGCGAGCTGGTTCACGGTCTAATATGTGTATTTTTTTGTTAACAGCAAATAAAGCGCAGAAATGAAATTTCAGAGAATTAAATTAAAATCTAGAATCGTAATCATTTAAAAGCCAGTATGGAAGTGTATGAGTAATTTTGTAGGAATATAAAGATTGTATTCACTAAATTTAAAAGAAAAGTTCAAAAACAAACGATTTAGTAATTGTTAAAATTTTCTTGATATTTTGATTGTAGAATCAAAAATTATATTTTATAAAAGAGAAAGAAGGTGTTGTGACGTTTCACCTTTAATTTTTTTACCACCCGCTTCCCACATGCATGTGTAAGTTCGAAAAACTAATTTTTTTACTACATTTTTCTAACTTTCTTAACTTTTGACGTTTTCGAACAGTAAAATGACAAATGAGTGTTACCCAGTATGTGATTTTTATTTATTTTTTATTTTTTTTTTTGTATTTTGAAAAACAAAAGTTGCGTTTATAATTAAATTGATTAAATTAAAAATAAATAAAAAAGAGCATAACGTTGCAGCCCATAAAATAAATTTAAGAATCAATTTCATATTTTTGACTTAAAAAAAAAAGAAAAGCAGCACAACTTTAAGTATGTGCTTACGATATACTCGTAAACAACGCGGGGACACACCGCAGCCGCTTTTAAGAAAAGTATGTAAATGTTGATAGTTTAATTAGAAAGACAAGAAGTAAGACTATTTACTTAATGTGAAGAATCAGGCTTCGCTATTTGGTATCTTTAAATAAAAAATGATGCCCATCGCACGTTTAAGAAACCAGTACACTTTTTTGACATCTCTCAAAGTATTAAGAATAACTAACTGGACTCAGAGAGGCGTTATCGTGGAGCAGATTCCAGAATGCACTGGATTCATACACGCAATAGCATGATTTACCATTTTGGAGGGATTACTACTGCTAACCTCAGAACCTGTCCGACGCAAAAGTCTCCTCAAGCAACCTTAGGTAAAACTTCTACACTGAAAGAATTTTGTTCAATGAATTTTTTCATTAATATGTATAATGGAAAATTTCATTAATATAGTGAAAAAATTCATTATTTTTCAACCAATGACACGCTTCATTAGATGAATGAAAACTTTCATAAAATATATGAAACGTGTTCATTATACATATGCATTTTAAAAATGTCTTTCAACTGCAGATGCCACGGTTCAACCCCTGGTTAGCGGTTCGAACTTGGGACACATGCAATTAAGAAGCTTTAACTCCACACTCAACCACTTCAGCCACGAAGCTCAGTTGAATTGTAATGATTAAGTTTTGGTTTTAGTTATTTTATTTATTGACTAATGAAACTTCTTCATTCTCACAATGAAATTATGAAATAATTAATGAAATATTTCATTGGGCTAATAAAATATTTTTAATGAAATCGTTTCATTCGATTTATGAATCATAATTCAGTGTAGGATTTGTTTATATAAAACATTAGACTTATGGCTTGTACAAAAATATATTTAATTCGCGGTACAAAGAACCTAGTGTAATAACAACCAGAATTAGTTTAGCTGCATAAGAGAAGAGGTATATTGAGGTCAGGTTTAAGTGGAGAAAACAAAAAGAAAGAAATCTGGGGATCGCACTGGTGTTTAGCTGTACTAAAGTTTCTTTGAGTTCCGGGATATGGCTCTTTATTTTAGCTTTTTACGAAATTAAGTACGTATTTGCAATTTAAGGTTATAATTCTATGAACTGTTGTCATGCAAAAATTTTTCTTTAATGTCAGACGAACAACAATTCATAATGTTGTGCAATCAAGTCCGATTAGCATTAAGTAGGCGTGTGTGTGTGTATGTATGTTTAGCAGTGCCAAACAAAATATATTAATTTCAAATCCTTAGCCAGTCCACCGCAAACTGGCTTTAAATATTCAATCAAGTACATGAACGAAATTGATTACAGTTAAAAGACACAAAATAGATGCTGACAATTTATATAAAATCAAAAATTTTAATTGATTCGACATCTTATGACATATCACATAAAATAATTTGTCATTTATGAACTACATATACTAGGATAATGCCATTATATTTGTCAATTAATATTTTAAATTCATTTAATGTTTCTATGGAAATTAGCAACAATTACTTCTTTTAAAAATATATTTTTTTTAATTTTTTTTTTTTTTTGAGGAAGTAACACTTTTTCTTAGAAAATTCTTTGTATGTATTGTAAATATTTTTTGGAAAATTCAAGATGAAGCTAATTTTTTAAAGTATGTGTTTAAAATCAACATGTTGGTAAGTTTGAAAATTTTGTAGATCGGAATTATGACTGTGATATATTGAAACATTAAAAAATAACAACAAGTAGACTCCGTTTTGAACTACATTACTAGGTCACCTGAGCCAGATAGGTTATGCATCAAGAAATCTGTGTCTCGAAGCAAGAAAACTCGAACACTTAATATAAAGTAAGAAATGTTTCCTTCTTAGAAGCTGCCAGGTAACTGCTTGACTTGAAGGATAGTCCTAATTTGCCGGCATGTGTACTTCAGAAATCTAAGTCGACGGCTACAAGTTGGTGACGTACCACCGCATGTTTTTCCCATCAACAGCCGCCGCCGATTAAGTCTACTTTGATCGGTTTAAAATTTTTCTTTGATTTTGATATAATTGAAATTTTTGGCATCTCTATGTTAAAAAAATGGTATGGTAACCCTTGAAGAATGCCACTCAAATGATTGATACATACAACATAAAAAATTTTAATCAAATGACACGAAGAAATATTGACAATTATTTTTCCAAGTTAACTTCCGAAAATCTTATTTCTTCAGAAAGCCTGACAGATATACTATCTACCGGTTTTAGCCGGTCCGTTTTTAATTTTAATTAAAAGTAACATTTTAACTACTCACAAAAAGAAAGAAAAATTTAATTACTATAAGAAACTATTACTGCTTTGCTTTCATTAGCTTTTCTTTTTTTTTTATAGCACACAAACAAGCAATGAGCTTTTGATTTTTATTTGAAAATCGTTAACTTGTATGTATATAAACTCAAATTTTTTAGAGACATTTTTATTAATTCAGGGATAATCTTTATCTTCTTTAGAAGAAAAGCCTTTAAAACGGTACTACGCTACTGGTTTAAAAAAAAAACTTGTTGAAATTAGGCATGTGTCAAACTAGTTCAGCTGATCTCAAACGATCTCAAGCTCGGTCTCGAACATACTAAATGATGTAAAGTTTAATTAAACTGACACTCTATATCCTTTACTGCATATTTTTCTTTAACAGTTTTATCACAATTATGTAAAAATCACATTTTTGTTATTGAATTCAATTTATAAAAACTTTAACCCAAATGCTTTCTCTTTTTAATATTTTCACTTTTATAATTGCATCACTCTTAGTACGTTCGAGACCGAGTTTGAGTTCGTTTGAGATCAGCTGAACTAGTTGGACACAAGCTTAGTTGAAATTTAAATGCAGTTTCTTTACGAGTAATTGAAACACATAGAACCACAGTTCCTTAAAATTTTTGTTTGAATATCTTTCAATCCTTTGCAAAGCAAGGGAGTGTTTGAAGCCTAAGCTGTTATTTTACTTCCAATACAAAAGAGACCTTGTAAAGTGCTCTCGCTGCTTGCAATTTCCTTTTGCAGTTGGGATGTTTGCTACTTTCCTTTTTGTATATTTCTTTACTCTGTACCAGTGAGTAGAAAGCTGAAGATATTCCTCAGGGGACACATCTATCTTAACGATTAAGCGTACAAGAGGACAAAATTTAAAACGATTTATTGTAAATTGTTAACAATTCCAAAAATTAAAACACGTCTAAACAAAAGAATTATAGTCTTTCATGTATATTTTCAAACTAAATTATCAAAAGAAAAAATAAACAGCCTAAAGCAGAGATCAAAGAGACAAGATTTTTTATTTAAAATTATTTATTTGGTAAAATGTTGTATTTGCAATAGATTTTCTTTTATATTTGACCCAATAAACAACAAAATTTACAACCTCTTTTATTTAAAATTGCTATCAAAAGAAACTGATGTTAACTCTAATAAAAGAACCGAAATTAGTTTTCGTATCTTGATTTATTCATATTAAATAATAAACTTTTGTTTGCATTTTAAAAGGATTGCTTTCACTATAGTTTCAAAATAATTAAAAGAGAATAATAATAATAATATTCAGACATTTATGTACTTCCTTTATTCTAAAAATGTATTTTTTAAAAAAAGTATTGGCTTGCTTAGCATTTGTATGTAAAAACAAAAATTTAATATTTTGTATGGAACAAAGCAGTTGCCCATATCGGCAACTTCTGTTTTACAGAAAGGATAATGACATTATTGTCTATGAAATTTATACAGGAAAAATTATGCGTCAATTAAAAATTTCAAAGAAAAAAGTTATGATGAAACGACAACGTTTAATTCAAAGTCTACATTAATTATTTTGGACAGGAGCAATTTATGAAAATTTTGTAAGCGTAGGCAATTTAATATCACTATCAGGCAATGTCCGGCGTATTTCAGATATATATTTATTAAACTTAAATCGTTCAGTTTGATTTCTACGTCATAGTTTTAAGCCATACAAAAATTTAAGTATTTAAAATTAAAAAGAACTCTGCTTAGTAGGAACTATAATTTATTTAAACTATTTCTTTGGTCCCTTGAATTTCAAATTATCGAGAGTCGACTGTATTTAATTTTACAAGTTTATAAATTTAACACAACCTTTGGGTCAGAGTAGCTGAAAACTGTATTTTGCAGAGCTAATTTTCAAATTGATTTTGGTGTCCGAGTTTTACTGTTATCTACTAAATTCAATATGTGATATAACATATGTGAAATTTACTTAAATACGGTTTGATATATTTGGTTATAAAGAAAATCCGAAAAAAAATTTTTAAATGTACTCAGTAGCTTTAAAAGTTTTACAAAAATTGTCACGAAAAAAATGTTTTTTGTGCAAAATTTAGTTGTTTTAAGTAAAAAGGAAAATTATGTTAAACATAAGAACACAAAAATTTAAATTTTTTTCCATCCAAGTTCTAAATTTTAAACAAAACGCACAATATTTTGTTAAAAGCGATTCACAACTTTCGATTTTATTGAAAATTAAGTCAATCTATTACAGTAACAAAAAAAATTATTTTTTTAGAAACAAATGCATTTGCTATTGTTTCTTCGTCGTGTGTGACTGCAGGTGTGATACTGCTGTACGGATATTGCAATTTTTTTCACAATGAAGACTATCACTTAATTGATAATAAAATCAAATGCTGTTTATCGTTTTCAATTAAATATTTATGGAGCTACGGTGAACTCTTGCCTCTTTCTGGTTTTAATTATTTTTTGAAGCTTAAAAATTCATAAATTTTGCATAAAAAAATCTTTTTTCTTACAAAAGAGTGCACTCTTTCATTTTATGTTGGAATAATTCGATTGTTTCAAGCGCGGCGAGGCAGGTGGTACCATCTTGTTGAAACCAAATGCCTTAAGAGCTTTGTTATCATGTACGAGTACCTGTAACGTTCACAGTCACCCCAATGTCGAGCCGGATTTAAGAAATATTAAATTCGAAATTTAATAATTTTTTTCTTCTTCACCTTAAGGAATTAAAATCATCCCCTACCGCCATCTACATCTACATACATACATCAATTCATCGAATATATAAATTGAATAAAAGGTGCGTAAGTCATATTTTATAATTTAAAGTGGCACTAAAATAAAAAAAAGGCAAATAAAATATATGTGTGTATGTAAATGCGAAAAGTGTAAAAATGAATATAAGAGTACATATTTACATACATACATTGGTTTAATTACCTATTGCGATTGATCGTTTCGAGACTCTTGTTTTAATAACTTTTCGTTTTACTACTGAAAAAACCTAAGGTGCGTTTTATTTACGTGGACAGACAGAACTTGTGTGAAAGCTACGCAACAATAAAGAAGTTTTTTAAAACTAATTAAACCTGATAATTTTTATTTCATATTTTGTGCCTGGCGCGCAAGCATTTGTGGGTGCATTTGTTTCTCATGGATTGCAATACAATTTTCCAAATTTGACAACTCCAATTATTTTGTAAAAAAATTTAGGTATAAAAAGAAACATGGCAATTTTTTTTGAGGTGTATAAAGTGCATGTACCAAATTATAAAGAAATCCGTTGAAAAATGTGATTCTAATCATTAAAAAACTAATTATGATTATTTTGTTCAAAAATGTAGGCGTAAAAGTAGGCATGGTCGGCAATTTTCGTTAAGGCTCAGAAAAATTTTTAAGTTAAAAAATTTTTTTGATTATTCGGTCTATAAAATAGTCGCAAAAGCAGGCATGGTCGGTATATGACGTTTCTAGAGATACAGTGAACGTATTAAATTTTAAATAATAATAAACAAATTTAAATTGTTTTAATTGTGTATAAAGTGGGCGCGGCTGATCCAAAAGTATATGGATATCTTCCTTGGAGTATAATAAACAATAACACAAAATATCAGAAAAATTCGTTGGAAAACACAAAAGTGCATAACGAACAAACAACTAAAACAAAAAATTTATTTTATTTAAATAGATAAAATCTTTACGTACAAGAGTAAAAAACCATTAAAGTAGGCTTATCATCAGAATAATAGCATTTTAAAGTTTTAAAACAAAAATTTCATAGACGCAGATTTATTTTAAAGTATTTTTGATTGGTTTTTAGTATTTCGTTTTCCTTGCTGGAATTTCAGTCTGAATTTTCATTAGTAAAACTCTTTTTTATCAAAAGCATAAAAAGCACCTTTCTTAGCAGCCGTCTTTGATATGCAAATAAGATTAAAGTCAAAATATAAAACATAAATAAAGATGTTTACAGCCTCTAGTCTCTGGCGTATTTGCGGTTTGTTTATATTCGAATTATTTTCATTTTGTGAATTATATTTCTTCCCTTTTTCTATTAAAACTTTTTTAACATCTTGATTTTTATTCAGATATACTTTTTGGTTTGTTTTTGTATAATAATAACACTTTCAAAGTAAATGTAAAAATAAATGTTCTTCTACATATTTGCAATAGGGTGGATCGTAATGTTTGTAGAGAAAAATGTTTAATTTTGCTCATCTAAATAAAATAAATTATATTAAAATTAAAAAAAAAAATTTAATTAAAATTAAAAAAAATATATATTCTTGCGCTTGCAAGACCTGTTAACTATACGACTTTTAGGCGGTGAAATTTTTAAAAAATACGGTTTTTGAAAAATGTTTAATTATGGGATAAATATATCCCAGTAGTAAATAATTAGACCTCATACTTAAGTATTCAAAAGTAGAAAATATTTATTTTTATTTAAACATTTGATCTGTATGATCTGCTCTCCCCATATTTATTGCCGAAAATCATAGCTTAGTACCACCTTTTAGTTACAGTTGTTTATAAGTAACACATCTTCTGTATCTTTCCACTTGATTGCTAATATCCTTTCCCACATACTTCTATTTCACTGCTATTTTTCTGGGACTTATATTAATATCCCCACAGTATTGAAAGGGTTAAAACAAATTGAAACAAAATTAATACCTTAAAAAACAACCTCTTATCTCAATAGTGTCATAATTGCAAAAACATGATTTAGAGTTTGCGATTTTTTAGCACTTTTTTCTTTAAGTTTATATATTTTATTCTGAGAAGAATAACGTTTAAGATATTTAATTTACAACCAGGCTCCCCATATAGAAAATTATAGCTCGATTACAGCAGACGACAAACAGCTGATTTGCAGCTAACTAAAAATTTTTACATGCCAACTTTTATGAAAAGAAAATCGAATCGAAATTGTGGCTCACTAAAAATAGGAATTGTTTTCTATGTGCGAATGCAAAAGTCAAAATCAGTCACTTGTTTGCTTGTTGTCATTGGCACATTTTCTTTTTATAAAATTAACACAAAACGCACAGAAGCTACTTAAATTTCTATCTTATAATATTGATCTTTTAAGAGTCAGCATAAAATTTGTTTTATAATTAATAAATAAAATTTTTAAATTTTTCTTTACAATTTGGTGTTTCTGAATGTGTGTGCGTGTTTAATATATTTCTTTCTGCTCTCTTTCGTTGAGAGTATAAGTAGTGTATCATATCGTTTTTTTTTTAAATTAATTTATGGTTTTTAACTGGCGATTAAGTTATGAAACCCTTGTTGTGACGACATGTTATTTTGAGAAGCCTTACGTTGAAAAACGTAAAGCCAAGCGAACGATAAGTCAAAAGTTAGTGAGCCGCTTTTTCAGTCGAAAATTAGTAAATGGTTTTCTTTCGCTTTCGTTTTACATTGAAATAATTAGCCTGACAGTTAATGTTTTTACAGAATATAAAATAAGACCTAGAGAAACAATTATTTTGTTAACTAAAAAAAATATTTTTTGATTTATGAAATTATTGAAGTTAATGGGCGCTTTGTGCGACAGCTTTAATTTGTTAAACAAATTTTTCTAAATGAATGAATTAAGCTGACGAGAGAAAATTTACAATAAAAAACTTTTGTACGCCCAAAAAATATTGTACAGTAAAAATTAACCGTAAGTCATTATTATATTTAATTTGCCAACGTTTGTGCAGTTTAACAACATGTGCCATTGCAATTCAAGTGATTTCCATAAAAAAGAATTAAAGTTTTTGATTACTGCTGGTTAAAAAAACTTATTACTGCATTAAATTTTTTTTTTTTTTATAAATTTCTGTATCCCCCTATTGTGCACATATTCGTAATGGTTAAGTGTAACTTAACACACAAACACACAGAAAATAAAAATGTTTTTTCCGTTTCCTTTTATTAGACCAAAAATACGAGTACTTACTTACGTATGTAAATGCTTAAGTGTGTATGTGATCAGTTAACATTATCATCACTACCATCATCTACAATTTTATATAAAACCAAAAAAAAAAAAATAAATTGTGTGTTTTAAAAAATGTTTGTGGCTTTTTCTTTTTCAATTCTTTTTTATTTTGAAAAATTTTCTTTAAGAAGAAGTCATTCTACCGTTTGAACTCTACTCGTATCACCACTATTACTCGTATTTATGTATGTGTTGTATCTTCATATTAAGGGAACATTTGCTTCAATGTTTGTACGAAAATTATTCAGATTGTCTACGTAATTCTATTTGTATGAGAATTTAGCCAGAATATGTAACAAAAATTGTACCCGTTTGACTAGTTAACAACCTTGTCTGGGAAAAATTTATTTAAAATGCCTTCTGGTTAATTTCTAGATCACATTTACAAAAGTAATATGCCTAGAAAAAATTTTTTACTGGGTTATAACACATACACATATGCATGTAAGCATTTGTGTATTCAGCATGCTAAGCATTTTAAACGTAATTCTATTTTATTTGACGCAGTTTATGCCTTTAAGTTGTTGTTCTTAATGAATGTTTATACATTTCGATGGTTAAGCTTTTTGTATTATCCTCAATATGAAACAAGACTTTTAGCGGTAGCACTCATACATTAACAGTAACAGTAACTGTCCTTATTGCCTATTTCTATATCTATGGCTTAAAAAGACAATAATAGTGGTACTACTACTATAACATTAAGTAGAGAATTTATTGCTTCTTCACAAACAGTGGTGTCAACAATTTTCTAGGAAAACTCAACCAAAAAATACAAGTTTCTATTATTATTATTACATGTTTATTTAATACAAGAATTGAATTCTACGATGAAAGTTAATTAAAGAGCACTAGCTACTTTGGCCCTTCTTTGGCCTCTTATTAAAGAATGTATAATTTATAATTGTATGTATGAATTTAAAAGAATCAATCACCCTTATCGCGAATCTCAAGGGAATAATTTGTATATTCCCATGAACAATAATTTGGTATCGTCAATTGTTAGGGAATAAAATATATTTTCGAAACATATGTGGCAAGTCGAACATACTATTCTGAATTGATGTAATTTAATTGTTTATGTGTTTTTTTGTAATTTTCTTAATAAATTGTTATTATTCAATAAAATGCATATAATTTCGCTCCGATTTATATGTAATTAGAAAAAGAGAAGAAATTATTGTAGAAAATAAAAAAACGGATTTTAAGAGAAACAATGTGAGTGACAACATGAAGAATTGTTGGTATTATGTACATATAAATAAATTCTTTGCAAGTTCTAACAACATTTTCTAGCTAACAAAGCAGCTTTTAAATTCCTTTTAGATATATTGAACCAGAACTGCCTACCAGAAAGTCGTCGTGTTGTGCAGCTTGCAACATGTCTATGGTTTTTATAGCATACAAAAAATTAAAAAAGAAATTTTCTTTAGAAAGACACGAAATCTTAAATCTAAAAAACAATAAATCACATTTGTGTTATTTTTGGTTGTACTTCATGTACCACAAAAAAAATTTTAATAAAAAGGCACATAAAAAGGCAACAAAAATTCTAATTCATAATTAATATACTTTTTTAAAACTAAAAAAATTATCGCATTCTTACATGTTTACAGTCCATCATTGCTATTAGATTGCTTGATTTTCACTTCCTCTAATTTTATTTGCCGCTGCAACAATTCTAAATTTTATTCCCAATCAAAATGTTTGTGAAAAATGTCACAATACTTTTGGGAATAAAAATCGGCGATGCCACAATTTTTTCGACCATGCGAGTTTTTTCACTTACAAATATGTAATTCACGATTGCAACTTTAAGGAAAAGCGAAATATTTCGAGGGAAAAAATATTCACGATACGGGTGAATAATTACTGTGGCCAACTGCCGCCTTAAAATTGTAATTATAAGCTTAGGTTTTTCCCAGTTTGTTTTATTGAAAGTAGTCAGCAGTTTAGTCGGATATGTCTGTTATTATTTTACTATGATTTTTAGCCTTACGAATTATATCTGAATTGTATTGTATTTTACCACCATTTCAAGGTCCACAATTAATAGAGTGTGTATTTAGCGAACACACAATAACTAAGACACATATAACTTTGCCGTTGTGCTCATTTCTCATGTACTATTTTTGTGTGTGGTCCCTTGACTGCTTTCTAATCATGCTGGTTGGTCTTTACTCTTATGGAATTAATTTTTAGTCATTTCATTTCAATCACAAATACTTTAAGACACAATCGAGAGTACGTGCCACATAAAATCGTTTACGTCAATTTAATTTGGGCTAATAAAATGCTACTTTAAAGAAATCTAACTCAACATACGTATGTTTAGTTTAGTTTTACATAAAAATGTGCTTTTTGTTTCCTGTCCCAGTTATTTAAGAAAATTATGCGAGCTTATCTTCAGTGACTTTTTAACTGGAGAAAAATATATGTTTCGTATGTATTCAAGCTTCAAATCCACAATGAAACCGCAAAGAATTTTTAAATGAGAAACGTTTTTAGAATAATTGTTTATATCAGCTTTGTTCGTTCATTTTTATAAATTTATATTATACTTTTCATTAATGTTT
Source organism: Thelaira solivaga (assembly GCA_947397855.1). Taxonomy (NCBI): domain Eukaryota; kingdom Metazoa; phylum Arthropoda; class Insecta; order Diptera; family Tachinidae; genus Thelaira; species Thelaira solivaga. Next base: position 44,679,282 of record OX377611.1, on the reverse strand, counting down.
AAGTTTACTTTAAGTCCCATATTTATTATCTCAATGAAACAGATTAGAAAACTTTTTCAAAATGTTAAAAAAAAAAAAAAAACAATATAAAAAAGTAACTTATATGTGAATTACAATTTAATTATTGTTTTTAATTATATTTTAATTGCTATGCGAGGAAAATAATAATTATGATTATTATTACTACGGGTGTGTTGTGGGAGTCATTTTACCTAGATGTTTTGGGGCAATATCATACTAATTCGGTTGCCCATCCTGTTGTCACTGCTGGACAATCGCACAACTTCACCGCTTAATGTTTTTTTTTTTTTTGGGAGAAACGACATTTGCCATCATGTACTTCACGAATTTTACTCATGAGTTTAAAGGCCTGTCAGCAGTTGAACGTAGATTTTGATATCATTTCTACTGAGTTTCAGAATAACCTCTGCCATAACACACTCTGAGCTTATGGGTCTCTCTTTGTTTTTCGTCCTTGCTTAGTAAGGTACCAATGACTTTTTAATTCACCCGTAATTATTAAAGAAAAATATTCATTTTAGTAATTAAGTTAATGCATATGTGATTGATTGCTAAACAATCTTTTTTCTGTGAATAAATTTTTTTATTATTAACTTTTATACATTAAAAAAAAGAAAAATTTTATATTATACTAGCTGTCTTTACCCGGTCTCCACCGGTCTTCATCCGACCCCTCGTGTGTAGAAATTCTTAGACTTAGCAGATTGTAGCTGTTTTTACTCGGTCTCAAGACTTTTAACTGACGCGCGTGGCCGATGCTAGAATATACTCTGACTACTCTGGGAATACATTCATTTTATGTACCAAATTAAAAAAAATTCGTTAGAAAATAGAATTTTGTTTGTTAAATCATTAAATAATAGACGTAAATGTGGGAGTAGCGTTATGTTATATAGCAAATGTTACTCGCTGATAATGTAGCTTTATGTTGATTAAAGAATTTTTAAAATCGGTTGGGTAGTTATTCCGTTAAAAACAAAAAAACAAAAATACAAAACAAAACACAAATTTTTCCTTTTTGTAATGTAGTTTAGATATACACGCGTATTTGTCGTAAGAAGCACGAAAATTCTGTTTTGGCTAAATAATAGTGTGACTACATTTATACAAAAATAGTTCAAAGAAAGGAAACCATGTTAATGCTTCCTACGTTTGTTTTAAATGCTTTGAAATAAAAAAAATAATTATTAAAAAAAAATAACTTTTTTTTTTTTATAAAACAATTGAAAATTAAAATCAAATATGGTCACCTTGTTCTTCTTTGTTCATCGTACGTTGGCGTTAGAAATAGAAAATAAAATGAGAGTTCGCCGCGTTGTTATAGTGATTTTCAACCGACGCATTGTGATTCACTGATTATGTGAATTTTAATTTATTTTTGGGAAGGAATATTCAGGGCTTAAAATTCGTCGTTGTGTTCCTAAAGTGGGTGCTAGATTATCAATCATTCAGCGTCAAATTATGCATTTATGTTGGTGAAAAGACGAAATTGGCTGATACACACATCAAATTAATTGATATACGAGTAAATCAAATTTTTATGTGATTTTCTTAATGTGTAAAGACTTACAATTTACCGTCGCCAAAATACTTTTATTCTGATTTGCACATGAAGAAAAAAATAAGATGATGTTACAAAAAAAATGTTATTTCTATCGCATTGGTACACACTCAAAAAAGATTGGTTGTAAATCGATTACAATTTCCAAATATCATTTGTTTAAACTAAAATTTTATCATAATAATTGAATTTTTACCCATTTGACAGATAATCATTATTTGTAGCCATTAAATTAAGTTCATGATGAAAAGGCGATTCTCACAATTTTAATATTGTTTGCTTCAACCGATATATCATTGACTAAAACAAATAATACAGATTCGTTGGAGACAACTACTTGAAATACATGTGGAGGAATGAAATACTGTTATAACAGTAAAATATTTGTTGTAATATCTAATTCGAATGGAAATTCAGTATTAACAAACGATAATATTTTGCCTTAATGAATTTGTTGTTTAGTTTTTGACATTTCTCAAAAAAAGTGAAAATTGAAATTCTAAAAGATATGTGTTTAATTTAAAACAAAGTGAAATAATTTAACACTAAAATTATTGCTATTGTATAATAGTTGATGGGTGCTGCAATATCAATGGACCATTAGCCGCAGGATATAAGCTAGGTGAGTTTTTTTTTCTTCATATGACATTATATTGAAATATTTAGCCAATTCACAAAGTGTGTTAAAGTATCCTAAGTGTAGTATTCGTCCTAAATTTATGACTGTCGTAAAAATGTTGTTGGTATTTATTATATAAAAGAGATTTAGGACATTACTATTTTATTTCCTGTGTTATTTAGTGTGCTATTTAATCAACTGTTTTTTGTTGACACAAAAATAATTTCCCCCCATTTTTATGAAATGAAAATTGGAAGCAAAATCTAAATTGATGCAATAAAAAATTAATAAAATGGAGAAAACACAAGGAAATATTGAGGTAAGTTGTGTATTTACATATAATCTTTGACGTTTAAGCGAGTGTATTCTTTGGCAATATGACAGGCCGTTCACAACAGTACTATTTTATCTAAGTAGTAATTTATAACTTAGCCATTTACGAAAGTTTGTGAATTGACTAATTGTTTTTGATTTATGTATTATTTTTCCGATAAATATAAGCAAATTGTGTGTCTAAATTGGAAGTGGACAAACAAGGATAAAGGATTATATTTTAATTTAAATGTTTAAGTGTTGAATTTTAAATTTTGTTTTATTATTTTTTATATTCTTTTGTTAACTTTTTTGTATGTTTTATATATTTTTTGTCACAATTTGGCTTGTGACTTTAATAAATAGTGGAAAATAAAAATTTTTTAATTATTTCATTTTAGTGGCAATACCATTTTGTATTATATCAGTTGTGAATGCCGAATTGCTTCAGTTGGTGTACTCGAATTCTATGATAGTTCATGCAACCGCCTAAATTGGCAACGAATTCGAGTATCACAACCGAAGTTGTTTTTTGTGTGTACTAGGAATAAAAAAGCCAATTTGGATGAAGAACTTTAAAAAATTACAAAAAAAACTTTTTCTCCATTTTTATTTTAAAAACTTCCGCGATGGGCACTGACCTTCATCCAAAAAAAATAAATTATGATTACAGAAGTGGTGCCAGGCCAGCAAATTTTGCTCAAAAATCAAACTAGTTTTGTTATTAATCAAATACAATTGACGTCCATTTTTGAAAAACACGCATACACACTCATGATTGGCTAGCTCCCCCATAACACATTTACTTTTTATAAAAATTTCTTATCTTAAATAACAGCAAATCTTATATTAAAATGTTGATTATCAGCAATGGCCACGTCATTCCATTAGGTAATAATCAATTGTGGAATATTATTATGTTGTCTGTATGCAAACATATTTGCGGTCAGTTGCATTAATTACTCATTTAAATACATGCATGCATATATGCATATGAGCAAATACAGGGTGGCCCAAATAAGACCAGCTGATGTGAAACACAAATACCTTTTTTATTTTTTAACATAATTTATTTTTTCTTTTTGCAGATTATAACTGAACTCTTGGAAATTTAAAATGAATACGTACAGTCCACAACAATGCATTAAAATTATCGATTTTTATACGATCAATTGTTCTGACGCAGCGAAATTATCGCCGTTTTTTTTTAACGTAAGATCAGCGCCCACATCTTCCATGATTACAAGTTTAGTTCGCCGTTTTGAGGAACTGGGTTCAGTTGCCGACCGTCCAGGAAGAGGTGTTCATCGAAATAGTCGTACTGAAGACAACGTGGAAGCTGTGCAGCAGAGTGTTGCAAAATGATCCATCTGTCTCAACTCGTCGCCGTTCCGGCGAATTGGGTATACCCAGAACAACATTACAGAGAATTTTAAAGCTGGATTTTAAGATGTATCCATATAAAGTTCAAATTGTGCAACAGGTTCTACCTCAAGACCCCCAACAACGACTACAATACGCTCACTAGGTCTCATTTGGGCCACCCGTTACAAGTAAATATTTTATTTTTTCCATACAAAATATGTACATAAATTAAGAAAAGTAAAACAATTTGTGTATTGGTTGCTTTCAAATACTCGTAGAAATGCAAAATGTATTATTTGGTTTCTCAAAAAAAAAAAGAGCTGAAAAAATAAAAAACCAACACAAAAATATGAACGTGTTATCTGCTGCATTTATGTCAGTATAGATGTATATACATAGAGATTTACATATTTATTTATTTTAGAATTTAATTTTATACAATCCTTTTAAACTCTGCAAACTCATCAACTAAATCTGTAGAAAAAGGCATGGGACAAAAAATATAAAAAAAAAAACTTTTTGTTTTAAACAAACACCTTCATCACTTCAATACAGGTACACACAAACACACATACACACACGCTCGTAACTACAAAATGAATATTCAAAAAGGCTTGATATCCTTGGTTTGTAAATACATAGTTTGTGCATGTGGATGTTGTGTCCACATGATGGTACTTTCATGAGAATGGAAGTGTTTGTGAAGGAAGTTAGTGATTTGGTTTTGTGTGCTGTTAGTAAATAAGTAAATGCAAGAGTTAAAGATAGTTTGTTTATTTTGTGGATAACAATTTGTCCAAAGGATTGTGGCTTCACACCTTTTATGTGTAAACTTCTTCTTCGTCTCTTATTGTTATAAAAAAATTAAAAAGAGAAACAAATTTTTTTTCATCTACAAGTGTGTTTATTTGTGTTTTAGTTTGGCTTTAAATGAGGACAGGGTACTGTGTGCTTCGGTTTATATACTGCAACTATTTATGCTTTTTTTAAATAGATTTTATTTGTTTTTTGTGTAACCTAAATCCTTTTTTAAGTATTTTGTTATCAAAGCTGTTTGCTATTAAAAAAAAATATAAAAAATATCAGAAAACAAAAAAAAAAAAATTAAACATAAAAAAAAAAGAATGTGAGTAATACACATGTGAGTTTAAAAATTTGTTTTTCTAAACAAACAGGAAACGGAAATGGTATGAAGGAGCGGACTTTATTTTTGCTATAAGATAAAAAAAACAAATGCAAAAATATATATATATAAATAAATGGAGAGGTTAACGTAGGATACAAAAACAAAAATTCAAAAAAAAAAGTGGGAAACTAGTTCTGTGAGAGTGTTGGTGAATATGTCTAAGTATGCACACACATTTGGTAAAAACTTTTATAATCAATTCGTATGTAAATAGAGTTATTTAATTGATGGCTGACAGGAAAATTAAATTATATTATACAATAAACAACTATCTATGTGCATATACGAGTATGTGCATACACACGTGTATGTATGTTTACTTATTCAAAAAAATATTTTGTTCATCTTATAACATCGTCTTCTTTGGTTTATCTTTCTAAAAGTATAAAGAGGAAAGAAAAATTTGTTATATTTGTTTGTATTGGATAAGCTTTCAGTAGTTTCTGAAGCGACTTTAAAAATTTGTTTACCAAAAAAAAAAGCTACAGTATAAACGATTAACATAATAACACAACGCCATGCCCACTTTTTCAGCCACTTTTCAGTGATTTAGCGATTATATTAGCAACGACTTAAAAAAAATTTCGGATTTTTTTTTATCAAATTAACTCTATTAAGAAAAAAAACGGTATATTTTGGAAACATGATTTTTTTATTTTACTCGTTTATGCTGTACCTTTTTGTTGGTGAACAAATTTTTTAAATCATTTCAGTAGTTTCAAAGCTTATCCAATGCAAACAAATATAAAAAATGTTTCTTTCCTCTCTATAATTTTAGAATAGATAAACTAAAGAAAACAATGTTATAAGATGAACAAAATATTTTTTTTTAATAATTTTTTTAAGTCATTATACTTGTTAACAAAAACGAAATATCATTTCTGTGTAATTTATTTAAAGTTGAAATTAACGACATTTAATTTTTCAATGTATCAAATCAGTTAAATTATTTTAATTAAAAATATAGATAAATGGCTGCTGGTTTAAAAATGTAAACTGTTCGAAACTTCTCTATGGAGTTGCTCATACAAGAGCATAAAAACTTCAACCATAGAATGAGAGTGAGTAATGGAGAAGTGTTAATAATCAAATATTCAAGTAAATGACCTTAACTCCATTTAAATTATTTTACCTACGTATCTTAAAATTTGTGATACTTTTTATATATATTTTTCTATGTATCTTTAATGGCAAAAGAGTTTGCTTATTGTATGCAGTCCTTTATTCAAACACGTTTACGCATACACAAGCAATTGTGTGCACATGCACAGACGAAACGTTTCAGATTGTGAATTGTTTGTAAACATGACAATCGCCATGTTTATTATCTTAAAACATGATATTGGAACCATTTGGAGTGTGTACGTACGTGTACATGTTTGTGTATTTGTGTGTGTATGTTCGTTTGTTTGTTTGCATGAAAATGTTTTAATGCATTTGTTAATAATATTTATTCATGTAAATGTTATTTGTAATTGAAACCTATCATTTTCATGTGTATCAATTACTTCTGGGCTATTTAATTGCATGTCGTCTGTTTGCATTATCTAAAAATTGATGTTCGTACTTGACAAATCTCCAGGCTAAAATTCGCATGTTCATGTTAAAAGACATACAAACTCTCATATCTACACACACACACACACACACACATACTCAAATTGTTGGCTTATTTTTAATTATTATTTAATATGTTTTTGCTATAATTTTTTTTTATCGATATTAAATTTCTATATGTAATAATTTCTATTTGGAATTTAAAAGTTTAACAAAATATTAATCTTTATTTGTGCTTAATTCCAGAAATTGTGTTGGTTTTAAAATTTATTCTTTTCCTCATGATATTCTCATGAGTTATTTATTCAGTACAATAAGTACTGAAGGGGAGAGCATACCTATATGGACCATTTCATCAGACGCTACTCCGAATCCTCAGTAGGTTACTCCCAACGTTTCTTGCAAACATTAGAACCTTTATATTGTAAATAAGAATTATTAATCAAAAGTCACAAAAAAAATTCAAATATTCAAACAAAAAACTCAGTAAGCATTGAACTGAATAAACAAATAAATTTTCCAACCAACATTTTTAATATTGAAAACTATATATTCTATTTTTATTCTTCTCTTCTCTTTTACATTTGAATGCCCGTCAAACCATAAGAAGCTCGAAAAAGTCGTAATAAATGACTTGTATAACTATTATGTCGGAACAAAATATCTGTACTTGTACTAAAGATTTATTAATTTCTCAATGTTAACAGAGAGTGGTACTTAAATATCTTTTGACACAATGAGTTCAATTGAACTCTAGTCAAAAATATTTAGAATTCAGGATATTGTTCTACCTAAAGCCACAAAACAACTATTTCTTTCTATTAATATTTTATTAAAAAACTTTATGTGCAAAATAATAGTAGCAAAAAAACCCTCTATTGTTTGACATCAAGTGTCAAGTATTGGTACAAACTCTTTTTTTTTCTTTTTCCCACAACCGTTCAGCTATTTAATTTACTTTTCGTGATATATAAATTAAATTAAAAAAATTACAATATTTTACAGTAAATATTGCCTACAGATATTAAAGTAAAATTTTGATACTTAAACTAACAATGCTCTTTGCCATTATTTTAAATAAACACAATTTACGTTTGTATATTGTCTTCTGATATCATGTGATTCCTGCCATTATAATAAAATTTAATATTTTGTTTATTTAATTTAAATAAATATGAAATCTCAATTACAAGCGACAACTCGTTTTTTTAATTTAATTTTTTAATTAAACAAACATTAAAGTGACAATGTTTCACTTTATTTTAATTACAAAAGTTGTATGAAATTCTTAAACGACAACAACTAACTAGAGGAATTTGAAAAAAAGAAAATTTCTAGTCATTATGATTGTTAGTACAACATTAAAAAAACAATATAAAACAGGAAAACGGAAGTTGAAAAGTTTAAGTTTAAGTTGCTTTAAATGCGACACAAATGTTTTTGACAATTAAAATTATTAAATGTTCCAATTAACCCTTAAATTAAGAAACACATTAAAGTTGCTGGGATATATTGCTTCATACATTTATTACCTAATGCTTTGGGTACTTTTTTCAAAAAGCAGCCATAATTTATGGCACAACAGCCCGCTTTCATTTAATAAATAAAATCTTTGAATACCTAGCAGCATAAATACATTTTAGAACTTTTCGCTCAATGAGTGTATGTATGTGTTAACGTCTAATTTTTAAATTTATTTTTGTTTCTTTTTTTTTTTTTGGTTTGCTGTATTACTTATCTTATTTCACAAATGTTAGTTTTATAGAAGACGAATATACGGTTTTTAATTCACGAATTTTAATGGAAAATTCCATTTAAAAAACAATTAAAATCGATTTAATTTAAATTTTTTTTTTTTTTTTTTGAATATGGCGGTCTTATTGACGAAAAATTTCAAATTCTCAACACAATAGGTTTTATAACAACTGCCGTTGTTGTGATAAAAACAGTAATATGTGGCAATTCAGTGTCGTCGTAGTGGCCGGCGTTGCCACTATTTTCTTTACGACAACGAGCATGCCACTCGCAAGAAGACTGAATATAAAGCAAATTATAAAAGAAAAATTAATTTTAAGCGATGTGTTTATATGAATACATCTTTTGTCTTGTTAAATGAGTGGTATTTTTTTTTTTGCATGAAATCTTTTTATTTTCAGTTTTTAGTCACATTAATAAGATGGCAAAAGTAAATAAAAATTTTGTTGTCATTATTTTCATTAAACACAACAAAAAATTCCATGATTTATTGGTACTTTTAAAGAATTTTGAAGTTACCTTATTTTCTTTTTTGTCTGGGATTTCTCATAATTTTTGTCTACTTATTAAGATTTAGGAAAATCAGTTAACAAAAGAAGGGTATAAAATAATACAAATAAAAATTAAATCAAATCCCAAGAAGTGAAAGATTTTTGCTCTAAGCGTTTTATTTCATTTTACTTTTTTGCGTCTTAAAATAAACTAAAGTATGTTTTCATGAGTTGAGGAATTAAAGGATTACGGCCAAATTCATAAAAAAGTCTTCTTGAATTCTTGAAACATGCAATAATTATTATAAATTTTTTAAGCAATTTACGTATTCATAAAGATCTAAGAGCTGCTCTGTAACCATTAAATTCCTTATTTCGTTAGGGCCATTCCTTTTTTTATTTATTGTAAATGATATTGATATGAAGGATGTTATGCACCCGACAATCATGTTATTTTTTAGCTACTTTGCTTTTTTAAATTAATTATTTAAAACCATTAAACAAAATTTTTAATAAATTGCGAGAATTTCGTATCAACTTGATTTCGTTTGTGAATATACAAAAATGAAAAGTGTTCGTACTTCATTAATGTAATTACGAGTAGTAATTTTGTGTTTGTTAATGAAATTATTAAATAAAGCAAATAATCACCCCTACTATGCAAGTCGATGGCGACTTTCTGTAGACTTTATTATCACTGTCGTATTACAATGACAATACTGTCGTCTCGTCGCTAAAATGGCATTATTTAAGAGAGTCGTGTTGGCGGTGACACATCGATAATTTAAAATAAATAAGTGTTACCTCTGTATATCATCAATTTATTTTTGGGAAAACTTTTCTAATATTGTATTAAATATAAAATAAAATAAGTTTTTTTATGTGAGAAAGTGAAAACTCTGACGAAAGAATATCAAAAAATTTTACACTGCAAAGGAAGTCTTAAGAAAAGGATCGAACATTTTTAATTTGTAGAATAGCAAATCATCAACTGAAGTATTTGAAAGTATTTATGGAAGCCATTAACATCCCTTAGGATAAATCAATTTCATTTTGTAGTGATTTTCTACAATTTCTACGCTTTGCACCTCTATAAAACCGTCTTTTACTTCAGGCGACAAACAGATGATTCGAGCCTTCCTAAAAAATTTTTACAAGAAAATTCTTATGAAAAGAAAATCGAACAATTACATAAGCCTTTCTATTTGATATTGCGCTTCACTAAAAAATATTTTTCTCTTTGTACGAATACAAATGCCAAAATCACTAAAATTGGCAAAAAAAATGTTCTATTTTCTAATATGGATTTTTAAACATTCAACATAAAATTTTCTTTTTAATTAAAAAATAACCCTCTTTTCAAAAAAAATTAACCTAGACTTTAAAGTCAACGTTAACGAAATTTTTCATATATTTTTTTTCATAAATTTTACTTTAAAGTCTACGTCAACTTTTTTTGGATAAGAGGGTAAAACTTGAAATTTTTTGTTTACATTTTTTTTGTGAATGTGTGTGTGTTTTAAAATTTTCTTTCTGCTCTCTTTCATTGAGAGTGTAAGTAGTGTATCATATTGTTTTTTTTTTTTTTTTTTTTTTTTTGAGTATATTTATAGTTTACAGCGGGTTTTCTTTGAAACTAGCGTTTAATTTGTGAAACTATTATTGTGACAACATAGTATTTAAGAAGGCAGAGTGAACGACAAGTCAAAAGTTAGTAGCTTTTGAGTAGCCCTAAAAAATATGGCGACAAATATGTCATTATTTCAATTCAAATCCGACTTGAAAGCGCCTCAAATAATACTGAATAACCATCAATAGTAATCAATAACATTTTTATGTCGTCACTGTTGTTTCTACTCTCCGCCGACTTACATAATAGGGGTAAATATTTAAAATTCATTTTTACAGATTGCAATATGGATAGAAAAATATGTGAAGCAACTGTTAAGTGGCACTTTTAAATTTTTCTTATAATTTATTAAATTTATTTATTAGAAATCCTTTTTTAAGATAAAAGCAAAAGCTTATCAAACATTTGTAACAAAAGTACATAAACATTTTAAACAAAAATTTTTTTAATTTCATCTTAGTTTTAGCTTAAAGCATTCAATAAAATCTGCGATATTTAAAGCAGACTATAAGCCTATTGAATTGTATAATATTGAACGTTTATTAATGTAGTTTTCTCTAAATTTGCCTATTTTGTCCACTATAAATACTGCTATGGGTTTCATGAGTATAGCTGTTAATAAGTATTTAGTACGCGCGCGATATCACAAAGAAATTGGAACGCTAAGCAAAAGTTAAACTATTGCACATAATAATAGATAATACTTGATAACGCTTTCATTCCAACTATGTTTTGCCATGATTTGAGAGTAGTGACTGCAGTTGTATTTTTTCTCACAGGATAAAGATTTTTTTTGTCACAACGCAACATCATATAAGAGTCTAAAGAAATCAGACTTGCGATCTTAGATGAAGCCAAGCTTCTGCATTTCGTTAGAAGAACTTTTTGCAAATGATTTCCGCAATTTTATTTTGATAGAAATTTTTTTTATTTACGAAATTTGGTGAAAATTAGCAATAATTGACACATAATAATGCATGCTTTAAAGGTCAGGTCAAATAGTTTTGTCACCACCCTCGTTACGGACATCCTCAAACACTTGCAAAATACATATTAAAAAAAGGAAATAAAAAATGCTGTTGGCAAGCGCAAATATAATCATTGTTGGTAAAAATTTCTTTGGCAGGTTCACATAAAAGCACAATTTAATTTTTATGTAAAATGTCTTACTTAAGCCCTCATATAACACTTGTTAAGAACAAATATTAGAAGTTTCCAAACTACAGCCAACCGCAAAGAATGAACGGAACAAAAACTTGGTAGAAAATTTATGGCTTTGCCCCTTTTTATTTTTGTTTAAAATAAATAAATGAGCGTTCATGTGTTCGTGTGTGTGTGTATATGAGAGAAGCTTTGCTGAATCCTGAATGTAATTTAAATTAATGCTAAAATACATTTAAAATAATGAAAACACCTTATAACCATCTACACCAACAATAAAAAAACATAAAAGGACCTAACAAATGCTGAAGAATTACTAACCAACAGTATAGGGGTTGCCTAAATAAAATAAATATTTTAAAGGGTTTTTATCCCATATTAAGTACACACTAATGTAACAACTTAAAATCGTAAATTTTTAATAAAATAAAAAATTTAAAACATTCTGCTGGTAGACAAAGAAAGAATAATCAAATGCAAAAGCAAAATCAAAAAAAAGAAATTAAGGATTGATCTTTTTTCCTCAGATTAAATGCTACAGGTGTGTACTTTTTAATTAAATTTAAAAATAAGCTTGCACAATCCACCTTAAAATTGAAAATCCAACTTCTTTTTGAAGAAATAAAAAATTAACGAGTAAATATTTATGAGAAGCAAACGTATGTTAAACTCTAAAATAAGAAATAACCGGCTCTTCTATGTAGCGGACATGCAATCATGGTAAATAAGTAGATTAAATTTAAAAAAAAACCTAAATTAAAAAAAAAAAAGAAATAAACAACATGAATAATGCTTTATCACCAGCGTTGCCATTCTATTTTTTAAGGCTAGATATGGCCTTTTTTTTCTCACATTTCGCTTCTAGCTTTTTTCTAGCCTTTTTTGTTTTTTAAAATAGCGTTAAATAGCCTTTTTTGGAAACATGAAAGAACTGAAACTGAAACCAAATTAGCTAAAATAATATTTTCGATAAAACTTTGATATCTAAATTAATAAATTTAGGTATTTTTCTTAGGTAAAAAAAGTATTTGACTTCTAACTTTATTCCTAATTGATTAATTAATTGTTCCATTTAGTATTTAGTTAACTATGTAGTACTAACGTTTAGTAATACTGAGGTTACTCGCTTTTAAGAAAGCAAGCGAAATATCAGCATAGAAATCGCATTAAAAATCTAAAAATAAATTATTACTTCAAGGAATTTTAAATATTATATTTTTTTTTTAAATTGAAGTTGAAAAATAATTGAATTCGATTATAAGTATTTAAGGCCGTGTGGAAAACAACAATATTTTCTTTAGTTTTTGATATTTCATGTTTTTTTTTGTGCTTTTTTTTTATAAAAATTATAATGTAACAAACACTTAGAAAATTTTGAGTTTTAAGCTGTAATTTTTTAACTTTTTTCCAGCTTATTTTTCGGCGTCATTTGGCTTTTTCTAGCGTTTTTTTTTAGGGAAATATAGCTTATTTTTTTGTAATTCCTGATGACACTGTTTATAACATATTGCTTGCGTTGCAGTGAGTTATACTCGACAACATTCGATTCGATTACTTTGCGATGTGGCAAAGAACGTTTAAGCAGGGAAAGGTTATAATTGCTACCCGAAGGCATCTGATAGAATGGCGATTCCTCTGAAGCGGAAAAAGAAAGCAAAAGTTAAGAATTGACAAATAAAAAAGAAGAACGAATATGAAAAAGAACAGCTCCTTGATACCTAAAATAGTTGCTGCTTTCCATAAAACCAGATATTCAGTCGACTAAAATAGTTGACAATAAAGAAAAGTTCCGCAGATAGATCTTCATCCAGTACTGGGAATTCCCACTCTGACAACTTCTGCAGTAATCATTTGCTGGCAAACTCATTCCCTTCGCACGGCTACCAAAGTTTCAGTGACAGAGAAAAGGAGAGACATAAAGATATTGAAGAGAAGAATTTACTTAAAAAGAATAGTATCAAAGTTATTTAAGTGTAATTTCCGGCCACTGGGTTCTGACATATCATAATAAAATAGAATATATTGGCATCAAACAGCCTTTGTAGCTTGCATGCAGAATATGTGATTTATGATTGATCGGCTTTACGGTTTCAAGGGCAAGATTCTTCGAAGATTTTTTGTTGGCTTCAAGATGATAAATGAGTTCTCACTGAATAAAGTTTTCATACGAGGTCTGGATTTGGAACAGTAAATACAACGGTTTGGGTCTAGTTCCAGATTAAATAGGTTAAGGCCCATTTAAAGCATTGTGTGAGTAAATAGTATGACTTGTTTTTTCAAATTTACTCTACTTTATATCGTTATCAGTGTGGTAACCAGTTAAAAGATATTAATTCTTTTGTTTTAATTACTTTAAAAAAATATTTTAACGAATCCAATAATCGTCAATAAAATTTATTTACAAATCACTGCATTGAATTGCTTTTAGAAACTTCTTAATAGTGTTTTTATAGTTTTTTTACACTAGACTACATGTAACATCTTCCATCTATTCGCCGAAATGACAATATCTTTCCATATAAAATGAATCTTTACAAGATGTTTTTATTTTATTTCGTTTCATTCAACTTCTTTCGATAATTTTCGTGCCATCAATAGAAAAATACTCCAATTTTGCGATTTTAGTGGCATTACTGATAAGTAACATTCCGCATTTGTCTAAGATGTGCTCTGGTGTAAAAACCCTATAAGCGGAGGATTGTTAGACTTTTTCAATCAAAAAATATTTTTTTAATTTGTTATAATTTTTTTTGCGAATCACATCACTAGACACTTAATGTTTAAATAAATGTTGATTAAAAAAATTAAGAAGGAAAAACGAAACTTTAAATGCGTAATTAATTTAAAAACCAAGAGACTTTGATATGACGCCTAATTATGCTATGAAGCCAACAGGACACTCACACAATAGCAAATACACACTGACAGATAAATACATGCACAAAATAAACATGCAATCAAATGACAGTAACGACTATATTTAACTTTAGATACGATTAACCGCAAGAATTACTAATTTCCCATCTGACCTCACACAAAGTGACCATTCATTCTTCCCACATTTGGTTTGCGTTGCATTGTTTCATTGTTGCTGCTGTTGTAGCATAAACCATTTATAAAATCACGCGATTTGTATTAAAAGCTATACAGTTTAAAGCAACTCTCCACTCAACCCCGTTGTTACATTAAGTGTGAATTGGATTTGTGGAAAAAACGTTAAGAGCTACGAAGGCATAAACAACTCTTTGCTTGTACTTGTTTGTCAGTAATTTTAATTTTTTTTTATTTTTTTTTTTATTATTTTCTCTTTTATTTTTATTTTTTAATTCAAAGTTATTATGGTTTGAGTTTATAGCAACAACAGCAACAATAACACAAGGTAAATCAGTTGATTATGGCAAGAACGATAAAGTTGACATGCAACATGAGAAAAATAAAAACTAGAAAAAGTCAGCAGCTAATTGATGCTTTAATTAGTACCCCTCCCACACAATTTAAAAATAGAAACAGCAACTTGGAAGCATGAAAATATGAAAAACAATGAAACTGATTGTGAAAATTAATAACCTTTTTCATTGCTCCTCTTAGCCTTAAGGCCATTATTACAACTAAGCAATAACTAACGCAAGGATATTATCGGACAGGACAGACAAAATGGTTTTTGAGTATTACAAATCGATTTTAACCAAAAATGTTCGATAAGGAAAAAGCAAGCTTCCTTCACATTCATTGATGTCTGCACTTTATGTTCTCATAGGAATGGTGCCACACAAGAAATAAATTCATAGTTATCTTATAGAAGAGTTGTAATAATAATTAACTATAACTATCTGACAAGTTTAAATTATGGTCCTTTAGTATTACAAGTTACTAGAGCACAAATTTACAAACTCAAGTCAACTTTTAGTCCAGAGCGGCTGAAAACAGTTTCCAAAGTATTTTACACCACTGTTTTCAAACTTGTGCTTTGTTTTTTCCAAATTGACTTTGGTGCCTGAGATATACCGGTATGATATAGATGAGATTGACTTAAAAACGATTTGTTATACTTGAATAACAAAGAATTTAAGTCGTACCTACAGTGTTTTTAAATCTGTTCAATAGTTTTAAAAATATCATAAAAATTGTAATGAAAAAAACGGTTTTTTTTTAACTAAAAAGCAAGGCAAAAGTCATCTTTCAATTCAGATAATTGACAACGTTTCAGTCAATCTTTGCTTAACTTACTACTCAGTTATAGGTTTAGAATCAATCTATTGAAAAAATCTGTCTAAAAGTAGCATAATTTTATTTTATTTCTTTCGCCTTTAAGCTTATATTTTTAAGGAAAAAACAATAAAAATGATTTTAAGTGGCTTATTCAACAAAGGCTGAAGTCAAATTTCTCTATCATATTATTAAGAAAACAAGCGGCATTGGAAAAATATACAGCGGAAAATACAATTTTAGCACAATCTAGAAAGATTTTTTTTCTATGCAATGCAAGCTTTTAATAGTTTTCATATAAAATATTTTTATTTTCGCAATTTCAAAACTACACCAATTAAACCTTATGACAATTGCAGTTATTTGTTAAAAAAAATTATTAAAATAAAATAAAATTATTTGAATCAAATTCATAAAATTCGTTTTAAAATAAGAATAAATAGTAAAATCAATGTGAGTATCGTTAATATAAAAATGAATAAAAGTAACTCTTGTTGTCAATACATTTTTTAAATTTTATAGCACCAATGCTTATGATATTTTACCGCCCATGTTCTGAAAAACAATATATAAAAAACAGTAATTACTTGCTATAGCGACAACTTGCATGTACAATTAACATCTTACAATTCACAGAATATTTAGGGGTTAACAGAGGGTGGAACCATAATTTTTTTAAATTACTGAAACGCATTTAGATTATTTAGGTCGAATGAGAGAAAATAATTAGCGAAGCTTAATGCTACATGAATACAATAAAAATGTAATTTTTCCATCTGCTAAAACAACATTATTGATCGCTGAAAAGAGAAATTCGATAGAAAATAAACAAAACTAAAAGAGTAAATTAAATTCATTCTGGAATTGCAAAATTTCAAAATAAGCCTTTTCTATTTATGGATAAAATGAATTTTAATATTCATATTCCAAGAACACAACACATATCACTGCTTTCAGTGCTTTTTAAAATTTTAAAGAAAAAAAAAAACAAGCATATGACTTTTTTAAATGTTGCATCAGAACATCTTTTTGAGGTATTGATAGGCTGTGAATAAGTTACGTCAGGGTAATTTGCTTAAACTAAATAATGAAATAAAGTTTTTGATTTGTGCTTTTTATTGTTGCTTGTGGTGCCTTTTGAAATTTAAAGTTGACAACGCTGATTTTAAAGGGAACATGTTGCACCAATATAGCGTCTTAGCACACTACGATTCATTTATTACGAAATAAGAAAAGTTGTTTCCGAACAAAATTTTAGTTGTGATAATTAAATTTTTTGTTGTAGTAATCAGAATTCCATAACATTGACTAAAATTTAGTTCTCTTAAAAAAATTTTTGAACTGTAAGACTGATTTTCTATTGTCACGATTGAAAAATTTAACTGTTACAGCTGAATTTTTGATAGGAAACCAATTTAATTATCACAATCGAAGCTGTTTTCTCAGTGTGTCTTCATCAAGCAATGCTTAAACATGGTGAGCCACAATTGTGAAATTTATAAAGTTTTGCAGGTGCAAGATTTTCATTATAGCCGGTTGTTCAGACTTTATTTATTTATTATTTTACGACTTACGGTACGAGAGTGTTTTTAATATAGTTTTCAAGTAAATAAATTATCTATCAAATCGAATAAGTCGTCTAAAAATTTTGTATGGAAAACTAAAAGGGCCTGTGCAGCTAAATGGGATTCTTTCGCATAATTGTAATGAAAACCAAAAAAAAATAAAAATTTGTGTATGTTTTCCGTACAATTATGCGAAAAAGTTTTCGTTCCATTTTAGCTGAACAGCCCCTACATTTTTTTCAGTATTTGCCATAAAAAGAGACTTATGAAAAAATTACTTCTCTGCAAGCAATAGCACCAGCAATTGCATAACCAGGTTTCAAAGAAAATATGTATTCATAGTAAAATTTACTATTCTCATAATGAAATTAATGTGGCATAATGTGATATTTTTCTAATTTAATTCGTGCATGTTCCAGATGGTATTTAAAAATGTGTTTCACCAAATAATTAACTGCTTAACTGTCGAAAGCCTTCTCTTACAAATCAAAATTTACTATAGTAAATCAATAATCGAAAAGGAAAATTCCATTAAATACTGTTTTGAATCTCTTACTTTGTTCTAACTTAAAATGTTATTCACAGCAAATAATATTTATAAAATTAAACGTTTTCATGGAGTAGGCATTTTAATGCCCAAACGTATTTAAAAAAAAAAAAAAGAAAATCACGAAATAAATCAAACACTAACACTAAAGTTAGTTACTGCTGCACACAAAAAAATGTATTCCAATTGTAGAACTTTTTCTGTTAAATAAAAAAAAGAAAATTTTTTTATCATGCAATCGAAAAATACAATTATTCGTTCATTTGCAGGTTAAGTCCCCTTTTTTCTGTATTTTGTATTGTTCACTTTTGGTTAAAGGTTTGAGTTTTATTAAATTAAAGTTAAATAATTTCGTGACCTTATTCTAACAAATAGTCATACAAATGACACATGGATAATTGTACCTTTAATTGTGGTCAGTTAAAGTTTTTTTTATTTAACAAACTGTTTATATAAATAATTAATGTGCTAGAGGGGGCAGAAGGCGTTATATATTAAATGATTTCTAATACAAAATTTTCACTTTTATAGCAATTACAAAAAATTAAATAACACGATAAAATAAATTATAAACGTTTAAGTATTTCAAGCAAAGTCATGTACTTAATTATGAAAAAAGAGACTTTAAAAAAAAAAAAAAAGAAAGCGTTATTCATTATAAAAATAAGATTTTAGACTGACGCCATCTGCTCACCATAACCTTGCACACGGAATACGGGCGTTTCTATACAAAGCCAATGTCTGGTATTTTTTCTATTTTTGTGGCTTTCAAAAATAAAAAATTATCACTCTTAATTGACTTTTAATACGATGGGAATTATTTAAGGTTGTATGAAAGCAATCGCAAAGCACAAATGCAATACTTCCACTACAGAGGACAAATAGCTGATTTGCGGTTCCCAAAAAATTATTTTTATAAGACAATCCTTAGGTAGTATCTATAGCTAATGTATTTCTATCATAACAGGAGATACGAGTATAACGCCGGCAGAGCAAATGTCAATTTCATATTAATAGGAGTACATAGGGGAAGACGTTGTTGGAATTATATTATGATGAAATATATTTTATTGTTATTTTTTGTCATTTAAAACTTAAAAAATAAGTTTCTTGTACGAGCACGATAAATTTTGGTTATTAATACGCACATACTCGTATAAGTTGTAAAATAATTATTTGGTCCTATTTTAAACAAAAAGTTGAAAGTAAACAAACTTCAAAATCAAATTCATAACTAAAAATATCAAGATAGAAATAAAATACCGCATAGCATGCTTTTATTATCATAACGCTACGATAACACTAATAAATGGAGTCTATACCTGGTGATTTTCTATCATGAATTTGACATTTAGCATGATAGAAATACATCATAACGAAAATATTTTTTCTCTTTGTACGAATACAAATGTCAAAATCAGTTACTTGTTTGCTTGTTGTCGCTTGGATATATTTTTTTGTTTAATAAAATTAACACAAAACTAACAGAAACCACTAAAATTATATATTAAAAATTTTTTTCTATCTTCCAATATTGATTTTTTAACATTCAACATAAATTTTTTTTTAAAAAAAGATATTTCTGAAAGATGCTACACAAAGATGGAGCGAAATATCCAAATAAAAATAATAAAATTATATTTTATAAAAATAATATAAAAAAAATAATTAATAAAAAAGATCTTGAGCTCAAATTAAAATAAGAAGATCGAATAATGAAGATATTATAAAATTTTCTTTTTAATTAAAAAATTAAATTTTAAGATTTTTTATTTAAAATTTGTTTTATTTGAATGTCTGTGTTTAATATTTTTCTTTCTGCTCGCTTTTGTTAAGAGCTTAAGATGTGTATCATTTTGTTTTTTAAAGTCTTTTCTTTCAAACTGTCGATTAATTTATGAAAATCTTATTGTGACAACAAGGTATGCTGAGTAGAGTTATTGTTAAAAAACGTAAAGCCAAGCTATCGATAAGTCAACAGTCAGTCGAAAATTATTGATGGTTTCTTTCGCTTTCGCTTTGCATCGAAATAAGAACCCTGGCAGTTAATTAATATTTTTTTTCATCTGATACAAATCATATTCATGTATGAAGTAAAATATACCTGGCCAAATTCATAAAATATTGTTTGCTTATTAAGAGCTTATTAAATAAAAATCTTTTTTATGAATTTGGCTTCCTATGTTTTCGTACCTAATCTTTATGTTTGTTAATCTTTCTTTAATATTTGATATGTAATGATTTTGACATTTCGATCAGAATTTTACGTAAACCAAATCCATGGCGCGTTAGACTTATTATTGAGTCATGGTAACAGCAACTCTACAGATGGATTTTGTTTCCTTTGTTGTACTTTAAACTCGAAAAAGTTTTTTTTTTTACTTTACTTTCCTTATTTTTCTATTAGTACAAGCACCTGAAATTACAAGTATGTTGCTTTTGTACTTTTGCGGTTACCATATATAGATAAAACAAAGCAAATCATTGAAGGAAAATAATACCACTGTTAATAATCTGCTGTCTAGGTTGCTCAGTATACATCTTGTTGGGCAAACGTCCAAAATTTAATCCTATATCTCATGTCCCTCTGAACACAGATGACAGGAATCATTCTTCTCCCAATCAATATTAGGCATGTGAAAATTGAATCAAAAATATCATGTCAACAGCTCAGAATGTTCTAGTGCTTCACCCCGCATTGGTGGTGCTCTTAACGCGTCTACCGAAGCCCCTATATACAACACACATGAGTACTAATTCTAGACCATATATTTATACATGGCCTATTTATCTAGGGTAGGATCAGAGCCTATCTAAATAACTTTCAATCTACGGGTCAGGGGAATGATATTACATTTTAAGCGAAACCTCTTCCCAGTTGGGTATAATATCAACAGTTCAGTGTAGAATTTAATATTATTTATGTTGGTTTCTTAACACGTTCTGTCTGGGTAAATGGGTCTTATTGGCTGACGCATTGTCCTTTTGGCACTAAAGTAATTTTACGCACCTCGTATGATAAGGCACTAATAAAGTTATTTTTCTATTCGAAGAAGGTTTCTAGTTCTATGCTATGGGTGAACGCTCCCCTTTTTCTGCCATGTTACTATATATCCGGTGCCTATATTAGAGCAAGCGAAAGTATGGAAAAATTCATAGCGACTATAAGCCAATATATCTCGTAAGTAGTATTTTGATAATCACAGAGAATTAATGTTTAAAAAAATCAAAAAAAAAAAAAAATTATAACAAATTACGATTTTAAGCCGTGTTACCTGCAATTCTCTTAACACATTTATTTTCAGAAGTATTTTACTAACTGAAATAATTTAATAAATTTTTAATTCCAAAAAATATATTTCGGCTTTTTAACTATAAAAATTAGAAGAATTGTGACTTAATGTATGATACAATCTCAGTGCAGTGAAAAATATGGAAGGCAGATCAAGTGAGTCTTCTTGTTTGATAACTCTTAGTTTGGTATGTTGCATTTTAAATTGACAAACGTAACAGTCAATCTTCATGATTTTTATACTTCATACTCGTATACAGTAAAGTTGATTAAGTTTTATTCCTGTAATTTTCATTTCTTGTCAGTCCAATTAAAATACAATTTGTAAACATTTTCACAATTTACTTTTGACATTTTTGTGAAAAATTATGAGATCAAAAATTAACGACAACAAGTGTTTTGTAAAATGAACAATAATTTGGGTATTAAACGTTTTCTGCATGTACATTGCACAACAACAGAAAGAAAAAAATTATGTCAGGAACATTGCTAGCAGTAAAAAACGCAAAAAAAATAAATTTGTTTAACATTTTGATATTCGACCACAACACAAAATTAAAGAAACGAAAATGAAAATCATGAAGCTGCTGTTATTGGAAAGATAAATACAATTACCAACCAAAACAAATGGCCGGCAAAAGAAAAACAAAATAAAAATAAAACATTCGAGTCAAGTAAAATCGAATGGGGAAAAGGGATTTCACAGAAAAGAATTATATTCATTCGTACGTATTTATTTAATACTGAATACAACAGCTCTACTCCATAATCCTATTTGGCTTTTAGTTTGCAATTTTATTTTGAGCATAAAATTTTTGTTTGCATTTTTTTATTGTTAATCTGTATTTGCAAATTGTTACATGCATGTCCTGCTTTAACAAGTTAAATATTTAATATTATTTTTTGTATTTTTCTTTTGTGTGTGTGTGTTTTTAATAATATTTATTTGCCGCTGACGGGCTTAAGCAGACAAAATAAATGGGAGTGGGTATGTAAAGACACACACACGTACACATATGTGAAAAAAAGGAATGAAATTTAAAAAATAAAAAATAACAACAAAAAGTTTACTTACAATTAACGTTTAACGTGGCTGTGGTTTCCAAACGTTGTCCTTCATTCATGGCACGATTCCAAACAACACATTTATATTTGGCACCATCATCCTCGCGACGAGGTAGTATGGAGAGTGTTGCATTTGTGGGTTGATCCTTAGAGCCTCCTTTAAGTACAACAGCTTGCAGTAAAGCATTGTTGCCCTCGCGATACCAGCTGCAGCAGCAAAAGCACGTTGCCAAACCGGAAATAAAGTTAAGGAAACAAGTGCAAAACAAAACGAGAAAGAGAACAAAGTAAAAAATATTTATATATATATATATATTGTATTAAATAAAAAATATTTAAAAATTTGTATTTTGATTCAAAATGCAAGGCACACAAAAGTGAAAATAATAAAATGAAAACAAAGCTCCTCTGCTAACTTTGCTTGTAATGTGAAAGTCTTTACTTTATAGCCTGTAGTTCATCTTCTTTTCTTTCCTGATTGTACATCATCATCATCATCACCATCGCTGGCGTCATCAATTATTGACGGCATGAATAGTGGCAAATATCAGTATACATAGATTTTGTTTTGGTTTCATTAAGTAACTTTATTTATGTTGGTTGTTTGTTTATATTTCCTTGATCGCTCTTTTTTTTCTGACTTTATAACATTTAAAATGTTGGCATGATGGGACTGGGTTTATTACCTAAATTTATTAACAACTTTTTTGTATTTTCTTCCTTTCGGCAATGCAACAACAAGCCAATGTAAAATAATTTCCTTAATACTCATCCATGCACGTATGCATAAATAAAAATGTGGGTTGGTTTCTGAATTTTTGGCTAGCTTCCGTTTAACATAATTTTGAATTTTATTTTCTGCTGTTGAACAGTTTTTTTGATGTTTTCTTTACAAATTGAATACAACTACTTATTTTTGCTATAGAAAGTTCAAATTGATAATAAAAATAATAAAAAGATTTAAGATATACCATTTAACTCTTATCTGCTCCAGTGCTAGGAGATAGTTAATGATTAAGAAAATTAAGCTGTGAAAGCATCACTTTTTAAAAAAATCTATCTTTGTCTTAAAAAAAGTTGAATCTTCTAACTAATGGAAGTATAACTAACATTTTTTTGGATTTAGTTCATTTCTAATTTGGGTTTGTTTATATATAATTTTGATTTTATTTTTTTGGTACACTTTCTTACCGATATAAAACTCAGCTAAAAGCCAGAGGTTTACTAAAAGACAAAGGTATGTTGTACAGGTTTTCATTTACTTAATTTTTACAGAATTATGGTTGACTTAATAACCTTTATAGACAGACTAAAATGTATCCGTGTTGTAAATATCTGTGAGGAACAGCCCAACCTAAGGCCCGTTATTGAAAAATCTTTTCTAAATGAACGTTATATGTCGAATAAAATACCTAATTCCAGCCATAGAAGCTAAAATCAATAAGTGCTTAACATCAAGTAGAAGACTTTTTCTTCCTGTCATTTTATATACGGGCTTCGCTTACAAAAGAATTTTACATAATCGGCCTTTGGTCAGGTATGAATATATTCGTTTTTAGTGTGCATTCATATATTCATTGCTTTTGTCATGCTTTCATTCAAAAACAATAAAAAAAGTTGTTGCTTGCCTTAAGCCCTTATGACACTTGATTCCTTTCGCATTCAATTGATATAGAATTGAATAAAAAAAACAACAAATGATAGAAAGAAGCAAATATAAAAAAAATTTAAGTAAAACTCTTTGTTTTTTTATGTTTTTTTTATATTTCTTTTAAGTGTTACCTTCTTTTTTTTTAAAACACGCCAAGCAAAAAAAAGTTTGAAATCTAAGCCTAAAATCGCATAATTCGTTCATAAACTAAGAAGTAGGCAACATTTAAAATATTTTAAGTTGGAAACGTCAATTTCAAGTCCAAAATTTTTACATATTTTTTGACAAACAGTGATTTGTTATCGATAACACTGCATACGAGTATATATTTGACATTTTGGTATTTATCTTGATATAGTTGCACTCTTTGCACCTGGTAAATTCTAGCATTACAATATATTTGCGCTGTTCTTCAAAAATTTATCTAAGCAAAAACAATTGCATTCATAATAAAAATAGTAAAAAATAACAGCCATGCGTTTAGTATTCGTTGTAATTTATTTTAGAAAGCATTGCCGTATTTCTTCTACTTCTGAAAAATGTCGGAAATGAACTTAAAATATTTTTTCTGTAAAATAATATTATGTACTGCTATTTGTAGTACATGTAAGTAAAAACAACTCTGTGTATACTCATAACACTCAATTTGATTCGTTGCTTTTATGAATGGCAAGAGTTTATAGAATATGATGAATCTCATTTAGTTTATGTTTAATGATGATACATTTTTCCAAAATAAAACTGGAATTAAGCACAAATAAAGATTAATATTTTGTCAAAATAAAAAAAATTTCGTTTGAATTCCTGAGTTTTTTTCTACATTTTTCCTCTCCTGCTTCTAAGTGTAAGTCAAATTTCTCTTCATTTTATCACAAAACTTTCTTTGATTTGGACAATTATTTCCCAAAAACAAAATTTTTCATGGGAAAAATTTTCATGAAAATATTCATATGTAATCGCACTGTTTTTTTAATCATTTTTTATTTCAAATAGCCAGCCAATTTTAAATTGTCTTTCGCCAACATTTAAGAACATTTCGTGCTTTATAAAAGCATAATTTTACCTTCTTCTTTTGTAGCAAAAGTGTCACCTTTTTAATCCTTTTATTAATTACAAAAAAGGTCGACATATTTTTTTTTTAATATTTCTTTTCATTTTCTTAAATATTTTATAAAATTTTTAGCTAAAAAATTTTTTTTTGTTTCTTAAGAAAATCTAATTATCTTTGGTTCATTAGTTAGCAATGAAATGAAAGCCGTTGCAGCTTCGTCCCACACAGTACGTCTCCGTGAACGCAAAGTACTAAAGTTGAGCAACATTTAACTTTTAACCTACGTTGAATACCTTGACATTTGTCCCCTTAGATTTCTTTTACTTTTTGTGTTGCAAGTTACCAAACATGAAATAAATTAAAAATTAAATAGAATTGCATTGAAAATTATTTTACTTTTATTAAATTTTGTTGAAAACAAATGCGATTTATTATCCGTCAGTAAAGTACTTATTGTGTTAAAATTCTAAGTAGATAAAGGTAAATTATGTATGACCGGGCTTTATATCGCTTTATCTCTAAATAAATACAACATAAAACTACAGCAATTTTTGATGATTAAGAAACATTTAAAAATGTACCAAAGTCTGTCGCAAGAGCAAACAAGTTTTAAATTGAAATTTATTACTTCCGAAAAGCAGTAAAGGAGAAGAACGCTAAAAATACATATGTACCAGAGATTTGAAACTTGTTACTTTCATTCAAACGTTCAAATATGCGTTTGTTTCAATTTCAATTATTCAAAATGATGATTGTATGGCTATGCAGCAATTAAAGGCTCCATGGAAAACTTATTGTTTTTATGACGTACGACATGATTGAAACTAAAAAGCTAATTTCAAACACAGGCGTATATTTTGATTCAAACATTTGGAAATACAACAAAAAAAACACCTACACAGCAGTTTACTGAAATATGTGTGATCGTCGATTTAATGTTTTTTTCATATTTGTGATTCAGTTCATAATCGTATTTCCAACATGATTAATAGAAATGTGCACACACAGAAAAAATATTGGTTGGAAATTGATTACAATATTGAAATATCAGTTATTCGAACTTAAATGTTGTCATAATAATTCTATTTTTAAAAATATAACAGATTATCATTATTTGTAGCCATAAAATTGTATTCATAAAGAAAAGGCGATTCTTACAACTTTTATATTGTTTGTTTGAACCGATTTAGCATTGCCTATAAAAAATTTACAGATTCGTTGAAGACAACTGCTTAAAGTTCAAGAAGATAAATGAAATACTATTATTATAATAAAATATCTAATAGTACTGAAAATTCGGTATTAAAAAACGATAGTATTTTGCCTAAACAAATTTTTTGCTTAGTTTGACACTTCTCAAAAAAAAAATTTTATTTGAAAATTAATATACATATGAGCATTTAAAATATTTTGTTTTCAAAATAAAGTGAAATAAAATGAAGGAATTCAAAGAAAAACAAAATCAAGGGATTACACTGGTCGACAAAAAAAAACTTTTTGTGTGTAACATGAAAACTTTTGTCTTGCTATGTTTAGGACAAGGATATGGATAATATAAATAAAATTAGAATGCTTCCAATACGAATAGTTTTTTTGTAATTAGATGTTATATAAATTTAGAAAATTTGAGATTTTGTTAACAAAAGTAAGTTATTTTATTATGTTACAGTATTAATTTAAATAAAATTTTATGATTTTCTGCTGTATTTTGCTTCAGGTACATCTCGTTGTAATGTCCAACAGTAATCCGCTAGCATACGTGGACTCCACTTGCCCTGGTATCGTTTTTCCATGGTAGAAATGTCTTGGTGGAATCTTTCACCATGTTCATCGCTGACGGCGCCCAAATTTTCAGGAAAAAAGTCTAAATGTGAATGAAGGAAGTGTATTTTCAATGACATATTACAACCCAAAGCCTTATAAGCAGATAGCAGCTCCGCGACAATAGTTTTATAGTCATTTGATCGGTGATTTCCTAGAAAATTGAAAGTTACTTTCATGAAAGATTCCCAAGCAGATTTTTCCAAATCACTGAGTTTTTCTTTAAATATGTCGTCTTTCATCAATTGCCTGATTTGTGGGCCAACAAATATGCCCTCTTTAATTTTTGCCTCACTCAATTTAGGAAACTTTTCCTTCAAATATAAAAAGCCGTCACCACTCCTGTCCATAACTTTCTGGTGGTTCTGGTACAGGTAGTTCCTCACTATGAGGGATCGGTCTTTTAGCAGATGGCAGGTCAGGATATGTTATTTTATTTCTTGTTTTAATTGTGATACCTTTCGTATCAGTAACACAAAAATAACAATCAGATGAGTGATTCGTTGGCTCTGTCCAAATTACGGGGATTGCAAATGGCATATATCGAGATCTCCTCCCCCATCCAGTAAGAAGACCCACACATGTAACACAGCAGATGTGTGGAACCCACGCTTTGTCTTGCTGTCCGACGGCAAAGCCAAAATACTGTTCATATAGCTTAGTCACTAATGGTGTCAAATTCCTTCGCTGAGTTTTAAAAGTAATGTTACCACAAATATAACAAAACCTGTCAGGATCATTTTTGCACTTTCTTGACATTATTTAACAGTCGCTTAACTCAATAAATAGAAAAAAACACTATACTATTCACATAAATAAAATCTCTGAATGCAAAAGTGGAACAAAAATGGTTAATTTTAAATTTTACGGGTAGTAGCTGTAACACGAAAACTAGAACTGATGGAATCAAAATAAATACGGTGATAAAATGAGGGTATTTAGGTAATTCCAAATTGGTAAGTACCTTTCTTGTTACAAAATTTTGTTGACCAGTGTTATTA
The DNA here is from genome assembly GCA_947397855.1 of Thelaira solivaga. Taxonomy (NCBI): domain Eukaryota; kingdom Metazoa; phylum Arthropoda; class Insecta; order Diptera; family Tachinidae; genus Thelaira; species Thelaira solivaga. The sequence continues at coordinate 44,651,425 of OX377611.1, read as the reverse complement.
GCGGAAAGATATAAATCTGGTAAAGCCTAGGACTCACTATCCTACTTAGTCGTTCGATCTGTCTAAAAACGCATGTGTGCTAAAAAGTATGATAGCGTGTATTGAAAAAGCATGTGTGTGACAGACTTTTTGACAGGTCTGTCCGATGTTTTAATGTTATGAAAATTTTCATAAAATAAATTTTATCTGTGCGATCAGAGTTGCATTTTCTATGTTCAAGGCAGAAAAATAGCAACAATATCAAGCTTGTGTTTTGTTTATACAAACTTTTAGGTTATTTTTCATTGTACATATTTGTAAAAAAAATATTTTGCGGCAAAGAATAAAATGAATATTTTTAAAAGTATTAAGGTGAGTAAACATATGTTTTTGCATCTTTTTTTGTATAATAGTGTGACATAAAGTTCGCCATTTTAATGCTTTTTCTTCAAGTAGGACAGAATTCTGTCACACATTATTTGACAAAATCGTACGATCGTGTAGGGTAGTCAGTCAGTACCTTAAGTACTTTTTTTCATATTTTCATTATATAATAAAGCATTATAATGTGCGGTAATATGTATTTAGGCAGAAAAAAATTCCATCTCATTTGTTGAGTTTCCTAAATTAAGGCTGGAAGACCTAAGTAAGGCCAAGAAAGAAACTTAATGCAGAAAGTATAATGGAGATTAATTTTTATTTTTAAATATTAAATTTTCTGCTTCTATTTAAAACATTTTGTAGTTTCTTTTGCTTATAAATTTTTAAAATTTATATTTTTTGTCCCAATTTGGTTGCGACTTCCAAATTGTTTCATGCAACCGCCAGAATTCGATTAGCAACGAATTCGAGTATCACAACCGAAGTTATTTTCTGTGTGCACGATTTTTTGTGCGTTTAATAAATTAAAAACACTGGTTCCAGTTTTCTTTTATACTGCTAAGTTGTTTTAGCAAACAATCTACTTATATTTTGTACTGGGCTCCTCAAATAAAATAAAGTGATCAAAACGTAGCGAAAAAAGGAAAAAAATGGCGGAAAAATTAAATTCGCGATAAAAAGAATCTATTGAATTTAAAGATTTTTCACTGTTGTCATTCACCACTGAATTATCATAAAATTTGAAAACAGTTTAACGGAAAATTTTATTCTGTGTCGTTCCTTTTACAATTCTCTGCGTATTCATCTTTTTAATTTTAAACTATATTTGTGATTAAGTTTGGCAAGAAACTTTATTTTACAATTACATATGTGGCACAGCAATGAGAAACAGAAAATGCTTTCAAATAAGTAAAACACGAAAACATCATAAAGCAAAATCTAGTAAAAAGTGACAAAATTTTCTGGGCATGTAAAATGAAACTGATATAAAATATTTTACTGTTTTACACAGAAAAATAAAAATGAAGAAAAAAACATTCTCTTTAAACACGTATTCAATTGACCGCATTTTAATTTACCAAACACACACTTGTGCGTATTTACATCACACATTCCAGCGACATGTGTGGCTGGCTAGCAGAGTACTCGTGCAAACTACTTTTTATGCAATCAAATAAAATAATCACAAGCAAAGAAAGCGGAAAATGGAAAAAAATGATATTGCTTACCTTATCATGGGATCGGGTGAGCCACCAATGCTACTACATGTCAACTCCATTGCTTTATCCTCAGTAGCAATGGCTATATTGCCTGGCGATATAACAGGCGGATGTGGCGGTGTAAGTACAGTTAAATTGTAAAACTCCTGATGCACATCAGCACCTGTGCCTTTGGCCTTTACACGGCATTCAAAGCGACCATTGTCGCGATTGTATGAAGCATTTTTAATTTGTAAATCGTAAATGCCACTCTTAGGACGAAAATCAAGCCTGCAAATAAATTAATTGAAAATTTAAAGAAAAGAAACACAAAAATGTAAATGTATTTATTTTAATGCAAAATAAAAATGTTTAATACTATCGCATTGATGTAAAAAAGGTAAAGAGAATCAAAAAAAAAAAACTAAATAATTGAACACTTCTTATTTTAAGTAAAGGTAGTTAAGGTATAAAGAAAACACTATAGTTTTATACAACAAGAAAAGATAAAACTTCAATGGAAAATCTATTGTGGAATGAAATCCAAAGTACAATTAAAAGGAAATTTTAAAAGTACTAAATAACTGAATTCTTCTTAAGATGTTTTCAAGTAATGCAAATAATGTAAAACGAAGAATGCAGCCCAATTTCTTTAGAATAAAAACATTTAAGGATTTAATATAATTTGTATTGAATGTACTTTCAGTTGAGTCAACAACTGTTGTACTCAATTTAATTTTTCCCAAGATTAATCTTTAAGATTCAGCAAAATTTTACATTTCTTTAGAAAAACATTTAATCTAGCGGAGATGTTGGAGACAAATATTGAATTCTAATGGTAAAAGTACTTTCAAAAATTATTAAATCAAAATAGCCCGGCGCAAGGTTTGTTACTTGATTTAAAGGTGCTTTCGAATCAAAAGTAATACATTAAGCATATAGAAGGCTGCACGACTACAAATGCCGTTGGCATTTGTCGGTAATGAGATACTCAAACATTTTGAAACTCACAGTCACATCGTATTTAGCCGGTATTGGTTGTAAATTGTTTAACATTTTTCAGTGGCGGTACCAAAGCAAATTAATATAAAGTGATTGAATCCCGAAAACCATAACAAAAGCAAATTAATTTTCACTCAAATTGTCAAAATTTTTTAACCCAACTTTTTTTTCGTGAATGAAATTGATTTTTTTTTTATATAAATTTTGAAAATTGGGAATAAAACGGGTGATTAGCAATTACAGCTTTTAGCATTACATACGTTTAGCAAGTTAGCTTTTTGTGAAAAATATAGACTTAAAATTAGCCTTGGCGACTTTCCTGGAGCAGAGAAATTGTATGAAAAATAAACATTTTAAGCGATATTCGTATGTCTGTGAGGGATAAATAAAATTCTGCACTATCAAATTTAACTAGTTCATGTTACCCTGCAGCCTATTCACCGCAAAAATTACGAAAATAAATTCAACGAAAATTCTTCACTTTTCTTTTTCTTGCTATAATGAATATAATTTTTACCTTCTTCTTCGCAGGAAGGTTTCTTATGTGGCTACTTTTTGCAAAAGAACAATATTTTTAGAATAAAAAAATATCAGCAAAGAATATTCGTAATTGGGTAGTAGACTCATAAGCCGAACAATTAGATTTTTTTCAGGAATCGCTGGCCATCATAATCATATTCTCAGTCATTTTCATCTAGGTTATCTAGTTCGAAACCTAACTATTCACCCTTATTCCATTTATCTTCATCGACACATTTAATCGTTTATGGTAAGTCAGTATTACAGTTCTCAGTATTAACTTATATCGATGACTATCGACACCAATTTCCTATTAATATCTGGTATGTTTTACAATGATTTTATAGCCGGTGTTTTGTTAACAAGTTGAGTAGAACAAAATTTGAAAAGTTTTAAAACTCAAAATTTTCATAGTTCTATTAATGCTGTCTACGATTAAAAGTTTAATTGTTTACAAATTGATGATATGTTGTGGACGCCACACGAAATAAGAATGTATGTATGCCCCTGAGCCGAAAATACGATTATGCTTTCAAAAAGTTTTAGCGATTAGAAAATCACAATAATTCGGTACACATGAATGATCGCGCATGCAAAAAATACTGAATTTGAAGAGGAAGGATGCGAGAGAAGTTGTCTAAAATTTATTTATGAAAACTACTTTTTTTTTTGTGTACTTTTTATATATAATTGCTAGATGAGTTGATCGCTTCTATTATAAAAACAGCAGAAATTCCACAAGCAGCAAACAATAAAAATACAAAAGCTTTCAATTCAATAGTAGTTTATAATTTCTTTATTTTATATATTGAGTCTTGTGTGCTTCTTAAGTTAAGACAACTTGAACCGCTGATGACCAGAAAAGCTGTGTTAACAAATTTAAAGAAGATACAAAAATATGTAACATATGCAAGTGACACTAAATGCATATTTACAATATTACCATATTTTCTTCTATATTTGAGAAAGCGTTATATTCAACATTTTTCAATATAAAAATATTTAAAAAATATTAGAGATAAATCTGAATTACCAGGTCAAATGTTTTTATCAGCAAAAAAATTCTCAGGTTCTGGTAATGTAAAAAAATAGATAGTGAACTTGGCTTCTAAAAAGTTTAATTTTGTGCAAAACTTTGTAGTTTGTAACTTCAGCAATGTTTTCGCAAGGCTGATTTTTTCATGACCGTGTTATTGCCTCTTTACTTTTTTGCTTTTTTCTAAAACTGTATTAAAACGTAGTAATTTTTAACTTTCTTTTTTTTCTAAATGTTTTCATTGTGTTGTTAGCGTTGGTCAATGTAACTGGTTCGTATTCTTACTACGTATTGTAAGATCTTTGTTGTAACATTGCAGAGATTTTGTTACTTTTAGCAAATTCACCTGGATAAAATCGAAAGAACAAAAAAAACAATCATGTTCACAGTTTGTTTATACTGGTACAAATTATACAAAAAAAAATTTTTTTTTCTTGAATGCCAACTCACATGCTACATACATGGCCATTCGTGCACAGGGATTGAAGGATTGAGTGTTTATGTAATACATGTGTATGAGTATCTACATGTGTGTGTATAAAACATAAATGTTGTTCTTATAAGTGGATAATGTACACAGTCCCATATTCACACACATATACACATACACCAACCAATATTAAAAGTATGTATATGAACATACTAAATGCCAACCAAGTATGTATGTATTTGTGAGTTTAATAGGAAAATTTTTATAGAAGAGAGAGTATGAGTGTTTGGGTAAGCATGTTAAAATGCTTGTCCTTCTTTTAGTTTTCATTTTACATTCATTCTTCCATTCATGCTTCACTTTTTTTTGTTATTCACATAATACCCGCATATACTTTTGAATGCGAGTGTATGTGTGTGTGTGTTTTTCTTTGGTTAAGTATGAAGATGTGAGTGTTTTCAATTGTACAAACATTTCATTTGATTCTTTCTATATTTTTTTTATTGTTGTAAAAACTTTCACTTTTTTCAATCTGTTGGAATAATTTTTTGTATTCTTTTTTATTTTTACCTTTCACGCTGTTTCTTAACAAAAGCAACTTATACACGTACTTCAGTTCATGTACCACAGATATTCTGGAATATTTATATCTACAATAATAAACACAACATACATACGTACACGAAAACAAACAACAACGATAAAAAGAAAACAGTCAAAAGAATGCACTAAAGTTAAGTGAATTGCAGCCTCAATGACTTTATGCTTTAGAATTGTTCATATGTGTGTTCAGTTCAAGTAAAAGCGAATGTACAAGTGCTTTTATACCCTTCACCATAAAAGAAAGTGTCCCATTTTATGTAAAAATTTTACATAACGTTTGTAATTTCCACTTTTTTTATAAAAACTATAATTTTGCTTTTAAACAAGCTTAGTTTCGATCTGCATACAAAAATATAAATTTTTCTTAATTAGTCTTTGCTTAAGTACAATCCCAGTATTAGAATTGGGAATAATAGACATTTTGGAATATTGTTCCCTTCCTAATTTTAGTATTCATTAAGAATTCAAAGACTTCCTTGGATGATTTTCCGCTATGAGTCAGATTAGACGACAGTGACACAGTATATGTTCTGCTGTCCTTTCGTTTTCGTTACATCACCTCGATCACAGGAAATAATTTGAACTAGACATCTGCACAAATATATTTCGATTTGCGTAATTCTTATGTACTCTGCAGCAAGTGCATGTATTTGCAAATACAAAGAAGAATGAGTTCACATTTCAGGAACAATAACATTCACGAATGACTACTTACTTATGTTTGCTTGCTTTTTGTATTTGTATATATTCGTATTTGCTTATAAAGTACACGACTATGCTCACAAAACATTTGTAGAAATCGCAAATACATCAAATTCTTCAAATGGACTTGGTACTTGTGAGCTATGACTCATAGCTACAAGCATCAACACAGAGAATCTCTATACATCTTTATTAAAGAAGTATGTAGAGAGAGCGAGAGAGGGAATTTAAATGAGAATGATTGTTTTTCATTATTTGTCGAGACTGCTATTGCCAGATCTAAGGTAATGATGTTTCTAAAAATCGCCACGGCTTATGTAAATTTTTACACACATATGAAGCTACATTTCTTATTTTTCTTTATATAAAAGTGTAATTTATATTATATTTGAATATAATTTATCATTTACAACCTCATACTTTATAGCCTTATAATACACAAAACAGAGTTATTAATATCTGTCGATTTTTCGATGAATGATTGGGCGATTTCGTGTTTAGAAGTGTGGTAGCTCCCGCAAAGTATTTGGTGTTCCGCAAATACAGTACTCATTTTTTTAGTACTTCTTCCATGAGTTTTCTTGTTCCTATTTCCGGAACAAGGGTTTTCGCAAATGCTAACAGATAAGAACTTGAAAAGCAACACTTTACTACTCTTCACTATTTGAGCTCTGTGAGCAAGTACCCACTTGTATTTACTTTTGGCAAATGTATTTGCAAATACAAAAAAGTTATTTGTTGCAGATGTCTAATATGCACCAATTAAGCAAATTTTATTTAAAAAATTGTCATGTAGATTTAATATTTAATTGAATCAACAATATATTGATGCCTAAATATAATTATTTTATTAAAAGTATAATAAAAAAAATTATAAATTCTGGTGGTGATTCCAGTCATGTTGGATTCTTCAAGATTTATAATTTTTCATGATTATTTATTATTATGAAAAATATTTACATAGTTTAGTGAGTAAAATTCATATAGAGATGAAAGATTTCACGAATGCTACTTCAATCATCAGCGGATTTTTTTTTTGTCTTTCCTTATTCCACCTGGGAACTTAAAGAAAATTCGAAATTATTTTGTCATTAATTTTATCAATAATATTGTTTTCACAAAGTATTCTTAACATTGACTTTTTTGTATTGTTTCAATTAAAATTAGTCGAAAAATTCTCACTCATATTATTTTAAAATGAAGATATAACACAGCGACATTTAGATTTAAGCATCTAATTTTCATTAAACAAAATTGTCATCACTGCAAATCACTTTTGAGGAAAGAAGAAAGGCAAAGGAAAGAGAAATACTGCAAAATGAAAGATATTGAAAAAAGAAAGATTTTGAACAAAGAAAGATATTGAATGATGACAGATATAATAAGAAGAATGATATCAAAAGAAGGACAATATTAAAAGAAGAACGATATTTTGCTGAAAGAGATGAAAGGAAAAAGGTGAAACCTTTCATGTATTTCAATTAAAACAAACGTTAAATTTTATTACGTCAAGCGTTTAGATTTTTTGACCTCATACAAGCAAGCATTGAAAATATATCTCTTGGTATGTGAACGCCACGTCTTATACAACACACCGAAAGCTGAGCTAACCTGAGTGACAGTCAGTGAATTATTCCAATAGGTATTTCAAATTTTTTTTTTCATTTTTTGGAAATAAAAACAAATTTTCGTATTTTATTTTTATTTACGAACCAACTGTTCCAAAGAACGTATCGTTCTATTTTTCAGAAATGGGCCTTGTTAATGTTATTTTCGTTGAGGTTTAGACTATATTATTTTTGAAGATTTATTGCTTATCCCACAGAAAGGTCTTAAGCCTGTCGCTCCGCCACCTTTTTACGAATCTTGTGATTGCTGTACGAATTATTATAATTAGGTCTTCTCGGGTCAGCGTCCCAGGTGGACAAGATGCTCATTATACGAGTACACTTTGTCACCGATAGGCAATCGCACAAGATATGTTCCGACGTCTATTGTTCTTCCTGACAGTAATGACAGCAGTCCTTCTGTACCGCATCGATTTCATTCATGTGGTGGTTGAGTCTACAATGTCCTGTCAGCAGTTCAACTTGATGTCATTTCTGCTGAGTTTAAAAAAAAATTCTGCCCTAATATGTTCGGGACTCATGAGTCTGCTTGACTGACGCATACCCACTTTGTCTCTGCAGCCGCCTATAGACTTCGGTTCTCTCTTTACGGAGTAGGACACACGTAAATTTGTTATTCATCCCGCTACTTTTAGTCCGCCAATTCATTGGCTACATGCCCTTCATTACATCAGAGCAACCGAATTTCTTTACTAAAAAAGTTTACAAGAATGCCAAAGAGAGACTGCTGCTTGACTGCCTAAGTGCATGCATTCTAACGAGATTTCAAATGATTTTGTACTCAGAACATCTTCTCTGTGATTTGAAATCACTTTGAGAAACAGTGATTTCTAGAACATCCTTGCATATTTCAATTTAAAAACGAAAGCTGTTGTAACCATACCATCTGCTTTTCGGAAATATTACTTAAATCTTAGGATGCAAGTAGACCTACAACTGATCTTTTCTATCAATAAGATACAAGTAAGTAAATTGATGTCAATTACGTGAGTTTATATATTTGTATTTGAAAAAGGATATATAAAATTCGTTATAGCCGAAAATTCAACTTTTTTTAGTTTTCTTTGTTTTAACAAAAACTCACTTGTGAACAATAAGAAGAATCGTTTAGGGGTTTTTTTTGTGGCCGTCATGAGATGGGCCATGAAATGAATAAATGAATAAAAAGAAGAAAAAAAAAATAAATAGAATGGATAAAAGGTTATTCATGTAAAGAGGACGCCTTTATTCTTTTCCTTGCGTTATGTAGTCTTTACTTTTCTGTTCATTTATTTGTTTTTTCCTTTAGCATTTATAGCTGGTTAACAACTTAATCACATATTATTACCATTATTATAATTTTTACTTATTATTATTTTAGCTTGAAAACAGATGATTATCAATTAACATTACACAATTAAAAACTAATACAGGGTGGGCCAAAAGAAACCAAGGGGTGTAAAAGTTTAATAACTTTTTTGTTTATTAATTTTTTTTTATTTTTTCTTTCAGATTATATAGACAACACTTGGAGAATTTATAATGGAGAGGTTCACAACTGAACAGAGAACCAGAACAATAGAATTTTATTATTTAAACCAGAGATCAATTATTTTGTTATGAGTGATGAAGCTCATTTTCATTTGAATGGCTTTGTTAACAAGCAGAACTGTAAGTTCTGGGGTTCTCAAAATCCAAAAGCCATTCATCAACGCCAATTGCACCCCATCAGGTGTACAGTATGGTGTGGGATCACATCTGAAAATGTCATTGAGCCCTACTTCTTCGAGAATGAAGATGGAAGTGCTGTAACCGTAAATGGAGAGCGGTATCGTTTTATGATAGAAAATTTTTTACGTCCTGCTCTTGAAAACAGACCTGGTATGTGGTTTCAGCAGGACGGAGCCACTGCCCATACTGCCCGAGACACAATTTTTGGAGAGCGAATAATTTCTCGAAATTCGGAAATTATTTGGCCAGCGCGATCGCCAGATTTGACAGCACCCGACTATTTTCTTTGGGGTTTTTTGAAGGAGCGAGTGTATCTGAACAAGCAAGAGACAATCCTTGAACTCAAGGCAAACATTGTTGCAGAAATTCGAACGCTACAGCCACAAGTTTTGAAAGATGTTATGGAAAATGCTCTAAAAAGAGCCCATCAGTGCGAAGCTGAAAACGGTGGTCATTTAAGAGACATCATTTTTCATACTTAGTGTAAAAAAATTTCCATTTTGTATATTATATAATCTGAAAGAAAAAATAAAAAAAAGTTAAAAAACAAAAAAGTTATTAAACTCTTACACCCCTTGGTTTCTTTTGGCCCACCCTGTAGAATGATGCATTCGATTTGGGATTTTTTTTTTTTTGATTAAGGGCTTTAATTGAGGCAAATAAAAATTTTATTCTTAAATATCAGGCAGTTATTTCTCCCTTAATTAAATGAATTTTCACAATTTTCTTTTGTGATTTTACTATAAAACTTTCAAAAAATCATTCGTTTTGTTATTCCTTTAAACTATCGTTGGGGAACAAGAAGCGTATTAATTCAGTATACTCGTATATTGATATGTGTGTGTGTACCGACATAACTTGTTAAAAATGTAATAGTTATGCGTACTTTGTTTTAGAAATCTAAACAACAAAACATTTTAATTAGTAGATCCTATAATTAGAGTTCTTTTGTGTAAATTATTTTTATCGTTTGACATTAAATGTTAAAGTTAATCCCTTTTAAAACTTCTTTAATCTAATTTAAATTGTGTCGTTTTGACTTCAATTTTGTCTAAGTATTTTTTCATTATTTTCTTCTTTTTTATATCAATACTGCACTTAAACCATTTCATTTACTGATAAAACTTCTTAACACTCAATACAGAAGAATTGCAATTTAAGTGAGAGGCTGTATGTTATAATGTGGGTGAATGCATGAGTCTATGTGGGTGTACTCGTATACATAAGACAACTATTTCATGCTTGTATGTACTCGTATTGTAGAAAAAAATATACTAGCGATGATGACTGCAAAAAGTAAATATAAAAATAAAATAGAAAACACAACTTACAATTCACAAGAGTTTACAGCAACAAGACTTTATCAAGGGAAAAATGCTCATTTGGTAACGTTTATCATAATATGCACTTGGGTTGTGTGAGGAAACAAAAAATTAAGTGATACTAGAATGATTTCTGCTTTAAAGCTGTCCTTTCTGTTTTTATTTCTTCTTTCCTTATTAAGTTTAATAAACAAGAATGTTGAATGTATCCAACAAACAAGTTAGAAATTCTTTTAAAGCAACACAAACCTGGAAAGATTCTTATTGACTTGCCTACAGAAAACATTCCGAAGTTTACCAGAAATCGAATCTATACAAATGTTTTTCTCTTAACTTTTAATTTCAAAACAACCTTCACAACTAATTCTTTCCATGTGTGGATGTGTTTTGTTTGATATAAAATGATAAGGCTGTTTTATTTATGTGTGCTGGGTGTACATTTGTATGTGAGGTATATTTTGCACTGCGATTGGCTTTTTCTCGCTTTCGAATTTTTTATTTCTTTCTTTTTTTTGGCATGGAGGTGGTATGGAGTTGCTGCTGAGTGGCCCTATTGTTATCATGGTTCTTTTCATGTGCACATTATTAGTTGAGTTTTTATTTAAATTTGTTTTCAAACAGAATTCGGTTGTTAGTTGTTGATGTTTTATATTTCATTTTCTATATTTATTATTTATATTACAAACATTTTACAAACAAGTAGATATGTTTTCTAAAAGTTTTTTTTTTGTTAATTATCCTTTAGCTAGATTTGAGCACATACACACATATTTGTATATATAAATACAACTTATTCCTATAAAAATATATACGAGGTATGATCTTGTCCCCTTCAAAGTATTCCCCCTCAGATATAATACACTTATGCCATACGTTTTTTCCAATCTTCGAAACACTTCTGAAACGCGCTTTTTGGTATCGCCAACAGCTCCTGTTTCGATTTTTCTTTTATCTCCTCAATCGTAGCAAAACGGTTTTATTTCATCGGTATCTTCAGTTTTGGGAACAGGAAAAAGTCTTAGGGGGCCAAATCTGGTGAATACTGTGGCTGAGGCATGATTACGGTGTTGTTTTTAGCCAAAAAATTACGAACAAAGACGAGCATCGTCATTGACATCTTCTCGGCCTTCCTTAAACCGTTTATACCACAATTGAACTTGTGTTCTACTCATAGTAGACTCGCCAAACGCCAAAAACAAACTGACAATCCAAAATGGCTGATATTGTCAACATAAATAACAGACATGTGTACCAACATAAAAAAAAAAATCGAAAATCGAACATATGTACGTACCTCACGAAAGTTGAAAATAACGGTTATTTTTTGATCATACCTCGTATGTATGTACCTTTTTGACAAAACTAGACTATTATTGTTTGGATTATGGCATTTTTCAGCAAACATCAACAGCTGTGTTTGCAGTAAGGACACTAAAAAAATGTGTATATGCACACGAATGTATACATGTGTGCATGTAATTCTATTGCAATAAAGTTAATATTTAGTTAGCCCTAAGGTATGCTATACAAATTGTTTATTTTATTATAAAACAAAAATCTTTTAACGCAAGTTTCTTTTAAGCAACCCTGCATGCAATGTTGCAGTAAACTGAAGCTACGGTCAGATTACACAAATATTTGTGGGAATAACCGTAACTACTACATCATCTACACACACGTTTATACTTAATTATGGAGACATACATATTTACTAAAGCTGTGTTCACATTATGTGCACAAGTCAAATGGAATGTCGAATTTAATGATCCCTTTCAAACACAACATATACATGTGTTTTACTTCTGTGCGATAGCAATGATTTTTTTTATTTAGAGCTCGTTCTATTTGACGTGTAAAAGCTTATGTAATGAATGGTGGCAAAAATCAAAATAAGAAAATTAATCAATGCAAACAAATGAATATTTGACATACATATGAAAGAAAATCTATAAATAAAAAAATTTTTACATTCTATACACACCATGTGAACACAGCTTAAGAAGAGTTTAATATTTTTGTTAAAATATATTTGAATTCGTTTTATATTATACAAGTCATATTAGACTATATAAATATTTGCCAAAAGTAGTGGTTACGCTTATTTTGACAAATATTTGTGAAATTTAACTTCTGTAATCCTAACCATAAGCTAACCACAAAAGTTTGCTGACTCCACCTCTATATGCCATTTTTGAAACTAAGAAGAAGTTAATCACGCTGGCACATGCGACTACTTTGGCTGAAATATTTGACGCTTTTGATACTTAATCAGGGTATGACTAACTGCTGGTGTTCGTAACCTTGTGAGACCTTACAAACTAAATTTCTTTCAACAAAATTTTCAACAAACACTACGGTTCTATAAATAACCATTTTTCGGATTTGGTACATTAACATAAATATCTACATCACATGATTATCATAATGTCGAAATATTTTTGGAAAAACGTTGGAGAAAATGTGATGGGAGATTTTGTTTAGTTCTTTATAAGAGAATTAAACATTGAAAATAATCGAAGAAATAACAAAACTGGAAAACCATTTTAAATCATATCTTGTAAAGTATGAACATTATTTATTATTGTTAATTAAATTTGTTGGAATTTTCGAAAAAAAAACGCAAAAAGAGCTTTCATTAAAACTTGGTACTTACACTTTAGCGAAAAAAAAATAAGTATTTATCCATGACTTATGATGATTATAGCTTAATTTATATCTATAATATGCGATTATAAGCAAAGATAATCATACATAGAGCATAAAATAAAATCCGCTTTTTTTTATATGGTAGTTTTTGGTTATATACTCGTAGTACTATCATTTTGTAGTTTTTCTTATTTCTAAGTAATATTATTGTGAACAACAAATTATGATTAAGAACATTATTAGCAAATAAAATGTTAGATGTTGCCAGCTATTTCATATTTTTATATGTTTTAGGCGATAAGACAACCCAGCAAAATTGTAATGGTTTTTTTTTTTTTTTTTGTTAGAATCTATAAATTGAGTGTTTTTGTATCTATTACAATGCTAAACATGTAGCTGTTTTATTATCTGCTGTTTTTCGTCTAAAACTTTTTATGAAAAATATTTAATATTTTGAGTCCATATATTTTATTTTCAAATGGCAAATAAAATGTCTACAAAAAATATTACCACATTTATTCGCTGTCATTGGAACTACGACAAATAAAGGGTATTTTTTATAGACGTATAGAACTTTAAATTGCAATAAAACAACGATGAATTATTCGATTGACATGAATTTTATTTATCCGAAAAATAATCTTGTGGCATTACATTTTAAATATGATTTCTGGCATATGACCGCCACGGCTGGCTCGGATGTAGTCCAATCTGGACGTCCAATTTTTGATGACTTTTTCCAACATTTGTGGCCGTATATCGGCAATACCACGGCGAATGTTGTCTTCCAAATGGTCAAGCGTTTGTGGCTTATCCGCATAGACCAAAGACTTTACATAGCCCCACAGAAAGTAGTCTAGCGGTGTTAAATCACAAGATCTTAGAGGCCGATTCACAGGTCCAAAACGTGAAATTAGGCGGTCACCAAACGTGTCTTTGAATAAATCGATTGTGGCACGAGCTGTGTGACATGTTGCGCCGTTTTGTTGGAACCACAGCTCCTGGACATCATGGTTGTTCAATTCAGGAATGAAAAAGTTAGTAATCATGGCTCTATACCGATCACCATTGACTGTAACGTTCTGGCCATCATCGTTTTTGAAGAAGTACGGACCAATGATTCCACCAGCCCATAAAGCGCACCAAACAGTCAGTTTTTCTGGATGTAACGGTGTTTTGACATACACTTGAGGATTAGCTTCACTCCAAATGCGGCAGTTTTGTTTGTTGACGTAGCCATTCAACCAGAAGTAAGCTTCATCGCTAAACAAAATTCGATTATGAAAATCGGGAACAACGCTAATCTCGTTTTGTGCCCATTTGCAAGCGTTGTTCAGGAGTGAGTCTATTCATGATGAATTGCCAAACTGAGAATAAATCACTTGACAGCTATTAAATTGGTCGCCATCTTGAACAGTAATGCCAACTTAAAGTTCTATACGTCTATAAAAAACACCCTTTAAAATAAGGCAGAATTTTTTCAGATCAAAATTTTTAATGTTTTGTGTAACAATTTAAACCGCTGATTCTTGCAAAACAATGAGAAAACAATAGTTTTCTTTTTTGGTTTTCGGCCTACAACATATCTAAAATATACATACATATACGAGTAAATTTTAAATATATGATTTGTCTTTTAATATTTTAGTTTCAATAACTGAAATCATTATTAATAGTGATGCTAGCTAAGAAAAACGCTTAGTGATATTATATTAATTTAGTGTTTAATTAATGTTAACGTTACTTAGCATTAATGACACTACCTTTTTTCGATTTTTCATTAGTTCAAGAGTGAAATAGATATTTCTAGAAAGAGCCAATTAATACAATATTTTTCAGTTTCTTAACAAAACTTGTGTTTTCTAATAAAAATATAAAAAAAAATTTTGAATTTTTTTTTAATAGCGCTATGTTACTGATACATTATTACTTCTTAAGTAAAAGTAAAAAAGTGGAAACACACTCCCTTCAAAATATCTGTGGCATGCGACGATAGTATTAGATTTTTTCTTTTAAGAAGCGAAAAAAAAAATTAAGAACAAATAAGCACTAATTTGGTTACACTGGTTTGATAACTTTAGAGCTCTATCACACTTGGTAAGTGAATTTTTTAATATTTTTATATTACCTTTTGAGCTTGCCCAAACTTTTACATTACAAAAATTAAATTTTTATTTTTTTCTTTTGCTTTTTCTAAAAATTCTAATTTTTTTTAAATTTCTTATATGTTGTTTCACTCACTCACAAAACAATACAAAATACATAGAAACGTAAACAAATTCCTGAAACACACCCAAACACACAAAGAATGAAACAAAAAACGAATTAAGTGCGGGCTGAAAAAGTAAAAATTCTCTTCCCCTCAACTTGATTACCTACAAACACAAGAGTTGCCAAAGAGACTTACGCAAATCACTTGCCAAGTGTGAAAAGGCTCTTATCTAAGCGTTGTTGAATTTTACAAAGCACCAAAACCTGACAAAAAGAATTTTTTTTCAATAAAATAATAATCAGTTGAAAAATTGTTTCGACTGAAGAATTAAAATATTCATACGCTTGCTTGCTTATTATCGTGTCTTCCAGTTTGGGCAACACAAAAGTTTAGTGTGACTGGCCAATAAAAAGAAGCATTACGAGTAAAAAATTCACTAAAACTAAAAAAACACTAACTTGAAAATATTCAGCGTAGAAAATGTTAAAACGTTGTTGAAAGCACCGTTAAAAACGCTACATTTTCTTATAGAAAAACAAATTTGTGAGAAAGATATAAAAAGAATTAAAAACTGCTAAACCGCAAATTGTGTTGGGTATTAAGAATATTTATGACTGTTAGTTTAAATATATATGAAACAAAAAGATATTAAACGAATATACATTGTAAAATGGCAAACTTATTTGGCCAAGAAAAATTAAAAAAAAAAAAAAAAAACAAACTTATAAAACAAACTAAATAAACAAATAAGTAAATCCTAAATGCAGTTATAGTATACAAATGAAATATTAATGCGGTGTGTAGCAAATACTTATGCCAGAGACATAACAACTACTTAAAACCAAATGAGCCAGCCAAATAAAAAACAAGGAAACAAAGAACTAAGCAACTGGCCGAAGAACCATACAACCAAACAACCATCGTGTCAGGCAGTCAAGCAACCAAGCCAACTCAAAACTATCCCGGCATTTAACCTGCCAACCAAACCAGAAAACAACAGCAATTTAAGCCAGTCCAACCAAACCAACCAGCCATTTACTAAACAAGAAGCAAAGTTTGCGTTAAGTTAATGACTTTAAAGACATTTTTGTTTTTACTGTAGTGATTGTGGTTAAATTGTTTTACAACTTAATTTTAATTAAAAATTTTCTTTCCTCATAGTGATCAGATTTATTTTTATATTTAATTTTTTTTTCTTGTTTTAGAAAAGTTTTTAAAAAGTAAAACCAAAAAGTTAGTGAATGACACTTCATTCAGAATTAAAAAAAACTGCTTACTCATGATTTTTCATTTGAATTTGAATAACTCACCCAAATTTTTCACTTATTTTTGTATTTTTAATAAACTTTAAAAATCATTTCACAAAACAACACAAACAAAAAATCTGGCTCAAAATAAAATATTCCTTTCACTGTTTTTGGCAGCACTTTAGTGGATTGCATTATGGTTGCATAATTTATCATCAATTATTTGCAAAAAATGACAAAAAAAAATTAAATTAAAAATCAGAATCACAAAGAAAATTATTATAACACACGCGATTTGTCCGAAACAGGCAAATGCAATTTAAACGTTTAGAGTCTATTGAAGAAGGGATTTAAATTTGAAAATATTTTGCTGTCATTTGCATTTGTATGGATCATAGAGGGATACGAATTCTATTTTATTCAGCATGTATAATCTGCAAAGAAGGTCGCCATATACTTTTGAACTAGCCACGCCTATTTTTACAACTTTTCTATGATTTTCATTCATTACTGTTTATAAATACTTAATTTAAGCCTGAAAGTATGCTTTTAAATATTTTATTTGCCATTTTAGCAGGTGCGACTGCTGTTAATGATAGCAAATGAATGAGCCACTTTATAGAGCAGTGAATGACTGTATTTTTGGATGGTTTTTTCAAAGATTAAAATTCTCCTTTGTAAACGGCTTTTTCTAAAAATTGTTACATAGGCTGTCTATACTAAATATATGGACCAGGCCGGGTGTGGCTCGATAAAAGCATATAGGGGATTAATGGGCGTCATATTGTAATGATAACTGACACTATTTCAAAACTGTTATGACGATAAAGAGCTAGTTGCATGAGTAGTTCTCTTTTTACTAGTAGGAATAATAGATTTTTTACAAATTCTGGGACAAGTTCTTTTGGAACAATTGATCCAGCATTTTTCTTAGGAAATTATTTTTCAAACTTACCGATAACCTGAATTTAATTGAACATCACCAATAGCAACATTTTCAAATTGCACTGGATTCGCCGTCCATCTTGCCCAATAAAATGAAAAATCTTCTGCGTCATATTGTTCTGTGAAACGACATTTTAATGTGAGATCTGTATTTTCTCGTGTATCTAGAGATTCATCTGCCAGTGTAAACGAAAGAATTGTTAAAGCTGAAATATAATAAAAGAAAAAAACAAAATAAATTTATTTAATGAATTTTACGTGTATGCAAATACGAATTAACTATTGGTATTAACTGATTACATATTTTTACACAAAGAAGGGTACACAAAATTCGGCATGTCGGTATAGTACTATTACTTGTTTTATTTCTTTTCTTTTTATTAACTAAAAATACACATTTTAATAATAAAATGCTTAAATTTAATCATCGTTATCACATGAAATTAAAATCTTAAAAATGTATCACACATAGTTTGCATACTGTAACTAAATTTCGATACACAACAAAAATATTATTGTATAGAAAAATATAAAAATTTATGAAAATAAAATAAATACTACAAATTCCAGTATTCATGTAGTTAGTGGATGAAAATGAGTAAAAAGCGGGAAGAGGTATAAAATGTATAATAAAATTGAACCTTTTTATCTTGTCCCTTAATTCCTTCTTTTGCTTCTCAGCCAAAAGATAGGGAGGAAACTTAGATGATTGAATGAACAAAAAGGAAATAGTTGCGTCAGGTTGCTCAAATTCTTGACCGTAAAAATGTTGCTACACATTATGAATTTCAATCACCTGTTCCCAATTGAGTTTTTAAGATACACATTTTTAAAGAAGAGCCCAGATGCATGTTTGTACGGAAAACAAATGTTTTCCTTATTTTACAATTTTATCAAAAAATCAATATAAAAAAATTTAACAAAACAGCAAATAACATAAAATTTTGAAATAAAAAAGAATTAGATAAATGGGTAGAACAATCTTCCGCTCATACATTTTATTTATTTCAAGTTAAGTTAGAGCGATGTACTCTTTTTAACTTTTATACACATTTAAGTTTGTAGTGAGAAGGGTCAATTCAAACTGGATCCGTTTTACTTTTAATAATTTATGCTTTTATAAACAGTAGTAGTAGCAGCTTTCATTTCATCCTGCCTTATAAAGGTGATTTATGTTTTTGCAATTTTAGGTCACATTATTTCTTTATTAGCAAGTAAAAACCTACTAAAATACGTTTAAGGGCATTTAATATTTGAAACCAGTCGTAGATTGGTAAAAGGACTTGCTTAATATTGGAATAAAAATTAATATAAGTATAAAAAGGAATCATAAGTAAAATAAATTTAACTCATTTCTTTAATTTTAAAGTTATTGTGCACGCTACTCTGGTTATAGAGCTACGCAGTAAATAGTCTTAGCTTTGCATTTTGTTTAAAGAAGAAAGTGGAAATTTTAAATAGTAAATGACTTTTCTATTTTGTTAAAGACTAACTAAGCATTTGCATATGAAAGTAAAAGTACGAAAAACTCACTACACTCACATTTTTTGAGCTTGCTGCTGAACTGATGGCCGATTTTTAATGAGGGTAAGTTTTTGGCACTTGCTGAAAGTGAAATGTTAAAGAGTGGAACAGTGCTACTGAGTACAAAAATGCTGGTAACATTTTCTGGATTGTGATAAAAAAAATTATTAAATCTGTCATTTTTCCATTAAGCTATTTTTGAGTACTATAGTTTTAAAAGTGTGTGCATCCAACATTCCAAAAGTTACAAAGAAGACAGTCGAATATTTTACGAACAATAGTCTGAGCCCCCTGGTATATAAGAAATGAGAATATCCACAGAGATTTAGAAATTCCAACGGTTCGGGAGGAAATTGAAAAATATTGTACTAAGTACGTTCACAAGCTGGCGACCCATCCACAGGGACACAGGGAAGGCTTAAGAGAAGTGATACCTTTGCGCCTAGAGAGACGAGACATTTAACTTTTTTATTTAACCGTAGAATATTTCTTTTATTCTTAAGATTTGAGTACAAGTAACTAGTTATTACATTGGTAATAATTACTTAAGTTTTTTCTCTTTTTTACAGTTAACATTTAAATACTTATTGTAATTTCCTTATAGAAAGATTCAATAATAATAATAATTAAAAAATAAAAATAAAAATAGTTTTAAAAGCAGTAAAATTTTTTGCTATAAAATTATTTCAATTCTGGGAAAAAGTATTATTTTCATTGCGAAGCAACAATAATAAAGTTATTGAGTTAATTGCGCCAACAAGTTAGCAATATGTACACATTTACTTTTTGCTTTATTTTCCTCCAGCTACACTAAACATACCTTGAGCAACTATCGCTGCGTATACTTGCAAACAAAAGCAACAAACACATGTACAATTTATAGGTAAAGTTGAAGATTTTTTGTTGTTTTGTCATCTGGTAGCATTGATTATGATGTTTGCCAATCAAAAATTGGAAATTAAAAAATGACACTCACGACCTCAACATATTTTCCAAATGAAAAATTTGGAATATTATTATTTTAAGAGCAAAGAGTAAAAATCTAAAAATTACTCACATTTTTCACAATATTTATAAAATAAAATTAATTTTTTTGACGTTTCAATTGCTGATTTTTTTGTGCATGCCAAATTTTATAATAGTGGAGTTCACGCTTCAGTGTAAAGTAAAAATAAAATAAATGTAGAAATTTTTTTTCACACAACAACAAAATGCACTATCCTGCTATTTTCTGCACCACTTCAGAAATACAATATGAAAACCAAATGTAAATGCGATCTGTCGCTAAATGATGGCGACTTTTAGTTTAAGATAAAACGTGTTGTTTACCTTTTAAGTGTTGAAAGCAAGTTTATCTACTTGAAAAACATGTACGTTTATTAGTTTACAATAATTAGAAAAAAGTCGCTCACGCTTCGTAGCTTAAACTTCCCAACGTGAAAACCCCTAATAAAAAATGAGCTGACAATTACAAAGACGTGTGATTACTCCATTTCCAGATGTTTGATGATTTACTGTCAGGTGGTAGTCTGACAGTAATCTAACAAAGTTATTTCTGATAAAGTTGTCAACGAAAGCAATCAGATTTTTCAGAACTGTTATAAATGCCCCATAAGCGGCGTGAATTCGGCATTACAACAAAAGAATACTTTCAATAACACTTCAATTAAATGATTTAAAGAAAAGCTGCAGTTGAGCATTTTTGTTGCAATTCTTTTTTCAACATTTCAACTTTAAAAGGACATAAAAAAGTGATCATCGATTGCATTATGCATGAATATTTTTGGTTTGTATTTTCATATGATAAGCATGTGAAAACCAACCCACAAAGGCACACAAACGCAAATACACCATTATCCTTCCAAATGTATATAAAGTTGTATTAATTATCATGCTGAAATACAGCTACATTTTTAAATATTTAATCGTATTAAATAAATCAATTATTTGTACCGTTCAAATGTTTATTTCTTTGTCTCCGCATTCAAGGATGTCAGCATTTTGCAGATACTGTAAATACTAGAAAATGCAGTACTGTTTACGAAACACATTAACACTCACATGCTGGCATAAAGCAGAAAACAGAAAATTAATTAATTATTGCTGTACAATTCTTAAGTTGTAAATGATTCGAGATAATGCTGGGGTAATAGAGGTAAATAAATACTTTTTTTTAAAGACGCTGTTAAAATGTTCAATATGGATTATCAGAAACGAAAAATTTTAATTTTTAATTTAAATAAAAGCAAAAATACATAATTTATTATTCACTCTCTAGTAAAAAGGAGAAAATATCACGCTATGAAAAACTATTAAATGAAAACAATAAATTAAATATTTTATTATAAAGGGTGTCGCAACAAGAACGCAAGATTTAAATTTGGCGCCATTCGAAGTGTCATTGTTTGACATTTGAACAATTGTTATTGTTTGCTAGTAGAAGGTACGAGGTTAGTAAAAAATGACCATGGACAGCGAAGGGAGTTCGTTAATTGGGTATTGGAAGGACAACAAGAAAATGCCGATTTTGCCGATAAAATCATCTTCAGTGACGAGGCCCATTTCCATCTTGATGGCTTCGTCAATAGGCAGAATTGTCGCATTTGGGGTGAGGAAAATCCTCGAGTGATTCACGAGAAGCAAATGCATCCACAACGTGTCACTGTGTGGTGTGGTTTTTGGGCTGGAGGAATCATTGGACCTTTTTTTTATGAAAATGAGGCAGGTCAAGCGCAAACAGTCAATGGTGTTCGGTATCGTGAAATGATAAGCCAGAGAAACAATTCAATTGCTGTATTAATGTAGTGTGTGTAAAGAAAGAACTATTGGCCGTATCACCAAAACTCGAGGTTGTATATTGTTCCACGCAGGCACTTGAACCAGGAGGAAGCCGTTAATAAAATAACTAAATTGGTTTAGATACAGTTAAACGACTATTTTATATTTATTATTTCTCTAGCTTTTATACATAATTAATCAGTCATTTGTTTAAAATTTAAATCTTGCGTTCTTGTTGGGACACCCTTTACAACTAAATTAGAGCTAAAATAAAAAGCAGTTTATTTCTATTCAGAAATTGAAGAACTGAAGAAAAATAATGATAGTGGGAGGATACAAAAGTGCGGTTATGACCGATTCATGGTGAATCTGGTGCAGTTGTCTGTTACAAGGTGTATCATTGTACAACCAAATGTACAATAGTTTTGGAAACTAGTAATTTTATCAGATACATGTGCGACGATTGCCTACAGTATATGCACAATGTTGACTTTGTCTTAAAAGAAATACAAGAAGGTGTCACAGAAAACAAACGGAATCTAGCTACATATAAAAATGAGTTTGCGGTGCTGCTGAAACAAAATGACAACGAAATCAAGCAGTTATTGGATGCAATTGAAAAACGGTATGAGGAAAGGCTAAAGAAAATAGATAGCGCTCAAGGGATTTGTGAAAAAATTTATATGAAATTAATAAACTGTGTGGCACAATATCAGATCATAAAATAAGAAGATGAACTAATCGAAAAAATTAAAAAAAAAAAAACAAAATGAAGCGATAAGAGAGATTAAGATACAAGTGATTAAGTTATATGAATCTAAAAGAAGTAATAGGGTGGTTTTTAATGATAAAAAATAGAAGTTGTAGTGCAGTTCAGTAAAATTTATTACAAACATTCGTATCAAAAACACAAATAAATCTAACGATATTTTGTAGAATTCGGTATTCAGTACGTTTCCGACAAAATTATTCGAAGTTTGAGACGAAGTTAACAGCACATAAATAATGAACGTAAATAAAGATTTGCATCACACCGAATATTTTTATCTTAAAATTATAAATAGCGAATTCGATAAAATATCGTTATACTTGTTTTTTTTTTTCGATACGAATGTTCGTAATAAAAGTTACTGAAGCGCACTACTGATGTACACGCAAAAGTTGCTACTGGGGAAATGTGTATGAAAGTGTAATATTCGGACTTTCACCACATCACAGTATCGGCCAATAACAACAACAGAGCCTTCATGGCTCATTAATACCATCAGGAGTACTTCGTGACTCAAATGTGTAGAATACTATAGACCTTCATGAGTAACTACAGATTATTTCAGTGGCTCATTTATGGCTCTTTTGTTTCGAACTAATATGTAGACTAATGGTATCCATAATGGGTTATTTGTAATCTGTTTTGAATGGAGTCCTTAATAACTCATATGGAAATTTACACTGCCTCTTCTTGCTAATTAGCAGGGTTATGATAGAATATTTGATGAAATATGCTATTTGTATTATACATATATGGATTTATTATGAATTATAAAAGTATTAAAAATACTAATAAATAAATAATAATAATTAATTGAATTTATGTTGCAAAATAGACGAGTATAGACGAGTATCAGCGTAGTCAAAAAGCATAAACCTGGTATTTAAAAAAGAGCACTAAAAGTTAAACAAGCACGAATTCAAAACTTTATTTTTTAGAAATAGTCAAGTAAAAAAATTATCAAACCATATTTTAATGCGTGTTTTACGCTATAATACAAGAGTTAAGACATTTTGATGTGACTGTCGAAAAAATATTTTTTTTTATTTATTTATTTATAATTTATTTAATCATGAGGATAAATTCTAAGACTAAATGTAAATGAGGAGGTATTTTACACTATAATACACTGTAAGATTTTTATTGGATTTTGTCAGCTATGTTTGTTATTTCTTTGTTCGTATGCAAAAATGCAGTATAAACGTTTAGAAACTTTTCTAAAAATGTCAAATTTCTGTGAGTATTTTTTGATGTATTTTTTTTTTTTCACACTATTATCCATTTTTCATTTGATTTACATTTTTGACATGTTTTTGTACTCAGTATTACATGGCAAAACCCTTTTCATCAATTTCGCCAAAAATTGTGTTGGCGGAAGAATTAAAATATTCATATGCTTGTTTTGCTTATTATTTATCTCTTTTTATTTGTACAACTATCACACAAATTTAGTGAAAGCTCTAAAGCTAAAAAGCGGTAGTTCGTAATTTTTTCCCGTATAAAAAGTTCAAAAGCACTAAAACAGTGCTAAGAGCACTAGGTTGATAACGCTGATGAGTACGCAGTACATGAAGAAATAAAATATGCAATACAGTGTCATTTTGGTAACGATGTGTGTTTAATAACTGAAGTATTTTTTATTTATTGAAGACAACATATATATAAAGTCGTATTTTGTTGTAGACTTTTATCTGATTATGGAAAACTTGTGTCTCTTGCGTGCTTTTTTAGTTTCAAATATAAAGCCTGGTATTTCATTACACAACTCCTTAGAGACAGATTTGCAATGGTTTTTCTGCCCGACATTTGTTGTTACGGCTGTCATAATAGCCAAAACATTCGAGACGATATTATAATATCACATAGTTTAAGAGATACGATGATTTTTCAGCAGTCAAGAATCATTTACTTCGTTGCTGCAACGTTTTCATTAGTAAATTAAGAAGAAGTACGGTAAGAAGTACGAGATAAGATGAGCATTATTATCGACATATTTTAAAACTTTTTCAAATTGCTTTCACTATTTGCAAATACATATTTTTATTTCGAATCGATTCATCAAATGCTACCGAGACCTCAGCAATAAATTTTGAATTTCTTCCACACAAAACTTAGTACAGGTTCTTAGCTGCAATACAACAGAGATTTATCGCTATAATTTTATTTGCTTACTTAATTAATTCAAACAAAATGTTATTCAATGTGACAACTTCTTTGAATAAAATATTTAATTTTTGCTGTGTAGTACAGTTTTATGTTCTGCCAGCTCAACCGCGATTTTAAATAAATAAAATAAATGCTATTCAATTGAAACAATAAAAAACAATTGCATTAAATATTTATTTTCTTAAAAAAAATTTTTTTTTTTAAATAAAAATTTCTTACTTTCCACATGATGCCACAATCTGAATTTCATCTGTCTGCCTGTGTCGTTTAAACTACATAATTTTACTAGTATGAAGAAAAACGAAAAAGAAATGGTAATATTTCAGAATAATATAAAAGAAATAATAAAAATAAAGAAACTAAACATTATTTTTCAGATATTATAATCCTGCTTTTGCTCTGGAAAAATATGCAAAAAAAAAGTCGCAAAAAAATTTGATTTAAATAATAAGGAGTGCTGGTTATGTAGCGGTGTAGTCATGATTTTTGTTTTAATATTCGCCAGCGCCTTGAAAGTGTTGTACAAATATAATTTTCCAATTTGGAAAAAGTTTTCCTATTAAATCCTTTACTGTCATTCGCATCATAAAGAGGCAACTACATTCGTACACATACAGTGCGTATTCAAGAGTGGTTGTGTATGTGAAGTATAATTTGACAGCATGAATGTGCAAGAAAGTATAAAGTAAAGCTAGTTTCAACCAACATAAAATAAAAAAAATATTTGCTGCTTCATGCAACTGCAACTGTGCAACAACACATTTCATACTTTTACATAAAATAGTGTGTCACTGATAGTGAACAGTCTGCTGGTCTCTCTCTGTGTGTGTTTGTGTGATATGCACAAACTTACGCCTGCTACAATTTACTGTATTTTCAGCCAAGTTAATGTTGCAAATGTAGTTGTAGTAGTTAAATAGAGTGGCTGGTTACGATCGTAAAATAAAAATACAAGAAATGCATTACAAAAAGCAAAAAAATAAAAATAACTTGTATGCCACGCGCTAAACACTGCCACATGCACACGCTATTTTAAAATAAACGTTCGTACTTCCCCTTCTATTTGCTTTTATCATCCAGTCAAAGAAAGAAAATTTATAAAAATCTTTAAATCTTTTGACGCGACAAAGTTGCAACATAAATTTTGCTTTAGCACAGCAAAAAGAAAATATTAAACGAATAAGAAAAATCTGCCTTTATGCATACAAGATAACAACAACGGCAACTACTACTCGTATATACAAAGATTGACTCAATGGCTGATATCAAGTAGAAAGAAGGAGGAGAGACAGACAGGCAGAGCTGTTACTGCATTGACAATAAGAAATGGCAATTTCATTTGGTGTTGTATGACTTATAAAATTCTATATTTTAGTTCTGGCTGTTAATTTTTTTCTTGTCTTGCATCTTTACTTGTATCTTTAAAATAATAAAAAAAAAAAAACTCAAAAAGGATTGCAAACATAACAGCAAAGAACAACAATTTTAGAGAAAAGAAAATAAGGAAACTGGTAAAGAACAGCAACTTGACTAATCTTAATTTTCTTCCGCTTTAGATGGAGTTTCAACTTCATTTTTGTTCTTTTTTTAGTTTTAATTTTAGTTTTTGTTCTGCAATCTTTTCAACATAATTTTTTAATGCCAACAAACAAAACATTTATTCAAATGATGTTGATTTTCTGAAATTTGATTTAAATATTAAAGTGAACATTTTTTTCTTCAGCAAAAGGACAAAAAAGAAAACAAGTTGAAAGTAATTAATTTTTTATTCAGTTGCTTGAAAAATTTTATATTAATATGCTTATGGAACTAAAATACTCTTCAGTTTGTTATTTAAGAACTTTTAATTTAAAGGAAACCAAATAATCTGCAAAACTGTTTCATAACTCAAAAAATAATGTAAAAAAAATTAATCAAAAATTAAAATAGCTTTGCAACACTGCCAAGCAAAATAAAAATCATGGCCAATCTGAGATTATTTTATTTGCGATTCAGTTGGCAAACAGCGTTGTCAAAGTTGCATTTATGAGCATGTGACATTGTCCTATCAAATGCTACTTGACGCTTAAGAAAGTAGCTTATCAGCACTTAAAGGATTAAATCCTACACAGAAAAAAGCTTGTACCAATTACGTCTTTTGTTTGGAAAATTTTAGTTGAAATATTTTAAATAAATATTATTTTAAATCAAGAAGTATATCGAAATGTAAGTTTTTTTCTTCTTTTTTTATTAATTTATTGGCTACATATAAAAACAGCGTCCATTGTAGACAAACCTGTTTGTTTTTTTTTCTTTTTAACTTTTTTTAAAACTTTTTTACTTCAATTGCATTTGAGTAACACCCAAAGTACATTCTAATATAAAAAACCAAAATACATATGTTTCATCTGATGAAACAATTTCATTAAAATCAGTGCAATATTTCATAAATAATGTAAGCTAATAAAATACTTTCAATCTATAAATATAAAATAGTCATGTTATTTATTGACTGGCTGGCAGACAGACTGACTTAATTATCATCATCGACCAGTCCAAACGGTTTCTCTCCCAGTGAGTAAGACGAATAAGAATGGATTTTTGTACAATTTTCAGATAAAAGGATTAATCACATCTGTCTTTCAAAGTAATAATTAAATTAAATTAAATTAAATTAAAAATAATTCTCCTTATCTTAAAACGATTCCAATGTATGTAATAATAAGTACAAATGCATTAACAGCATTGTTTAATAATGGTTATTGTGAATGAATGACAAATATACAATAGAGTTGTTTAATATTATTTATAACACATAAGTTTGCGACCTGTATTAGTTTTTGCTTGACATTCATATATTCATTGGTTGCCTGCAGTGAGACAAGATAGCTCCTTTTTGAGCATCAACAGCACGGCAAACTGCCATAGTATATTGCCAAATTAATATAAGAAACATTTTAATAAACTACAGATAAAACATAAACTGTACAACAATCTTTGTGTTTTACTTAACAACGTCGTTGTTACAATATATTTCGCCACTTTTTTAAAATTTTTGGAACTGAAAGATACAATAATTGTGTATTTAACCGTACGATTACTATTGACAGTTTGAACACTAAGTGCCAGATCATAATTAAAAAACATTTTATTGAAATAAGCTACAAAATAACTTTTATTACTGTTTGCTTGTTTTTTTTTTTTAAATTGAATTTCTTATATTTTTATCACTACAATAAACTTTTTTCATTAAACTTTGATGACTACCTCAAATATATTATCCTGCTGTTGCTGCACCATTTACAACTGCATATATTTACAACAGCAAAAGCGTATTTTCCCTTTTGTTTGTTGTCCTAAGCTTACATTAAACAAATAATTTTAAGATGAGGATGGAAAACGTGGATTTTCTGGTTGGTGTTCAGTTTGGACTCTAAAGTTCATGTGCACATTAGAAAACATCATACCTCATACATACACTTAAAGAAAATATTTGATTGAATATGGTCACTCTAAATATAGTTTGTTCTTCACAAAAATTTTATTGTTAACTTTTAGCATCTAAGGAATATTATGATCACGATAAACAATTTTCGAGTTATTTTTAACCATACCATGTCTACCGTCATAGACATGGTTGAAAATATCATATAATTTTTTATCAAACTTTAACTGAACCCATAAATATGCTTCTAGTAAACATGTTATGATTACAATAAACATAATATATTTAATTGAATGGAAAAAATATGTTTGAAAATAATATGTTTTTTTATTTTGCTTTTTTGCAACCATATAAATAATGTAAGTATAAAATAAAAACGTGATCAACTTAACTAAGCTTTGTGGTTGAGTGCAGAGTTAATGCTTCTTAGCTACATATGCTCTAGTTCGAATTCTGACAGAACTCAATAAATTTGAAAAGAAAATCAAATGAGTCGTACAATGTAATAAATAAATAAATGTAAATTAACTGAAAGACAAAAAATTAACAGAATAAAAATTTTTATTTGCATAAAAACTTTATTTAAAAAAAAGTGATATCAAAATGTTAATATAACTTAATTAAAAAATTTGTAATAAAAATTGTGTAAGCAATATTAAAAAAATTTTTTTTTGCCTTCACTGCGAGTTCAACCACGTTGAGAGGCATTTTTAATGTGTTTGGGTTAAAAATGTATATGGTTAGATCCAATCTAACCATACTATGTTTAAAGCAGAATATGGTTGCTCTCAGACCTATGCTTTCTTTTCTTTCGATTTATTTGACTTTTTTAAAAGATTGTGACACAACTTTTTCATTAAAATGAATTGTATAAAAAAATTAAGGTGCAATTTAATCAAATTTTCAGCCAATAAATTGTTTTTTTTTTCTTGATTTAGCTTTGATGGAATATATGTATTTATAAGCATTTATCATAAAAATAAATACCAAGAGATGCGTTAACGGAAATTTTTTTAAATACAATTTGTCTACAAAACCTTGCTCGTATTTCTTCTAAATTTTTTACATTCACTTCAGCATATTTTTTGTATAGAATTCACGCACTTAATTTAATTCTCATTTATATAATTAGTTGAATAATATAGTGATTTTTACTTTATTTTTTATTTTTTTTTGGATTGCTGAATTTCTTATAGTCCATTATTAATATAAAAATTAATTTGTACTGCTGTTAAAGATTCTTATTTATAACATTTTTTCATTGAAATGAAGAAAATGGGATTTTTCTGAAAGCCTTTAAAATTTAGCCACCTTTTACAATGAAAAAATTGTATAAATAAGAATATTAAACAGCAATACAAATTAATTAAAAAATTAATTAAATAGTAACCCCCAAATTCATAAAAAATATTATGTGCTTTTTAAGGGCTTATTTGACAGCTTCTATGCAGTACTTGTCAAATAACCCCTTATTAAGCACATAATATTTTTTATGAATTTTGGGGTAATAATATAGCGATTCTTCTATTAACAAAAAATCTATGGTGACTGAAAATCGGAATAGCTTTCGTGAAATTGTTCATATGGATGGATAGCATTTCAGTACTCAGTACTTGATTTACTGAATAAACATTACATTTTCCAAGAGAATATCATGGAAAATTCTAACTTTTTTCAGCCAATATGGCTGGAATCAGACATTAAAAATGTTTTATATTTAATTTTTATTATACTATTTTTGCTCACCCAATAAAAAATATTGATTTCCTAGAAGCAAGTTTACTTGCGCATTTACAAGGCATGATTTTTACTCCAATAGGATTGGATGCCAAATAATGCATTAAATTAATAACCAAACAAAACACTACTTGATATATATTTTTTTTTAATTTAATTCATACTACTAATTTGATTGAAGCCAGTGAATCTTCAGGAAAACAAACTGACAGTCAATTTATGTACACATGCATTTTTAGCGTTCCGTTACGTTACTGCTTCTCAAAAGCAAAAAATTCGAATTTGAAAATAATTTCTTCTTGTGGTAGACTATTGTCATCTCATTTTAAATTTGTTTGGAGATTCTCTCAGTTATCATAAAAAGATCATACGCAAAAATTATGACTTATTTAATGCTTCTGTGTAAGCACAAAACTGAATAAAATTCTATTTGTAGCTTGTCAGAATACATATTGAAACACATTGTCTCACTCTATTGCATTAATTAAAATGTTTAATTAAAACAAAAATATTTAATCAATCTGGTTAATAATATGTTTAAAAGGTGCGCAATGACTTTTGTTTCTCTTTTTCTTTTATAAACTTCAACATTATATTTAAAATTGTATCACTCAGATAAAAACAACAACAAGCCTGACTTTTGTCTTTTTTCAAAAACCATTCAGGCCCAAACAGCTAAGGAGATGCCTTCAATAAAAATGCAATTTTAAATTCTTAAATAAAATTATTTCTTGTGCGCCGAATTTATTTTAAACAAATCCTTAAGAACTGTTTGCTATGAAACGGTTATAAATACTTTAAATTTCATTAAATACATTTTTTTGCTAAAAACAAGAAAATTTTATTTACGATACACTCTGGAGAGCTTTGAAAAGTTTTAAGCACTTTTACAGGCATTTTGAAATTTTGTTTTTTTTTTTTTTATTAAGTAATTGTTGCAATTAGTTATAATGAAAAATAGGCAACTAAAAATGTAAATGTTTTATAAAATACTTGTAACTTTTTGTTTTTAATTGTGCCTTTCTAAGAATGTATGTAGTTTAGAAAACAGAAGTTTAACATGCGATATTAATAACAAAAAGTTTGCTTTGTTGGGAAGGGAGAGGTGGAACGGGAATCTTCAGAACACAAAAAAAAGTTTTCTGCTTCAAAAAGTTCAAAAATAATTTAAACTTTCGAAAAGCAATAAAACTTAAAGTAAAATATGTCGCTTTAAGTAGAAAAATATATGAACGAGTATGTGCGAGTATATTTAAGCTTTGGTCTCATGTTTGCCAAAGTTATAGGTAATTTTTTTTATAACAAGCGATCAACTCGTCAAAAACATTTTTATGAAAAACACTCAATATTTTGGGTATTTTTCATCAAAAATTTTCAGACCAGTTTATCGTTTGTGTTATAAAAACACCATATAAATTCATCCTTAGACAGACGATGGCGTTAATTTGCATTAAAATCTCACTAAATTAAAATTTCACCTTGACGGACAACAGTTTCTGCATTTAGTAAACAGCCATTTGTTTGTAAGGAACTATTTAGTGACTTTATATATTCGGTGGCACTTTCCATCCTACAATTCTAAGAAAATCTGCGTAACTCTTTTTGGCTTGGAAACCTAAAATTGTTAGAAAATGCATTGTAATTGTAATAATTGTTTTTTTTTTAACAATTAAAATAACTCAAGTTTACTGACTTTGAATTTAGCAAATACAAAACAATTTGACAAAAGCTGATTGATTTTCGGCAATGTTGCAATATTGACAAAGCTAAATGCAGTGTAAACTCAGTTTGATTTTATTCATTTACGTTAAAGCTAATTCACAGTGAAATGAAGATAATTCACAAGTTATTTTGAATTAAGACTGTTGATGCAAATGAACCACGCAGTCTCTCTGCGCTATTAGGCAGAAAAAAAAAAATGATGCAGTAATTAATTATTTTATTTAAAATAAAATTGACATAAAGGGTGTTTTTTATAGACGTATAGAACCTTAAGTTGGCATTACTGTTCAAGATGGCGACCGATTTAACAGCTGTCAAGTGATTTATTCTCAGTTTGGCAATTCATCATGAATAGACTCACTCCTGAACAACGCTTGCAAATGGGCACAAAACGAGATTGGCGTTGTTCCCGATTTTCATAAGCGAATTTTGTTTAGCGATGAAGCGCACTTCTGGTTGAATGGCTACGTCAACAAACAAAACTGCCGCATTTGGAGTGAAGCTAATCCTCAAGTGTATGTCGAAACACCGTTACATCCAGAAAAACTGACTGTTTGGTGCGCTTTATGGGCTGGTGGAATCATTGGTCCGTATTTCTTCAAAAACGATGAACGTTACAGTCAATGGTGATCGGTATAGAGCCATGATTACTAACTTTTTCATTCCTGAATTGAACAACCATGATGTCCAGGAGCTGTGGTTCCCACAAGACGGCGAAACATGTCACACAGCTCATGCCACAATCAATTTATTGAAAGGCACGTTTGGTGACCGCCTAATTTCACGTTTTGGACCTGTGGCCGATATACGGCTACAAATGTTGGAAAAAGTCATAAAAAATTGGACGTCAGATTGGACTACATCCGAGCCAGCTGTGGCGGTCATATGCCAGAAATCATATTTAAAATGTAATGCCATAAGATTATCTTTCGGATAAATAAAATTCATGTCAATCGAATAATCCATCGTTGTTTTATTGCAATTTAAAGTTCTATACCCTTTACTAATTAAATTTTCCATTGAATCTATCAAACATTCAGTGATGTGATAATTTTCATTGATTAAATATTTACTTAAAAATTTAATTAACATGATAATTTTTTTTAATCAAAATTTTTAATTGGCCCAAAATTTATATCCTTTATTTTTCATGATCATCCTTAAAAGAGTTAACAATCTAAATTATTTATGAATAAGGTTTTTAATGCTCTCAGTGTTATAGATTGAAAACGTGTAATTTTGTGCATATGAGTGCGTAATGCAATTCTTTTATTCTACTTAGTCCCTTATACACACACTTATGTATTTATGGAATAATACACTGTGGTGCTGGTATAGATTCTAATGACTGATGCCGACGCATGTACATATATATGTGATTATGAAAGAAAATATTTTTTTATGTTTTTTTTTATTGTTTTTGTTTTTGCAGTACATGTGAAAATGAACGCAACTATTACGTGAGAATTTTAATAAAATTTAAAACAATAGCATTGTCATTAGTTTGTTAAAAACTTTAACAACTTTAACTTAAACTTTGAGAAATCATTTTAAAAGATGCACATGTATAGCTGTGTGTGTGTACACTATATGAAGTGTGTTTTATAAAACTTAAATAAAATTTTACTTTATGCAAGTCCATATGAACATACATGCATTTATTTGAGTGTGTGTGTGTGTGTGTGTGTCTGTGTGTAAACATATTTAGTTTAAGTGGGCTTGTGCATGTGTAAGAGATTGTGCATGTGTGTGTGTGAATTTTAAGTGCAACTTGTATTTGAACTCTATTCTCAAGTTGTTTCTGACACAGAAACAAAAGTACAATGTTGGATTAAATAAAATTTTCAATACTTATTCTTCTTCTTCTGCTTCTTCGTTTTATTTTTATTTTTCCTACTCTATAACACTCTATAAAAGAATGAGTGTGCGTGCTTATTTTGTGTTATATGACTGAGTTTGTCTAATACATAAGCCCAAAAAAAGTTGAAAGAATTAGCAGAGTTCATGGAAATGTGGTCAACAAATTAGGCACACACTGATTCATCGTTAATCGATTCAGCTGGAAGCTTCGTATTTTATTACGCGCTGCATTTTAACAGAGTAGAAATTTGTATTCACTAAAACAATAAAGCCCAGGGGCGATAATTTCAAAGAATATTTTATTAATTTTGTTTACAACCTTCATAAATTAATAAGCAAATATAATTTTTAAGGTTAAGCAAAAATTTGCTCAAACTTCATTCAATCAAATGAGTCCTCTAGATGACAAAATCTTTCGAACATGATAATTTTATTAAATTGAGAAGATAAGATGTATTTTTTGTAAAAATTAATGTTCCTTAACAATTTAATGTAAGAGTTTAGACTGAGTCACTTTGCAGGTACGGACTTGCACTTTTTATATCTACAGTAAACAGGTGATTGATGCCAGACAGAAACTCAAAAATTTAGTTTGATTTCAAATGTTTGATATTTTGTTTGCTGGGCAAGAACTAATAAAATGTGTGTATGTATATAAATTGTACAAACACATGTGCATGTAACTATAAGGGCTTCGTACATACATACAAATCCATGTATGTATGTATACTTGCATGTATGTACAGATGTGTGTTGTATGTACAATAAGTTTGGTGGCAAATAACATGGCGTCGTTTAAGTCGAGGGAATAGTTGTTAATTGCACATTCTGCATAACACTTTTTGTTTCTCTCCCTAGCGCTTTTCAGATGTTGATTGTTACTTCTGCTGGTTTACTTAATGCAGCTCTGACTGGCACTACAGCCGCTATACATACAACAACGGCTAATATTACGTTCGTTGTTACTGTTGCCTCTATTATTGTTTTGATTGTTCATTCTTTGGAAGGTTCGCTTGTTCTTTTATAGAGTGCATGCATGCAGTTGGCACTTGTTTTCGTTTTTTTCATTACAAATTGGCACAAGGGAACTTAATATGTACTCTA
Organism: Thelaira solivaga; assembly: GCA_947397855.1. Classification (NCBI taxonomy): domain Eukaryota; kingdom Metazoa; phylum Arthropoda; class Insecta; order Diptera; family Tachinidae; genus Thelaira; species Thelaira solivaga. The sequence continues at coordinate 44,616,780 of OX377611.1, read as the reverse complement.
GTTTTTTTAATTTTTTATTGTTGCTTCTCTCCTTGCATTTTCATAAGCTTCATAATTGGATTTCAGCCTTAATTACCAACCAACAAAGAATTCAGTAAAACCGACAACAAAAAGACTTGGAAAATATATAATTTTCTCAATTTTTAATAAAGAAAAAACCAAAAAAAAAATTTTTTTTTCTTTGGTTCACATTTTATTTCACTAAATGTTATTGGTGATTTCTTTTGAATTTAAGCAAAACACATTTAAGCTCAAAATAGTGTTAAAGAATGTTGTACAAGTTGTTAACATTAAAGTACAAGTATGTTGTGCATATTAACAATAAGTTTTGTTGCTGTCACAGTTGTTTGCTACCAATTAATAAAGGCGATTTTAGGCGTATATGCATTGACTCACAGCAACGGCATGAAAAGATGAGATTTAAAAAAATAATACAACAAATTTGTATTCAATTGAGTGCAAAACCTACTATTGTGTGTAAAAATCTAGAATAAAAAAAAAAATGGAAAAACAAAAATTATTGAATAATTTAATGCTTCAAAGGCACATACTAGAAAAAGCTCTTTGAAATGAAAATGGGCACTCTTAACCCAGCTTCACTGATCATATGATAATAAAACTGTCGCTTATGCAAGTAAGCTGCACATAATTGAAGACTGGGTTAAATATCTAATCAAGGTCCCTTATCAATTTAAAGCCTGCGATTAAGCAATCATTAAAAACTTAAAGTTCACACATCGGAGTAGCATATGATACACAGGCTAACAAAGTTAGTTTAGTTGTAACGGAATTTTTAAGCTACACATGTTTGACGCGGCCACGTGTTATATGATCCATTTGTTAAGTCTAATTTTTGAATACTTTTCTCAATAAATCTGGTAGTATGGCGCCAATGTTGGTTTGAATATTGGATTGCAATTTCTCAAAGTTTGCTGGTTGGTCGGCTTTAGGAAATGATTTACTATAGCTCGATAAAAAGTAATGCAGAAGCAACAAATTAATCAATTCTGGAAATAAAGTTGTCACCAAATTGATTTTGCAATAAATCGATTGTTGAGCGCGCTTGGGTATAAAATCACAATCAATTTCAATATAGTATGGTTCTATTTTAAATAACATTTTGAAAATGAAAAATTTCTTAATCTTTACAATATTTCCAAAACTACTGTAAAGTTTTAAAAATATTGTAGGTACGACATGAAGCTAATTTTGTTGCGAAATTGCAGTTTTCTTTTTTAGCAAATAGAGCCAACAGTTTTTTAGTAATACTTATGTCGAGCTACCTCTTGAATTTAGGAAATAATAGTATATCTGAGAAATTATAGAAAATAAAAAAAAAACGAAGTGCAAATTTGAAGTCAGCTCTCCAAAATACTTTTGAAATTGTTTCAACAATTTACATAAAATGCAAGCTTATCCCTTTTTGGAAAAATTTATTCTTTAAAAAAAATATTTATTTTAATGCATAACCAATCAGCTGAACTGATAAGTTTGGTACACTTAACGAAAACTCGCATAAGCTCTAAAAAATAAGCGCATTAAATGCAGTTTTTATAGGAAATATGCTATCATAGTCTGATTTGATTGATTGAATTTTGAATTTTGAAATGATTTGAGCAGGACGAACTCAGACATTTTATGGCATATTAGTTTATGATTTTGCATCAGCGAACACTCCACCTAAGCTAAAGAACTTACACGTACAAGCATGTCTGACTTGATATTTTTTTTTTTACCTTAAACAGTTTAACTGCCCTACTAACAATTATGATTCGCCCTGATTTGAAAGATTTCAATTTACTTTATAGCAAACTTACAGAGTTAGATCGTAAAAATTAGCTTTAAATTTACTTTTTTGGAAGTCAACTATAATATTAAGTGTTCATTTAGAACTTTAAAAGTTAATTTTATATTGAAGTACGTGCCATCATTTTGTTAATAAAATTTAATGTATCAAAAAAAAAAAAATTAAACCAAAACAGATTCTCATAACGATACATTTTGCATGGCACGAAATTTTAATGCTCAAATCTTGAGAAGCCATTAAAGTTTTGCGTTTTTTTATCTATTCTCTTGCAGAAGATATTTTAAACTGCTTTACAAGCTCTTTAACATTTAAAATTTCATAAATCTTTCTTAAAATTTTTCAAGGCATAAAAAATTATTTTATTTGCAAATAAAATAATCTTGGAATGTTAAGATACAAGAAGAAACATAAGAAAATCTGTGATCTATACATATTACAGCCAGTCAGTCAGACTTATTATTATCGCCCAGGCCAAACAGCTAAAGCTATGTATTTGAAATTTGATGAGCAGGTTCCTGTCCCAATGTGTAGGACGAATGAGAAGGGATTTTTGGAAATTCGAATATTAAGGGGGTAAAAACGGATAAAATTGAACATCTTATATATCCGGAACTACTACAGATAGAGCCAAAATTCAAACTAAAAAATATTCTACTAAAAAAATAAGCAAGTAGGTATTTGATACTTTTACGATATTTGTATATTTGCGGGATAAAAAGGGTAAAAACTAATGTTCGTACGTTTTTTAGACCCCATTTATCGTTCAAAGTAGCAATAAAAGCAACAAAATCTAAATGGTATTCTCCTCTTCTTAAAAAGGTCACCAAATAAGGAATAAAATATGTAACTTTTTTTTTCTTAATTTGAACTTTTATGTAAGTTGACGCAGTATATGAAGATTCTATTCTATACATTTTTACACTCAATAAAATTTTATTTAAACAAGTTAAATTCGGCAGTGCCGAGTCTTATATACCCTTCACTGTGTTAGCGAAATATTAATATTTTTCACTTTCCACATTCTTCTATAGTATCAAAACCATGGAAAAAATTAAATGAGTGAAGATAAATATGCCGCGTTAAATATGCTTCAACGTACCCCATTATGTTTTTTAGTATTTGTAAATATATTTTCAGTAATAATGGCATATTTATCAAATACGTCTTACGTCATTAAATATTATTATCTATATTTGTAACCTACCAACCAAATATTCTGATACTACTTTGGATATTTAAAATTTTTGTTGACATTTTCATATCCTCCAGTAGTGTTTTTCTCAAGCATTTTAGCAGTTTCCGTTTTGCATCATAAAATAAAAACTACGAATTTTTCAAAAAATGTTAAAGCACTTCCAAAAATTTTAGAGCCTACTAATTAAATTTTCCTGGCCAAAATCGGGAATGGTACCTCAGCAAAGTGGGTAATGGTAAAAATCCCTCAGAAGAAGGGTACTGGGAAATGAGGGAATTTCCAAAAATTTTTAAAAATAATGCAAAGTTTTTTCTGAGTACTTGGGCGATAGACTACAAATATAGACGACCTCTTGTTTAAAACGATATGTGTATCAACCCGTAATATTCTATGGTTCGTTTGCAATCTCTTAGAGAAATCAACATATTTATGTACATTTGTATCTTAGTATGTGAAAAATACTGAAAAGATATTTACTAATACTAAAAAACATAAGGAATTACGTGAAAACATATTTAACTAACCATATTTATCTTCACTCACTTCAAAAAAAGTAGGTATGTAATTGAAACGCATACTTTGTTCAGCTTGAGGTCGAATTAAATATGAAAAATTTATTTATTTATTATTGGAGCGAAATATTAATAAAAAAATAAATTTTTATAACACGACTAAAATTAACGAATTCTAAGAAACAATCCTTTCTGAGAACCTAATTTTTAAAAGCAATAAAATGTCTGCAGGCACTAAATTTTTAAATTAATAAAAAAAGAAATTTTAAGAAAGATACTAAATAGAAAAACAAAAAAATTTATTTTCATTTAATTTAGCAAATTTTTGTAAAAATTTTTAAGCCAAACATATTTAATTAAATTATTAATTATCGAGAAAAATCGAAAAGACTCTCTTTCATAAAGATGGCTGTATTCGTATTACTATTATACTCAATGCAATAAAAACCACACACACACACATACGTGTTTGTATGTACAAAGCATTACGCACATGACAGCTAAAAAAATTTAACAAAAAAAAAAAAAACAAAGCAAAGCAAGAGCGAAGCAAAAACAAAACAAAAATGTGAAATGCCGGTTGTATTTTTGATTTTTCTGGTCCATTTGTGGACCGATCTTTCTGATTTTTTTGCGCAGATATTACGGCTGTTATTTTTAATAAGACTGCGTACTACGTTTTATTGTCCGTCTTGTAGTTTAGACAAATTACGCAAAAAACCCACCAAAAATGGTCAAAAAACGAAGTAATCGCAATTTTTGACTCGTAGCTCCGCAATTTATGGACCCATCCACCTGAGTTTTGGACGATACTATGAATGTGATGTTTGAAAAAACTGTGTACTACTTTTTTTCAGTTTAGATAAAAAATGCAAAAAAACAAAGCCATTATTAATGAAAATCTAAAATTTCAATTGTATTTCTGATGTTCCTCGGCCATTTGTCTACCGATTACTTTAATTTTTAGCACAGGTATTACGACTTATACTTAAAACAAAACTGCATATCACGTTTTTTGTCTGTTTCTTCGTTTAGACAAAATAGGTAAAAAACCCACTCAAAAAATGGTGAAAAATAGAAGTAGTTTCGGGTTTCGACTCACAGCTCCGCCATTTATTAACCGATCTAGCTGAATTTGAATAGAAATAGTTTTACAGCAACAACTGACCGTTTGGTATGCTATAATTTTCTGTATATTGTGTAGATTCTTCTGAAAGTTGATTTCAACGACTACACGGACAGACAGACGGACATCGCTAAATCGACTCCGCTACTTATAAGGATCCAGAATTTATATACTTTATATGGTGTCCCATGTAGCGTGTAGAAATTACACACGGAATCACAAATATATATATATATATATATATCCTTCTTACTTACAGTGAAGGGTATAAAAATAAATTTCAGTTGAGATAAAAAGTACCAAAAGAGGGAAATAAGAATTGTTATGTTACGTAGTGAACAACAAAAAGAAATATTTAAGGGAATATAGAAGTACAACGTTTCCGTCCGCACAGCCGAAGTTTGTAGGCGAAATGTGTATTACACGACTGTCTGTACTAGACATTTTTTTTGTATCTCTCTTCAATTTTTCGTAATAATCGTCTTGTTGCTTCATTTCATTTTTGTACACTGTAATAATTTGGCCATATTATTATAGAAATCAATTTTTAAAATGTATTTATTTATTATTAATTTAATTTGGTTTATATAATAATAAATAATAATAGCTAGAATATGGTACTTTGCTGACGAAGTAGCAAGTTAAGTTCTAGTTTAATATAAAAACAGAGTATTAAAAATTTGGCAAATTCAACATTAGTGTACATAAAAAACTCACCAATTTTCATACAATGCTGTAATTGAAGGAAATTTACTTGAAATCACTTTCTTTCAGAACTACTTGGCTTTAATGGCTCAGTATTATATAAATACGTAAAAAAATAAAAATAAATTGGGTTCTACAATTTTTATCTTATTTATATATGAATATCAGAATAGTATGAAACCCATGATCTTTTTTTCAAGACAATAGTTCGTATTTTGAATTTCAGTTTCACCTGTATTAGTTGGAAGAATATTTGGTTTTCGTTTTTAACTTTTTAACAAAAAATATCCTTTTTGTTTGCTTTACGGGATTTTAAATACTAAATTTGAAGTCTGTATCTTTGGGCGTTTGACCTAGGCAATGATGACTCAACAGTCAGGCAGTAACAATGCTTTTATATAAATACAGATTTCATTGATATTGTTAAGTTTTTAGACTATCATAAAAACGTTTAGTACGGTTCGGTATTGTAAAAAAAACACAAGTAGTAAACTTTTCAGCACTTTATATAGACACACAGTTTTATTATAAACGTCTCAACTCTTCGTATGATCTTGCCTGGCAATGTCAGCATTGCTTTGTATACCTTTTCAGCTCAGTAGTGCGATTCAGTAACTTTTAAACGAATGTGTGATTCAGTAACTTTGGGTTTATTTTAGTAGTTCCAAATTCACCACTAATATGAATACTGACTATGTATAACAACCAAAAAGACTACAAATTACCATGTACAACAACCAAAAATTACAATATATTTTTTCATTAAATATTTTTCGATAAAATAAACACCACAAAAATTTTTGGCTTTTATTTAACCACAAAGCTGACAATTAAAAATTTTAATGAATCACAAATTCTTTAATTTTATTGTTAACTATTTTTAACCAAACATTTTTCGTTAAAATTGAATGATGAATCGCACCACAGACCAGAACTTTCTACCGACAGGTAGACGTTACTACAGTAATAAAACAAAAATTAAGGGATATTTTAAATCCAGCTAATAATACCCGTATAACACTTAAAACTAATATGAAACCTATACACTAATACAGATATAAATACAACACATTTTATTTTACAACCCTCTTATACAAAAAATTAACGTTATCTTTAATAAACGTTATTGAAATTTTTCATAAAATTTTTTAATAAATTTTACTTTAAAGTTTACGAGATTTTTTTTTTGTTGGTACATATAAGAGCGTAATTATTTATAGATCCTGAAGATGAACCTAGCGCTTTGAAATATATAGATTAAGAAAGAAATTCACATTTCTTCATATGAAGAATCTAAAGAATCTATGGAAATAACTTTTACTTAGGAATATTTTTTATAGATCTTTTTTGTACTTTTCTAATTGGAAATCAAAAAAGTGTCGTTATTTGAAGAGTTAGAGGGTAATATTTCTCGCAGTGCTTAACATAAGTTTGCTGAATATTTCATGTAAGTAAAATAGAAGATTCTCATGGTTACTTACCTATTCATGCTTATCGACTTATAATATAAATTTGAAAAGAATGGCAAACTTTAAACCCCACTGCAATACACGTAAACAGTTTGTTCGCTCCTTTTTCCATAATTAGTGGCCAGAAACTCGTTACTTTGAAAGCAATTCGATTTTACTGAACAATGGAATTTATAAAATACTTCACTGAATCAAGAAAACAACTTTAAGGGTCAGTTCAAATAAATTTAGGGTAACAAAAAATTTTTAATTTGAATCAATAATCTTTACTTTAATTTTGAGAATAACTGAGAGTACAGATGATTTACACAGCTGGACAGAAATTGTTTACTTTTTCTTGCTTCTCTCTTTGGTAACAAGATAGATTAAAGTTTTCATTGAAATACAGAGAACATTTTATAAGATATTATATCGTTTCAATTAAAAGTTTTTTCTTTAAAATTTTTTTATGTATTTTTTTAGTTATTGTTATTTTTGCATAAAATAGATATTTCTGTAAATGATACAAAGATAGATTTATTTATACACAAATATGTATCCAGCATGTAGCATCTTCTATTATCCCAGCATTATGCATATGCTTATAGAAGCAGGGAGCAGACACTTGCATACATCGAATCTATTATCCTTTTTTTTTTTTTTGCTTATTCCTTTTCTTAAAACATATATTCGTCTATAGTTGCAAATATTCCAGAACAGCTTGTGTTTTTAGCAAATAAATCTCTCTCTTTCTTTTGTTTTGAAGCATCACTTTCATGTTTGAAGGATTTACTATAAATCTTGATATTTCAATAAAGTGCTGCCATTTTTTATCTCTTCTTCCTAATATACAAGCAAAAATAAATTTTTGCAGATTTAAGCTTTCGAAAACATTTATGATACTTTGGAAAGTTATAAAAAGAAAAGCAAGAAAATGTACAAAAAAAAGTTGTGCTGCTTAATACAAAATGCTTGTAGAAAAATATTTATAATAATAAAGACCTTAAAGAATGTCATAGATTTTTGCCAAGATTTATAAAGTTTTGCAAACAGAGTGTTTAACTGACATTGATGTTTGTAACATAAGCTGGCAGATGCACATACACACTAAAATTGCATTTAATTAAATTTAAAACTAAAATTGTTTAAGGAAAAATTATATGGGTTTAATTTTCTTTTAAATTGAATGCATTAAGAAAAGTATTATTCGAAAATAATTCATCAACTTACGAATATAGCAAAAAAATTAAAAACAAAAGGAACGAACGTTAAGTAAACTTGCATCACAACAATATAAAATTGAGAGCAAGTGCTTTCTGCTGATGGTAGGATCTTAAATATGTACGAGTATTATTTAAGAAAAAAAGTGGTTGGTGGCATATTTAATTTGAATTTTATATAGTTTTCATGAGATTACAAAATAAAATTTTTTTATGATTAAATGTGAGTTCTACATATGCAATGTTAGTTTTATTCTTAACATACTTTTCTATGCAGTCATACATTTAAAAATGTTTAGTAACTCATATCCTTTTAAGCTACATGCAGACACACTACCACAAGCACGTTAAAATAACACACTACTCAAACCTCTGCTTTGCTTATTATTATTTTTCTTTTTTTTATAAAAAAGAAGCCCAACAAAAAATACAATATTTTTTTCAGAAAAAAAAAAATTAAAAATTTGGTTTTAAGAACAAAATTTTTTATAATCAAAAATTCAATTGAGGCAATAAATTTTTTTTGTTGATTATGCAGTCCAAAATTTAATTATCTTAAAAATATTTGAGCTCTAAGAGCGATTTTCTACTATCACAACTGAATTTTTGATTGGTAGTAAGTTCAGTTCTCATAACCGAAATTATTTTCTCAGCTTAAACACAACCCAAGATATTTAAGATCGACTACGCATAATTTGGGTGCATGTTTCAGACACAGAAAACATATGCCCAAATTGTAGAATATTAATAAAAAATTGTTATATTGATTAAATATTTAATCGAAAAAAACTAATTTTTTTTAAATATAACAGAAGCACAAACTAAGTCTGCGCTACTATGTAAAAATCTGTTTAATTAAAATTGCTATTGCACTTAATTCAATCACTTTACTATATTGATTCAATGATATATATCTTTAAATGAATGAAACATGTCATTGGTTAAAAAGTAATAAATTTTTTCATTGAATTAATGAAGAAATTACAGCGATCCCAACGAAAACAATACCGCACGCAAAGAAAAAATACGGTTGAGGCAACCATATTCTGGTGGAAACATAGTATGGTTAGATTTATGATTGCTTCTAGCCATTTAAAAATAGCTTTCGACTGCAGATGTTGCGGTTCAACCCCCAGTCAGGGCAAGAAATTTTTTTTTAATTTTTTTCAATACATACATAGTTTAAATTTAAAAATATTTTAATATTTTGTGTAAATAAAGTTTCTTTTTATTCCATTGATTTTTCTTTTCTATTATTTTGTATTTATTTATTACATAATACAGCGGGTTTGAATTTATTTTATTAAGTTTTAGTTGACTCTGCCAGGGCTCGATCTTGTGAACACTTAGTTAAGAAGCATTAACTCGCCACTCAACCACTTCAGCCACAAAGCTCAGTTGAGTTTGAACGATTAAGTTTTTGTTTTATACTCAATTTATTTATATGGTTTCCGAAGAGACAAAATAGAAAGTAATTTACATTCAATCATATTTTTATCATTATTATGTTTGCTATGAACATATTTATGGTTTCAAGTAAAATTTTATCGAAAATAATATGATAATGATATGGTTGATCTAAGACACTAAACATAATATGGTTAAAAATAACTAGAAACATGCTTATCGTGATCATAATAATATTTAGATGCTTCAAATTAATAATAATATTTTTGTGAAGAACACACTATGTTTGCGGTGACCATATTCAACCATCTTTTTTCTTTGCGTGCAGTTGATAGAAACCATTTCGCTTACATTCCATGTTTTATACTTCAAAATTAATTTTTTTATTCTATTCATTTTTTACTTTCAACCATATTTCTCTAATTTAATTAAACATTTTCCTCACTATGCAAAAAAGTTGAAGTCAATTTTAAACTAAACTTTATGATAAAAAATTTTTGTAGCGTTTACTTTAAAGTATGCTTTAAATTTTTTTTTTGGATAAGAGGGATTGTTTATTGTAATCATAACATGTTTACTATAAACATATTTATGGCTTTAGTTAAAATAATTTAATAAATACAACCATCTTTGATGCTAAACATAATATGGTTAAAAATAACCAGAAACATAATTATACTGACCATAAAAATATTCAAATTAAATATTTTTGCGGAGAACAAACTATGATTGCGCTGATTATATTTAACCATATTTTTTTGTGCGTAAAAATGCATTGAGCTGATTTATTTGAATTTACGGCTACAGCAATTGTTTCATTTGTATACACAAATTGCAATTAAACTTGTTAAGAATCCCTAAAAATCGTTTTTGTTTTTGTATTTTGGAATAATCAGCTTGAAATTCACACTTCTTATCAATCGAATAAGGCAAAGGCCACTATCTAATAGTACAATCAGATGACTTTAGAAATGACAGGCATTTTCAAAGTTTACATAGATTTAAAAACATATGATATTGATGCATTGTGAAACAACAAACGCTTAGAAGAACAACTTGTTGTATTTAGAAAAAAAAGAAACACTCAGTTATGGCAACGAATTTACAGACAAGCTGTTATAGATTAATTTAAGGCAACTTTAATTTATGTGTAAATACAAATTATAATATTGTGTCGTTTTATTTATTAATCGATTGTCTTAATGTGTCAGTTCTTGTTAATACCAGAAAATATTAAATTTTTTGGTATAAAAATAAATTTTAATTGAACAAAGTAAAAATAGATTTTAGTTTTATAAAATGAAAAGATTTTCCAAAAATAAAATATGAATATTAAACTGAAAAACATTTTAGTTTCGCAAAATGGAGGAAACAATTGCGGAAATGTACCACACGATTGAATCATTTGCACAAAATATGCATTCCGCGATCGCGAAGCAAAATTTTTAATTAAGATCTTTATTGTTTCCTTTGTGCGCAATAGTGTTTGGCGTGCAGTGTTTGTTTAAAATAATCTACAAAACAAAAAACAGAAAATTTTCCAATAGTTTGTATAAAGTTTCTTTTGTAGATTAAAAACTTGGCTAATCCAATATAAAGTTTATTTTACCATGATTAAAGTTACTTTTCTCTACTCGCACAAACATAAAAAGAAACCTTAACCTTTTAATTTACTGGGTTATGCACACAGTTACGGCAAGAGATAGGGAATGTGTGCTTTTGTATGCATGTAACTGCATTTATTTGCACACTCAGTACAGTGGCGGCGGCATTAGCTCTACTTTCAGCAGAAGTAGTGTTTCAAATATTTCAAGGATGCAATTCTTGTATAATGAAAAAAAAAAAAACATACACTCGTTAGTAAAACACATTTACAGTAAAAGCAGAGCAAAATAAAAAAGATACACTAAACGGGTCATAAAACACTTGTTGATTTATTCAAATGAAATCATTTTGCACCCCACAAAAATGTTGCAAAAAAAAAAAATTAAACGTAACGAAAGAAAAAACTTTAAATCTGTATTTGACGAAAACAACAATAAAAGTTTTGAATTTTTTTTTTTAAACTGAAACTGAAACATGAAAAGTTTCAAAGCTCTTAAAAAAGCTACTTTTACTTATTTTCTTTTAGTTAAAGTTATTTTTTATTTTGTATTTTAAGATGTTGAATGTGCGAAGCACACAGCAACAGGCACGCCTGTAACAAAATTCATATTTAGCCTTGTTATTGTTTTGATTCGTGAATATGAGCACGTGCATGTATGGATTTGTGTTTTTATTTTCTTTTTTCTCTATTGGAATCAGTTTAGTATGTGTTGAAATGACACTTTATAAAACAACAACAACAATAACAGCAAAACTAACTAAATTTCAATTTTAGTTTCAAACTTTTATTTTCGCTTATCATGCATGCAACATCTAGATATGTTCGTTCGTACTTAAGTTTTAACTGCATGTGTGAGTATATAAAACTACAACTGAAAAAAATTTATTTAATACTTTCTCTTAAACCAAAAATATCCTTGACTTCTGAACAAACTTAAAAACCTTCTTTACGTTCAAATGTCAAAAAAAGCACGTGTGGATAGAAAGTGTTGGCAACAGTACTTATCATTCGTTGAAACTTTTTTTGTTCAAGATTTCATATTTCATCGTCTTGCTGGGTTTTGTCAAGATCGCAAATGTTGATGGAAATATCATAGCCAACTTACCTGCAATGAAAAAATAAGAAAATAAAAATATCAGAAAATTATAATTTTGGAGGTTTAATAAAATTATCTCTTTGAAAATATGAGCTTCAAAATAAATAGAAATTATTAGCTTAAGGCTTATTATTACAATTTACACTGAAAGAATTATGTTTCATTAATCCAAAAGAAAAACATATTTAGGGAAATTATTACAAGTTACCGATAGTTAAAGTTAAAATTTCATAAGTCAAATAAAAAGCTTTTGGTGCGACATTAAATTAAATTAAAAGTGCCTTTAGCACTTTTCAGTTGGTACGTGTAGTAATTCTTTTTTTCACCGTTAAGACTATTAACAATTAAACGATAATTTTTCTCAGTATGGGTTTTTTTTGTGAGAAAAAAAAATTTTTGCATAAATTTTTTTTTTTTTTAGAATTAATATTGATTTACTTAAATTTTTACTAACTGCAGGTGCAATTTTAAGTCCATTTTAGTCACTTAATTTATTTGAAATTAAACAAACCAACAACTGACAACTAATTGGTTTCATTCCAAAAGCACAGCCGATAACATTGGTTTCTGTAACACCTAAAACCGACCTTAATTCTAATTCGAAAATGAAACCGATAACATTGGATTTCATGACACCAAAGTCATTTTTTGTCGGTTTGAAGTCCAATAATGACAAGATTGGATTCTATGACAGCTCTGATTAATTCAATATAATATTTCAATTGGTTCAAAGAAAATATTCATATAATTTTAATAATATATATAGGTGTCATTTATACAACAAACAATTTCATCAACCTTAAAAAGATTTTTCATTAAATTAATTATGACAATTGGAATTTTGTTGGGCAAATCATCGGCTTTTTTTTTTAAACTAAAATTGAGTGAAAAGTTTAGGAGAGATCACCCATGGTGTAAGAAAACCTAGTGACACTGAGACGCCAGCTGAATAAGGCATGATTGAAGCTCGTTCTGTCAAAAATTAAGAGATATCAATGTTTTAAGAGAGATCAAAAAAGGAAACAAATTTTTTGTTTCACTCTAGCACATTTGTTGATATCAACCTCCGGAAATAGTTTTTGACAGGAAGAGCCTCAAAAGCAATAACAAAATATATGGGCTTTTTTGTACCATGAGATCATCCAAGATTTTAATTGTATTTTAACTGAAGTATAGATGCCGTATTTCATGATAGATTTATAAAGGGTGTTTTTTGTAGACGTATAGAACTTTAAATTGCAATAAAACAACGATGGATTATTCGATTGAACTGAATTTTATTTATCCGAAAGATAACCTTGTGGCATTACATTTTAAATATGATTTCTGGCATATGACCGCCACGGCTGGCGCGGATGTAGTCCAATCTAGACGTCCAATTTTCGATGACTTTTTCTAACAGTTTTGGCCGTATATCGGCAATAACACGGCTAATGTTGTCTTCCAAATGGTCAAGCGTTTGTGGCTTATCCATATAGACCAATGACTTTACATAACCCCACAGAAAGTAGTCTAGCGGTGTTAAATCACAAGATCTTGGAAGCCAATTCACATGCCCAAAACGTTAAATTAGGTGGTCACCAAATGTGTCGTTCAATAAATAGATTGTGGCACGAGCTGTGTGACATGTTGCGCCGTCTTTTTGGAACCACAGCTCCTGGACATCATGGTTGTTCAATTCAGGAATGAAAAAGTTAGTAATCATGGCTCTATACCGATCACCATTGACTGTAACCTTCTCTGGCCATCACCGTTTTTGAAGAAGTATGGACCAATGATTCCACCAGCCCATAAAGCGCACCAAACAGTCAGTTTTTCTGGATGTAACGGTGCTTCGACATACACTTGAGGATTAGCTTCACTCCAAATGCGGCAGTTTTGTTTGTTGACGTAGCCATTCAACCAGAAGTGCGCTTCATCGCTAAACAAAATTCGCTTATGAAAATCGGGAACAACGGCAATCTAATTTTGTGCTCATATACAAGTGTTGTTCAGGCGTGAGTCTATTCATGATGAATTGCCAAACCAAACTGAGAATAAATCACTTGACAGCTGTTAAATCGGTCGCCATCTTGAACAGTAATGCCAACTTAAAGTTCTATACGTCTATAAAAAACACCCTTTAGTATATTATTTATTGTAGTGCCTTTGGGCAACTTGTGTCAACTGTAGAGTAAGCGATATAAATATAACTATCATTTGCATAGGAAATATAAGTCGTATTGGGTACAAAAATCTCTTAAGCCGCTCCTGTTTTAATCGGTATGATGGCTTCCAAAATATTTGAAGAGAGCTTTTTCACCAATAGTCTACAGCCATTTGCAAAATTTCAGGGAATGAATATTTCTTAGAAGCAAAACTCGCATGTCAACACGGTGGATTTAATAAATTAAAAGAATTATATTAGACAAGACGCAGCTTGAACTGGGTCCATGGCTGTAGCATTAGATTTATATGTCTTCAAATTGAAAGCATGTGCAGCAAAATTTAGAAAAACAAACAAACTGAAAATTAATTTTGATGCAAACACTGCTTCCAATAATTAAACCACAAATATCAAAATAATTTGATATTTTTGAACCTCGAATGCAACACGAAATTAAATCATAAACACGACTGCACACTACACAACTAAAAATTAAACATGCCTTGTTGGATAAACACATTGCGAAATGTTTACAGTCGAGTGTAGTTAAAAGTAATCAGTAGAATTTGGGTACAATATTTTTTATTACATGCCTACATTTTAAGAGTTTCAATATTGAAAGTGATAGAAGTTCACTTTGAAAAAAAGGCTAGTGGTAGTTTTAGTAAAATTATGTCTACATATTATTAAATTTACGCTCTCTTTTTTTAAGTGGACGTGTACCACTTTCCAAAATAATATCTACATATAATTTTTTTTAATCTTTAATGAAATAAATAAAAGTCAGCTACGACTACAGTAAAACAATTTTTTAAATTTTTATTTAATATTTTAAATTTGTTTGTATGTACGAGTATATTAGCAATAGAATTGAAAAAAAAATATTTAATTCTGATTATTTTTAAAGAATAAAAGTAAACCTCAAAATGGTGGTGTGGTGGTGGCTTACTTTAGTACTTGTACACTAAATGCCTTGTACCTTTTGTAAACCACTAAGCACAGCAAATATTAAATTAAAATTATCCGTACAATTTCAATTATTATTTCAACTAAAAGCAGTTTAAGAATTTCTCTATTCTATTGGTTTTTCCCTCATTTGAAAGGAGAGCCATTAAATTTATTTTCTACAAAATTAACAATTGCGGTGCTGGTAAGTACACTTGTTCGCTTGTTTGCAATTGCCCGTAGATACTAACTAAAGTTTAACAATTTATAATTTTACTTAAATAGACATTTTTGTTATGATTGCTGAATCAAGTGCTATATTTTTTAAATAATTTTAAGCCGAAAATCTCTTAATTGCAATGATAAGCCTTTTTATGTACAAACTTCCTTTTCAAATATCATCATACCACACTTAAATTAAGCCCTGGCTTATGAAAAGAAAAGAGAAATTTTTATAATAAAGTCTCAAGTTAATATTTTTCATAATCATGTTGAAATTGTAATAAAATTTGTTTTTATTCAGTTTAGTTCTTTATTTAAATTTTTTTTCCTTTTTTTACATTTAATGACTGTACAGTGAAAGGAGAATGATTCTTGAATGTGACAGTTTGAAAAGGAATAATATTTTAGTAAAAGAATTGAAATAATTTGTCATAAAATGGGATTTATGATGAATTTTATAATGTTAGTATTAAAAGATAATAAAAAAAAAGTACAAAATATGCACATAAAAATTGTGTGATACAGAAAAGAAAAAAAATTAAATGTATCCTATACGCACAGAGAAGTATATTTATAAAAAAGTACCGGAATGAAAATAAAAAAATATAAAATTAAAAAATCAATAGCAAAGGGCTGCTACTACAACAAATGGTAATTTTAATAAAAATTTAATTTTTTTAAGGAAAACACTAGAAGCACTCAAAAAGATTTAATTTTTTTTTTTACAAACAGTCAACGCCCATTTTGGTATTTATTTCTTTAGAAAGAGATACAATAAAGAATATAATGGGTGAGATTGGGAAAGAAATTAAAGCTCTATATGTGTATTTTAATTATGTCAGAGAAGAACCCATGTTCTGTAACTTTTGTGAGAACTTCTTGCATCGAAAAGTTGTGAAACAAAATATTCCATCGTTTCTCGAAAAGTGAGAAAAAACTTTGTCTGTAACTCAACGCGGAAAACATCACACATGACTACGTCGCTACGTTAGAACTGTCACAATAAAATAACGAGCAGCCGATAACAAAAAGAAGCCGGCGGGGCCGCTACCCACAAATGTTTTTGATGGTGGTTTAACGTAAACTAAAACTGAAAAATGTTCAGCGGCGGCGTCCGTACTACTTTCGTCGGCCAACATTCGGTTATATTAAAAATTATATGTTGTATGACTTAGTTTATTCATGTGTTTTTTGTTTTATTTATGTCAAATTTTTTCTTAAATTTTAAAAGTAAAATATTAATTTAACAATGATAAAACATTTAAGAACAAAATATTTACCTTTTCATTATTATTATTGTCCATTTTTTTAACTAAGACAATTATAAATTTAATATTTATTATATTTTATATTTTTTAATTCCAATTCACCGACTTTATATTTGTGAGTTTTTTTGACAGTTTAAAGTGAGAACTTCTCGCATAAAATTCTTTTTCTTTGAATTTACGAGTAATACGCTTACGTGACAGCTGTATCTCAAAAAAAGTTACAGACACAGCATAGGGAGAAAAAGTAGCAATTTGTTTCAATTTCATGTATTTTGTTTCATTTTACATGTTTCAAGTGAAAAGTTTCTCGCAGTGAGAGTTACAGAACATGGCCACAGGTCTGTTCGGAAAATTACGTGATTTAAAATAATACGAGTATGTGTGATTTTGTGCTGTTCTGTAAATCACAAGAAAACAGTTGATTTTTTGTTTTCATCACAAAAGAGCAAATAAAAATTTTACAGCAAAAAAAGCTTCTTTATTTTTATTTTTTTTTTAATATTTAAGTTATAAAACAACTAATTGTTCAACAAAATTAATAAAGAACACATTGAATAACTTATTTAAATAATTTATATTAATATTAGTTATTTGAAAACGTTAGAGTCTGAGCTGAACGTTTTGAAATCACAAAATTATATGCACATAACACTTTTTTTGTGCTTTCAAATGACATTGACAAAATATGATTTTCAGAACAGTCCGTGATTGCTACCTTATTTGCGAAAACATAGCACAAAAATTAAGGTTCAAAAATGTATGAAGAGTCTAAGATGCCTTCTCATTATCAAGGAGCAAAAACGAATCGATGAAATTGATGTGAAACAAAACTATTCCTGTCGTTTCAGTCGGGTAGGACGGGAAACGTCGGAACATGTTTTGTGCTAGCGCCCACCGATGACAAAGAATGAGCTGCTTAGGCAGTGGGACATTAGTCTCAAGAGACCTGGGCTTGTCTCGGATTGTAGTTGGGTACTGGGCTGTACATCTTAAAGGTCGCGGTGGGATTATAGCCCATGGGGGTGGTGGGGCGGGAGGGCTAATAAAAATAAAATAAAATGATTGAAAAACAAACGATTGATATAATCCTTAATTTTTTTGTTACAATTTTGCCAAGTTTTTTATTAAAAAAAAATTTATCATTAAAATTTAAACTCAAAAAAATTTTACTTTTTGAATGTTTTTTATTGCTTGGTGGTTAATTTTTTAGTACTTTTTAATTTTTTTTTTCTTATTTCATTTAGCCGGCCACTTGGTTTATTTATTTAGTTCGTAATAGGGGATTGCAACTGTTACTACGATACAAGGACATCGTCAATTTTTCAACTACACAGATAAGCTAATTGAAGCGAAATTTTGTTTTTAAGTTTGATAAAATACGGAAATAAAATTTATGTGTATCCGTTTTAGTGACATTGTCACCGCAGTTATTTACTTTGAAATTCCCCAAAGATTATGAAAAAGAAAAAAAAAATGTCTTGAAAAAATTTGCAAGAAGGAAATGACCAAAGAAAAGAACTAAAATAAATGTATGTGTATTAAAAAAGTGTTCGTATCACTTACTAACTTGTGTAAATAGGCCAACAACAAAAACTGCTTATAAAAAGCAGAGTTGTAAGGCACAAAGTTTTTCAAAGCTAAATATGTTACGAAAAAAGCTATTTTAGTCACTGATGTCAAAAAAGTAATTTAACAAAATAAGAATTTAATTCAATAAATTAGTTTCAATTTTCTTGGCTTTTTGTTGTAGAACAAATGAGCATTCAAAAAAAAAGTTTACTTGAAACAATAAATACTGGCACCTGAAGCATAAAGATGAGAATAAGCCAAACAACCCAGATTGTGGTTTTTAAACATGTTAATGAATACGTCTGTCTGTTAAAATAGGGTAGAGGTACTGACTGGCTTCCTCTATAAATATTTCGAATTATTTCATAGGTTTTGAAAAATAGAAAAATGTGCAGAGAATGAGGTTTTTACTCGTATATAGAAAACTAAACTTTTAACTTTTAACCCATAAAAAGAGTCAATCAAACATTTAAATAAAAAAATGTAATATTGATTAAATTTTTAATTAGATTAATTAAATATTTAATTAATATATTATCATTTTTTAAATTAACGAAATATGTCATCATATTGATTAAATATTCAGTTATTTTAATTAAAAATTTAATTTTGGTTAATTAGATTTGATTAAACATTTAGTTAATTCAATTAAAAATGTAAGCAATATGAAAAATTTGTATGTGAAATTTTTACCTGCCTCATAATTTTTCTGTATAAAAACTCTTTTATCTAAGATGTAAATACCACATACATAGTTGTGAGGATATGTAAACTTAATAAAGCGAGAGTGTGATATCTACCTTTTCGAGAAATGTATGTACTAAATTACTTACGAGTTTTAAAGCAAATTAATCAAAAGCAGAAGGAAAATTAAAACATTCAATAGTAATCGAAATGAAATTTTTATTTAAATTTAAATTTAATACGATATTGAATAGCATTATATCATATGCAGGCAAACGATCAATTTATTCCCAGTCAATTCAATAGACTTTAAAGGCTTTGACTCACTTCAGCAGTCGGCATGTGACGGTTTACAAGACAAAAAAAATATTTAGGGTACACAGGAATGTTACATACAAAGTTTCCCAATTTAGTGAAATTAAGCAAATATTTATGGAGTTGTAGGGCCAATTCTTCTAAAAAAATTATTGTCAATTGAATGAAATCACTTATGACATTTTAAATTAAAAAAAATTTTCATGCGAGAGAAAAATTGCCTAAAATAAAATATTCATTCTAAATACACTCACTTGTATAGAAGAAAGTTCTTGTATCCACATGTGAAAAACTAAAAAAATAAGTTAGTGAATGCATACATAATTAGTGAACAAGTTTTTTCTTCTTTTCTGAAGTTTCAGTGGCATTTTAAAACTGAAAATAATTAACAAAAAATTGTAATGAAATTATTATCATAATATTTTTACAAGAGCAAACAAGAGTGATAAAATTATCTAACAAGTGAAAACTTTTTCCTTCTTTTTTTCAACATTTGGTTTTCTGCTTAAAATATAAAAAGTTTCATTAAAACACTGGGAGTTTATACCAAGAATATGCTTACGAGTGTAAGCAATATTTGTCTTTTGTCGGAATTAAAAAAAAAAGGAAAATTTAATTTTTATTTTACAACATTTAAGTTACAGAAGAAAAAGCATAAGGAAAAACTGCGCATATTTAGTTGGATGGGAAGAAGCTAATTGAAAAAAAAGAAAGATTTTCAGAGTCGAAAAACTACAACGTCACAATCGTCCACCCATTAAGTTATTTAAAACATTTAACGCAACAAATTACTTCAATTATTTTGTTAAACAAATTCTGTACTCAAACGGAAATGAGAAGAAGTAAATTACTTAATTACTGTTTATGCAAAAAATAGTTTGTGATTGAATGAAGTTTTTAAATATCTTATATACACACCAACACCCCGAACTATACTCCAAAAGGGATTAATATGCTCTTTATAGAAAACGAATAATTGGATCGTCTAGAATTTGTTTTTAATGTTGAAGAATAATTCTCATAAACATTTTTTAGAAAAAGTAACTTGAACGTATGTAAGATAAGATTGTGGTCTTTTTGTATTGAGATGTCTTAAAAGAGGATCATAAAGCCATATCGGTATTGTATTATAGCAGTTCCAAAACTAGGTCCTGTTATTATACAACGGAATACCCAATATAATCATTTAACAGCAAATGTTTGTATGCAAGTGTAAAGTGTATTCAATTTTAATTAGAACGAATCACATAGTGCAATAATTTCTACAGGGTATAGACAATCTCATGCACAAGCAAAATAAAAAAATACTTTTGATTTACGAGTGTACAATGTTTAATAAACAATCTTTCGTAGACATTTTATTCAATAAACTCTTTATATGTAAACTAACTTCGTTAAAAAAGATATAAAGGGTGTTTTTTATAGACGTATAGAACTTTAAGTTGGCATTACTGTTCAAGATGGCGACCGATTTAACAGCTGTCAAGTGATTTATTTTCAGTTTGGTTTGGCAATTCATCATGAATAGACTCACGCCTGAACAACGCTTGCAAATAGTGCAATTTTGAGATTATTGCCGTTGTTCCCGATTTTTATAAGCGAATTTTGTTTAGCGATGAAGCGTCGCATTTGGAGTGAAGCTAATCCTCAAGTGTATGTCGAAACACCGTTACATCCAGAAAAACTGACTGTTTGGTGCGCTTTATAGGCTGGTGGAGTCATTGGTCCGTACTTCTTCAAAAACGATGATGGCCAGAGAAGGTTACAGTCAATGGTGATCGGTATAGAGCCATGATTACTAACTTTTTCATTCCTGAATTGAACAACCATGATGTCCAGGAGCTGTGGTTCCAAAAAGACGGCGCAACATGTCACACAGCTCGTGCCACAATCAATTTATTGAAAGGCACGTTTGTTGACCGCCTAATTTCACGTTTTGGACCTGTGGCCGATATACGGCCACAAAGTTTGGAAAAAGTCATAAAAAATTGGACGTCCAGATTGGACTACATGCGAGCCAGCCGTGGCCGTCATATGCCAGAAATCATATTTAAAATGTAAAATAAAATTCATGTCAATCGAGTAATCCATCGTTGTTTTATTGCAATTTAAAGTTCTATACGTCTATAAAAAACACCCTTTACAATAAATTACTTCTATTGCTTATTTACTAGCATACGAGGGCAGGTTGATATTGAAGCTACCTAAGTAAGAAAACAACATTTTTTTTTCAAAAACCATTTATTTCAACATAGTCTCCTTTTCGTTCAATACACTTAGTAAGACGATATTCCAACTTTTTTATACCATCTGAATAATACGATTTTGGGAACCCCATAACCTTGCCAGCCGATTTCGTACAATCAAAACACAAAAAAATATAGTTTTAAAGAGAAAAAGGAAATTGTTTCATTTCTTGGAAAAGGTAAGAACCTGCAGTATTAGTATCTTTGATTTAGTATCTTATTATTTTGTCTGTGCTATAATAAAATAATTTATATAATTGTTTATTTAGACTTTTGATTTTATATATATATAATTAATTATTATTGAGCTTTAGTCTTTTTTATAAAAACCATTTATTATTTTCAATATTTCGCTTTCCTGTGAAAAGCTTCGTCAGGAAAATTATAAATATTAATAACTATAATTATAAATATTAATAACTATATTTATTAATATTTATAATTATTAATACTTATAATTTTCCGAAAGCGAAATATTGAAAACAATAAATAATTTTTATAAAAAAGACTAAAGCTCAATAATAATTAATTATATATATAATAAAAGAATTTTATTCGTATAGTCCTTAAATTTTGCATTAATGCAATGAAAAAATTCATTATTTTTTATACACTGTAAGTAAGACGGGTGTATATAAGTTTTTGATTCCGTT
This sequence comes from Thelaira solivaga, assembly GCA_947397855.1. NCBI lineage: Eukaryota > Metazoa > Arthropoda > Insecta > Diptera > Tachinidae > Thelaira > Thelaira solivaga. Next base: position 44,594,610 of record OX377611.1, on the reverse strand, counting down.
TGCAATGTGTACATCGTGCATGGTACACCCTATAAAGTATATATGTGCTAGATCCTTATAAATAGCGAAATCTATTTAGCGATGTCCGTCTGTCGTTGAAATCAACTTTCTGAAGTCCCTAGACAATGTACAGAAAAGTTTAGTATACCAATCTGTCAGCTGTTTCTGTCGAATTATTGCTATTAAAATTCAACCAGATCTGTCTATAAATGGCGGAGCTATTAGTCGAAAATCGCGACTACCGTTTTGTTTTCACTCTTTTTGATGGAATTTTTGTGTAAAAAACAAAACGGACAAAAGAACGTGGTACACAGTTTTATTTATCACAAATAACATAATGTCTGTGCAAACATTAAAAAGATCGGTCCACAAATGGACAAGAAAAATCAAAAAAAAATTTTATTCGTTTTTTATCTAAACTAAAAAATTAGTAAACAGTTTTTTCAGATATCAGGGAGTACCTCTATTTTTTGACCATTTTTAGTGCGTTTTTTTGCTTCATTTGTCAAAACAGTCAAAAAAGTGTATTAACGGTTTTAACTGAAATAGTATTCGATTGGTCTTTGCAAAAAAAGAGAGCAATCGGTCAGCAAATGATATTTTCATTAATTTTTGTTTTGCTTTGTTTTTTTTATGTAAATTTTTTCTGTCATGTACGTAATGCTTTGTACACACAAATACGAAACCTAAATCAGTGTATATATGTGTGTGTATGTAGCATTACAAATAGAGACATCTTTATGAAAGAGAATTTTTCAATGTTTGTCGTTAATTAAATATGTTTGCAAAATTAATTGAAAATAAATCTTTTTGTGTTCTTGTTTAATATCTTTCTTAGAATTTCTTTTTTTATTAATTTAAAAATTGAGTATCTGCAGACATTTTATTGCTTTTAAAAATGAGGTTCTCAGAGAGGATTGTTTCCTAGAACTCTTTAATTTTAAGCTACGGTCACATTACACAAATATTTATCAAAATAAGCGTAATATTTTTATAGTTTAACGTGACTTGTTTTACATAATATTAATTGAAATATTATAATAATGCAAATATTTTGTATCTTAATAATAAATGAAACAAATCTTATTTAATACTTCATCATAATATATAAATATCAACTTATATATGTGGTTATGCTTATTTCGGCAAATATTTGTAGCTTTAGATACTTGAACTCAAATTAAATATTTATTTAGGATTATTAAAAAATAAGTATTATAAGAAAATTATTTTTGTCAATATTTATCTTCACTCACTTAATTTTTTGTATATTTTTTTATATTTTAGAAGAATGTGGAAAGTGAAAAATAATATTTTGCTAAGACAGTAAAGGTATATAAGACTCGGCACAGCCAAGTTTAACTTGTTTTTATATAAAAACGTATTTTTATTATTTAATATTATAAATTAATTCTAAGATTAAATTTTTAACGAGTATGGGTGACTATGACTATTTGATCTCAGGGTCTAGGCAGGCATTGAACCTGCGACCCCCATCATCATTCATAAAAAAAAAATTTCAATCAGTTAATGCAACAACTTTATTTACATAGAATAAGAGTTTGAACTAAGTCGTATTTTCGCTGCGGCCAGAATATACTTATTATGATTCTAATCGAATGTTATAAGATCTCCATAAATCTAGTATTTATGTAGAAGTCAGGCCCACGAATTCATTTGTTATCTTCCGCGAAGCAATAGCACAAATTATTTCACTACGCTGATATCAACTCTCTACAGTTCGATTTACAGTCACTTCTAAATCCGAAGCCAGTCCACATAATGGTTCTGGGCCAATTTGTCACGAGTTCGTCATATTCACTATGCTACGGTACCCATAGTCTAGTCTCAGACCAGTTTCGATCTACTGTCAATGGTTTAAGTGAATATTATGCTGCTTTGCTGTCCGAGTAAATGACTATATGACAATTATTATTGTTATTAGCAAGCTCTTCTTTTAGGCAGAGCTCGATAGCATGTATTTTGATTTTATTCATATTCATACTTATACTGCTAAATATACTTTTCTTGAGACCAAATACCCCTGCTTCTTAACCATTCACCAGACATCTGTGTACCATATTTGTGACCTGCCACCGGGTTATGTTTCCATTTAACCTTATTTGGGAATGTGACCGTAGAGATCAGCGTGCAGTTGCATTTGGTCTCAAAGTGATAGCTCAGTGTTACACATTTACATAAATAGAAAAAACATTTTCATTAATTCGTATTTCAGGTATATTTTATTAAATTAAATAATAAATTTTTAAGTAATTAATAATTCTTTCAGTGTAGCATTAATAGAATCTCATTAAAATATTTATATTTTTTTCAATTTATTAATGAAAATTCATGAATATAATAGGAGGAAAATAATTGACATTTTAACGGAAAAGATTTCACATATTTTTATGATGTTTTCACTGAATCTCAAAGTAAGACATGCCAGATGACAATATGCCTTATTACCAACAGAAATGAAATTTTTCTAAGTTAGAACAGTCTCGTATTATATCAATGATGTACGAGTATACCCACTAAAGAGAAAAACACACATCGCTACAAACATATGTATATATGTAATTTATTATATTAAAAAAGTGCTTGTAAAAGCCATTTAAGTTATGCTGTGCAGGTCGGTACTGCATTCGTAAATAGGCGTTTTACATTAAAAAATAAATAATATTTAAAAACATGCATACGCAATGAAATATCAATGTATAAACAATATTCGGGGCACTAAACTTATTTTAACTCATGTTGTCCTTGGGAAAAAATTGAAAAAGTATCCCAAAAACATTAAATATTATTGTGAAATTAATGATAATTAGAAACAGAAGGGAGAACGTGAAATACAAGCGATAATGGCAAGCAACACAGGGCCTATTCAATACCATAAAAATTAGTTCGCTAACTAACTTTAACATGATATTTAAGGAAAATTGTATCCTTTTTTTTATATAATTAAATTCACAGTTTGCTGTAAAATGTGGCAATCGCAACAAAAACAGTTTTGCAATTGCATTTTTTCAACAATATTTTCCTTAAATACTGAATAATTAAAATTTATTCTTGTAATTTTAATAATAATAATTTAAACACATTTACATACAAACTAGTACATCTAGAGTTTTTAGCTGAACCTTAGAGGAAGAAGAATTGACGCCAAAGTGGCTCATATTACTGGCAAAAAGTTGAAGAACAATTTTATAATACATTTGTCTAAAATTTGACATATACAATCTCTACACTCAAAAAAAGGTCACTATTATACTTTTGGATCAGCCACGCTCACTCTTACGCTCACTGTTCATAAAGATGTGTGCCCGTACGTTATTTAAAATTTAAATTATGCTTTGAAAAGTTTTATTTACCACATTAGTTGGTACCTCTGCTAATAATGCTAACAGTAGCATCATCCATTTTAAAAAGTAGTGAATATTTATTTGGATTGATTTTCAACGATTAAAATTTTATCTGTAAACGGTTTTTTCTAAACGCTCCCTATACCCTTAAGTTACCTACTCAGTAATAAAATCTAGTGTTCTATAGGAAAATACAAAAACTATCATGGGTTTGAATCAGGGAATCTCTACTCAAACACTTAAGCCGCAAAGTATAAACTATTGAGTTTTAGTTTCAAGGTTACACACATACGAAAGCAGATGGTCGGTATATGTACACATTTTGGGCATACATTTACGTTAGTACTTCCCGAAAGCAGGTAGCGCTTCAGCCGGTACCTGACTTATTTATATACTACCTGTTTTTACCCGGTCTAGCACGGTCCTTTACTCTGTGAGTACGATTTATAAAAGTAAAAATATTGCACATACGATAATTTTATATTTTAGTCAAAACAAAACTTAAATTTTTATGAAAATTAAAATAGACCATGCCCATTACCATGCCCACTTTTAAAATTTTTCTTAAATCGGATAACTTCTACATAGATTTGGCTAATTTTTGTGTTATATGTTTTGCATAGTCCAATTTACTTTTTTATGAAAAAAAAAAGTTTACCACGCCCACTTTTTAAATTCATCTCAAAACTGTAAAAGGCTGAACCATTTTGGCAAATCTTTTTATTATATGTTCGGTATAGCCAACTAATAATTTTCTTCTCTTTTTAATTATTTTTCAATATAAATAAAATTTTAAGGCATAACATATATGTACGAGTATAGATAGATAGTCTCTTCAAAAATATGTCTTACTTTATGCTTCTACGACATTACGGACTGCAATACATTTGCTATTGCTTCCAAGTTGACAAATTTTTCTTGCTGGGTTTTTATCATTTTATGTACAATCATTAACGCAAAGGAAAACTGAAATACGTGGCAAAGTTATTTTACGATTTTTTTCTTGTTTAAATTTCTCAGCCCTAAAATTGATTTTTATTTTTTTACTTATTGTTGTGTCTTTCCTTCTTTCATGTCACTTTTCTTGTTGTGCTATTGCACAAACAATGTGTCCCCAATTTTCAATATGTCCTCAGAGCTTTTGGGGAATCACTGACGCCGAGCAAGAGAAAGTGATTTCTTTTTTGCTTTATTTTTCATTATTTCACTATGAAGTAATTGTTGTACAAGTTTTTTTTTTCGCAAGAACTGCACCAACAACTACAAACGCATGTTCGAATAAAAAATTCATTGAAATGGCTGAATGGACAACATGGACGACTATAATTTCTATGTTGATTTTAAACTAAAAAATTTATAATATAGCATTTTTACTTACAAGTGAAAATAAAAGTTGAGGTCTCATTGAAGTGACGTCGTTTAAAGTTTTTTGTGAAAGTGGAAATAATAAGAAAAATTAGCTAAAATTGATCATACATTTATTTGAACATTCATATTTTTAAATATATGCATTGAGGTCGAAAAAATTGTCGTATGCATATACGTATGTACTATTCCTACCATAATTAGTTTTTAATATACAGCATCACAAATCACCAAAATCATTAACAAAAAATTTACAATTGCACAAATTTGTTTTGAAAATGCCAGTTATTTTACTGAAGATTTTTTAACACATTAAAAAGAGAAATGAAAATTCTGAACCACAGTTATGCAATAAAAAATTTGAGCCTAAAGCTAAAAACCAACACTTCATGAATATTGAAAACATTCTTTCTCATAAAACAAAAAGTTTACCAAGAGCAAAAACGCATCCAGATAAAAAAATGAAAAAAAAAAAAAAATCAAAGCAAAACAATAAAAAAGCAAAGAGCAACTAGAAAGATGCAAAACAAAAATTTAATGAAGGCCAGCCTCTTCGGTAAGAAAAATGGCTTACTTTCACTTTAGCCTTTATTCCTATCAATTAAATGGAATAATCATTAATGAACAACAAAATGCGAATCTATGGAGGAAGCGGAAAATTGCTGAATTGCAGAAATATTAAAAACTTGAAATCAGTGTCACAAAGAGCAGAAACGGTTTCTAGAGAAATAAAATTTTTTTTTGGAAAATTTATTCAAAATAAAATACTTAACAGAGAATTTCTCACACCAGAAGCTGAATCTGAAACCGCGCCTAAAGAAGCATTTAAGATTTAAAAATTTTTACAAGCAAAATATAAATCAACCGACGTGTGTGATTTATTCAACACACATAAAATCGTCCACAACATTTGACTAAATCATTTTCGAGGCTCTAATTGTACCTAATTGTTTTTTTATGCTGAATTTAAAAAGTGTATTAACACTTTCAAAAAGCATTAAATCAACGATCGCACATATTTGAGTAAACTACTGCATAGTAATTTGTGGTTTTTTCTGTTTGTGTGTGTTTCTATTTAAATACGGCTTTGAATTGTTTAATGTTTTAACTAATGAATGCTCTCTTTTAATTTCTCAAATTGTTGCTTAGCAAATACCATAATCAATTCTACCAGATTATATATTGTTAATATGCTTGTTGTTTTTGGTTTGTTTACATTTGAGCAAGTGTACACAGCGATGTTTCTTCAAGTTATTTTAAGTGCAGCTGGAGTAAAATGAAGAAAAAAGCAAGGAGCGAATGTGTACATTTTGCTGTAGTAAAATAAAGAAATTTTGCACTAATTTGCATCGTCTGCCAGTCTGGTCTTGAGTTCCCCTAATATAAAACATTTCTATCAAACAAACCATTATCTGATATTCAAGTTTTGCAAACTCAGAAGAAGTACAATTAGCCCTTAAACACATATTAAATTTTGACTTATTTCTAGTAAATTATATTTTCAGCATTAATAGATTTGTAGAAGAATTTCACGAGGAATATTTTGGTTATGGGTCCAATTGTAAGCCTCAATATGGCATAGACGTAAACCTATCGTTTTTTAATCTCAGAAAATTCAGAAAATTGTTATTTAAAAAAACACAATAAAACACTGAAAAGTTAAAAAAAAATTCTAATGGAAAATCTCAAAAAATTGTTTACTTAGTACTAAGAGGGAAATCTATCTATACAACTGTTTTATCAGACGCTACTCTGAATCTTCAGCAGGCTACTCCCAAGCCTTTTTAAACTCCTGCCCACACGTTCAAATACTTTTTTCATTTTTAAATGAGAATATCATGGAAAATAATGCGTTTTGCACATCAACATAAATTAGAATTAAGCACGAATAAAGATTAAATTTTGTTCATAATAAAATATTTTTCATGGAAAAAGTTTAAAGTTACTTTCAGCAAATAAACAGCTACACTTCTTTCAATATTATGAAATTTGAGGACAAATGACTTAATTGAGTGATTTGTCTTGCTGCAACTGTGGTTCTTGTTTTTGTCACTACAACGACACTAGTCATCGGGCCATTTAAAGTTTTTATGATCAGAAGCTAGCTACGGAGCACAAACTTACTTTGACTGTCCAGCTTAAGGATCTCGTAGAGCAAGACTTTTGGGAGACTTTTTTTAAACTTCCAGAAAAAAGAAGAGCTCTCACTGAACAACTATACTATAACTGGCTCCATTCGATACTTAAATTTTTAATAGTGATGTTTTAGGTCACAGTATACATGACCTAATTAATATTAAAAATATTAACAGCGACAGGGATGCCCTCATAGTAAAAAACTTTTGAATAAAAAATTTTAATTAAAATAATTTTGGCATTTAACAAATTTTTAATTATTCAATTATATGTATATTTAATTAATATTAACATTTTAAAGTTAATGACATAAATTACACACACTGCAATTTTATTTGCGTAACTCTTGAGAAAGAATAAGAAGAATTGCTCGTACTTAGTAATTCTTTTATTCTCCCTTCGTACTTTTTGAAATTGTCAAAATTGAAGACGACTTTTAAGTTGATTGTATAAAAGAATGCTGAAATTGCTGAAATAAAATGTTTGTGTGTGGACACAACGGCAATTTAAAAAAAATTGTGCAACTAAAATTTCTCTGTTATGATAACAGAAGAGAAAAATCAGAAATTAAAAATGCCCACAGGACTTTTTTATTCATAATTACTAAATCATTCGTAACTGAAAGTCTTACTAACATAATTTCGTTCTACCAAAAATTATTATATATCAACTCGTCTTTTGCATGCATTTTCTTGCGAGAAGCCTACAGTTTATATGAATTGTTTTTAAAAAATTTCAACATCTTTTTGTTGTGCTTTGTTGTTCTTTTTGTTATAGCTTTTATATTGAAGAATACGTCGTTTTTGTGTTTGTTGCCTCCAGCACCAAAACCATAAAAGCACAAGCGTTTAAAAATATAATGAATGAGACTGAGAAGTTTGCCATTTTTATTTATCATTTTCTATGCCACAATAAAGAAAAGCAAGAAAATGTTGAGCAAAAAATAATAAATTGTAAAATTCCTTTAGATAAATAAAAAATTTTGTTGCACATTCCACTCAACCAGTCAGCATATGCTGGTGCTTTAAAAATAAGAGAATGTCATCACCACGCCATTTTATTTATTTATTAACGTTTTTTCTAAATAAGTATGACAAGCAAAATTAAAATAAAACAAGCAGAAAACAAATTCAAGGAATTTAAATAATTTTTTAAACAAAATTAGTTAAGGGAAACCCAAATTGAATTAAAAATTCTTATTTTCGAAAGTTAGATTAAGTCTGGGGAAATTTTTGCATTTTATTAACACCTACTTGATGACAAATTGTCATCTCAAATTATGCAATTAATTATTTATTAATTATAAAATTAAAGTTAATTTTTTAATATTTTTAACAAATATGCAATCCCTGCAATCAACTATTTGTTTGTCTTTACGTTATTAAAGTTCATAAAACGTAACAAAACATTTTTAAATGGAAAAATAAATAAAAAAAATTTTTTTTAACAAGCGGTTAATTAATTATTAATAAATAGTGTTAAGTTAAACGAATAAAGCGCAAATTACATAAACAACTAATTTAAGTTATTAAGAGACTTAGCAAAAAAGATTTAAAGAAAGATAAACATTTTTTAATTAGAATTTTGTAAGTATTTACAAGAAGATATTTTTGCGTGATTGATGTGGTTGGAAATTACTTTCTTTTTGGCCCATGTGCGCAAAAGCATAAATCGCTGAATTTTTGCGATTACAATTTGAAAAACCGGTATTCCGCCAAGCCGTAACGGTAGAAATTTTTCTTTTATGGTTTGCAATCGTCAAACAAGAGCCAAATCATCGCATTCGATATGGAATAAAAACTTTCGAAAATTTATAATAGTGTTTTTCTATGAAAAATTTGGCCTCAGATGTTCTATAAAACGTAACAGCTAAAAAACTTTTAATAAACATAAATTCTGTAAATATTCTCGGCAAAACTAGTTTCATAATTTCGTGAATTGTTGGCTAAAATATTTTTTGTTTGAACAAAAAAAAAATGGTTTAAATCTCAGCATAGTCTCTTTTTAGTAAATTTAATTTTAAGTCTTTCTAGTTATTTTATCTCCCCATATTGTAAGACTGATCAAGACCCTCGAAATATAGGTTTTGTAGTGTGTTGGACTAGTCGTTGTTATCATACCTTCTGTATGTTACACGGGATTCATACATTATTGTTGAATCCACTGTCCACACTTAAACATTCCAGCATGTAATTATTATGATGAGTGTGCACTATCCCACACTCTTAGTATTTAAGTATTTTAAGAATTAAGAATGATTGCAGAGAAGAATTAACAAAAAACATTCAAAGTGGACAACCGCCCAATATAAAGCGTTTCCATGGTAAATTGGTGAAATTGAATACGCAGGATCACCGAAGTTTGTAAATCTTTTCCTAACTAGTCATTTTTTTTATTCTGAAAAAGTCAAGTAAGTGTAAAAAAGAAAATTATAATGGATATGGTAGCAATTTGTAGCCCCATTAATGGATTTTTGCCAAGTAATCATCCGTTTTCACTGTTCAGAGAAAAGTTAAACGAAAACGAATTGTTCAAACTAGGGAATTCAGACGGTAGTCATAAAGTCATATGTTTTAAAAAATATCACAAAAAATTTTGGCTGCTGTGAACAGTCTCTCTTAACTTATTTTAAATTTGATTCACCTTATATAGTATTTTTGACAAAATATTAAACACAGTACAAAAAGTCTAATTGTTTTAAGACTTTTTTGTTAGCCTATCGTAAAATAATATTACTTTATGGCTTTATTCGCTAGCAATAGTTTTATACTTCTTATGGTAAATTACCTTTGATTAATCTGTGACCATAACTTTGTTGGATGATAGACATACTAAAGTTTTCTTTGTCCGATTTAAAAATTCAGGTGTCCCTGGCGCAGGTTTATTACTTAATTTTATTACATTTTTATAAACTCATTTACTTTCTTATCATAGGCAAAGTGGAATATATTTCTGTTTATATAGAGTTTGTGCTCGACAATCACTTTCTGAAATGCATAAACACTCAAAGTAATTTGCAAACACTGCTTCGTTGGAGCGATTACTTTTAGCAATTCTGCTCCAATTGTGTCACCACTTTCATAAACTATATAGGTATGACATTTAAAATTTTTTTTACATATTTTTGTTACCATTTTATGAATTTTAATAAATTTCATTCTTTTATTTTCCTTTTTAAATTTGAAAAAAAAAAATCAGTATAAATCACAGAATGTAGCTTTCGTTGTGCACTAAGTAAAATAAAACATATTTATTTCACTTCCTCTTGTATATTAAACGACTATAATCATAAATCACAGTAAATTTTGGTGGTTGAATTCCAAATTTGCTACAAATATTTAAAACCATTGATCGTTTTTGTAGGACTGTACTCACTACACACACACACACACACACAAATTCAGACTGGGATACAAGTTTCAGTTTGTTTTCATTTTTTCCTTTTGCAATGTTTTCTTTTTTATGGTTTTATTCTTAATTCTATTTTATATAAAATTCAATTGAAGTCATTTATAAATATTACAGAATGTTTCATATATAATTTAGGTACTGTGAAAAATAATAAGGACATGAAATGCAAGTTAATTTTTGTTTCAATACTAACTAAAATGATATTTTATTTAAATGTATCACCTTATTGCTTAAAAAATACAAATCGAAATTCTTTTTAATTTTTATCAATTTCGCAATATTACTTTAACTTATTTCCAATTAAATTATTGTTTAGTCACTTTCACATGTGAAAAATAATAAGAATATTTGATTTATTTGGAAAATATCCAAAAAAGAAGAAGAGTAAGCCGAAAAATGTGAAGTAAAAGGCTAGTTAATTAAAGTTAAATGTTAAAAGTTTGCTTAATATTTTATCATGGCCCTGTGTTGTCCAAAATTGATTGGTCAAGCTTTTCCAAACTGAAGCTGGTATTTCTCGTCATGTCTCCCGAATAAGTTGCCAAAGCTCACCTTACAGAAAAGTTTAGCATACAAATCTGTTAGTTGTTTCTTTCTCCCAATTACCAGATTGGTTCATTAGTGACTTAAAAATCGTGACTATCTCTATTTTTGACAATTTTTCTGAGCATTTTGTCCAAAATACAATTTTAGATTTTAATTAATTTTTACAAAGTTTTTTTTTGCGTATTTTGTGTAAAACACAAAACGGACAAAAAAATTTAGTATGCAGTTGTAACAGAAAGGAAAGCAATAGGTTCACAAATGGCCGAGAAATATCAAAAATACAATAGATACTTTAGATTTTACTTAATGTTTGCTTTGGTTTTTTATGGAAATTTTTAAGCTCTGCATGTACGTAATGTTGTGCACACAAACACAAAACCAGGTAATCGGTCTCATACAAATGTGTGTATATTCTGTGTGTAGGTGATGACATTACACAGTAACAAATGGCGCTACAGTGTAACCAAACTACGAATACAGAAAAATTAAATATCGGAAGAGGTTTTTTGATTTTTCCCGTTAATTTGAAATTCTTTATTTTATATAAAATATTTAATTAAATATGTTTGGTTTTAAAGATGGTTACAAACATTTTAAATTAAATTAAATTTATTTTGCATTCCTATTGAAATATAATTTCTTTTTTTATCAATATAAAAATTGAGTGACTGCAAAAATTTCTCAGAAAAGATTTTTTCTTAGAGCTCGTAGTTTACGTTTCTTGAACTGAAATTAATTATCTATTTTATGATTAATAAAAGAATTTTTATCTAAAGATATAATTTTTTTCAATATTTTTCAGTTATTTTTTTATTTCTTCATAATTTTAACGTTTTTTTATTGAAACGGCTAGTTTATTATGATGGAGTCCTATTATAAAAATTTATTTTTATATCAATATTTCGTTCTAATAATAAGTAAATAAATTTTTATAATACGACCTCGAGCTAGCCGTTTCAATTATAAATTTTTTTTTGATATTTAAGAAAAATGTGGGAAGTGTTTGACGGGTTAATAGTAAATAATTTCATTTGATTTTATATTCGTGTAGGGCATACATTTCTATCTTGAAAGAAAAATAATAAAATCTGCATTTAGCATATTGTCCTCATTGACAAATCGATTAACTACATTTTCTGCATTTTATTAACTTGTAACTTATAGCTCTTAACTGTATGTATTAAAAACAAAATTTCTTTATTATTAACACCACTAAACGGCATTTTTACCCATTGAATAGTAAGCAATTAACTTGTATATTATTTTATCATTATTTTCAAGTTCTTGTTTGGTAAGTGAGAAATCTATATGCTTTCCGTTTGAAGGTTAAATTGACAAGGTAAATAATGTATGTTCTATAATGCGCATATTTTTTTAAAGACAAAAAAACTATACATATTATATGACGAAGGATATCATTTTATGCCGACAAGTGCATTGTGACTTTCTAGAGAATCATAGCTTAAATAAAATCTATAATTACTACAATTACTATATGTGAAAAAATTAGCATTATTTTAAAAGGACTCTGTAATGTCGAGGTGTTATTAAAAATACTAATACACGCCATATTTTTCACACTATAATTGCCAACTTTTACATTGTGAACATGTCGTGTGTGCCTTTTAAAACAGTATTTTTTATTTTAAAAAATAAAATAAAAAAATTAACAAATAATTTTAACTAAATTTCAAATGGAGTGTGGTCTATTTTATTACGGAAAATCAGGGTCTATGTTTGACGTAATGTGATTCGTGACCACCTTTTGTGAAATAACAAATTTTGGCAGACATGAAGAAAACATGTAAATCTTAATCTTATAAAACCCAGATAAAAAGCATATCGTGTATTGTTACCTTAAGGTCTACGATCAGAAATAGCAATAATTAAAAGGCACTACAACAACAAGCACATAGTCTATATTATTGTTATTATTCAATATGTATATCATGCTATATGACATTAATTTTATATTTATATTTGTTTAATTTAAGCGCCAGAGGAAATAAATAAATTAAAGTGCAATAAAAAGAAAAACAATGATAAATAAAATAATTAATGAGGACCAAAATATCAAAAGCATTAATTGTGCCTTTAAAAATGAAATAATTTCATGAATAAAACAAGTATTTAAGAGAAAGTGTTAAGTATACAAGTAGAGCTGCCAAGCCGTAAGTACGTGTAAGTTTTTATTAAATTTAGCCAAGGCTTCTTACGACCGTGTTCTAAGAATTTGAATTACAATCATAATTTTTCATCTTACGTCAGCTTAACATTTTCTCTCTTGAAGTTTCCTACGAGTAAATTTTAATATTTTAATAACTCGAAATAAATTAAGCAAATCTATCTGTATTTCAGATTAGAATCGATTAAAATTTGATTTTTAAACTTTCAATTGTATAAGAAGCAGATTATTTGATACTACAAGAAGCTGACCCAGCTTTTTCCTAATAAAACATATTATATGCTTTCAGTTTGAGTAAGCATGGGCCACTAGATTAATAAATGCTGTACAAATAATTTTTATATATCTGCCGCAATAAGGAATAAGTGCTTAAGTAGACTTAAGAAATATTTGCATTTTTGACACATTAATAATCTCCATTTTCAAAAGTACAATTTTTCCAAAGCACAAAAAATATTTCACAATTAAATAAAAAATTTTTTTTGGTAGACATGTATACGAGTAAAACATTTCTCATAAGTAATATTTTAAAATAAGTTATTTTTCTAAAATACTGATGGCGTTTTCTTTTCTAACAAAAAAGTTACATATACAAGTATTCTGTCATTCCAGAATGTTTGCATTCTATTGTAAAAAATTTAGTAGTTAAAATCAGAATCGCGTTCTGTTGTCAACATGTTTTGTACTCAAGTTATAAGTAAAAGTGAGTTTTTTCCAACTGTGTCAACTACTTGTTTGTACAATTAAGCAAATTATTTAATTTGTATTTATATGAGATAGAAGATTCAATAAGGTTTTTGCTCAGATATTCTTCATAAAAATCCATTGCTAGTAATTAAATTTTTTTTAACATTTTTATAATTTTGTATTTAAATAATTTTAATGTAAAACTTTTTCAAAGTAAACCCTAATATAATTTTGGCCTCACAATTTTTATTTATGAAAACCACAATTGCTTAAAATAATCTGTGATTAAAGCTTTAAAAAACTGCACAACTAATTGATGTCCGCATTTAGGTCCCACACAAACCAACTAACCAAAGTTTACGCTTATGCATTGGCTACTCTGTCTGCTAGGGATATATCAGAGTCGGCATAGCCGAATTCAAATTGTTGTTTCACAACACTTGCAGACACATTTATACTCACTCGTACACCATTTTACATAATCATTACCTATAACTTATTGCCTTGACGACCACCAGCAGATGTTTCTGATGATGATGACGACACCAGAAATAGCGTTGGCATTAATGGGGTTGGTGATATTACGTACTGGCAATGACTTTTAAGTAGATGGCAAAAAAAAAAAAAAATACGAAACGATGGCTGCTAAGAGTAAAAGCAACGAATTTAATGTCGAAAATTGTGACAATCTTTTATTTGCCAATAAGCAAGTAAAATAAAAAATATAAGAAATCGGCAATGTCTGCTTTTCAGCAATTTTTTAAGTATGTATTTAAAGTTTCCCCGCACATGCCTCTCCAATTGAGAATAATCCTGTACTCACACATGCATACAAACACAGTTTGTTAGCAAAAGTTAGGCATTCATTTTTTATTTTGTTTTTCACAAAAGTATCTCTACAAAAAAGTCAGACATTTGTAAGTGACATCACAGAATTATAATACAATTTAGAAAAAGTAAGAAAAAAAAAATTAAAAAGAAAAGTAAACTTAAATCACTTTTGGTTTTATTCTAATTGAGCCTTTAAGAATAAAAAGTTTTGCACAATTTTGAAAAGCTGGTACATTGAAAGAGTTTTTTGTTCAGTTATCTTTTGAATTTTGTCATTAATTAAACCTACATAACCAATCGTATTTTTAATGCGTTTATACCAATCTTAGTCATTTCGACTGACATGTCCTTTAAATTGCATCTAAGATATCGGTAGTACAAGTACTTCAAAAATTACTTAAAAGCAAGATGATACAGGATTTAAGCTAAATTAACTGCTTTTGTAATTAAAAAACTAATAAGAGATAAGGAGATATAAAAGTTACCACCGTAAAAGAAGAAAATAATAGTAATCGAAACAGCTAACATTGGTTATGCAGGGTTAAAATAATGAAAAATGTACGCTGCACTAAATCTATGAAAAAAGTTTTTTGAAAACTTTTGTTAAATAAATGATGCAGGATGATTTATTTGTTATATGAAATAACTTTCATTAAATATAAAAATAAATTTTATTCATCTCCTTTTTAACTGGCTTCTTACAAACCATTTTCTATAATTTTGGACGTTCAGATTGGTGCGATGTTGTTGGACCAGATCTTTCCAGTGGAGCTTCGGACGGTTGAGAGGGCTTTGGATCTAAATTGCCTACTTAATCCATAGTAGCACCTATTTGCTATTATAGTTCTTCTTCATATTTCCAGGCTAATGTTATTCTTTTTATTAATGGTGAACCCAAGATACACAATTCCGAAGTTATAGTTGCCAACGTTTCCATCTAATCTGGTGGATTTTCTTTTCGTTGAAATCATTAATTTTGTTTTTGTTTGGTTAACCGCCAAACCCATTTTTCGTGACTCTTATTCGATGCTTGCAATGGCAGCAGTTACCTCTCTTACTGTCATTTCTCTGATATCAATGTCATGGGCATATGCATATCTATTAAAGCGGCGTTTCATATGATCTTTTTCAATAGAACGTTGAAGGTATCACATAATAAACAGTCACTCTGTCTGTCTAGTGCTAAACGATTCGGAAATATCGTTTCCAATTATTTCGTCCACTTTAGGCTTTAGTCGTTCACACAATATTGTTGTAAGGATTTTATATGCGATGGGAAAGAAACTTATGCCTCTATAGTTGGAACAAACAGATTTATCTCCTTTTTTATGAACTATACATAGCACAATGAGATTAAAATCTTTGGGAATACATTCCTGCAACCAAATATTACCAATAAGCTTATACATTAAGCCAACCAACTCATCGCCAGCTGCCTTAAATAGCTTAGTTGGCTGGGTGGTGTATATTCGACACCGTCATCATAGATTGGAACGCTAGTATCATCACCATTCTCCTTAGTTACCAACAGCTGAGTGAAATATTCTCTCCAGCACAGTCGTCCTATCTGTTACCAATTTTCTTTGTTGATCTTTTATTCATAGTCCTAGATTTTTTTCATTCATTTAATTACACATTTTCATTGTACTTGTTAAAATATTTCATTCATTCAAAAGGTTCATTCAACTAATTCAATAATTTTATTCATAGGTTCAAAATATTTATGAGCTGTTTTTATAATACAAGCGATCAACTCGTCTGGAATTTTTATATGAAAAGTATTCAAAATATTGACGGTTGTTCATACAAATTTTATAGACAAATTGATCGCTTGTGTTTTAAAAACAAAACAGCACATGAATTTATAATATAACTCTCTCACTGTAAGGAAAATATTTTATACGAACAATTTTCAACAATGTGGAAAAGTATGGTTGTGAGAAGAACAACACAAAATGCTAGCGACATAATGTGCTTTAAAATCATAAAAATAAGAGAAAAAATTCAAACACAAAGAATTATTTTTTTATTCTAAAAATGTTTTAAGTATTTCTAATCCTCGCTATTGTTAGATTAGGCTTCTTGCCGTATTAAAAGAATATTAATTCAATTTTCTTGAAAACTTTACAAGTATTAGAACAATCAGCATAGCGCGGCATGTCTGAGTTTTGTAATAGCGTGTATCTCAAATTCTTGTGATGAAAGTTAAATATGTCAAAGTGAATTGAAATACATAATGAAGCACATCCATACATAGTTCATATCAATACAAGTTAAGTGCTAAAGAGCGAAAACGTGAAAAATTAAATTGAATATCCAACTAAATTTAATTTTTTTCAATAAATTGATCAATTAACAAAAACAGCTAGAGGCTGCCGTACTCTTGTACTAAAATTGCTTTGAACTTGAGTGTGTAAGTTCTGCTTAATTAGAAAATTGTTCGTTTTCTAATCAAAAGAAAATTAATGACGTAGGCATTTTCATACAAAGTTAGTAAGACTCACCAGTGCTTCTTGTAGTCAAATATTCCTTTTTTATTTTTGTATATTTTTCTTAAATATAAAAAAAAAAATTTCTTAAAAAGTTTTACCTACAGTTTGATTTAAGCCATATAATTCTGACTTTTGCAGTACGGGTATGTTGCTTTATTCATGAACTGCCTTGGATCAAAAATATATTTACTTTATAAAGTGTCGAAATCACAAACAGCATAGACACTTCTCACTTACAAGTGATGAAATATAAATTCTAAAGAGACAAAATTTTCATATAAAAATTTAATTGAAGAAAATTTATTTTAAATTAATATAATTTTCGTAATTACGATAAAAGAACACTGAACAAAGAATGGCAACACTTTAAAAAAATTTGTAATCTCATCTATTCATTCTGAAAAGAATCATTATTGAAATTTTCTGCATAATCTAATTGATGATGATGATAATCATAATGAAGTAGCAGAACAAGTAAATAATGCTGCCTTAGAACTCATAAATTTCATTCTGTCTAAACACTAGTAAAAGCGTTAAAATAATAAATTAACAAACAAACAAACAATACGCAATTGATTAGTTGTAAATTATGTGTGAAAACGAAAAATAGAGCAAAAATAAAAAAATAAAAAATAAATAATGAAGAAGACTACGGAAATCCAAAGAATATTTAATTAAAAACAATAAACAAAATCTTGCACATTTTGAATACCGTAAATACGAATTGAAATGATTAAACAAAATTATTTTAAAAGCAAATTCCTTTCAAATGGTTTTTGTGTTTCTTTTTTGTACATGACAAGAATTTTCTTCTTTCTTCTTTCTTCTTTATTTTTTTTTTGTAGCTCACAATTGTTTACTTAAAAAAGAAGAATTATTGATATTTTCGACTTAATACTTCACACCAGTACACATAAAGAAATACAGGGTGGGCCAAAAGAAACCAAGGGGTGTAAAAGTTTAATAACTTTTTTGTTTATTAACTTTTTTTTATTTTTTCTTTCAGATTATATAATATACAAAATGGAAATTTTTTTACACTAAGTATGAAAAATGATGTCTCTTAAATGACCACCGTTTTCAGCTTCGCACTGATGGGCATTTTCCATAACATCTTAGAGCATTTTCCATAACATCTTTCAAAACTTGTGGCTGTAGCGTTCGAATTTCTGCAACAATGTTTGCCTTGAGTTCAAGGATTGTCTCTGGCTTGTTCACATACACTCGCTCCTTCAAAAAACCCCAAAGAAAATAGTCGGGTGCTGTCAAATCTGGCGATCGCGCTGGCCAAATAATTTCCGAATTTCGAGAAATTATTCGCTCTCCAAAAATTTGACTTAAAAGTGCCATTGTGTCTCGGGCAGTATGGGCAGTGGCTCCGTCCTGCTGAAACCACATACCAGGTCTGTTTTCAAGAGCAGGACGTAAAAAATTTTCTATCATAAAACGATACCGCTCTCCATTTACGGTTACAGCACTTCCATCTTCATTCTCGAAGAAGTAGGGCTCAATGACATTTTCAGATGTGATCCCACACCATACTGTACACCTGATGGGGTGCAATTGGCGTTGATGAATGGCTTTTGGATTTTGAGAACCCCAGAACTTACAGTTCTGCTTGTTAACAAAGCCATTCAAATGAAAATGAGCTTCATCACTCATAATAAAATTTTCAATAAAGTTGATTTAATTTCTGGCCAACTCTTGAAATTTAACTGCAAAATTTAGACGTTGCCGATGATCTGCGGGTTTTAATTCTTGGACCAATTTCACCTTATATGGGTATAACTGTAAATCTTTTTTTAAAATGCGCCGTAGTGACGTACGAGACATTTCTAGCTGAGCAGAACGCCTTCTGCCAGATGTTTCTGGTGCTTCGTTAACACTTTGCTGTACTCGTTCAATATTTTCCGCAGTGCGACTTAAACGTGGTCTACCGGTTCGAGGCAAATCTCTTACGCTGCCATGTTGGTGATGACGATTAACTAAGCAACGAATCATCGCTTCAGAGGGCGAAATTCTGACATTAAAATGTCGACGATATGCTCTTTGCGTTAAAATAATTGATCTCTGGTTTAAATAATAAAATTCTATTGTTCTGGTTCTCTGTTCAGTTGTGAACCTCTCCATTATAAATTCTCCAAGTGTTGTCTATATAATCTGAAAGAAAAAATAAAAAAAAATTAATAAACAAAAAAGTTATTAAACTTTTACACCCCTTGGTTTCTTTTGGCCAACCCTGTAGTTCATTCTAAACTTAAGTTTACAACAAGTAGGTATGTTTTTACTAAAATCTTGCTTGAGTTCACAAGAATTATTACAAGTAAGAAATATATAAAGTTAGTGATCAGATAAGGATAGGTTATGCAACATTTAACTGAAGTTCTCTATTAAGGCGGTTATGCGGCCTAAAAACTTGTGACTACTTATAACTATTGCTAACTTGTCAACATCTTAAAAAGTCAACCGAACTTCAACTTAAAATAAAGCAAAATTTAAAATTTGGTAACAATTCAAATACATGCATTCATTGTATGTAATTAGTTACAAATTTGGCGGTTCCCCTTATAAGCCTGTAGCATAGAAATGTATTATAGTTACATACTGTAGTTTTCTATTCAGTTGCTTTCTTTTCTTGCAAGAGTCTCGCGTATAAAATGAGTTAATGATTATCTCCTTAAATAGTCTTTGTGTTCAGTATAGACTAAAATTTTAAGAAAACAAATATAAACTAAAAAAAATATTTTTGAGATATAAAAAAGTGATCTGTACACCAAATTAATAAGTTTGGGTGACAGTATAATAATAAAACTTAAAGTTGGTTTAACTAAACACACACTTTGTCTGCAGTATAACATTTTTAGCAACTTTTAAATCTGAACTTCTTATTAAGAACGGTCGTCTGACTATGATTTTATGGCCTACACTTTATTGATTGTACTTAAAATTCTTATAAATAAAAATAAAATCCTTTTAAAAAGAATAAGGAGGAATGAACACGTCTTTAATATCAGTTGTTTTTAAGGTTGCCTTGCTTATGTTAAGTTGCACAACCCGTCACTCCACAAATAAGGCTGACTGAATGATGTTGCTTGTTTTTCTTTCTAGCAGCCATTTTAATAATGGTATTTCAATAGAATGAAAAGAAACTTTCAACAATGAGTCATGTTATGAAAATCATTTTTTCTCAAAGTGATTTGAAAACACGAAAAAGGTGTTCTGCGCCCAAAATCCTTTGACTGGCTTACGATATAAAATCACTTGAAACATATTAAGCATATTGCTTTGAATTCGTTAACAAAATGATTAAATACACTTAATTTGAATTGTTTTTTAATTAGATTTTGAAAAAAATATTTTGACAATGGAACCGTAAAATTTACTAATTAAAAAAAACAATTAATTTTTTGTTAATAATGTTTTTCTACTGATTATATTTTTCGTGATTTTCATTTCTTCTTCTTCTTTTTCTAAGAAAAATTTTATTGTAAACAAAGCAACAGAGCTTTAAGCTCGAGTTTGAGAACAGTAAACATTTCGAGATTTCCAAAACACTAAAAAATCTCTTAATACCTGAATGTATATCTTGAAATGGCTGTTTTGAATGTATGACTACGTGCAATAAAAAAGAGGTATTTTAAAATTAAAAATATGACAAGCTGGGGGAGATAATTGTATATTTGTTCTAACTAAGGCTTGCCACAGCAACAAACAGTACAAGCCACATATTTGAATACATTTTAATTCGAACATAAAAAATATGGTTGAGGGAAAAAAAAATAAATAAGATTTATTATTGCATCTAACCATATACATTTTCAAATCAAACATATTAATAATGCTTTCAATAGCGATCAGATCCAGCATTTGTTATATAATTTTTTTAATTAAACAATTTTAATTACATTTCTTTTTCTTTAATTTTTTTCGTTTTTCTTTAATTATTATTTGTTTCTCATTAGGGCATATTCTGGTAAGAAGTAGTAACTTGCCTCTCAATAAGTTCAGCCACAAATCTCAGTTGCGTTTGAATGATTGACATTTTGTTTTATAATTTCTTTTCTGTAAGGATTTCAGTTCCCTTTCAGCCATATTTTGCAAATTTAATTAAACATATATTACATACATATTTATTACAATTACATGTTTACTGTTAACATACTTATGGTTGCAGCTAGAATTTTATCAAAAATAATATGACAAATTCAACCATATCTCTGATGATACAACAGAAACATGTTTAACGTCATGGTGTACATGTTTAGGTGGTTCCAATTAAAAATAATATTTTTGAAACAAACTGTGTTTGCGTGAATCTATGTTATATGTAAAAATTTCACTCATGTTGTATGTGATATATTAGGCACATTTAATTAAATTTAATGGCATATAATTCAGTCTAGAATTTTTGTTAAATTTATATTCAACATCGGACAAAATTACTAAAAAATGTTACTCACCTTTAACACGAGCAACAGTAATCAGAAGAATATTCCGTTGACATTAATTAAATCAAATTTCTGTATAATTTCCCATTCACTTCACAACAAAGTTCATTTTTCCATTCGTAATTAAATTATGTATTTCCCAAAGCTCTTCCACAAAAAAAAATAAAATATATAATACTCGTATATTAGTCATGAATATTTGTGACATCTTTTATATTTCAAGCCCTCAAACAATTGAAACATGAATAAATTTCTTTGAAAATTTTTTTTATATTTTCTAGCCGGTTTGTAAAACAGCCATTTATAATAGAAATTATAATTTTTACATTTAGATATCTTTGGTTAAAATTAAAAAGCTAAAATTTCATAAATTAAAATGCAAAAAATAAGGAAAAAAGTAATTACATAAATTATGTAATGATATGCAGGGTCAAAAGAATAGGAATATTTATAAAAGAAACTGTTTTATAAACAAAATCACTTAAATTAACAAACATCTTTATTATGTAAGTGCTCGGGCAAAATCAGCTGAACTCATAACCATTACGAGACTCGTAACAAATCGCAAACAAGTTAGTGGAATATGAGGCTTTACAATAAATTTTTCAGGTCGCTGTACTATCATGGCCTATATTTAATAACAAACTACATATATACACAGTCAAAAGCCACCATTAGTAAACGAATGCTGAACGAGAAAAAAATTATCCATGTGCTACTTATATTTTATGTATGTCAACAAAAATATCGTAAGTATTTAAAAAATATAATATTCTCTGCAAAACCTGCAGTGGTATACAATTTTATAATTTACTAAAAAAAAGTGATGACTTTTAAAAACAGAAAAAATTATTTTTCATTCAATTCGAAGATATAATTGCCTTGAATGAACACAACTCAACTGAACTGAAGTTTTATATTTAATTTAGTTTACTTTTTGTTTACATACCTTAAGCAGTTTAAAAATATTCTGCAAAAGTAAAATACTGCAGAAAAAAATTTGCTTACACATACTTTTGAAAACGTACAAACATACATGCCACCCAGCAAATGTTTCCATTAAAGAATTCATATTTTTTTTTAAATACTTGATACCTACTATTAAATTATATATTTTTAAACCGATATTTCACTTTAGGAAGCAAAATAATAATAAAAAAAATATAAAATATTGTTCGCTATTAAGGTTAATAAACTAGTCGTTTTAATTAAACGCAAGAGGTCGAGTAATCGTACAAGCCAATGAAGACAAAGCTAAAGAAACTTTCTTGGTTGAAAACTAATACAATTTTTTATTCGATTAATTAACAGAACTTGTTCAGTGTAATCGTTGTCTCTACGCTAAAAAGGCATTACAGTTGTGTTACCACCGATTAACGATATATTAAAAGAAATAAGTTTTATTAACGGCGCTCTTTTCAATTTTGAAAAAAAAAATCATTTTAACTTCAAATTTTACTTAAAAGTTTTTCTTTTTCTATTATCATATGCAAATTGATAAAGCTTAATTTAAAGTTTTCGGAATCCTTGTTTTTGGAAAGAAAACATATATACCAAAAATAATTTTAATTCGGAGAATATCAAAATGTGAAATTTCGTATTAAATTGTTCATTTAAAAACAGATATGATTTGATATAGACATCAGTAATTTAGATTAAGTACATAAAATTCATTAAATAAAAAAGTCAATTAAACCAGAGACACATGTTGTCAAGCAGTACAGAAAAGACTTTACGTTGGAGATGAAAAAGAATATTATTATATTGTGAACGATGTACAACAATCCGAAGTATCTTAATTCGGAACGTAACCATCATAGTGAAATTATACAGATGTGTACATGCCGAAAATCATAACAAAGGCGGATTTATTTTCTACCAAGTTGGCAAAATTGCTTAAGAAGTTTGTTTTTAAACTTTTTATATACATTTTTATTTACACAAATAATGTAATAAAACACATAATAGTAAATACGTTGTAATTGAGAACTCATAATTAGAGGTAAATTATAATAAAATAAATTAATTCTAAATAGAAATCAATTTTGAAAAGTTGGGATAAATCAGCTGTTGGGCGAGCGAATTGCCTAATGCACACACCTGGGGTTACCATCCCATATTTTAGTATAAATATCAAATCTTTTAACGCTATTTCAGTTAACGCTCAATTATCAGGAACGCAATATGAGCGCTAAACGAGGAATGCCTGTACATCATCCCTATAAATTTTGCGAAAATTTTATAATTTTATCCTTTATGTATTACACAGGCATTTTTTTCTAGTTGTCCTTAATTTTTTTTTTAATTTTGAGGCTTTGCAAAAGCAGTAACTATTTTATTTTTAATCGTTTTCAATTTGTGATGTCAATTGTGTTTCTTTTTTTTCTAATTTTTGAATGTATAAATTATCACAACACACATTACAAAATAAACATCAACCTGATTTTGATAATGTCAGAATTTTGGACAAAATAAGTAACGAAAGAAAACGGTTTACAACGGAAAGTTTAAGAATACAACAAAAAATCAGAAAAACAATGAACAAAAAAGAAGACACTGACAATTTAAGTGCAAGTTACAAATTGGCAATCTTATAACGCAACAGACGAATTTGGTTAAAATTTATCAGATAATAAAAGTTAAAGATTATATTAATAT
This sequence comes from Thelaira solivaga, assembly GCA_947397855.1. Taxonomy (NCBI): domain Eukaryota; kingdom Metazoa; phylum Arthropoda; class Insecta; order Diptera; family Tachinidae; genus Thelaira; species Thelaira solivaga. The sequence goes on along the minus strand of OX377611.1, from coordinate 44,570,486 downwards.
ATAACTTATATTAAAAAACAATAACTTCAATGTAATACACATACATACTTTATATTGTAAGTAAAATGGTTTTTATATAAAAATAAATTGTTTAATGTTTTCTGTTTATTAAATAGACAAGATCCCTTGAAAAAGTGAACATAAAATTCACGAAACGTCGGGACAATATGAAATAAAAAAATTGTGTTTTATTTTCATAAGGAAATGTAGGCCTAATAGCTTGAAAATAAATTAAAAGACAAACTAAATTTTTTTATATTTAATTTTCAGAATTTCTTCTTTTAATGCTTAAAGCATTGCATTGAGTAGTTCTAAAAATATAATAATATGACGACAAATATATCGGTCACCATTTAAACTTGTTATGACTTCAAATCGTTTTTCATAATACTAAATAACTCTCAAAGGTAATCGATTACTATTAACAAGGACTTCGGTAACACTATTTTTCACCGTCAACATCGTTCATACTAATCAACGACTTCCATAATAAACGTTAAGGCCAATAATACTTTATTTAAATAAAAAAATATTTTTATGGGACGATTGAAATGGCACTGCTGCTGAATACTTAAATTCTTATAAAATTCTTTTTCTTTGAAAATCGTAAACATTTTGAAAACAAAACAAAATTAAATCAAGTTGAGCCTGCATACATGTAATAAAATGATTTCAGTCTTTCCAATTATTTGCTTCTTGTAAATGTCTAATAAGATTTTATTATCAAATGCTTAACACAATTATTTTCTTTCTTTTCTTTTATAGTTTTATAGAATACGAAACTACATCGCATACTCCTGCATGAGATTGTTTTGCATGCTTGCAAGAGAGTTATTAAAAAGCAAAGAAATTATTTGAAATTCAGTCTCAATGGCTGGATTTAATTGTTGCATAATGAAAATGTTTATTATAAGTTTGTTTAACAGTTGTCTGTCCATCATTGTTTATCTCAGGCTACTCTTACCAATAGCAATAACAAATTATTATAATCATGATTATGTGAAATACAATTGTTATACATAAAGTATATTTATGCATAAGTTTATTATACTCACACTGTAGTTGTTGTTAAACATTGTTCAAAACAAATTGAGCTGAAATATAAACGAATATTTTGCTTTCATTTAAATGTGCAGAAAATTGTGACTGCTTGCTTTTGTTTGTTAAATGGTAGCAGTAGTAAGGATATTCACTGTTTTATAAGAGTAAAATATTGTGCCCCAATGAAATCTTTGGCAATAAATTTTGTTTCTCAGGAGACAATTTTAAATTTTAAAATTCATTTTTTTTTTTACTATTACACAAACCTAAACTAAATGGGAAAAATTTAACAAAAAAATTAAACATTTCTCAGACAACTTTTCTTAAGCCGTGTGTCCACTAGCAACTCACTCAAACCGAAACTTGCGGAAGTCTGCTTCCAGAAGTAGTTTGTAGAAGCTATCACGACGAACTTGCTGCAAGAAATTGCAGATGTGTTTCCACACAATGTGAGTACAGCTTGCAATAGTTTGCTTTTTTTACGAATGACAGTATAAAAATGTCTTGTTTCAAAATAAGATTGGCAGCTGCCATCGCGTCTATATCATTGGCTATTGCCTTTAAAGCATTTTGTTTTTTAATTTTATTCTTATAGTCTTTTGAGGACGTGTCCCATAATTCAGGATAACTTTCTTGTTTTTCAATTACCAAATGTGTTTTTTCACTACTCCAAACGAATTTATTTTTGTCCATTTTTATAAATTTTGAAAAGAGCTAAAAAAAAAAACACAAAACAAAACTGAAAACAGAAGAGAATACCACAAACCGTATACCCGACTTCTTTTGCAAGTCTTCAAAACACTTGTAGTTCACAGCAAGTCGTTCAAGTTACTTCCACCAAGCAACAAACACGTGTTTCCACATATATGCTGCAAGTAACTTCTGCAAGTGACTTCTGGAAGTCGACTTCTAATAGTTGTTTACACGATAAAAACTTCTGGAAGTCACTTCTGGAAGCAACTTCCGCAAGAAAACTTGGTAGTGGACACACGGCTTTAGATCTAATAAAAAAAATTGTGAAATTGAATCGTAATAAAATAATAATAAATAAAAAAAATTCTGTCATGAGCTTTTGTTTTAAATGGCACAAATTGAGCTTTGGTGGCTCAAGCCATTTGATGCCATTTTTTTTTTTCAATATTTAATCATTGTATTTTGTTTTAAAATGCTTACAGTGATTTCCCTTAATAACTCATTAGCCAGTTAAAATAAATACAAACATATGAAACCGATAATTGTTAAAATAGATAAATATTAAATATTGTTCATATTGCCAGGAGCAGAAACCGTTGCCAGTAGCGGTAAAAAAAAAAAATTAAATAAAAAAAGGAAGGAAGGAAATGAAAGCGAAATGTTTGAAAATGTGAAAACAAAACAAAAAACTGGCATATAACATAATTAACATTATGAAACAATTTACAAAAGAAAAAACTTTACTGCACAACAGACATACTCGTACAAATTAAAGAAAAACATATACGATACCAAGTAAATTTTTAAATAAAATTATAAAACCTAAAGTCATTCTCATTCTCAAGTTGCCAGAGAAATACAGAAAAAAAAATAGAATTTAATAAAAATGAATATTTTGCTTGCAACTAAAGAGATGGAATAAATAGATAGATGTTCATGTATGCACACATCCATACAATTGAATTGCTTTAGAGCACGGTTTCCCAAAGTGATTGATGTTGGTTTTTCAGGGATAAACATAAACGTAAAAAAATTTTAAAAATTGATGAGCTCTAACAATAGACTTTTGATTAACATAAGTTTTTATTAAAAACTTTCGAGAAGCTGTACAAGTTATGTTACGTGTACCAACTTGTTATAACAATGAATAATTTTTATCCATAAGTTAGAGTTCATGCAACATAATATAAGATAATATGAAATGTTTTAATTTAGCTTTTAGTAAATTCTACTACGAGAACAAAACTTATAATATGTTCGAGAGTACGTCCGTCAGGCATATTTTGACGTGCTCTGTATTTGGCGCATAAATACCATCTTAAGCATTTTTAAGTAGTTTAACTTACCGACTTAACCGTTCTCAACCATTTCTTTATTTTATGGGATGGAATCATTATTTCAAAGAGAGCATATATATTAAATTTCAGGACAATCCATTGAAAAATAGATTTTTAAATATTAAAAATCATGAGAAAAGTGGATATGACTTAAAAGTATATAACGACCGTTGCCGCAGTATTGAAAAAAAGTTCAACTTTTTTCTCTCCTGAACAAACTCTTAAATATCTTAATATGAAAATGAAAACAAAATTTAGCTAAGTTGGTTAATTATGAATCACAGTTCAAATTTATTGATTTTTTATTTACTTATTTAATTTTAAAATTTTTTAAATTCGTTATACATCCCATACACCACCAAAATCAATACAAGTTAAACAGTAACATCCGGACACGTTAACAATGGAAGGAATTACAAAATGGTTTTAATGTTCTTCAATTAATTAATCAATCACCAGATGCACCAGAGTCTGTCATTCATTTTTAGATACAGAGGACCATAATCGTATTTAAAAGAAGTAGGCTTTTGTTAAGAGCTGACTTTTGTTCATACAAATTTTAATGTGACTATGATTATGGCCTAGAATTGTTAAAGTAATTTGAGAATACTATTCAGTCAGAGGTTTCAGTCAATCCTTGTCCAAAATAGTTTGGAAATCCCTGCTTTAGAGAAAAACAAAAAGACGCACACTTTTTATAATATTTTTGTTTATAATTTACAAAATGAAATAATTTTTTTTTAATACACACATACAAGTTGGAAAAACTTTTTGTTAACTGCATTTAATAAATAGAGAAATAAATGACTAGAAAAGGCACGTACAAATTGCGTTTAATACACATTCACATCTACAGAGTACCAATTCAGTAACATTCTTTAGATATATAAGAAAAAATGGAAACAAGAGCAACGATATTGGAGTTTATAGAAAAAAATAAAATAAACCTGGTATCGTCTACATACTGTACATGCGAGTACTCGTATCTTTCTCTTGCTATCTCTTTTTATAAACACAAACTTCAGCACAACAAATAATGTTAATGAAAATTTTTGTAAACTAAAAATTAAATTGAAAACTTTTTAATATTTGAGGATGTTTTTTTATAACTTGTTCTTTTTCTTTCTGTTTTTTAAACACAAAGAGTTTATGAGCTTTGTTACCAAATTATATTTGCAAGTTGCATGTGCTAGCTCCTATGAACACGAGCATGAGTGAGGAGATGTGCAGCAGCAACACGCTCTTTTGTATTCATTCTCTGAAAACAATCTGGCAATATTTTGAACTTAATAAAAGTTTATTGTTTTCATATTTGAACGCACAAGAAAACTTTAACATTAATATTATGCATACACATGTCACATAATCAACTAAATAAAACCCAACATACGTTTGCAAGCAAATTTATGCAATCATTAATTTTCAATTAAAAAAAGTTAAGTTTAACAAGAAACACTCCTTCAAGACACTCTAACGAATTTCTATTTCACTTGGATAAAATCATAACAGAATGTTTTCTTTATGACTATACTGTCACACAGAAGAGAGGCAGAAACTTACGCTTTGCTAATGTAAATGAAAACTCTAATACATTTAACAATGTTCTATGAAAATATGTAAACAAATTGTATGGGCTTGAGAAAAAATCTAGCAAACATATCACTCTTAGGGACACACTATCCCACGGAAGAGAAGCAACAAGAAAATAAAACAAAATCGCCTAGAAAAATACCAATGCATGTGGCATTTTCAAAAGCTACAAATTTCAACACCTTTAAGGACACACTATCAGATATGTGGGAACAAATGCATTTTTGACAAATCCAACAATTCAGTCTGATAATAAGTAATGACCTTTTTTGGCTTAATTAATGATTCCATATTGTATTTCTTATACGACTGTTTGATAACTCAGTGACTTTTTGAATAAGAAAATTTTTTTTGACGTGTAAGCATTTTATTTTTAAGCATAATCTCCTTTAACATCAATACATTTAATCCTATGTTTTTCAAATTTTATTATTCCTTCCTAATAATAAATTTTCTCTCAGCCCTCACAAAAGGCCTTTGTTTTGGTAATGATTTCTTCATTCGATCCAAATCGCTTACCACTCAGCCATAAATCTGGAGGATAATCTAATTAATTTTTGCCATAATTCTTAATCAACACAATGGCTGCCAAGCACAAACTAAATGACGCAGCCTGCTTAAAACTTTTTAGTAGTTTATTGAAAGATAGTGATTGACGCCAGTATTATAGAATTTAAAGTTGCTAGTGGAATGTATAAAATTTTATTTAAATTTTCATTGCGATATAGAGAACTCTAGTGCCAAATTTTAGAGAATTTCGATAAACAGGCTCTTTATCATTAAACAAAGTGCTTGTTAAAAATTGACTGTAAAAGCGGGCGTGACCAATGCAAAAGTATATGGCAAACTTTCTTGGGGTATAAAGATCGTAAATTTCTAAAAATAATTTAGAGAAATCAGCGGAAAACCCAAAATTTGCAGAGCGAACCCACAAATAGAAAATTAATTTTATATTTTAAAAAAATCATGCATTTCATTGTCGTAGTCCAATTTGCGATAAGTCTTTACATAAGGCATAGTCAGCGTTGAGCGCATATTACTGTTTTCGTCATGACTAAATATGTTACAAAACATAAATAATTTGTTACTAAAATATGAGGAATAAGAAAATTATTGAAAAGAAAAGAAAGTAAAAAAGCTCCGAAAAATAGCAAATTACAAAAATTTTCAACTATAACAAGACTATCACTCACTCACGTATTGTATTACGTCGCAATTACACTGCTTATGGTTGTGATAAAGAAAAAGTCGTCTTGTTGAATATCCAGTTGAAAGCTTGATTCACAATGCAGTAACTTGCAGTAATGTTTGCTGGGTAGACAGGCAATGCAACAATGTACACATTTTATATTAAATTTGTTACTTAAAGCAACTTTGAAAGAATTGAATTGACTTTAGCAAGTGCACAAAAAACCAACCGATGCAAAGTAATACACCAGCAGCTGCAGCGCGCTATTGTATTCAATTTTGTTTCTTATATATATTACCGCATAATAAGTTTTATTTTATATTCATTACGTTTAATCATACACTTTGTTGTGGAGTTTGGCAACCAAGTAGAAAAAAAAATCACATACTACATTTTCTTTGTTAACATTTTGTAACATGTGACCATTTTTCTCTCAATGTTCTTTGGTCATGATGCAAGCCTTTCAGCATGTACGCAAAAATTGGCAACATGCGAGTAGTAAAAGTTGCAGTTCAAGTTACTTTTACTATAAGTGATATATAGAACGAACTACATAGAAACAGATTGTTAGTTTTATGTGAATTTTTATAAACATTCTGAATTTGAAAAGACATTATTTATTCTTTCTTGTCTTTTTTATTTTATTTGGAAATAACCATCCGTATGCAGTTTTTCTAATGCATGCAACATTAGCAAAATGTTGTCTCCTACCAACTCCACAAAAAGCACGTAGAAAAATTATAGAAAACTAAAATGAGAAAAAAATATAGAAAAATGGGAATAATATCATAAGAACAATAGTGTGTTCTTCTACTTATAAATAAATTTCAATAAATAAATAAAGAAACTTTCTTGTGTGTGTGCACAATATTCTAGTTATAAGAAAATTTACTACTTTTAAACACGCTAGACATAAAACAATTTGTTCCACTTCTTATTCCTAAGCCATTTAAAAGGATTCTTACAGCACTTTTAAAAAAACTTATTTTTGGTTGTGTTTGCTGAAACACTTTTGTTAAAAATAATACACAGTGGCTGTTTAACGTACTCATTGCTAAATCACAAAATATTTTGCGATAGTGGAATCCGTAAGTGGTTCGATTTACATTTTTGTATTAAATTTTTGAACATTTACTTTTTAATTTATCGCGTGAAATATCCGTTGTCAATAGATTTCATGCTATAACTCTGAAAAAGTAAGTTAGATGGCCTTATTAAAAAGAGGTGATAATTCACATAAACAAATCATGATATGCAGAGCTCTGCCATATATTGTCTTACTACCAGTATCGTAGAAGTAGTCTCATGTATTTTCGACAAGTTAGTCGAACTCACGACAAGCTTACATAGAACATATAGCCGACGTTGCTTAGCAGTAGCCATGATTAGCTCTCATCAAATAAAAAATGAAGTCTGTCTACCTTTAGTTTTTTATATGTATTTAGCGAGTTCTTGGTTTTAACCTCATCAAGAATTTCTCATAAAACTCCAGTCATTTCCGCTCATTCCCCCCAATTTTACAATTATTTTTTGCTGTTGTTTGCAGCTCCCGTTTTATTTCGTATTGAAAAATTAATTTTTTTATTCACTGTAGATGCCGGCGCTTTGCATAGATTTTACAAACGAAATTATATTTTGTTTCATAAGCCAACTTTTGATTGAACATTTACTGTTGACTATTTGTTTTTTCCTGCGATTTCCATTTGAGCGATAGTTTATATTACATCCAATTTATTGCTTTTTAAATACAAATACGAGTATATTATTAAGGAAATCCCATTTTAAGCTTTAAACACCTTCTCATTATAAAAGTAACAGTTTGCATGTAACAGATTTCTTTTATTTACTGGTAATAAAATATTAAAATTTGCTAAACATTATTGTGTTAGGGAACATGCAGGCAAGTGGTTGAAAAATTGTCTTCATGCCCTTTTGTCTGGTTGTATGTTGTAACGATTGTTTACGTTATTCTTCTAAGTTCTGACTTTCTCAGGTTGTTTTCGTACTTGCCACCTCTAAAACAATTTTACCTCTAACAATACGAAGTCAAAACTGAAACCTTCCAAAGTAGCATTTCAACAAAATGGCGTTTAAAACAAGTACTGTGCAATAGAAGAAAACACAACTAATAAAACATTTTTGTGTAAAACTTGTTCAAAATACAAATCACGTTTTGTTGTAACAAAATCGTAAAAAAAGAATAAAAACAGACAAATTTAATATAAACAAACGCATACGTATTTAAAGCATGTGTTTGTAGTGCCATTACTATGTACTGCAGTTAAGGACTGCTATGGTCTTGTTTTTCAATATTTAGGATTTTGTTTTTAATTTTTGTTGCTCTTGTTTCAATATATGCAACGCGCTGTGTTGCTGTGCTGTGTCTGCTTTGTGGATGGTTTGCTTTTCTGGTTAATATTTTGTTTTTGTTGAAAAGTTGATTGTGCTAAATTGTGGCTTTTCCATTTGTGGCCACTACATTTGAAGATTTTTCATTTCGCTTATTTTTATTTACATGATGTTCGTTTTATTAGTGCTATTATTTGTTTTTATTATTAAGAGCCTAAATTCTTTTAAAAAGTAGCTTAAGTGACAATTTATAAGAAAATAGAGAATTAAATAAAATCGTAATTTTGTCAGAGCAAAATTTAAATAGAACTCTAATGGCCCCTTTTTAACTTCGTATTGAAATTATTATTTAAGTTGTATTCAAGTACAGTTTCAGTTTTTCAGTCAACCATTACGTAATACATTTATTTGCCATAAAGTATGGCAGTACCACTAATTTTATTTGGGCGAAAGATGAGTTTCTATTGGTTTCTTCAGCAAAAATAAAAATTTTACAAATGGCCAAAAATATTTGTTGTCTGCAACAACAAAAAGCTGCTAAAATATATGATCGTTTAAGCAAACTTTAAATGGGCAATGTTGGCCATTTAAGTATTATTTAACTTTAAAGTAGAAAAGTGTCACTAAAAGATAAATAACATTTGAATACAAAAAAACTAATGAACCATTTCCAATACGAAATTATTTCATTAGCTCAAAGAAAAGATCCATTTAATTTTAACAGATGGGATTTTATTAATCCAGCAAACAATTTCACAGATTTTATGAAATTTCTCGTTAAGGTAATGAAAAAAATCATTTTGAAACTCTTAATAATTTAAATAAGCACGTCATTGATTAAGAAAAAAATGAAAAGCAGTCAATAAAACTATACTGAGAAAAAAACTTCGGTTGTGAGAACTATATTTGTTATCAATCAGATATGTAGTTCGATTATCACAATTTTTATTTTTTTTTTAAAGAAAACCAGTGTTAAAGTTCCAAATATTTTTAATACAACAAAATTTTGGACTGCATTAACAAATTCTAGTTGCTACAACCAAAAATTTTTAATTTAGGTATCACAATGGAAGTGGTTTTCTTTGTATATAAAAAATCATTTCTTTTATTAGTTCACTTTTATCTTTTGAAAATAATGGTACTTAGACTCTTATTCCGTTTAACGAATTAGCTTGTATTCTTTTGAGTAGTTTAAATTTCTGTCTAAATGCTGTTGTAACATACATACGTTAGTGGTCTGCGATTGTTAATTTCGCCATTTGAAGTTAAAATTAAAAACGAAATTTAAAAAAGAAGAAAGAATTGTATGCATACAAATTTAAGTTTAAAATATTAGAAATGAATACAAGTACACCAAAAAAAAAAAAAAAAAAAAAAAAAAAAAAAAAAAAAAAAAAAAAAAAAAAAAAATACCCAATTCTTGAAATGTACTCTTACATACGAATGAAATATTTAAACGAAACATTTATTGATGTTTATTTTATTTATTTGCTTTCGCTTTTTGCTCTTGTTTTCGGTTTTTGTTGTACAATTTGATATGGTTTTCAATTTCTCTTACCGTTTACAAGGCAACCAAAGTTTGTGCAAAAGAGGAGAATATTAAAATTAAATATACGAGAATGTTGCAGTAATTGATGGTGAAAAATTTGTTTATTTAAAAATCAGAAAAGTACATACACAAATGTAAAAATAGAGATTGCTCTCAATTAATTAACGAGCCGCCTTAAGAAATATATAATTACAGGTTTTTTTTTAATTTCTATTTATTTGCTGCAGGCAGGGGCACATAGAATTCATCGTACGTTATACTTCATCTTTTTCAACTGATAAACATGTTTCCTTATGAGCTTGATCCTTCAGTGTAAAGTAGTAAGGTCAGTTGAAAAAGGCAAAGTGTAACATATTTATAACGAAGTCTACATGGCCAGGCCTTAAAGACAGAAAATTTTGAATCATAATTCCTTGCGGAACACACCTCGTTTTGTTTTAACCTTTCATAGAAAAACTACCCTTATTTTGCGTAATTGTTTGAAAATTTTGTTACTTCTGATTTATTATTATATTTTTAATTAAAATTACGTTTCTACAGCTTTCAATGCATATAAAACAAATACCATAGATGGTAAATTCAGTACAATAGCATTTGTTGCAGAATTGTTTAGAAAGAAAAAACTTTAAGTCACAAGAATTAATTTATAACTTACTCTTTGATTCCATTTGATGAAACACAATGAAAAAATTTTGTTCATATATCCTCTGAATTTTGTCAGTAATCCGAAGAAAAATTCATTATTTTTACGGCTATGATATGTTGACATTTCATTCATTTAACATATAAATTAATAAATATTTTTTTGAATTTTATAAAAACTTTTTATGAAATCCTTTCTATGGATTTAAGCTCTATTTTTTGTTTAGTGCAGCAATACGTGTTAAGTGTGTAAAACACTAAGTAGTACTTTTTTTTTAATTATTGGCAATAAATCTAACTACAGTAGTAACTCGATTCTTACACACCTCAATAGTTGCGCATCCTCGTTTGTTGCGTCGGCCTAAAATTTTACATTACAAATTCGGTAGTTGCAACATATGTGAATTTCTAAACTCTTTTTACTTTATTATGGGTTTTATATTATTTTTGTTTTTTTAATAACTGTAAAATACGTTAATTTTGCGTTTGTTTCTTTTGTGTAAATAATGAATAATACCAAAACTCTTTAGTTGTATGCCGCAATTTGAGTATAGAACACAATGGCAAACAAAAAATTTACATTGTTAACTTTCAAAGAAAAAGCACAGTATTTAAATATACAGATATGTAATACAAATGTATTAGATCGAAACGTGCACAAAGCCTGGGCTCGAATCATTACATCCGTACGTGTACAACTCGTCACGTAAAATGTGATTTTGAAATTATAACATTCGAAAACCTACAACAATTCACAATAATTGAGATTATAACACACGTGATCGTACGATTGAACGTATTATTTTTACGAACTATTATCCGTTAACCAAATTCCTTTCGAATGTATATAAAAATTGTTTTAATAAAAAAAAATTAAGTTTCTTGTAATTTTCTTGAAAAAAAAAATTATTTTATAATGCTGTTATTTATTTAGGACTAACTACAATAAACTTAATCCTAAACAAAAGGAGGTAATGGCAGAATTCATGAATGCACACCAAAACTTGGCAAAAAAAAAAAACTTGATGCCAACTGCGTGTGGGGTGATCTTGCCAAGCGTCTTAATTCATAACACTCACCATAATTGCATTTATTTTTCTTAAAAATACACTTAGCGATGCTTCTGTGGTGCAGGCCTATGCTGATCAAAAATAGCATTCAAAAAACTCTAATTTAATAAATTTGTCAAAAAAACAAATTGGTGGAGGTCTTTGTGAGGAAAAGTTGTTGACGCTTAATGAGGAGCTCTTAAGTGAGGCAGTCGGACTCAATGCAACTGTTGAAAGCAATAAATCAATTTCGGCATTTGTAATAATTAAAATTTAAATATTCAACATGAACCTAAAAATTTTAGCGACAGAAGTTTAGATACTGAAATGCTCACCTGTAGTAAAAATGCAATAAAAAAAAATTTAAAAAAAATTGAAAAAAAAAAACAAATATATGCATATATGTACATTAGGGAATGTATGGAAATGAAAATTGTAAGTTTGTTTCATTATCAAAACTATTATTTGGAAACTTAATTGAGGGAAACAGTCTGGTTTGAAAGAAAGGCCTGTGTGAAAATTAGTTCCCTCTACCCCGAGTCTACTGTATATTAAAGCAAGAGGACAAAGGAGTATAAGAACGGGGACACACCTGCATCTGCTCTATAATTTCTTAAAATTAAACCCAAGCATTTAAAAAATTATAATTTTCCATCTCTGTAAAATTGCAAAAATTTTAGTGAAGTTGTACTTTAATCATTTATGCTAAACCGGTATTAAACTCTCGCATTTAACATATATCAATAACTGTCGACACCCTAACAATAATTGGGTAACGAGTTAAGGAAAAGCAAAACAGTAAAAGTGTTGAAACTTTTTTGGGTTGTTTTTTTATTTTATTTGATTCATGAAATATTTTTAACTTTGTGTAAAAAAATACCAAATTATAACTAAATTGATATCGACAACGACTAAAAACAATGTTAAATCGAAAAAATATGACAAAGTTGGCAATGCCAAATGGAATAAGGATGATTAGCTTTTTGTCTTTCATCGCTGATTTCCTGTTACAAAACAATCAGTATTCCGCACCGGCTACCATTTTAATATCATTTTTTTATGCTAACCATACACTACACAAATTTTCAAACTTCAAAATATAGCAAAAACTTTTTGGTTTACTCTCAGTTCACTATCTAAATAATACAAAAAACCCTCATCTACTATACAAATGCACTGTACATTACTAGACTTAATTGACTCTCACACTGCTATATGTAACATCTATAGCCTAACTAAAATCTTAGAATACAGAGGAATCTGGTAATATTTATGGGTTTCATCTAATTTAAGAGCCTAGCTAGGATGTCATTGACTAGGTGACCTATTCTGTATTAGCAGAGTTTTCTGACAAAAATAACTAAAATCATAATTTTCTGATTAGGTTAAGAATAAGCTATGTCCCCTTGGGTTCTCCACTAATCCTGCAGAACTTGTTTTTGCCCTTCGCGTAGTAAATACTGAAGTTATTGTTAAATCCGCAGAAGAGCTCTTTACTTATGAAAAGAGTTTCCGCGCCTCTAGTAGCCCCCATTGGCTGTCATCTCTCACTTTAACAATTATTTTATTTATTTTTATTCACTATTACAACGACTACAGATTTTAACTCAAATACCATTAAAATATTGCAAATGCAACAAATACTGAATGTAAAATACAACTCCTAACAAAGAAATAGAAAATAAGATAAAATAAGATAAAATAAGATAGAGATAATAAAAGAAGAGAAGTAGTGGTTATGAGAGAGATGTGACGTGGTTTTTTATTTGCAGACAGCAGACTACCGACTACAACCTGTCAAAAATAGAACACGCGTGTTTAAATGAAAATGATTATTTTCACGAGAGCACGGCTACATGGCTACACGACCACTGTTGTAGCTGTCGCCAACTTAGGCTAATTTCTATTTTCATCGGCGGCAATGAACAATTTAGTGCTGCCAGTATAATAAAAAAAATTTATTTTTATTGAATCTTTCTATAAGAAAATTGCAATAAGTATCCAAATCTTAACTATAAAAAAGAAAAAAACTTAAATAATTATTACCAATGATATAACTAGTTTTCTGTACTCAAATCCTAAGAATAAACGAAATAGACTACGTATAACAAAAAAAGGAAATGTCTCTTCTCACTAGGCGCCTGTGTCCCTCAAACTGTAACAGGCCCGTAGTGAGGGCGATTGGATGGGTCATCAGTTTGTGAACGTACTTAGTACAATATTTATAATGATTTTGAATAATAATGAGCGTTTGAAAATATTTCATTTTATTTGACAATCAAGAGATGCTAAACAGATGATTCGAATTGTTTTTACATTATTACGTTATGTTTTCTTGTATTTTTATGCTAATTAGTTTCTAATTTTTTGTACATACATACAAATGTACCTATCAATATTTTATCGTACAATTTTTTTATTTTATTCAATTTAACAATTGATATTATTTTTTGGCGGAGCGATCACTTTCGGAGAAACCCCTTCCTCCTCATTAGCACCATCTGTGTCACCAACTAAGGGATGCTATGTATTGTTAAAGCTTAGTATTTAATTCAAGTATCAACAGAAATAGAATACGAGAATTTTTGAACCACCGATGCATTTCATTATTTTTTCCATATCATAAGTGTTACCACTAATTAAATAATTTTTGTACTATCAATTTGTTGTTGATTAGTACAATGTACAGTTTTTTTGTTGTAATTTATGATATCTTTTTCCGCCATGCGAAGCGGGACTTTTTATATTTTTTGTTTTTTATATAAAATTAAACTTTTAAATTTTTGTGAACAATTTTATTTTTTGTGAGTTTGAATAAATAATTTTATTTTCAACACATATTAAAAAATTTAACGTGGCACCACTGAAATATGTCTTTCTATAACAAACAGCTGTGTGTTTACATTCCTAAACAATTGCTGCTGTCGCTTCTAAAATAATTAAGTAGCTGGCTACACGGCGACATTTGTAGCCAATGTCATTTACGAGTATAGTCGTGTACTCGGTATCCTGTTGTCTCGAATGTGTTTAATGCGTTACTATGCAATTTTATATTTGCAATGTTGACAGATACATCATCAAACTCTGTGTGAAGCTTTAAAAGCTTCCCTAAAAAATCTCTAAAATATTTTTTTTGTTTTGCTGTAAGCGGAAGTTTTAATTGTATTTTTAATTAAAATACTTCCACTTTCTTTCAAATAATTTTTTTTTTATGCTTACTTTTATTTGCATGAAATCCATATGAAAAATTTAAACATATCTAACCCAAAGGAGAGAGAAAAAATTCTTAAAAATTAATAATTGGTAGAAGGAATATGTTAGTATAAAACATGATGGTGAATGAAGCCTCCTGAGAATACCAACAAAAATTTCTTTCCAATGTTTTTTATAATATTATAATACTTTTAAAGTGTTAGAATAAAAAAAAGAAAGAACATTTACTAAACTTAAGGTGCAAATATTTTCGTTTATTAAAGCTGCTCAAGCAACATCACTGAGTACTTTCCCCACATTTCACTGAAAATAAAAAACTTTTTTTTATAATGAATTTACTTTGATTTTATCAGTGATTACATAAAAAAAGAAAAAAATTTTAAGTATAAGTTCGTTTTATTTATTTATTTTGCTGAACAAAAACAAAAATACACTCACTATTTTAGTTACGAAATTTCAACAATTATTTTCAAATAATAAAGTTTACAACTGCTGCTCATGCTATAATATATTTACATAAACTTCTCTATTATTTGATAACTTTTTAATGCAAACTCCCTCCATCCCTGACACTAAAGAAGACTTTGCTATTTGCTAATACAGCCAGTAGCTTTTACTTTCACAGTAAATTAATGGAATCCATAATAATGCAAAAATAAATTTAAAAAACAAAAATTGTTTGTAACTTGCTTGAATTTGCTGATGAAGTTATAAAAGAGATGTACAAGCTAAAATATAAACAAGCGTGACTATTATTATAATTACTAGGCCATATGTCGCGCTACCCAAAGGATCTTTTGTACTGTTCCAGATCTAGGCCTCGAATGAAGCCAGTAATCTTGATCAGTGAGAGCTTTTCTACTTTCTGGGAGTCAACAAAAAGTCACTCATAGGTTTAGCCCTAGGAGACCCTAAAGCCAGAAAGTCGTCAAATAAGCCCGGTCGTAATATTTCCTATCTTACACTGGTGGTATCTACGACCATAATGTTCAGTAAAGCATCCTGAGGTCCATCTTATTGAGTGACAGTACCCTGTGGAATGTACTACACGACAGTGTGATGAAGAGATTTGATTTTCTAAGTCTATTTAGCGACTTCCAGTGTTTTGAGAATTGTAATTCGACCCAAGACCTAGTTTTCTTCCTACCTTCCAGGCACCTAACACAGCGTGAAGTTGTTACGGATTTCAAGTTTAGTCAGAGATGACAGACAATCTATTACAACGACCGATCATAGCTCAAGTTAGCTGTGCAGCCTGACTATCTGACATCAAGTATAAAGTCTACCTCTCGTAGTCCTTCTCCTCAAACATTCCTTACAACATATGACGATAGAGTTAATTTCCGCGTGAAAAATCTTAGAGAATTTTTCCATTTGGATGGTCCCTTGGAAAGTTTGAGGTACAGATACATGCTGTAGTGTCGGGATTTTCGTATTTGGAACAGTCAGTGAACTAAACCTCGTCGACCTCTGCGTGCCACCAATTTTTGGCTCATCTTTTTTTCATGGTCAGAGTAGATCTTTTACAATCAGATACCATAATATAGGCATCGTCCATAAAGACGTGAAGTATTTTCAGATGTCAGAGTTCAGAAATGACGGATAGCCGTCGAGCACTTTTGCATGTCTCCTCTGGCATACACAGTACCTACAGTATTAGGCAGTAGAACTTATTAAGTTGCGTCCTAGTCGTGACCTGTTTCGTCTTAGGCCGCTAGATTAGACCAGCCTATGGTATAGTAAGACCAAAATATCATTGTTGTTCTTAACTCTCATGGCTTACCAAAATGAGTACAATTATGCTTATTCCAAGTAAGGATTTTATCAAGGATTACTCGCAGGTATTCTCCCTCATCAGAGAACTCAATAGTTAAGTCATTAAGTCAGGATCTTTTGAGTTCGAGATACAAGTTTTTATTATTTAAATACAATTACAAAATAAAACATTTCAGTGAAATTTCATTTATATATTAAAAATAAATGTTTCAAAACGAATCTCAATTTTCAGTGGGTGTTTTAACGGTTTTACACGAAGGTCAATTGCTTTCATTTTGAAGCTAAAATATTTTCTATATTTTTTAACTCTGCAAACTTGATTTGATTTTCGTTATTATTAGAAATTCTCTTGAAATGAAGTTTTAACTCAAAATTGTGTGTTATTTACTTACAACAATTTGTGCTGGGCTCGATATAAAATTAATACTCCAAAAGTGCAATAATTCCAACTTACCTAAAAAGATAAATAAGAAAAAGAAAGATATGAAAGCATTGAATTAAATACAGTTAAGGGCAATTTAACAAAAAATTTAAATATTTTTTAATCAAGATTTTGTTTTTGTTTTTTCTGCTTTAAATTTCATTTAAAATTTTTTCTCTAACATACAAATTAACATTATTAAGCACATAATTTTTATCATAATCATTATTATCAATTATTATTATCTGGTTTTCTACTCCATTGTCTTCCTTATGCAAACACTAACATGAAAAAAAAAAAAAAATACATACGAGTATTTCTGTACGTAAAGTACATGCATACATATTTTAATAACTTTTTAGTATTATTCCGTACAAAATACTTGTATACCATTACATAGTTGTTTCTAGAAACACACGAGACTATGAAATGGCCTTAGTTATATGCGTTTGTGTGTGTGTAAGGGCAGAATGTATGTCGACATTTTAAAATCTTAAGCAAAGCATTTGAATCTTAGTAATCGTAATAAAGCAACTTTATATTTATAATGGAAAACAGTTTACTGGATGCAAGTTAAATTGATGAAAGATAAGAGTATAAACAAAAACTGGTACGAGTACAAGTACATACAAGTACTGGCATCCTGCTCCAAAACGTTCACATTTTTATCTCTATTTTATGAAGCAATTATTATTATTATGAACTCTAGTCGCTTGTGCTTGCTGTTTTTATCCGAATCAAAAATCATAGCTTGGTAGACTTCTGTTCATCACAATTTCATGCAAACCTGTTCATTTATTGAGATAACTAGCATTCAATGCTTTTAAAATTCACTCATATTTTTCATAAACATGCATACATGATTTCAAATGCAAGTGTTCCTTAAATGTCTCAATTACACTTTCGTAATACCAATTATCTAAATTGTTCTGTTTATACAGCATTATATATAGTATCGTATACACTAAAGATGTAAAACCTATATTTGGCAGTAACCCTGCGTTTACACATGCAAGTAATTGGTTCCAAAAATAGTCGAAAGCTTTGCAAGTTGGCTACACAGAACATTGCAAGTTCTATAGCATCATGTATTTAAGCAACAATTGTGCCCGAAGAATTTTCCACAGGGAATATTTATGGATGAACAATTTCATTGTTTTCTTCAAATTCAAATAATCTAAAAATAAATAAAACTTGCATTTTTTAAAGCTTTTTGTTCACTGTGCTTATTCAAAAAGTAATTTGTTTTGTTTACGATAGTTATTTTGCTTTCTAATGATGTTTACTAAGATTGTATGTACTCGATCAAAGACTCGATATCGAATGCGATGTCAAAATGAAAAATTTCTATCAATTTTACTCGATATAAATAGAATGTGGAGTTGAGACCTAAGGCCAGTTGCCAGAACTACATGTGAACTTTTAAGTAACTTATATAGAGTTGGACCAAAAATATTTATTTAAATAGCATGATGGTATTATTATTGTTTGTTATTTGTAGATTCTTCTTATTATTATTCATACCTAAACACACTTGACTCCTTTGAATTCTTTTTGTTTTCAAATATAGAAGCAGAATTGTGTTGAATGCAAGAAAATAATAAAATAAAAGAGGGAGTTTGCTCTGTGATTCTCTCATATTGATAAAAAATGTATTGTTTATGATTAAAGCAATTATACACACATACTAGTATGTATGCATGTGCACTGCCTTGAATTTTATCTGATTCATTATATATCATCAGTGGCTTGTTTTCCTCAATGTGTGGACGTTTCTTTTTTTTATGGTTGCTTTTCATCTCTCTATTGTTTCGATGTGAGTTATAACATAAACACAACAGAGGTAACACAATATCAGCCACAATACTACCAGCAGCAATATCATTGTCAACAACAACATAAACCATATATATATTTAATGTGCAATACAATAAATAATATTATGCTGTATATTCGTATGTACAACAAAAGAAACAAAATATTATTAAGTTCTTATATTTCAAACAATTTCCGGTCCCTGCTTCACTGCTTGAGTTAATATGGTACTCTTACCTAACTTTGTTTTGGTTTTTGTTTCTTTCAGTTCACAAAAAAAAAAAAAATAAGAAGGGACACTTGGGTTTTTTAAGCGTAAACTGTACAGACTTTTTTTTATTTGATACATAAAAAAACCAAACAAAAGAAATTAGAATTGCAACATAAGCAACAATACTTGTCATAAACATTTTACAAATTTTCTCTAAACTTTATGAAACTTTGTGTGTAGACAGTGACATTTATGTATGGTTGTTGTCACTTGCAAGGAAGTCGCTTTATATGATTTTGCAAGCGCAACTAAAGAAATTTTTTTTTCGTTAAACCAATTTAAGTTTTTTCCCTCTATTTTAAAGTAATATAGCTTTTCAAAATTGTCCCGGCAACAGAATTTCTGGAAAAAAAGGGTGGCAGGGACATTAATAAATCTAAAATGGCCGTTTATGACAATAAGTAGAGCTTTGAAATGTTTTTTAAGGAATAAATTTTAAATTTTTATTTAAAAAATATGTACCCTACACCTTTGCTATAACATATAAGTTTGTCACTCCGTCTGTGATTTCTATACTTTTTATTTGCTATCAAAATTCTAGTTCTTACAAGTTACAGAGTTAACAATATATATATTTGTCCGTCAGCAGGGTTGGATGTTGAAATCAATTTTTTCAACGCAGAGAGCCGATGGTCAAAGTTACCAGTGCTCTTTAACAAATTTACTCTTAGCATTAATTTCTAATATTAAATATTAATAATAATAATACCAGCTGTTTTTGTTGTTACTAAAATTCGATCCAAATAGTCTATAAATGGTTTAGCTTTTTTAAAGTTGCTCTTAAAACTTTTGTTTTGAATAAAAAAAATTTTTAAAATAAAAATAAAGTTTTGTCAGAAAAACAAATTATAACATCTGAAAAACCAGTAAGAATTTTCAAGATATGACTAAAATCCACCCAATTCTTTTCACTGACTTATTTTTACCTCTTCGTTTGAACTCCACAATACTTTAGCTGGGTGCATGTGTGTACAATCGTACCTATCAACGAAAGCAAATTAAGCCTGTACGTTAATAGTCAAACTCATAATATTTATATAAATTTGTTTAATAAGGGCTTATCAAGCTCATTTTCTATTGTAAATTTAACAGAATTATTTTTTATCAATTTGGCTGTAAGTATTTATACTTTTTTAATATTGAAACAATGATGCCAGATCTTCAAAGTAAGATACCTACTTAAAATCATAAATGCTGCCATACTAAATGTGTTTTAATCTTGAATTATTACAAAAAAAAATTTGTTCCTGCCTTCCATCCAATAAGGAAAAAGCCAAGCCAAAATTTTAATTATATGCATTAACGATTAATTAAAAATAATCCCACAACCATTAACGCTAATGCTTTATTTTCTTTCACAATTCTAAGAAAAATGTGTTGCTATTAATACAGAGGGAAGTGTATGTAAGGTTCGCGATGGCCGTATAATAGCACTCTTACTTGTTAATTCCAATTTTTAAAAAAAATTTGCTGTTTTGTATATAAAAGCGGCTTTTCATTTCAAATTTGCAAAAAACAAAATAGAATCACTTGCCTTAAGCTACAGTCACATTGGACAAATATTTGTCAAAATAGCGTAACCACTACTTTTTGCAAATATTTTTATAGTCTAACATGACTTGTATTTATATCATGAAATTAATACAAATAATGCAAGCATGTTGTATTTTAATAAAAGATTAAATTAATCTTAACGAATATTTCTTCAAAATATACAAACTTCTATGCAGATGACATAGTGGCAATGGTTATTTCGACAAATATTTGTTTAGTCTCACGTCTTCTTTAGCATTTATTTTTAAGGTTCCTCCGCAATTTCTTTACTTTTTTTATTTCCTTTCAAAAATTTAATCTTCTACGAGTATTGTTTTGTCTAAAATACTCAGCACTTATTAAATATAATTAAATGAACTTCACACCATTGTTCAAATGGTGAAATATGTTTGCAAGCATATGATGATTATAAAGCATTATTTTTCCATGGATGGATGGATGGTATCTTCGTGAATGATTTTTTAGCGTTTTTTTCCTCCCCACCAGAGTTTCTCTCACTCATTCAAACACTGTCTGTCTCTCACACTCATTAGCTAAACAGTTCACACGAATTAAAAAGGTTTTTGTTTTCTTTTTTTCTATATTTTTAGGCAACTGCACAATTTTTGTGCTTAATTTGTAAATAAATAAAATTAAGACTACACTCGTGCGCTTTTTCTTTGTTTGCTGAATATTTCCAGTAATTAAAATTAAAGACCTGGCAAAGAGCCTTAGGAAATTTTACTTGTAAAAGCATTATGGTTTTATAAACAATTATGTGTATAAGCTACTACACACACATAAATAATTAAAAACAAAAATTAAATATATTTTGGAGAACGTCATGAGCAATAAGTTCAAAAACATGAAATTTACAAATTGTTCATATTAGGGTGTAGCTACTGAGGCAAGAATATTATAAGGGACCTACAATTTTAAAAGTTTATATTTACGAATATTTTTTTTTATTTTAGTATTAATGCATATTTAATCAACAGTTTAGAAAAAAAAATCATGTAAACAATTTTAAATTCTTACGAAATTCCATTTGTGCATGGAATTGGCGGCAATTTTAGAGACTCTTTCTTATACAAAACTAAAGATTTTGTAAAAACGTATAAATAATTAGCAGCTGAAACTATAAATATTTAAAAAATCACTTTACAATTACCAGGTTGCAGCCCCTATTAATATGAATGCACAAACACATTAGGAAAACACCCAGAAAATAAATTCCAGAAGAAGTAAATAACCAGTAGTCAGACATTAGTAGGTAGTACAAATAAACTTTGTGCGTGGCTTGATGTGTAATGAATGTGTTTCATATACAAAAACAAAATTCAAAATGCAGATGTTTTTCAATATCTGACACTTATTCGAATTTAAATACTACAACAACCGGAGAAAGGCAAATAAAAAATGCAGGCCACAAGAAACAGTTTAATTTGAATATTTAAAAAAAAAGAGAAAAGAAAAAATTCAGAACACGACTACACAAATCCTAAACTTTTATTACGGGTTGCCAAAGAGTTCAGTTTAAGAAAATGATTTTTTTTACATTTGTGGAAAAGCTGTATGAAGACGAGTCGATATAAAGTGATTGTATAGATTAGGCGAATTAATTTTCTTCCAAATTGTAAAAATTTTTACAGTAAATTTTCTATCTTTTCACTTTCTGGTGCATAAAACTTTTATTTCTGCAAGATTTCATTTTCTAAAGTGTATTTTTTAAAATGGACTAATTTTTTTCAATTCATATTGTAGGTTTAAATAAATTTTGACAATTTGGAATAAGAATTTATAAAAACCTCTATGTAAATGAAAGTTAAAAACTAACCCCCGTATCCAAAATAATTAACGTAGACTTCAAATTCAACGTTATCGAAATTGTTCATAAACTTACTACGTTTATACGGCAGCATTACAATTTTAGCCTTTTTAAGACTAGATTTAGTCGTTTTTTCACGCATATAGCCTCGAAATTTATGATTTAGCTTCTAGATTTTTTTCCTAGAATTTTTCTTTTTCAAAATAGTCCTAAAAAAACTAAAATTATCTATTTGTTTGTAATTCTTTTTTTTTTTTCTTTTTTTTTAATAAAAACTAATTATACATAAACTATGGCTGAAGAAAATTAATCTCCAAACACAATTATTTTAGATTTCACGTCTCTCTGTTTGTTTATTCTGTAAACTACCAGCTTGAATTGGATTAAATTTAAATTTTGTCTGTAGAATGTTGAATTGAGTTGCTACTACTTTTAATTTTTCAGAAAAAGTCGCATTGTTTCTAGAATAAATTTATTAAAAATTATTCGATATGCCCCAGTAATGCTGCAGAAACCTATCATTAAAAAATGTATTGAAACAAAAATGTTGTTCTAAAGAATTCCGTATAAATAAACAAAACAGACGTTTACAGATTTGATAATTCTACTGTTCCGCGATTTCTATTACGATAAAGCGAGTTACAGATGCTCTAAGGCAGAAAATTGCATTGAAATCAAAGTACTAAATTATTTGCTATGTATTAGCTACCTTTTAAAAAGATTAGGTAAAAAAAGATATGTGTCAAAAGGACTTAATTTTTTATAGTTTTTATTATTTTATGTGTTTTTTTTTAAGAATCTTAGTAATTATGTTTGCAATAAAAATTTTTGAAAATTTTTAATTTTAACCTCTACTACTTGTAAACCTTTTTCTAGCTTTTGATGTCATTTCTATTTGTGATTTGTTCTGTGATTTATCTTTTTCTAGCCTTCTTGTAGCAAATCTAGCTTATTTATTTTCTAGGCAATGGCAACGTTGCGCAAAACATACAAAAATATAGTCAATAATATATATAATAAGAATATGTAAATTTGAAAATTAAAAATATGAAAGCACAGCTATATAGCCTTGAAATTAATGCCAATCAATAAAATTCTTACCTTATAGCCCAAAAATGTGTAACGTAATGTTTGCTAATAGTGTTCTTATTCGCTGTCTTATTTATGTTATATACTCGTATTTGCAAATAAAACCTGCGTATAAGCACAATGAATAACATTGTTGTGCTGACAACAGCATTAATCAAGTCAATGTGTAATCAACATGACAACTTTTTTAAATTAAAATCTTTAATTGGTGTATTAATATTTTCTGTACAATCTAAACAGGCGATGTTAACAACATGCTACGGCATTTGTCTTGATATCTAATTTAATTTTATATTTATGTACTTGAAGACAATGAAAAAAAAAACATGAATAAATCGAGTTTTTTTTTTTTTAAGACAAAATCACATTCTTAGATATTAAAATATGCTGCCAAAACATAAGTAGCGGTAAAATTTTGTCAGTTTCTCATCATAGTTTAGATAATTTAAAATCAAACTGACTGAAATTTAAAATAAAAAAGAAAAATTATAATGAAAACGTTGAATTAATTTTATAAATAAAATACCTAGAA
The DNA here is from genome assembly GCA_947397855.1 of Thelaira solivaga. Taxonomy (NCBI): domain Eukaryota; kingdom Metazoa; phylum Arthropoda; class Insecta; order Diptera; family Tachinidae; genus Thelaira; species Thelaira solivaga. The sequence goes on along the minus strand of OX377611.1, from coordinate 44,546,569 downwards.
TAAATAAATGGCAGCACTAGTCCACCTTTAAATAAAAAACAAACAGAAGCAATGGAAAGCAGGCAGTTACTGATACACAAAAAAAGCTTAAACGTATACCGAACACTGATCCTAAAAAGTTAAAGGTTTTATGTTCAGGTTAATCATGTTTGTGTATGCAATAAAAACTTGAAAATGTTAATAGCACATTGTAAAATGTATTTATTTATAGGCAACAGGGAGCTGGAATGTTTGTTGCTACCTTAGCAATAAAATTTCTGTTTCAAGAAATAAAAATCAAATGAACTTAAATTTAAATAAATAAGAGTTGTTTGTGTAAATGACGAAACAACTTTACATATAAAATAGATTTATTTTGTTTCTTTTATTTAAAAAAAATACTTTTTTGTTAATAATATTTCTTTCGTCACCACTATGTATGTTGTTATATCGAAAAATTGCGTGGCAGCAGGTAACAACAGATTCAACCGCACTTTTATTTTAGCATTACAAAAAAATAGTCTGTTTACGAAAACTATTTTCGTTTAAATCTTTTTTTTTTCTGTAATCTGTTGTTATGAATTTTTATAGTGAAATATTGGGGAAGTGATTTAAAAATAACAAAACTTTGCATGCATTTATAAGAAGATCTGCTGAAGACATGTGGAACAATTTATTTATTTACTTGTAATAAAAATGTATTTTCCTACAAACGACGCACACTATCACGAGCTTGGCCATAAATGGGTAAAACTGATGTTGTTTTTATTTTACACTTTCTACAGAAAACATTTCTAATAAAATATTATACAAAAATATTAAGTATTTTTTTTTAGTTATTGTACCTCAACGTTAATTTTTCTGTACAGCAGAGAAATTTAGAAAAATCTAAAAGTTTGCATCTGTTTGTTACAGTTGAAATTCAAATAAATTTTGGAAACGGCTGATATATTTGTAGTAGAATTGTAAGAAAGGTATGTACGCTTAAATACAACATTTTCGTTTAAATATAGTTATTATATGCGACATACCGTTAGCGCAAAAATAACTCCTTGGTAAAACTAGATTTTTTATATAGAACCCAAATTTGCTGATAAATTAAAAAAAAAAAAAAACATCCCATAACACTTTCGTAATTTTTTGATATTTTATAGCTAGAAGTATGTATTTTAACATATATACATTTTAGCAGATCCTGAGTGCACTTTTGGGTTTTATTTTTCAATGTCAACACCATTACATATCCTTGATATTTTTTAGCAGTCGATACAGCTTAAGAAAGAGAATATATGTGCTGCATTCGGTTATCGAATTTATAGAAAATCGTTTTCAAAGAAAACTTTTAGACATAAAAAAATAAAAATTAAAGTTCACGATTTTAAAAAATATTAATAACTGGGATAAATGTTTATGTCTTAAAAGAAAGTTCAAAAAAAATTGTGTCTGGCTAGATATCAAAATATTTAGTGATGACATTTTTGTTTTAAGTGTTTTTTAGATGTTATATATTTTAGTCAAATGTTCTACTAGGAAGCCAGTTCAAATATCGGTAGAGTCAAACCAAAAGAAGGTGGATCGAAGAGCTTGTTGTGTCTGCTTCAACTGCTGCTTTCAACATATTAAATTAATATTTGAGCAAAATTTTCTAGACATAAAACCTTGAACCTTAAATTACCAAATTTTAGGATGCATTACACTCCATATCTGGAGCTTTGAAACTGTGGGATATGTCCTTACGGTTTTCTCACCTATTTATTGCCAAATATATAAAATATTAACCATTTTTTAGCCAATTTTAAAATATTTTTTAGCTTTTGCACCATTTTTAACGTGGTGGGCATATCCTTGCACCGAATTAGAAAAAAATTTGGTGGACACATTGAGTTTAAGAAAATTAATTTACAAAAAAGGACTTTTTCACTTTTTTTTAATTTTTTTGAGAAAGGAAATTTTAGATCTTAGTGTGTCCTTGATCTGACTTGGATCAAATTTGGTCCAACCCTTAAGAAGTAGCATGAAGCTTGAACTTGTTTTCTTATTTTTACGGCATTTTTAAATTTCAGGATATATACGAAGGACACGAATCCTTTTTGAAATGTTGCATATGATAATGCTTAAGCTATCTGAATATGTGTGCGAAATTTTAACTCTTTACAATAACTCTTTCTCGTTATATGAAATCACGACACTGTGCGACGGTAGATAAATACAATTTAAAGAATAAACTGCACATTAAAATGTTTTTATTTCTATTTCAAAGTTGGAAAATGTGACTAAAATTGTATTTACCAAAGTGCATACCAAATAAAAACACTATGAGTTATAATAGTATTTGTCTTTGTTTTCCACACATAATTTTTATTTTGTTTTTAATTGCAACAAGTTTATTTTTGTAGTATAGAAAATTTCGTATTTAAAACTATTATAAGTATTTGGGTGGTTCAAAATATTTAAATTTAATTAATGGTCAGTCGTGTTATATGTCAAATAAAAATGTACATCCGAATTTTATGTAATTCATACTATATAACCCTGCACAATGACATCAAAATAACTGTTAGCTAACTGCAATGTAACGAGAGATCTCCCTAAAATTAGTAAATAATTTTTGCTGTGAAACTGTTTAAGTTGAGAACAAAATTACAGCTTTAGCTGAAGAAGTTAGTGATTTCATCATAATTTCCAATAAAACCAACTGCCTTGTCCGTGTTTGTGTCCTTAGCAGACCATGTGGATATTCCGCAAGGAAGCTGGCCATTTGTATATAAGCGAACAATAGCTGCTTTCGCTAATTTGTAGTGATAACAAAAGCAAATAAGAAAAATTGTACAAAAGACGCTATGACACAAAGACAAATAGATTCAAAATAAATAAGACACAATTTCTTTTGATTTTACTTTAAAAAATGTCTTACTGAGCAGCATGTGATTTAAAGACAATTTCTGCAGAAATTTATTTCTCAAACACTTTCTGTAATTATTTTATTTGAAATTTAATTTGTGCTTAATTCCAGAAATTATGTTTTGTTATTTTATATATATTCTTTTACTCATGATTTATTCAGTACTTACTGTACTATATGGACCATTTCATCAGACGCTACTCTGAATCTTCAGTAGATTACTTCCAACTTTTCTTGCAAACATTAGAACCTTTCTATTGTAAAAGCAATTGACTAAATGAGAATTATTTATCAAAAGTTCCAAAAGGATTCAAATATTAAAACAAAAAACTCAGTAAACATTGAACTGAACAAATGACTAAAAGAATAAATTTTAAATAACCCAACACAATTTTTGGAATTAAGCAAAAATAAAGATTATTATTTTGTTAATTTTTTATTTTAAATTGATAAAAATTGTGCTATATGTGGTTATTATAGCTTTATTCTTTTGATTCAAATCGATGCATAAGTTTTTATTTTATTGTCAACTACGTATTTCAACTGCAATCAAACGCGTCAAAGAAAAACTCGTGAGCTCGTGTTTTCAACAAAATATTTAGTGTCTTTTACTGGGTGATAGATTGACTTAATTGTCAATAAAATCGAAAGTTGTAAATCGATTTTAATAAAATATGGTTCGTCATCTTTGAAACTTATGAGACTATGTGCTTGAATAAAATATCGGCGGATTTATGCGTTCTTTTATTTTTAATAATTTTTTTAAGCTTTGCATAAAAACCGAATTTTTTCAGCACAATTTTCACTATATTTTTAAGATTACTAAACAATTAAAGAAAAATGTTTGCCTTACTTTTTTAACAACCCTTTCCAAGTAGTGGTCTCACCTCTTTCGTTTAGCACATAACTGAAGAGCCAATTTGAAAAAAGGTGAAATTTAGTTTTGAAATCAGTGCTTTTAAAATATTTTGCAAGCAGTTTTCAGTTACTTTGGTCTACAAGCTGACTTGAATTTGTAAGCTTGTGATATTAACAACCACTAGTTGGAAAATAGTTTTTGAATTTGAGTTGACTTCAGGGAATTATTAAAATAATTCATTGCAAATATTTTTAAAAACATTGCAAGTCTTGCTTTCTTATGCATTCCTATTTTATAAAATAAAAATAAAAAATTTCCAAAGAATTATTTTTGTAGAGTTTTAACTATTTGTTTGAGGTATTATTTATTTCTCTTTTAATCTAAATAATAAATCATTATTAAATAAATTAAAAATATTTGTTGTGTGCTTTTCTTTCCATTTATATGAAATATTTTCTTGTTTTGCTATTTTTCATCTCCTATCACAATAGCTTCACTAGAAAACAGCTGAAAAATAAAGGAATAAAAATTAAAGAAAAAAATTTATAAATCCTTGCTTGTTTGTATCTGTTAAAAGACACAAAAAAATTTATGAAGATTCACTTTTACTTCTTTTCTTTTTTCTTAGCGACGATGTTGCAGGCAGGTGTAAATTTTTTGCTGGCCTTGTAAAGCTTTCAATGCAACAAATAAAACAAAATAAAAAAATGAATGGTTATGTTGCTGAAATGTTGACTGAAGAAATATTTAAATTAAAATAAGTTTTGATATAAGCAGCTGTTGTTTTTTAAATTTGTCTTCTTTTGTTCAACTAGAGCCCGGTAGGAAACAGTTACTCTGTCTTTTTAATTTGAACAGGCTTTAAACAACTTTTTGTACACGCAACTGGAGTAGTTTCAAAGATCTGTTTTTGTTTTTATTTCTTTCTTTATCAGTTTACTTTATGTGCGGTCTTTTATTATAAGCACAGGTAAAAACGTTTATTGTATCCACAATTATAGAGGTGTTTCCTGTGCTTTTTATTTTGTGGAAAAAAACCTACAAGTACAGAAGCAACGGAACAACTCTCTCCGCTAATTCGAATAAAATCAGGATATGAATCATATATGTGTAAAGAAAAACTATTCTTATAAATGTAAAATTTCGTTGAAATTTATATTGAGCAAAATATTTTTATAATTTTTATTAGTGATTTCAGCTGGACTCAAATCCAGGGATAAGAATTATTTTCCCCTCATAAAACGATTCATAATATTTGTTTGGTATTAAAACAGTTTTTAGTATATTTTATTTGAATTTTAAATTGTTTGTACAAATTGAATTTTTATTATTGCAATCACGAGTTAGTTCGATGTTTGTGGCTTTCAATATTTCGATGACAATTCTCTATTTATTTTGAAATCTGAACAATATCGAAACAGTTGTGACAAAAATATACCCTTATAAAAATTAAGAAGCTTTTACTTTTCCAAAAATTATTAAAAATATAAGTAGACATAACTCGGCCGATATTTTATCAAAACATATAGTCTTGCTTTTAAGCACAATTAGACACAAATGTTGACATACGCGTTCGCCAGCGTTTGTCGTGTTTCACTTCAGGTGTGATACTGCTGTATTTTTTTCACAATGAAGTCACATTTCTTAATTGGTCATAAAATCACAAGTTGTGCACCCATTTGAATAGAATATAGCTTGTTTTCTTTGAAGCCCATGAGGTTTTATGATTATATAAAATCGGCCTATATTTATGTTGCTTTATTCTAAGTAAAAAACGTTTCTCTTCTGTCACAACTTTCACAACTTTTTAGCTTTGAAAATTGTGAGACAATTTAAAAACGATGTGTTTTAAAGAAAATTTTAATGCGGAAGTTTGCATTCTTTTCATTTTTTATGTAAATCTCTCATTTGTTATGTCACCTCTTGAATTTAGAAAATAGCGATATACAAAGAAAAATACAGCACTGAAAATACTTTGGAATCAGTTTTCAGTTGCTCTACTCTAAAATCGTGTAAATTTCTAACATCAAAAAGATACCTAGACTGTACACATGTACCCATACAGCGACAACATTTTTCATGCCAAATTGGAACCTTCAGTTTTACATATCCTTGCAACTATCATCTTCTAAAAGACTTTTAAAAAGACAACTGCTGGGTAACAGAATTTTTTACTAACGAAACAAAACAAAACAAAAATTATAAAAGACAGCAGAAAGAAATTGTTTTCAAAATATAAAAGCACAAAATTGTGTATTATAAAACTACTGCTGTCACCGTTGGTACTGTAGCTGGCAGTGTTGCACTGTTTTTCATTTCTCTTGCTGAGGAGTGGACATTAAATCCTGGCAATAAATATATGAACATCTTAGGAGTGTTAAATGAGAAGAAGAACAGCATAAAGAAATCTTAAAACTTCAACAACTTTATTCATGATAAATTTTTTATTTTTTTTTTAAGTTCTGCATTTCTATTGTGTTTTTTTATTATTATTAATTTTCTTTTTCTTTTAGAACTTGAAGAATATGATAATATTGAAAATATAAATAAATTATCAACCAATAAAATGACACTAATTTTTTTATTAAAACAATAATATTTCAAGTTTGAAAAACAAAAATATTTTTTTAATATTTCATAATTGTGGACATTGTGTACCAAAGGGGGTAATTCACTGTAATCTGTACTTGATAGTATTTAAGCAGGCGGAAAAAAGATTAAGCATTTTTGCCATACAAATTCACGAATCAAATTTCTAATTATTTATTAGAAGACTGTTGTTAGTGTTGCTGATCATGTATTTTACAGAATAAAAATATTTTTTAAATCAAAATCAACTATCTACTAGTTGCTTAAAATTATCTTTTAAGACCAGACACCAAAAAAAATTAAATTTTAATCCATTTCATTTGATTCTTCGAATAGATAAGCTATCAACTGTGATAAAGACTTTCCTTTAAAACATTAAATATTTGTGAATTTCTCTCTTAGTTTTGCCAAAGCTTTTAGATATTAGTTGAAATGAATATAATAATATTTTTACTGTAATTCAGAGGGTATATAAATAAAATTCTCTCACTGTATTTCTACTTTAAGAATTTTCGTTATTCGGCTCTGTTTTGTAACCCTAGTCGTTTTGAAAAACGAGAAATTTTTAAAACAAAAAAATAATTATATTTGGTGTTGTGATATTATTTGAAGTGAAGTTCGAATTTTTAATTAAACGTCAAAGTCAAGTTTTTGTCTTACAAAATTAACAGACATTTTTTTGTTTTTAAATACATTTTTTTAACTTAAATAGAAATAAAAAAGTTTTAGAATTTTATATGCTAACTAAATGTTTTTCCCGGTCTTGCCAGGCTCAGTCCTTTATTATGTGAGTCGGTATCCTTAGAGAGCGTATGACCTATTTTTAGAGAAATTCGTTTATAGAAAATAGAGACATTCATTTCTTTATAAAGTAAAGGGTCCGCAATCTAAGGTTTTTTTTTCAACTAGTGCTTATTTCGTGAATGGTAACACTTAGCTCACGTCTGATTTGACAGATAATTAGTTTTATCCTTCCGCTGAAAGAATATGGTTGTGTTTTCGCTTCGCTAAGTGGGCCTGCGATCGACTTACAAAAGATGCCGATTTTGCCAAAAAAAATCATCTTTTCAGATGAAGCTCATTTTGATCTTGGCGGGTATGTAAACAAGCAAAATTGTAGCATTTGGGACACAGAAAACCCGCACGCATACATTGAAAATCCGGCGCACCCAAAACGAGTCACTGTTTAGTGCGGATTTTGGTCCAGAGACATAATTGGGACATTTTTCTTCGAAAATGAGCAAGGAGTGGCCGTTAGTCAATGGCGATCGTTATCGGGCCATATTAAACGAATTTTTGTTCACAAAAATTGAAGAGGAGGATATTGGCAATATTTGGTTTCAACAGGATGGCTCTACGTGCCACACAGCCGAAGCTACACTCGATGTTTTGCGCCATGTTTAAAAAAAAAAAATTATTTGGCGGACCCATTAGCTCATGTTTTTGGTAGTATTATTATCAGAGTCGCCAACCAAACTGTAAATAAATAAAATATTTCAAAGCATAATTGCGGACCCACACCTTTTTGAATATTGCCGATTGAAAATCGGTGAAAAGTTTGCTTAAAAATGGAAGTGGCTAGTCTAAAAGTATATGGCAATCTTGCTTGGACTTCTAAATTTCAGAAAAATCCGTTAGAAAGAAACAGAAAATGAATTTTATTTATATAGATAAGATATTCGATTCACTTTCAACAAATTTGCTTATTCGGTTTAAAATGAATATAATTATTTGAATTCAGTAAGTTAGGGAACCGCAATATATATGAATTCGTTTTAATTTTTTTTTTAGAATTTGGTTTAGAGAATAGGCCTTTCAACTTAAAATACAGAAAAAACTACATGCCAATTTTAATTAATAAAATTATCAGATTGATTTAATATTAATCAAGTCATTTAAGTCAAGCTTATTAAAAAGCTATTTAAAAACATAACCTTCTTTAAATATCTTTTAAAATTGTACTCTATTAGTGTACGACTTGTTAGTTATTAATTGTCCGAAAATGAGTGTATTAGTTAAAATAATTCTAAATTGCTTTTATGCCCCAATTTTAGTATAAAATCAATTTCTATCAAAAATAGTACAACATATTCGATTGGAGTTTATTAATTGAAATCTGTGTTTCATAGAAAATTCCTTTTTAGTCTTAGAATTAAAATCGTTTACAATTTATTTGTTTTAAAATTAAATCTTGATATTTTTGAAAAACATTGATAAAAAAATTTTTTACATTTACTTGCATTTAAATATTAATTTAAGATTTCAAAGATTTGTCGTAATAGCTTCTCAATAGCATTAAAAAAAAATAGAAAATAAAAAAATAACAAAAATTTACTTAATTTGCATATATTTTTGTACAGCAAAAATGTAGTTGCTTTTAGCATGTTTATTGTAAAATAAAATAAATTCTATATCCAATTGTTGTCTGATCTATTATTTACTATTTTGTTAACTAAACAAAAAATACAAAACTATTTTGATATATACTATTGAACGAGTACATCTAAATAAAACTGAATTCATAACCAAGTATAAATTAAATAAGAAAACAATTACTATTTCATTGTTCGAAATGTTGGAAGAATGTGTTTGTGGTGTAAAGTATTATTTAATACAGTCAGTCTTTATTTAAAAAAAAATGTATTTATTTGTACGTACATGTGTTGATATAAAAGGCATGGCCAACTTAATGGTGACACCATATCTCAAAAATATTACAAAACAAAACGATGATTCGTACTTATGTAAGTAGAAAAACGGCTTTCATGCAGGCTTGTAACATTTACTCATGTGTTTATTTAAAGCTGAAAAAAGCAAATGCCATAAGCTGGACAAGGGACTTCATGCAAATGCATATTTCTTGTCGGTACTCTGAGATCCATCTAAAGTTAACATCTTTGCGAATCACAACATTTCCAGTAAAATAGCATCAATTTGTTGGTGTATATTTCGGTTTAAATGCATGCTCTGCATATTTTGTTATAAATGCATATTTTTCGCCATATTTATAAAAAAAATTTGCTCTTTTCTTAATTTTTGTTTAGAAATATCTTTCTGCTCAAGGCGAGTTCATTATGCGTGAATTAACTGGTTATAGTTGTTTGAGCCTTGAAGCTGTCCAAAAGTCAAAAAAAAAAAAAACTAATATAAGATAATCTACTTACTTTGACATTTTGGTGTTTGGTGTAGAATTACCTACACTTTATAATAAATTTGCTTTGTTTCTAGCAACTAGTTTTACAGAGATGTGTTTTGTAGTCAATATTATTTTATTTGGCTAAATGTAAATGATGTTTTTGTTTCTCTTCTTTCAATTATTCAATTTCGCTTTTAAGAGAAGACTTTAGCAAAATAAAATGTATCTCTAGGTGACTGATGCATGATACATGATTAAGTCTGGACATTTTTGAAGGGTATTTTTAATTTACCTTCTTGTAGAAAATAAATACTCTACAAAGGAGTAAATATCCACCTATTAAATTCGTTGATGTCGAAAGAACATTTTCAATGTTTAAAAAAGTTTTTAGGATTTTACATTTGATAACTTAAGGAAAAACTTTTTTATTTATATAAATAAATTTTTATCTACTACTTTTTAAATTATGCTTTCACTTTTTAAGACTGAATGGAATGCATTGATGTTTTTTTGTTAAGTTTTTACGTTTTAATAAATAAATAAATTTAGTGCATGTTTTATGCGAATATTTTGCAATTCTAAGTGCATGAACTTACTTGCCTTTGTCATAAGGCTTTTAGAAGCTTTCAGGGCATTATTTTTTTTTTTTTTAATGGCCACAGTCTGTATTCTTTGAAACTGAAAATTTCATTTAGTTTAGCAATAATATACACACATTTGCAGAGCATACAACAACAATTACAATATAAAGAGTATATTTTTTAAATAACAGGTGTGCTTTTATGATAAATAAATTAATTGTATATAGAATCAAATGTAAAAGAAAGTGGCAAAATAAATTAAAATCAAATGAATTTTATATAATAAAATTTTAATTAAATTGTTGCATCCACAAATTAAGATTTTTAAAAGTAAAAAAAAGTTTCTTTATTCATTTCACACGTTTAATTTTAATTAAAAACTTATCAATAAAAAAAATTAACAATAAATGAATGTCACATTTAAATACGTGCAAGTCATGGTAAAAGAACATGAGCTCCATCCATGTGTAAATAATAAAAAAGAAAATCACATAAATTTAAAATGAAAAAAAAAAAAAAAATTAAACAAGTGCAACAATAATTATTGCATTTCTTATCATCCTTTCATTATTATCTTTTATTGACAATTAAGCTTTATAAGCTGGCTTTTAGTTAAGTTAATACACGAATTAAACACAATATTTCTGACCTTCACGTTAAATTTTCAGAGTTGATGTCTTCAAAGTCTTATAGTGAATCTTATGTACTCGTAAGTAGAACATTTTAACTCTCTAACCTTACAACCTTCTAGACTTTTTCCAAACAGCGGTGAAAACAGTACGCTTGATTGAAGATTCAAAGGGTTAGAATATATTTCGTAGTGGTTTGCATAAGTTTGGTAAAGATATCTTTTACCAAACTTATACACTTTCTAAGCTAAGACCCACATGTAGTCGTACTTTCTGTGTGATCCTCTCTACCACAATCAGACCTAAATACTAGATGAATGTAAAAACGTTACTACTCCACACATTCTTTAGTAAAAAATGTTTAGCTTATTAAGATGTCTAAAACCAATTGCAAGCATATTGTCAATGTAGGTTTTTCGCATTTATGTAAACACCCATAAATCCATTCATATTTGCAGTTGCATAAAAACCCACAAAATTAACAACAACAATGTTGAGATGTAGCACACTAATACCCAGTAAATATTTTGTTGCAGAATTTAATAATTTTTTAAGAAAATCCTATTACTTATTATTAGATGAGAAATTTTTAGTTTTTTTACGAAATCATTGCATTTAATTTGGAAAAACTTTATTCGATATTTAAAGTTTTTTTGCTGTCAGTTGCTCAATAGCGCGTGCGGCAGCAAATTTTTTCCAGTACATGATCAAAAGTGTTTTAAGACGAAAATCCCACAATATTTTTATATCATAAACAAAATTTTTTTTGTAATTAAAATTATTCTTAAAAAATCTTTCTGCAAAACAATAATTTTTTTGTTTGTTTATTAAACACAAGCTGTTTTATTTAGTATTTTATTTTATGGGGTGGAATCCTTAAAGTTAAAGAAAGCGTAAGCATAAAAATTCTAGAGAAATCCGTTAAAAATAGATATTTAATCAAGAAATAATAAAAAAATTGTTCTATTCAGCTTAAAAATAGCCATTACAGCTTACACACCAGCAAACAACTGAACACATAATTTTATTTGAACGATGATGTTAGTTTTCTTTCAGGGATATAAAGAAATTCATAAATACTATAACACCCATACGCTCCTACGTTAAAAAAGGGGTGTTTTTACTATTTACTGTGAGATTTTTGTCTATAAAAACCTACCTTTTGCCTCAACCAAAATACGAAAACATAAATTAGAGGAATTGGCGGAGCTGTTTCAGAGGTTGGCGCTTAGCAACATCATTAGCGATTTATTTTTATTAAATATAAAAGCTTCAATTTTTATTAAAGTTTTTGAGCTTTAGTTTTGTATTTAAAAAAAAGTACTTTTTTAAAGTGAATATGAAATTTGTATTTGAAGGGAATGTTCCTAAAAAGACGCACAGTTAGCAATTAAACGAGATGCAGAAATCAAATAATCTCTTAGCATATTCAGGTTGACATCGCAAGCTTAATAGAAACAAACGAAGGATAGAGAAATTATTTTCACAGATTAAAGAGGAAGAGAAGGAGGGTGAATAATTAATATTGTAAATATGTGTAGACGTGTGTACCTACTCAGAAATATATTTTATGAAATATCCAGCACTGCCACTCTATATCATATGCTAGAAACAACAAGAGACTCTGTGACATGTAAGATAATTATTACTTAAACCACAAAGTTATTTCTTACGTTAGATACTGTATTAGTTCAAATAAGAAAATAAGAAGAATCAGACAAATCAATACGTATAGTGAGCATTCTGACAACACCTCACTCAGTACTTGGCAAAATACGTTCAAGCTTATGTGCTTGGTATGAAGAAAAAGATTCTGGTCACAAAAACAGGTGTGCCATAATTCTCAACAACAATAAAAACAGAAATAAACAAGTGAAGCAAACGTTAAAATAGTTTTAAAAAGAGAAAACAGAACTTGAACACCATTACAACGAGGCAGGTACATACTCTGCCCATTGGCCATGTGTACATGTACTCGTACTTGTAGATGTACAAGTTTGTGTGCAGTTATGACTTTAAAACTATTTAAAATGAATTGTCTTTTACTTACCAAGAAGCTACAAACAAATATATAAAAACAAAAAGAAACTTGTGAGAAACATAGTCTTCACTCTACAGTAAAAAAAAATAGAAATAAATGCCAAGAGTATAAAAGAAGAAAAAAGTGATGTGTAGCAAAATTACTATATGGGCTAAGTGTACATCACACTGGTTGCAAAAACTACAATGTAAGTAAAATGAAAGACTGACATTCAAGCTGTAACTTGATAGATAGACACCGTCAAGTTTTGGGTCTCTAAATATGGCTGATGTTTTGCAATTTTACTTCAAAGAAATAGTAAATTACGCTGTATCTTAATATATGAACTAATTAAAAGATTTTATTCAATTCGTTGCTGAGATCAGAAAGTGAAACTAAATTTTGAAGTCCTTGCCTGGAGTTGATGATAACACAATTTTATAGAAAACTCTACACTTGGGTCCAACTTTTTTACTCTAATTCAAACATATTTTCCACGAAAATAGCATAAAAAATAACAAAGTGAAACAACATAATGAAAATAAGAAAACTCAAGACGAAGTCGTTAGGAAATCTCTTAAGGAAATCGTTCCAACATATCTTTGTGAAGTCATGTAAAACTTTTTATAAAGAATTTGTAACTAGACCGATAATATTTCGGCTCCGATTTCGGAAGATTTTATAGGCAAGTCGTTATGAATCATTTGTGAAATGATTACATTCGGCTTAGCTTGTATTCTTTTTATATTTAGTCGATTTTGAGCGATCTTTAACTTTATAAGTTGGAGTGCTTAGAGGTAAGACAGATAAATTTTATTTTTAAACCACAAAAAAAGTAACAAGTTTCTGATCACTGGTAGGGACAAAAAAAACGTACAAGGATATCATCGTTTTGAAAGTTAACATCTGCAGTATGTCGAATTTCGGCTTAAAATTCCCCTCTTTTTCACATTGTAATTGAAAATCGGTGTTGGTAACCATGCCAATTATTCACTTCAAGGAAATTAAATGCTCAGTTGAGAGATTTAAGGGTTAAAATGTTGTTCGTGAAATTCTACGATAAATTTCTTAACACACCCTCGATGAAAATTGAGCTTAATCCCTCAGAAATAAATTAAAACTCAAATTATGATTAATGGTTAATCTGTTCTTATTTAAAGATGGAGCAAAAACCTTCCACAAAACTGGATTTCAAGTAGTTGTTTGTATTAAAAAATATGCTTTGAATTAAATTTAACTATAAGTTACGCTACAAAAATCAAAATATTTTAACAAAATGATACTTTGCGTACTTTAAAATGAAATTATTTTTTTTAAAAATTCGATTTTGTCCTACAGTGGTTGTTATTTATTAAAAATTCTATTAAAATTATTTAGTAAAAATTTTAGTATTGAGATTATATGTACTAATTTTCAGAGAAATTAGTTGGAAAATAAAAATTTTTATACAAAAGAAATAAACAAACACACAAACAGATAATAAATTTTATTTATAGAGATTATACTTCCGAAATTGAGGAACGAACGGACGTGCAATATAGCGGGAATGGTCCGTCCTACGGTAGACAGTAATCGCAGTAGGGGCTTATTAGAAGTCCAGGGCGCCAATAGCAGTCAAATGCAGTTTTGGGTTTAACATAGAATGACTACTGTAAAAGTTGTCAAGACGAAGAAGAGGAGGAAACTGTGGAAGACCTTGACGGATCAGCGCAAGCTCTATTTCGAGGAGCGCTACTTGCAGGATTTTACTGCACAGTCAACTATAGGGATCGGCATGCCATATGGGTTCATTGCGAATAGCAACTTGTTTAGGTGACGGACTCGTCTTAATCTCTTTTTCTTCTCATTCTTCCCCTATTGCTGTTCGTTTTTCTTTTTACACAAGTATCACGAAGGGACAACATCAGAGTACCCAAGTGAGCCACCTCTGTTTTTCTTTATTCGGGGTGCCCTGTGCAACCTAACCTAACTTACTACCAAAGTCTGTATGAATAAGGTGTAGTTTTTTTTATTTTATTTATTTACTATTTTTTTTTTTTTTTTTTTGTAACAGACAAGAAAATACTGCTTAGTAACTGAGAAATGAAGGTGACATATATAAAATTTCAAATGAACTAAATAATTGAAAATCACTTGGCAGCCAACGCCTGCATACATTTTCAAAACATAAAACTTTAAATGAATGCTGTTTATTCATTTGTTTTTATTGAAGTGCGTGCCGCACGTTTGCTCACGTTAAGAAAAATATGAGCCAAATGAAAATATATATGCACTTTTAAATTTTATCATCACTCATCAAAACTTTTTCCAACACTAATTGCGACAACATAATTTATTATACCACTCGCTCACTCACTACACTTAAAACCCATTTGCTCTAAAAAAAGAAATATTTTTTGTTTGTTATTTAATTTTGGTTATGCATTCGTATTCCTGTATTTTTTATTTTTTAATATATTTTCTGTCTTCTCACACGTTTAATTTGTGTTGATTTAAAAAAAAAAAAAAAAAAAAAAAATTTTATCTGTGGCTGAGCACTTTTTCCATTCGTGTGAGTTAAGCGTGCAGTTGACAGCTTTTAATGTTTTTTTTCTTTTAGTTCTTATTATGTTTATAGCCACAGGACTAATTTCTTATAATGTTGAGAAAAAAAAGCACATGATCTCACTTGCAATAAACTTACCTACAAGCCCACTCATTTACTCTATAACACATACGAGTATGTAGTAGTTGTTTCGAGTATCCTGTTTTCAGCTACATACATACATAAGCATGTATGTACCTACAAACATCTTTTTATTTTATACATTTAAATATATATTTTTGTATCACTTATTGTTTTGCATGTGATACGAGTATATGTCATTCTGTGTGTTTTGTTTTTGCTTCTGAATTGCTTTTGTCGTAGAAAATATTAAAATAAGTACTCGTATGGTTACATATTCTGCACACAATATTAAAATGTATGCTGCGGATGTTGATCACACTGCTTCTGCCATTGCTACCGTTCTTTCAATGCATTTAATAATTAAAAAGCCAACACTAGAGAAATAATTAAAGTGTTGCCAGCAGTTATATAAAAGCACACAAATACACAATAACAGTCTATGCAATTATAAGTGTGTAAGTAAAATGCAAAAGGTCTAGTGTATGTCTGCTTTCTAAGTCAGTATGTCCTACTGGTACACAAGGTGTGTATGCATTGAATATGCAGTCATATGCGGTCATATTTTGTACACTTTACACTACCGATCAACTTAATGCAGAAACTCTAATTCAAATTTATATTAGTTTTACTTCTTTTTTAAAATGCACGTGCATGCAAACATTTCTATACAATTTACAAATACATAAAGAATTTCTTATGTTATAAAGGTTTTTGTAGTTGCCATGTTCAAGTCAATGGCAGTGTACAATTCTAAGTGCTTGTTTTCATTTAAAAGATGAAGCAGTGACATTTTAAAACGTTTTTTTTTTTAATTTAAAAAAGTATAAAGCGCCAACTACTGCAAAATTTTTGCCAACAACCACGTATGGATGGCGTATTCCTAAAACTAAAATGAACCAAAAATTCTTTGCAAAATTTAATTAAAAGACCTTCGTCAAAATGTTTATCTGGCTCTTTAGCTGTGTTTTGGGCTTATTTACTTACAATTATGTCGTATGCGATATCGCATTAAATTGATTGAAATTTCAGAGTTTTGTATGAAATAATTTGAAAAACTTCAATAGGAATCGCTTGATATTGAGTGCAACATTAAACTTTTGTTTGTTTTATTAATTTTATTTTATTTGTTCCCTATAAAATGCATTTATGCAAAGATGCTTTCAAATGAGAAAATCCGAAACTTTTACTTTTTATACCAATTTTCCGGTGCAAAATAGCGTCCCATAAAAATTGTGTTACCGTAGTTTCTAGCCCTCACTATCTTCAAAATTAAATAGTTGCGCTTGAACTCTCAAAGTGTTCAAAAAATTAACATGCTTCAGCACTCATAGGCTCCCTTCAAAATAAATATAAGATTTAAGAAGGGATTTTTTAAAATTGTAATATTAAGAGTGCAAGAAAGGGTCAACTACGTAGATACGAGATTGGAACTTTTTTAATGTTTGCACATTTGTGGAGTAAAAACTGTGCTGGTACGTTTTTTTACCCGCACAAATTATTTGAAGTAGCAGTGACATCAGTAAAATTTAAATTGAACTTTACTCTTGTAAAAACTGTATCCTTTTTCGCTACTTTTGCACAAATGTACTTGTTAATACGTTGATACAGCTTTAGATAATTTTTTCGTCAATTTGTCACACCCAATAAAAATCAATCTAAGACAGAAACCTTTCAGGGGGGGAGAGGTATAGTTATCAAAAATAATTTCAATTCGGGGAATATTAAAATTATCTTTCGAAGTACTGATGTGGTTATTTGGCGAATTGATAACGGCGAACGACAGTCCGAAGTGTCTTAGTTGGGAAAGTAAGCCCAATAACCTCTTTTAACACCGCTTCTGTTAACGCTCAATTTTCACGATACGATATCTAAATAGTTTTCCATTATTCGGGATTTTCTCAATAATTTATTTTTCACAATATTTGCACTCTTTTTATAATAGAAAATACTTTTCTTGATGCTGTACTATACCAATTTTACTCATGTGATAATTTAATCTGCAGTATTGTGTTGGCGATTCAGTGTAGAATTTAATGTCATTTCTGCTAAGATTCAGAATGGCTTTCTAAAGAATTGAAAGCGTACCTAGTACTGGCTATATTTAACTAAAATAATTAAATTTTAATATTTGAATGCTTCTTGTTAGGCTAACCCTGTTTTTTGGTAATAACATATATTTATTTTTCTATTCCTCTTAATAAAATAAAAAAATTTTTTTATTTAAGAAAAAAACTGGTTAATTCCGAAATTATTATATTTTACGAAAATTTAAATACAGGTTTGATTGTAACATAAATTCGCATCACATTTTTTGGATAACATTTTTGAAACACCATTAAAATTTTCGAATTCACAATTTTTGCAAAGGAAAATATTTAGTAAAAAATATTTCTTTTTATTTTATTTATTATTTTAAAATGATTACAATATTTATTTATATCGGTTGAACACATCAATATATAATATTTTCTGAAGCTTCAATAACTTGATTTTAAATTTAAAAATTTAATTTCAACTTCAAAAGCACTAAGCTTAAGGATGCGTATACAACGATCATTTCAGCAAATTAAAAAAAACTCTTGTCATTCCTTTTAAATGTGTAACATTCATCTATCTATGCCTGTAACTAGCTTATTCTCTGTATTAAATTTCCGCTGTTACTTCCCCTCAACTTTCTTATATCCTTATTTAAATATCCATTATACTTGTGCTTATAATCAATTAACCATATGAGTTTCAGAAGCATAACCACTTGCTGCTGCTGATGATGTTGCTGTCAGTTGTTTTACAAGTGTGTCTCGGCACATGTTCAAACGCAATATCGGCACAAGTGTGCGTTTGATTTGTGTCACATTTTATTCATGTTGTACTTCTATTCAATGTGGTTTCGTAAAAATGTTTTTTTAAGTTTTATCTTACGTTATGCTAGTGTGTTTGTATAGTTTTAATATTTTATAATTAGTACATTTATTTACACACACAGACTCACTCAATAGTTATTTAATTTTTATTTTTTTTACTTTTTGCTCTATGATACAGTTTAAATTTTTTAGTCTTCTGACAAAGTGCTTTCTCTTGTTAATTGGTTCTTTTTTATTTTAGTTTTACTAATAATTTAATAATTTATGCCTGCCTACACTGTAAGGAAGAGTGGAAATAAAGTAAAGAGTTTTTATTTTTTTATTATGTATCTGTTAAGCTGATGTTAACTTTGTAGCCAATTAGCTAATAAGTCTTCAGTTAATGTTGTGAGAAATGGGTTTAAAATTTGGGTTAAACAGTGTTTTATTATTTGTTTTATTAAATTAAAGCTAAATGTCATTAATGTTAATCAAACTCGGCTTTTATTTCATGTTCAGCTAAATGTTTAATTAATAACAAGAAACTTGTATGTATAATTGAAATTGACACGAGTACAAGCGAATAGTTTTTTTTTTTTTGCTGTTATATTTAAAAAAAATTATTTTCGTTATATTTTAAGCATAACATAACTTAATGATTTGCTACATTTGATTCAATCTGATTTATTGATTGCAATTTAGAGAACCAAAGTATGATTTGAATTTAATTCAAATTTTTCTGTTCTTGAAAGATCTTCAACAATTCACATTGGGAATATTATTTTCCTTCAATATTAAGAGATTTCTATCGCGAGGTTAGGTTAGGTTAGAGAGGGCTCCCATATAAGGAAAACAGACGACTATAAGGTGGAGCTTCCAACTGAGCTCCTCTAAGGCAGGAAACCGGCAAAGAAGGTGTTTAAAAGTGTATTTTTTCTCCTCGTTTTGACAACTTCTACAGTAGTCGTTTGATGGCAAACCGATTCTCCTAGCATGGTTGCAAAAACTGTAGTGGCCTGTTACTACTGCACAAATCAAATTTATCAAAATTTTTTCTTCGCTATAGCTTCAAAATATAATATTACTTATTTTACTAATATGGAACGCATTACAGGCTTCGTTTTCACATTTCCAGACTTTAATATTGAATTTGTATTGTGTATGGGTCCGGTATGTATCGAATACTGCAAGATTGCCATTCATTAAGGGTTGTATTGATTCCAAATATTTACTATAAAAGTTTTTCTTTATTTTCTTCTTTTTTTATTAGTAAGAAAACATAATTTTTATTAAAAGAAACTTTGAAACACGACTTTAAAAAAAATTTTGAATTTTTCAATAAAAAAACCACGACATTTACATTAATTTAGCGAATTGTGTGTATTATTTATCAATTGTTTACTTAAAGCCGGAGCTTTCAACATACAGCTGATTTGTATGTTCTTTGAAAAACGTGAGGTTTAAAGAAATCTTTAATAAATATGGTGTTTTTAAAATAGAGAGCGTTTTGCGAAACGCTAATTCTTCAGAACATGGGTGATAGATTTCAGAATTTATTACAATTCTTTTTTAAATGTTTCTTTTTGCAGAATTTCTACAACAAACGCCAAGAAAAATAAGCTAAGAATTCAATCTTTATAACGTGACAACAGCATTCTCATAATTACTAAAAGTGGCAATACACCAGATGTGCTTCACACTGTGTATGTCAATTTTTAGATTGTGAAATAGCAACTTGTTGTGAGTGACTTCTAAAACATTGATTTTGCATAAAAAATAGCAAAAACAGCTGACAAGTTTTCAATTGGATTGTGTTTTATTTTGTTACGAAGAAACGGAAACTATGTCCTAAGACATTGGTGATCAAGAATTATAAATCTTCTGCCAGAAGTAACAAATGTTGACAAACGCTAAGAAAACATGTGAATCTCAAACTAAAAAGGCACATGTAAAAAACATGTTGTGTACTAGTAACTTAAACAATATTTAAAACATTTACTACTCTATTTTTCTCTCTGTACTTTTTATATTATTTTATTAGTCTGTGGGTCACTTATGGTGTATCTTTAGAGTATAAACTTGCAATGAGTAGCACAATAGCGACTGCCAGCTGAAATAAAATATTTATTTGGGCGGCATTAAGGCACAAACACATGTTAATTGTGAGGAAATTTTTTTTCATTTTATCAAACTCATTTCAGAACTTGTGTCTTGCAGATTTATGTTTTACTTTTAATAAATGTTTGTAGCGTTGAGTGATGCAGCGTTAAAACTGTTCAAATTGTTTTTAAGAATTTTTTAACTTTAACTATCTGATTAAGATAAAATAAAATATTTAATTTAATTAAAGGTCCTTTCATTTTATAACACAAAACACTTACTGCTGCTTACAAATTGTAAAAATATTCCCTTTTATAAACAAAGTTTTACTAATGCAGCACTCTGCCACGCCACAATCAAGAACAACTTATTTATTGCCATTAGAATGATAAAGTAGTCAGTTTAAAACATTTAAAGTTTGTCAAAGTCCAAGGGAGTAAAACTTGTAGTAAAAAATATATTTTAAAGCTTCTTTATTTTTATGAGTTTAGATTTATCAAGTACTTTTGTGGTTAAACAGTCTGAGGAACGCTTTAAATAAAAAAGTTGGTTGTAAATTTGTGAGTTTGTATCAGCAGCGGCATATTACAACTGCCACTGACTAATTAAGAAAACAGTAAAGTATTTGAAGACAACAAAGTTTGCTAGTTGCAAATAAAAAAAAGAAAAAAAAACTTTTTAAATTAAAAAAAAAAATATTTGCTAAAAATACTAAAACTAAAAGAAAATTTGACTTCTGTAGGGCTTAATTTCAAATGAAAATTTATGAAGCTTAAAAGTGGCCATTTGGTTTAATTGGAAATGTTTGCTAAAAATCTCTATATGGCTGTAAATGAAACTTGAATACTTGAGTATCAATTTATTTCACTTTCAAATTCCAGCAAGTCGTTTTATCATTGTGTGACTGGTTTCACTTTTCCTTAATTACTTACTTGTACTACTCCATACTTAAACTAAACAACTATTTGCAAATGAAATAATTTTACTTTCTTTCTCCACACTTAGTTTTCTTTAGGAATGTTCGCATGCTTGTATTCGTATGTGTAGCAAGGAAAGGGAAATGTTATTGAAATTCCAAGGTAATGTTGATCATATTAATGTCTAATTTTTTATAACTTTTGTTGTTAGTGCAATGACTTTTTTAACAGCCTACACAGAGCAAAAATTATGCACCAAGTAAAAATTTAAATAAAAATTTTTAAATATTCAATTAATGTAACAATTTTTTTATGGAATTAACGAAATAATCTATTGATTACATATTTACTTGTTTTAATTAAAAAAAAAATTGTATAACGATATTTTTAATTAAAATGTTAACACCGTTGTAGTCACCATAATTGTAATCCAACACCGAAAAACAGCATACCATCGTATTTCCGATAAACTAAAAAATGAATTTGTATTAAATTTCAAAGTATTTATAATGCATTTTCTTTTTATAGTGTGAATTTCAAATTCAGCTTGAACATACACCTGACAGATTTATATTAATTAATTGGATTTTCCCTAAACGCACGGATAATTTATCCATCACAAATAAAAACCCAAAAGAAAAGAAATGCTTTAAAAGAAAATCATTCCAAATTATTTCATTAAAATAATCAAAGTCGTTAGAGCAATAAAATTTATATGCTTCATTATAAGTTTTTCGTTAAATATTATTACACACTCGTATCTAAATAAAAAGAAAAGATAGTGTTGCCAAAAAATTTCCAAATAGCTAAACAAAATTGTTTATTTGAATGGTTTAATTTTCAGATATAACACTGGTATGAGTTTAATATGAATAAAGGCTGATTGGTTTAGGTGGCGGCTATCGGCCATCAATTGGAATAATATGGTTGGGGATGGTGTATTTGAAAACCATATACTCACCAAGACAACACCGTAGAAATAATATGTATTCATAGCACAACATGTGCTTTTGTCTCTCATCAAAAAGAGCCAGGCACTTACGGAAAATGTGAAAAGCTGTTTACTGCCTATTGGGTGGACCAAAATTGGTTAAGAATGCAGTTAAGAGAAGTTTTAATCACTGAATCGTTCAGATTTTTCAAGTCATTTAAATGAACTAGCTAATTTTTCTCGTTCATAGTTCATTTCACGATGACTTGTGACTTTCATCACAATACCTTTTGTTCACTGTATTTATTATATACCGTACTACCTTTATAACTATAACTTGCTGAATAATTCGTTTGATATGAGCGATCATCCAATTACCCACGATAAGAGCTGCAATCATAAAAATATTCTGCATGTTTTTATTTAACAAACAAATGTAGCTCTGTGCAAGCTTCTGCCTCTATGTCTCATTTTTCTAGATGATAGTTTTCACGCCTGATACTGCTAAGCATCACAATAACTGATATAATCATAGAAACCAGCATTGTAGAACTATTCCTAGCTAGTGCAGTTGCTACATGAATTCATATTAACTACGGATACACAAAATATTTTATTTAGAAAAATGGAATAAAAGTCTTTAAAAAAAAATGCAAATTGTTTGCTTTGGTTTCTGTGTAATGTTGCCACTTCATCAGTTGATTTTAGCTTAAAATGTCAACTCGCCATTAATATGAGATCTCGTTTATTTTTACTTTTTCTGTCATCACTTAAATTTTATATTATCGAAAGTTTACT
The DNA here is from genome assembly GCA_947397855.1 of Thelaira solivaga. Lineage (NCBI taxonomy): Eukaryota > Metazoa > Arthropoda > Insecta > Diptera > Tachinidae > Thelaira > Thelaira solivaga. The sequence goes on along the minus strand of OX377611.1, from coordinate 44,523,620 downwards.
GTATTTGTTCAAGTTTTACCCAATTCTAGTGATACTTTAATCCTACTTTGACAACATTAAAAACAAATTGGCAACAGTGTTTCTTAGTTAAAGCCACATGTAATTTAAGTTGAAAAACTGTGTAGCGTGTGTGTGTGTGTGTAAAAACACAAGGTGCTGAAAAGACATTTACCAAACAAAGATTTCTCCTTGTAAAAAAGACATGTTTATGTGACTAAAAGCCATAATATTTAATGGCTTTTCATGCGTTAACAACAAGTATAATGAAAATTAAATCTTAACGTTGAACGAAAAAAAAAAATTATACCAACCAAATACCATAACAAAAAAAAAAAAAAAAAAAAAAAAAATACACCAGTAGCTAGATTTTCAAGATTAAAAAGAAAAATAAAAAAATTTGTGATAATAAATTTTATTATAATGGTCAATAAGGCCATATTGTCACCCAACTCTACGTCCTATAAGTTTACTGAGCAATATTAAGGCCTTGAGTAAAACCAATTATCTTGTGCAATAAGAGCTCTTCTATTTCTTTGGGAGTCAAGAAAAATTCTTATCCCACGAGGCCATAAAACCGGAGAGTCACAAAACATATATTCTGAAATTCGAGGGTGCAAGCCTCAGAATTTTTATTGACTGATATTAAGCTACTAAATACTTTTTCCTTCTGCTTAAATTATTTTTATTTATTTAAGCTATATGTAGGTCTTCTGATACACAAACTTACTTTATCTTATTTAATTAATATTTAAAACTTAAAAATTGTCAAACAACTGCTGCTTGTGCAGAAAAAAAATTATGCTCAAACATTTTACTTTTAAAAAATTGTCGTATCCCAGAAAAAATTATGTTATATTAAACTTTTTTTTTAATTTTGATTGAATTTATATGTACGTGGCATCTTTTTTTCTGGCAAAAAACATTATCATATTGATGTAACAGTTAATTGATTCAATTCACATTTTAGCCTTAATAAATTATTAAATGGTTAAATTTTTTTTTCTCTTCAAGAGTCTTATAATTTGAAAAACCATGCTTTTACAGAAAAGCCATTTAAAGGTTGTAGTTTGCTAGCACTCTTATGGGATGTTTTTTAATATATTCTTTTTAAAAGGCAAATGTTTACAAAATTTGTACAGAATATAAGTACACTGAGAGACTAGTTCATAATATTTTATCCAATTACGTCACTGAAGAATGAATATTTCATTGGTTTGATTGGACAACTAATGATTTTTTTAACAGATTAATAAGTAAAATTCTTTCAGAGTAAGATATTAAGAAAAAAAGTTTATTTATTAAATAAAATAATGGCAATTTTTGAGCTATGACACTATTCAATGTTTATTTAAAAAAAATAACTTTAGGAAATGCAATACAACCGATTGCTAAAGTGTTACAGATTGTCAAATATTAGTCCGAACCAACACCACTGGTGGCAAGCTTTATAAGTTGAAGTGTTTCATCTGCATATTGGTGGCTCACGAGAAAATAAGGCTTAGTGCAGGTAATTTTAGTTATAAAATAATTTGAAAAATGATTAATTATTGCGCAGTAATATATTTTAATGCTAAAAAAAATGTGAATTATCACGAAGCATTTAAATTTCTTAAGCACAAGAAACTCAAACAACAAGCTGCTTACTCAACTGAAATAAAAATACAAAAGAATTTTTTTTAGTCCCTCTCTCCTTCTCTTTCGATTTAGGAGGCATAGGTGTCATGCGTTTTTATTTATAGCAGAACGAGTTTAGTAAAACAAAAATTGTTTTTAAGACTTCTAGACAACGATGTTGCTAAAAGAAATAAGCGAATGAGGAAAAAGAAAACATATTAATAAAAAAAAATTAAAAAAAAAAAACTGCAACTCTAGCTTAAGTATTACAAATATAAACACAAATGTCTGTACTCAGATGCGAAAATAGACATGACATGTCTTATATTAGTTTTACGCATGATTTCACCATAAAAAAAAATTACTGACATAACAACTGCAAATATTTATTGCGTTAAAATTTACACTGATACCTCCACTGACATTTTTAATGTGATATAAATTGAAATTAATTAAAAGTTAAAAATAAAAACGTTGAAATGCTGCTATTGGAACTGAATAAATTTTAAAAATAATCTACAAGCTCTACAACAACTTTTTTTTTTAAACACTAAAATTTTTATTTTCATTTGGTTTTCAAACGATTTCATTATTTAGACGGAGTTACTTATGTGGTAGGGTATTAATGGAAAATACATTCTTTGGTGTAGCAAGATATTCCTTTAAAACAAGGTTGAAGGAATGCGATTATTCTAAAGCAGGTATTGGCACATGAAAGGCAATTCGTAGCTAAAAAGAATTGCAAAGAATTTTTTTAATTATCTGGGTCTACACAGAAAAAAACTTCGGTTGTGAAAACTGAATTTCTCACCAGTCAAAAATTCAGTTAAAATTTAGCTCAAACAACGATATTTTGAGATTTGTCACTACTAAAATATTGGAATATCAGAGAATTTAAATTTTGATTGAAGAAAAGTTCAGTTCTCATAACCGAAATGTAAGCGAAGGAAAAAAACGAAGAGAGCACAGGAATCACTAACTTCTAACACAGTCTTTAATCGTACTTAGGTCGAGTGTAAAATTGCTGTGTTTGAAAATAACTCCTATAGACTTTGTTAAGAGGGACAGAATATGTCGAATGAAGTGATATGCAGTGAAAAGACACTGAACGCATTTTCTAAGTAAGGTAAGCAGGAAACACAGGTAAGTTAAATCCCTTAAAAGAGCAGATCCATAATATTTAAAACAAACTTGATCAAAACTGAAAAAATCCAGGCATAGATGTAATGTGATTTACAAACATACGAGTACATCCATAGACATTCATTATCTCTTTTCTTTTGTTGTGTTTCTGAATTTTTTTTTTTTTTGTTGTGACACACTGTTCACTTACTTACTTTTCTTTGTTGAAATCGTTGTGCGTGTAGGATTTCTTTTTTCTACTTTGGCTTCTGTTTTACTTTTGATTAGTTTGCTGGAAGAAAAAACTTACTAAATAAAGTTCAATAAAAGAAATAAAATCAATGTTCATGTGAAATGAAGAACCACTTTCACAAGATAAATAGTTATCATCAAAGAAACTATATAAAATAGAAATTTAAAATTAATGTTTGTGTAACAGGAGATGACGTTCAAACAATTAGATTCCACATAAAGGGGCTACGTTAAATAGATATTTCCCTCTTCACACAAAAATAAATCTTTCGGTAAATTCCTTTAGCTTTTCTCGATTTAATCACTTTAAAGACCATTTGTAGCAAATAATGAATACAGTATTCAACAACTTGTTGAGGGGCAAAAGCACGCCCTTTCTCAGATGTCATCAACAATAAAATTTTTAAGGGATTTTCTTGTATTCACTTGTAAATCATTAAATGATTTTTATTTGCTTGTGCACGAGTGTGTGTTGAAAATTTTTAAACAACAAGTGACACCTCTTAAAAACATGTTGTTTTTGTTATTTATTGCCTTGTGTATACTAGAAATTAACCTGCTCCTTGCTACTCAAGAAAAATTAACAAGAATATGTTGTGGATGATGATGATGATGATGAGATATGATTTTAATTCCAATGATGATAATGATATTAAATAATGGTGCACTTAAGTTTCCAATTCAAAATTCATTCCGACATCTGTTTCATTTTAAATTCATGCACTAGTTTCTCTTCCCTTTCCTCGTTCTGTTTTTTTTTTTAACATCGTGCGTTGCATTCCCCATTTAATTGACTCTATGCGCACACATGCTTAAGTTCCTGTGATTGACAATGCCTTACAATGTTGCCATAATTGAGGAGTAATATCAGGGAAATGGTTTTTAAAGTTTTTTTTTTTAATTTTTAATTTTTTACACTTGTTAAACAAAGTTTTTAAAATAAAAAAAAAAATATTTTTGCTATTTTGCAAGCTGTGAAAAAATAATTCCATCAAATTAACTTTAGTAGATTTTTTTTTTTTTTAAATTTTGCAGTCTCTTTGATGATTTCCAATATTCCTTTCCACAAAATTTAAAACTTTTAGTTATCTGGCAGCTATGAGTTCCAGTTTTGTAAAGGAATTTTATTTAAGAACATGTTTTAGTTGTAGCAAGATTGTTTGTACTTGTACGAGTATAATGTCTGTACGGATGTGTGTGCATGTGTGTTAGCATGAGTGCGTATGTTTGAACATCTTTTTAGTTCCGTTTGTTGCAGACAATTTAATTTCAATGTCATAAAATGATTTTTCAAAGCACTTGAACATGAACAAGAAAAAAGATTTCGCACGTTTGAGCGAGTGTATGAATTGTGTCCATCTGTATGCCTGTCTGTTTATTATGTTTGTTCTTCTTGTTAGAGTGCTGTGCTTTCTTTTCTTGCTGCAAACGGCTGCAATTCAAATTGTTGAAACAAGTGTTCTTTATGATGTTTGTTTTTAAACTGACCTCATTGTATATATTTACATGCATCCACAACTAAAATAACAAGCACTGCTGAAATAATTAGAAAAAAATTATTTAATATTTTTTTTAAGTAAAAGTTTTTATACAGAAGCTTTTCATCTGCCGTGTCTTGATGATGAATTTGTTCAGGGTTTTGTTGAAACATTTAAAACGTATTTATTTCATTTCTTTCACACCTTTAAGTCTTGTAAACCATGTGACATTTGTAATTTCTGACCTTTTTGATGTACGAGTATGTATTCATTTTTGTGACTGTTTATTTACATCAATCAAAACAGAAGATCATCATGATCTTCAACAAACGAAATAAGCAAAAATAAAAAAATAAAAATAATTTAATGGCATTCGAAAATATCAAATGTTATTTTTCTATGTTTGCTTATGAGGCTTTAATGACTAAACTTTAGTTTTATTAAAAAAAGTATGATTCACATAAAGCTACACATATACAGGTAGAAATTATAATTAAATATGATTCAATTTTTAATTATTTTTAAAGCGACTACTCACTTTTGTTTTAAGGAAATTTATTTGCTCTTATAGTGTTTTCTCACTGAGTGGATTTCACATAAATGCAGTTTTAACGTTAAATCCAACTCATAAATTCTGTATTTACTATACAAAGTGACTTTGATAAATCCACATTAAATGCTTTTTTTGGAATAGAATTTAAGTTGGACTTATAAAATAAAACACTGAAAATATGTTTTTATTTACCATTTTGGTTGGCGTCTCTGATAGTAATGCTGTATTTAATAGAATGCGTTTTTTTAATAATTAAAATGCTATTTTTAAACAGATTTTTCTAAAAATTGGTACGTACGCTTCTTAAGGATACCTACTCACTCAATAAAGGACCGGACCAGCTGATTACAAAAATAAAAATAATTTCAAATATTTTCTAAGGAAAATGTTTTCAACGGCGATGGCAATAAAAGAATTTTAAACAAAACTAAGTTTTAGAACGAAAGACAAAGAAAATACATATGTATGTGTCTCGTATTTTTATGGGAAATTTATTTTATTTTGTACAAATTGATTCGACCCACTTTATGATAAATCTTAAATTTATTAAATTTACAGCAATTAATGTTAAATTCAGAATTTAACTTTCAGTGTGGAAACGTTATTAGATTTGTTTAGATAGTAAAAAATATGCTGCGGGAAATTTTTCATCAGCCTCTTTTTAAACTGACATTAAAACTTTCGAAAAAACAAAGAAACTAAATACTAACATTTTAATGGGAATAAAATCAGTATTTATCATGATTTATAGCTGTATTTTGTAACAAAGTCATATAAATTTATTCTGAATAAAAAACTTGATAAAAACTTGAAAAACTGATTATTTTTAGAGTTACGCGATTACAGCGCATCGGAAACAAATAGTAGTTACTTAATGTTTTTCGCTCTCGCAATATAGAATTGGCATTGTTAAATCAAAATACTAAATATAATATGCATAAAAAAACTTAATCTATTGTTGAAATTGAAAGAAACTTTTACCTACTTTTGAGCTTTCGTCACAGTTGTATATCTAGAGAATGTTAGCACTTTTGCAGAAATGTTCAATTTCTTTTTATTTCCTAAATAAACGAGAATTTTACACAATATTTTATAATCATAATTGATTTATATGATACAATAAATAAATAAAAATATATTATTATTTTTAATAATTTTAAGAAAATTATACTGTGAAACCATAGAGATTTGACTTTTTTTTTCATGGGTAGAAGTACTAAAATATGCAAATGTGCGTCTGTACATATCAAATATTACAAGTGTTTGGGGCTATAATTAGCACTCGTGTAATGGATAAGAATTGAAACATTTGAAGATAATAAAATTGTTAAAATGTGCAATTGAAGGCATTTTTTATTTATGTATGTATACGGCAGTTGCTGCCGTATCAGTTTCGCTGCTTGCTTAAGCAAATGACATTTGACTAAACTTTTTGTTAAGTCTATACGGCGTAGAAAGTCGTCCGTATTCCGGTTGAAGATTGTACGGCGCGGCGCCACTTGTGGTTGTACGATCATAACGAAACTTCTTAACCATTGAAATTGATTTTCTTGGTTTCAGTGATTCACCTTTTCCATTTTTTTGCTTTTAATGACTGCTAAATACAAACTAATTGATGCAGCTTGCTCAAAATTGTGCAAACAGTTTATTTAAAAATTGTGTTGCATTTAAAGTTACTGTGTCAGGCAAATTGAAAAAGTAACGAAGTTTCTGATTATTGAAAGTTAAAAAAATGTATAACTAGTATCATAGTTTAATTGAAGTCAGAGCTTTAATTTATTTTCCGCTTTCTTATTACAACTTCTGTAACTTCTGTTTCTTTTTTGTGATCGTACCTTACAAATAAAAAAATTTTGTGAAAGACGTTGCAAAGAACACGTTTTTTTCTTGTTATTTTCGTTTGTTATTTTATAAACTTGATATCTTTACGTTTGTGAGAATTTATGACGATGAAAAGAAGGGAAAAATTTTGTTTATTAAAAACAATATTTTATGTTTTAAAAAATATTCAATTTTAAATTCAAATTAAATTGTTTGAATTTAAAAACTTTTAATGTAAACAAGAGAGCTATCGTTTAAAATTTTTTATTTATTTCAATGTTTGTAAATTCCAACAACATAAATTGAATTTTCTTTAAAAAAATAAATAAAAGAAAATAATCAAGACAATAATTTAATAAACACAAACAACTCTTTGTAGAATATTTTAAAATTCAATTAAAAAATGTATAAAAAAAGAAAAATATATCTGTGCTATTAAATCGACTGCAGAAAAAATTTACTTGTTGCCGCAATTAACTCAATAACTTTATTATTATGGTTTAGGAACAATATATTCCACAGTTATCGAGATAGTAATAAAAACAATAACGTTTGCTAGAGTTGAAAAAATTCTATAAGAAAAACTACTTCTAAAGTTGTAGTCCTTTAAAATTACTTAATAAGACAAAACCAATTTTTCTTTGTAGACTCAGATATATATAGGGTCCGCCAATTAACTTTTTTTTTTTGAAAATACTATAAAAACATCGAGTTTAGCTTCGGCTGTGTGGCACGTCCTGTTGAAACCAAATGTTGCCAATATCCTCCTCTTCAATTTTTGTGAACAAAAATTCGTTCAACATGGCCCGATAACGTCATTGACTGTAACGGCCACTCCTTGCTCATTTTCGAAGAAAAATGGCCCAATTATGCCTCTGGACCAAAATCCGCACCAAACAGTGACTCGTTTTGGGTGCGTCGGCTTTTCAATGTATGCGTGCGGGTTTTCTGTGCCCCAAATGCGACAATTTTGCTTGTTTACATACCCGCCAAGATCAAAATGAGCTTCATCTGAAAAGATGATTTTTTTTTTGGCAAAATCGGCATCTTCTGTAAGTCAATCGCAGGCCCACTTAGCGGAGCGAATACACAACCATATTCTTTCAGCGGAAGGATAAAACTAATTATCTGTCAAATCAGACATGAGCTAAGTGTTACCATTCACGAAATAAGCACTAGTTGAAAAAAAAGTTCGATGGCGGACCCTTTATAATGTGTAGTATTATTGAGCAGCCACGGAAAGCAAAATTGAATGGAAAGATATATCGATCGAGATGCAAAATGCAATTATTCGTTTCTGCAGAATAATCTTTTCATTGTGAATTGTGGCATTTAATTGTGAATTTTGCATTTCGAATTGTATCAGCTGCTAGCAATAAAAATTTTGCGTTTTTTAATATAAAAAATTTTAAATAAACAAAATTAAAAATATACTACTTTTTTTAGCAAAATTTTTTTAATTCATCTTGCATTCCGTTTACTTTATTTTATTTCCGCTTGCATTCCCTGACAAATTGTATGTGTCACCAACATGGAGGAAAATATTTATATTATGAAACCAATAATATGACACAAAACTGGTATGGTAAGCCAGAGAGATGCCAAAGAGTGTGAGAGGGAGAAGACAAATTATTAATATTACACTGGGACCAAATCATGGCACTTGACTTGCAGTGCAACAACGTCATATATTTCTAAACGCAACTGTTCAAAATTTTAATGTATTTATAGCGTCATTTAAAATGACGCTATAATAAATTTATTTTATTTATTGTTTCCATACACAACAAGACTAGGTATTTTTTGTGTACATCAATTTTCCAAATACAAAGGAAAATTTTTATTGAATATAAAATTTAAATTAAATATAAAATTTGTAAATTAAAATAATGTTAAAATTTAATAATTTAAAACGAATACCATTTATGAAAAATGGCAACTCTGATGTAAGGCGGTAGTTATAATAAGTTGATACATGGGCACGCCTTTTAAGTTATTATAAAGCACTTGCAGTTTTGTTTTGCTCAAGTAGTCACAATAACCACACAATTCACAACCATATGTTAGGCTTGACAGTAGATATGCTTTGGCCAGCAATGTTCTCAATCTTGGAGGCGTAAAATATTGTACAGACCATAATATTCTCAACTTAAAGTATACTTGTGAAATTATTATAATTGTGTGATTAGCCCAAGTTAGATTTCTGTTAAATATTATACCTAGATTTTTTGCCATTGCTACGTTAATTTTTTCAGCCTTTATCATGACATCTTCTGAAATAGGACTTACAGACTTTTTATGAATCATCAGGCATTTAGATTTCATGGGATTTAAACACAGTCGGTTTGCAGATGCCCACTGATGAACACTATCGCAATCATAGTTTAGTTTTCCAACACTCTCTGCAATTGACTGGAATGAGTTGGAAATGTACATCGTCTGCAAACATATGAACATTGCAGTCAGATAATTGTTTGGGCAAGCCATTGATATACATTGTAAAAAGCAATGATCCTAAGACCGATCACTGCCGTACCCCTTTAGTCAATGTTATGGGATTATATCGTTTATATACACTGTCTGTAGACGATCAGTAAGATATGAGTTTTGCGGCTGTCATTGAAAATTTAAAAATAGATTTCAGCTGGGTATTGTACGACTCACTGTATCAAATGCTTTTGAGTGGTCAAGAAACACCAAATATGTAATTTTTCCTTCATCGAAATTAGATACGTCTGATATTTTCTGAAACATCATGATTAGGACGAAAACCTGATTGCTTTACTGTCATCAATCAATCAATTCTCATGAATATGATGATGTAGAATTTTTTTCAACGCTTTTAACAGGAAACTCAATATTGCTATTGGCCGATACTCAGATGGAAAGTACTGGTGGTAATAATTGTATTAAATAAGTAAGTTTTATAAGGTAGTAATAGGGGTAAAATCATTTTTATGAATTCAGAATGTATGTTATCAATTCCAACTGCATTAGACTTAATTTGTGAAAAACTGTAAAAGACTTCAAGTTGTGAAACACAAGTAAATTGAAACATATTCAGATCCTGGGTGTTTATAGTACTGTAACTTGGTATACCGTCAGTTTTTACAATAGGGAAAAACATAAGTCACAGCTGCCACTTGAACAAAACGAAAATGACACTAAATTTAAAAAGTGCACTCTTACTGAGATTCATCTATATACACAATAGACGTATTCAAATTTGAAAAAATAGTTTTCTTATTTATTTTTAAGGATCTAAACTATCAGAATTAGATTAATCTGCTATCAACTGTTCTCTTGTAAGAGTCAAGCATCGAAAACAAGCTATAAATTTGTAGTTTTGCGTAGTAAAAGTAAATTTTGCTGGATTGTCTATGAATTGTAATTTGCATTTGCAGTGTTACCACAAAACGTGCATTAAATTTTCAAAAGGCCTAATAGGTATCTTTTTGTAGTTTTTGGGTACTTATTTTTTTTTTTTTTTTTTTGTTTTTGGCTTTTTCTTGTGCTAACAGTTGACATATTCAAACAAAATGTACGAGAATGTTAGTGTATGTTAGTTGATTGCAACTTTTGTCTGGATGTTTGCACATAGTTTGCCTTTAATGACATTTCCAAAAACATTCATGGCTGTTTTCAACACTGTGCTAAAAACTCATCAACAAGAATATCGATCGCATAAAAAAACGTTTAATTTTGTAATATTTTTTTTTTGTTTTTAAGTTCGTTTAGCAATTTTTTTCACTTTATGTTTTTATTTTTTGCCAAGCTATTCTTTTATCAATATATTTGTTGTTGTTGTATAAAGTTCTTTTTTTTATTATTTATCTATATATACTCGTATGTATGTGTGGGTATAAAAATTAAAATTCTGTGAGTCGTTATTTTTATGTGCCATTAGCAAAAATGAAGCTACAGCATCAGTAGTTTTCTTTCTGCCTTAGTGGCAGAGCAGAGCAGTAAACGAAAATAAATATAAAAATCATCATTATGATTTTTATCATTAGCTACTACAACAGCATCATAAACATCATTTGTAACATTTACGAGTGCACTCGAGTAACATGAGTCATACTCATGTTCACATGCATAGATTTTCAACGAATTAGTGGTTGCTAATGTACATGAGTATGTGAGTTTAATGCAAAAGTGATTGTGTTTCCTTTAGTTTTATGTCAAGTAAGTAGGTATTTGTAACCTGCACTGCCACTTTTCAGTCGCTCCCTTATATTTTTTGGTGCTTTTCATTTTTCTATCGTAGCATTTTAGTAGCTGTTGCTGCTCTCTTCTGCCAAAATATTTGTTTGTTTTGTTGTTTTTTTTAGCAATTTTTATTTGTTATTTCTAAACTATCGTGCACATTAAAAATCACATTTATGACATTTATTCAAGTGTAATGGCATATGAGCATGTTTATGCCTGAGTGTGCTTTGACGTATTTGTGGTGAGTTGGAGACTGCGTCCGATTGTATACTGATGCTTTTGTAAGAGAGTAGGCATACAATCTGTTAAGTATTTCAAATAAGTGACCATTAAGTAATTAAAATTATATATTATTATCAACATTTTATTTAAAGCTACAGAGACACTAATTTTTTTTACATTAAATTTAGCAAGTTTCTAAACATTTTAATTTGTTACAAACTTTCCTTGCAAAACGAACACAAAACCTAAAAAATAAAGGCACCAGGAAAAATGCTTTTGTAACCTCATGTTTGTTATTTGACTCCAGGGGTGGAAAAGTCAAAGTAATAGAAAAATCTAAAAATTAATTTACTCACTATCAAGCTTTATTGTTGGATTTTTTAAAAACAGCATGTGGTGTCCACATGTATGACATATAAATTTTTTTTTTTTTTTTTTTTTTTTTGTAGGACTAGCAGTCAGGGGATGGCCCCTACTCATGCAATGCATTGTGATGGAACTAGGAAAATAGGTTGTGGGAAGGAGGATAGAGTTAGTAGTGTGTATGAACATTCGATTTGAATTTTCCCAAATTGTAGGATTTAGGAAAGACGGCAGCAGGAAGTTTATACGAACTGCACGGCTAAAAAAAGAACTCTGTCTGTAATGCGTAGTGCCTTTCAAATTTTTCGAAGATAGCAGTTTTTCATATATCAATGTTGAAACTTGTAGAGGTTTTGCAAGACATTTCCTGAATTTTTTTTTTTTTTTTTGCTTAGTGTGGCCGGTTTTTATGTAAATGAACCATACGATAATTCAAAATTGTGTATCATAGGCCAAATTTTACTTATAAAAAAGATTTTAAACACTCTTAAATAATGTTTAGTAACTGTCACTATCACTATCTAAATACGATCTATCAAAAATAACATGAGTGTAGAGTACCTATTGTACGTAATTGTTACAGATTTTGTCAAAGGCCTAATTCTATCATTCGTAATCGAAATTGCTTATGTATCGAATAAAATTTCAATAGAGCGAAATTGGCTAATTCTGATACTCGAAACGAAACGAATCGAATTAAAGCTCAAGTATTTAGAAAGAAAAACATACAAAAAATACTTAAAAAATTTTTTATATGAACAGAAATTTGAAAATCAATCTGAAAAAAGCTTACACATTAAAAATGCGTGCTTCTGTTTTTTTTTTTAATTATCCTCTTTTGCTTGAACAAAAATGTAAATTATAATAACATTTGAAAAAAAAGGGTGTTGCAGTAAAAACGAATTTTTTAAATTTATTATAAAAACACGTATTTTTTTTAGTTGTGACTTTTTTTAGATTGTAAATAAGAACTATTCTGATTAAGTAAGAAACAAAATATCCACTCCAGTTCTATGGGCAATGGAGCAAAGTGAAGTTCAAGCCTATTTTTCAAAAGAAAAAAATTTTTTTCTTCATCTGAATGGCTTCATGAATACAAAATATTGTCAAATTGTTAGAAAATAATCATTCAATCCATACAAATTCATGAAAATGAGACCGAAATAATAATGAATTTAAACGACAGGATAACGTAGTTTTTGTAACTTCAGCAGGAAGGCATGGATCTTGACGATATGTGGTTTCAGCATTTCAGCAAGACGGCGCAACCTGTCACACAGTCCGTGAAAAAATTGATTTATTGCAGTATGAAATTAAAAAGTGCACTCTTAATGCGACACCCTTTATCCCTATTTTAAGTTTTCCTATTTAAGTAAACTTACGTTTTGTTTTTACTCAGTTGTTTGCATAGAAAAATTGGTTTTTGGTTTCATATAAAATTTACTCACTATGGAATACATTCATTACAAATTTCGATACAAGATATTAGAAAACTGGTCATATAATCTCAAATGTTTAAAAGACTCTAACGTTTCACTGCTTTACGACTGACGGAATTACTCCCAAGACTTTCAAGTTACAATATCTTACGATTGTGTAAGAGAGTGAATAGCAGCCTAAATAAATTACGGTTGTTTAAATTTTTGCATAAACATACGAGTACATATATTTTACACCCTGGTACCGCTACCCTATGCAATCCTGACTACGAAAATCTTAAGGGTAATATGGAGACACTGGTAGCATAAATTCATTAGCAACTTTTACAACTTCTTTCTAAAAACGGACCACATTAAAGAACTAAGCTGAGCCCCTATGTAGTCTAATGTGGGGAAAAAATATCTATGTGTGTGAAGTAATGGCATTATGCTTTGGTAGATATAATGCCGCAGTTGCGGAAAGCTTAAACACAAGCGGAATGAATAATTGCAAAATTTTTTTTTACTACAAAACTTGGTTTCCGCAATCACGAAACGGATTAAATAATTATATCAATTTTTCCACTCTTAGCGTCTTCAATAAACATATTTAGTTTGATCTAGTAAATTTTGGCAACTTTTCAAAGTGCCAGCGTATCTATTGTTATGTGAATGTGTGATTTATTGTTTATTTCTATATGCATTGAATGTTACAAATTGTGGTTGTTATTTCTCATTTATTAGAAGTTATATTTGCAGTCACAGTCACAGTCATAGTCTGTCTCATGCTGCATCATTAACACTACGTTTGGTTGTTATTCTCGACTAATGTTTATGTTTTTCTTGTATCCTTGGTGTGTGTACGTATTAGTGTGGTTTATTGTGCAAGCCCAATGGCACGGTTTGGAAAGCGAAATAACAATAACAGCATTAATACCGTAAAAAACAGTTCTCAGTCAACACAACTCAGCTTAGCTTGCTTGGTTTTCCTTTTTTGTTATTTTTATACCCTTCACAAAAAGTTATATCCTTTTAACATATGTATAGAGGTTTGTCATTTCGGGTGTAATTTCTACACCGTACATTGTGGATGTTGAAATCAACTTTCTGAAGTCCCTAGCAGACCTACAGAAAAGTTTATTGCACCAATTTATTAAAAATTCTAATCTTTAGGCTACTATTTAAATTCAGCTCAATCGACCAATAAATGGCTGAGCTAGAAGTTCTGAACTACCTTTATTTTTTTTTTTACATTTCTAATGCCATTTTTGAGTAATGCATCTAAACTAAATACAAAGCGGACAAAAAGTTGTGTATTTGATTTAAATATTTAACTAAAAAATGTTTGCAAACATTTTAAATAAAATTTTATTAAATTTATTTCCATTCCTATTTGATATCTTTTTCAAATTGAATACAGAAATTTATTATTTAATAAAATAAGGATGCCACAACAGATTTTTTGGTAAGCTGATATGAATTATTTATTTTAAAAATAACCAAAAAATTAATATTCAAAGAAAATTACTTTAAAAAATATTTGCTATTTCATTAAAACTCATAATTTATTTTATTAAATTTTTTTTTTTTGTTAAATACTTAAGAAAAATTTGCAAAATTAAGAATTTGAATATTTTGCGACTACAGTGAAGGGTATGTTAGACTCGGCACAGCCGAATTTAACTTGTTTTATTTATTTTCATTTTTAGTTTTCATTTATATCTTTTTTTATTGTTTCTGATACAAAATTTTTATTTTCCTCTAGCGATTATTCTGTCTATTGCGTGCCACTATGTGTGTGATAACCAAATTTATCATAATGATTTCATGATGGAAATCACCAACCACATTGTCACTCTAATAAAATATCATGCATTTATTATTATTGTTTATTTTCTCTTTAATTAAAACAAACAGTTTTGCATTTAACAACTAAATTGATAAGCAAAAATATATTATGTACGTTTTAAAGGGCTGCACAAGCATACTTGAAAGCCACACATCACTACAAACATATTTAATATTTTATAATAAAAAGTGCTTGTAGGCCATTTCAAGTATGCTTTTGCAGCCCTTTAGTACGTACGTGCATGTATCCTATCAATACAAATTAAAATATGGGCTTGGTAATATTGCAGTGACTTTAACATGTTAAAAACTATAAATTTTTTTTTTTGTTTTTTAAACTGAAATTTAAAATAATACATTATCATACAAACAATAGTGATTGATTGAAAAATGAATACAACTGACTAATTCCTTTTTTTCTATCTTTAATATTTTACAAATTGAACACATTTTTTACATCTATTAGAATTCTTTAATGAATAAACGGTTCTTGTAATTAAAGTTTAAGTGAATTTAATTGATTTTATAGTATTTAAAATAACTATACTGATTAAAAAGGGCTAAAAAATACTACAGTTGGTAAGCACTGTTTTTCGGTTCTTGGTATTCGTATAATAAAGGTGGCTCATACGACATTAAATATAAAAAAAAATTTATTTGGTATTCAAAAGTTTAATCTTTATTTGTGTTAATACCAAATTACGTTCGGTTTTTTTATTTATTTATAATTGTACTAATGATATTCTCATGACTTATTGTTTATTCAGCACAATAAGTATCAGACGGGACCATTCCATCAGACGCTCCTCAGTAGATTACTTTCAACAACTCTTGGCAAACATTACAACCTTTAAGCCTTTATAAAAACTATTAAGTAAATAAGAAGTTCCAAATGTTGAAACAAAAAACTCAGTAAGCATTGAAATGAAAAACAATTTTCCCAACCAACATTTTAATAACTATTTAACAAAAAATTTTTTTTCTTTTCTCTTTTCTATACAAAAGAATTATAAATGAAGTAATTCTAAAGTGCCGAAACGACTAACCTTTGTTTTCTAGGCGCTGATATAAGCGAAAATTGATTTTGGGGCTAGACGAAGATTACAAATCGAATTGCATTTATTGTTACCAATTAATATGAGTCTTCCTTTCAATGACGCTCTGCCTTGTTCTGTGTATGACGCCAAGCATGATCAAGCTAAAGTCCACAAGCATTTTTGGACTTTAACTTCATTTTGTTATATTACAAACATATGCTAACTTAGTAGTTTTACTTATGTAATTAATATTTACTGAATTTTATGTCACTTACTTAACCAATCCTTGCAAGGCAGAAATTGTTGGACTATGTGGATAGTTTTAATTAAAATGGAGTAGTTCAAAAAATGATTTAAACATCGCAGCAAGATGGAAAAGTGTGCCTCGATGTCAAGCAAACATTCATATGAATTTATAGAATAAAAATTAATGGCAATTCTCAAAACCTTGGGAATCACTATTGCGGACTAACATGCAATCGTAGAGCATACCTTACAAAGCACTGGCACTCAGTAAGGGTGACTTCGGACTCGTAAAGGGAGTCAACCTCAGCCAATGCAGGCTTTGTAGCTTTCAAAACGAAACCTCACAATGTGCTATTACAGGACCTTAGGGTTTCGATGGCAATATTCCTAAAGTACTTTTTGTAAGTTATTTTTTACGAAAAAAGCTATTTTAACTGAGGCCTAATTTAAAAGATGAAAAAAGTGATCTATCGGGTAATAGCATGGAATAGTTTTAAGAGTTTTTAAATTACTCTGCTGGAGTATATTATCGATCATACTTGCATGTTTTTACAATGTATTGTAGTTATTTATTTATTGCATGTATTTATTATTAATTGTTGCACAAGAAGACTAAATCTTACAATTATAGTGCAGGAGTTTTAAAAAGTGTACAATGAAAGTTTCACCACCTTCTTAAGTGAGTTTTACTGGAAATGTGTTTTGTAATTGTGTAACATAATGCAGTATTTAAAATAATATTTTTATTTGGGAAACAAGCAAGATAAAAAAATCAGACAAATTTCTTTCAGCCAAATTTAAAAAGAAAAAAAATTCGTGTTTTTTTAAATCAAATAAACAAATTTGTTAAAAATAAATCGAATGGGTTACTATTGTAATAGAATACTAAAAAAAATATGAAAAGAGAGAAAAAAGATGCACTTAAATATTAAAATCAAGTCTTAAAAAATGCACTAATGCCCTTATGGAAAACACAAAACATTAATTATTTTTCTTACCATATATTCTTAAGACATGTTGATTAAGAGTTTAAGTTCAATTACATAAATAATCGGAAAACTACATTTTAAAAATACTTTAATAAATTTCTTTTAGATCGAGTAAGCGCTTCATGTATTTTGACACTTTACAAAATTATGTTCACTAACAATGCTTACGTTTACAACATCATAAAATAATTATTCCGTAATAATTAATTAATTACAAACCGTCACAACATCTGGCAAATTTATGTTGAAATAAATAAGAAAACCAGTGTTTTTTATACAAAATTTTCTAGACGATTAGAATCCTTTCAACATTAAAAAAGCCACAAAATTAAAAAAACAAAATAGAATTTTTTTTATGAATTTAAGAAAGAAAAGAAGAAGAAAATGGTACAAATGTGTTATTTTTTTTTTGTTTGTTTATGAAATACTTTACAGGTTATTAATAGGTGATTACTTTTGAAAGTCAAAAATATAAAAATGAATACAAATTATATACAAAAATATACATTTATAATAATATAAGCAAGAATATGCAATAACAGTTTGATGCCATTTTCCTGTAAATTCTCGAATTCGGAAAAGTACTTGATCAGAATTGAGTAAAAACATACATTTTGCATGGAAATCCTAACCATATACAATTTAAAGTCTTTTTTATTCGTTTTAGTAAAATTACTTTAACTTGAATACATTTAATTTAAAAAAATATATTTAAAAAGCGATGAAATGTCTTTAGTTTTTGGCGAAATTATTATGGATATCACCGCGAAAGCCATATCTCAACCGACTTTTACCGACTTAATTACGAATGATATCAATGATTTGCAGAACATCAATTTTGGTTGTCATAACAAGTTCATTTTCTCAGTGTATTTAAATTAAATATTTATAACAAATAACTCATTATCGCTCCATTAAATTTACAATAAAAACTAAATAACACAAAATAAAATGAAAAAAAGGGAAATATAAACGAAAAGCTGTCCCAGTGTTCATTTATGCAAAAACCTATTAAAAGGAGTTAAATAAATTGTAGTAATTGAATTGAATTGTATTAATATAAATTAAGTATTTTATAGATACAACAAATAATATGTCAACATTAACAATTATGCTTGTGTCTAACTGAACTCAACTTACAACGGATTGCAGAAGTTGTATGCAATATTAATAAACGTATATACGTATGTATGTGTATATGCACAATTTAAATTTAATTAGTTCACTAATTATTTATTTGTATAGAAAACTCAGCACGATAAATAATGTATGTATGTATTTATGTATGTGTTCATGTTTTATTAATAAATAAACATATTTAAATTGTTACAAGTAATAATTTCAATTAAAAATATGTAAATAAAATCGAACTCGAATACGAAATTGCCATTTTGTATCAATTATTTCCATTTAAAACTAATCATGTGAATTGATTTTTGTGTTGTTTTTTTTTTTTTGTAACACAAAAAAAAGGTTTTTTTCTGTCATATTTATGCGTTTATATAAACAGTAATTATTTAAAAATTAAATTAAGTTCTTTTGATTTAACTAACTACATTTAAGAATTAAAAATTTTTTCCCAAAGGCTTAATTTTTTGTTCATCATCAAATGAGTTCAATTGAAATTAATGTTAATTAAATAAATTAATAAAGAAGAAATTTTGTGTATTTGCCATACGGGCATACAAGTGAAATTTTATAATTTCAACAGTGTACCCAAATACTCATACGACGTTGAATCATGTACTTCCAGTAAATGAATATTTGTGTTTCGGCGTATATCCGTCTGGTCTGGATAGGTCACAAGTTCGTAAAGCTCCCAAATAAATACAAGAAAACACTTGTTTATGCTTAATATTGAATTTCAGGTTTTTATTAAATGTTTTTATTTACACTTTAGAGTGAATTAGGTTTTAAAATATTTCCGTAGGGAAAATATATATAAAAAGATAAATGTAAAAAGAAGTGGTGTATACCAACTCGCTACCGTAGAAGAAGTAAGTAAGTATATTTAAAGTTTAACAAATTAGGTAGCCAACAACAAAAATAATAGTCCGTTAAAGTTCGTTAAGTTCTCTATTGATCTTTCACACGAAGATGGAAAAAAGGGCAAGAGACAGACAATAGAGACGGAACTTCAACGGGGATGATATCAGATAACAGGTAAATGCTTTTTGGTTATTACAAACATACTTTAAGTAAAAAGGTTATTAAAGCTAAAGATAGGTTTGTGTTGCTAATAACTTTTAACGTGAACTTCATGCATTTAAAGTTGCCATATTTTCGATTTTAGATATGGCAACCTCAGCAGCCATAGACATTGAATAATTTTTTTATTATTACACAAACAATAAAATAACAAATATTAAAATAAAATTTTAAAAGTAAAGAATTTCTTAGTTATTTGAAAAATACTCGTCAAAAGAAGGCATGCCGTTGCCATTATATATTTATAGCAACGAAAAGTAATCGGTATTCACAGCAGTGGTGCCACATAATAAATATTATAATATTTATCTTATTAAAAACTTGTAATAATGGAAAAAAGTTAGTGATCACTTTATCAGTTACTTTAACTAAAGTTAATTATATATTATGGCCCTTAAACAATTTTAAAAACATTATCGATTACAATTACAGTATAAATGTATTTTCATCTTGTGCTACTCGCATACATATTTTTTCCCTTTTTGGATAAATTTTTGAGAAATATTTTCAAGTCAATATTCTCTATTTATATTCCAACTTGTTTGGCCATTTAAAAGAACAGCAAAATAGAAATAATGAAATGAAACTTTTACTATAAAATAGCATTAAAAAAGGAATGAGTATGATAGTAAAACAATTTACCACTTTTGGACCAAAGAGAAATCTATATTTTGATACGAGTAGTAGTTTATGATTATGAAACTTAATGAAATATTTTAAAGTTTTAAAGCTCCAAAATAACATTGCCTCTCAAAGAATGATAAATATTTAAGATTCCCTATGACTGGTTTCAACACTTTTACTTTTGAATATTCCACTGCATATTCTTTACCTATGTAATTCTGTAAAGTCGATCCGATATGATTCGCGATTGCTAAAAAGAACTAGTTGGCACTGGGACTGCACTCTCCATTTAGTTGTATATCTTTGAGATACCCCAGAATCATTCTGGAGGCTGTACTGCAGCTCTATTAAACTTAGTTTGAGGGAGTGACTTTAAAGAGAATAGCAATAATATTGGCTGGAAACTAAAGGTATTATGGGAATGCGAAAACTTTCATGAATTACTTGGCTTGATGCGGTTAGAAATTCGCATTGGCATGGGATTCATGTCTAAATATTGAAGGAAATATAATGAAAATATAATGATCAGTCAAAATGACCTCTACAGGTTATATACCAAAGACGAAGAGTTGATAAAGCACATATTGTGTCACTGTAATGGTCTAATTTGGGACTGTTTTCGCTACTTTAGGCATTACCACCTACAACCGTCGGACATGGCGGACAAATCATATAAGAAAGTCTTTGAATTTTTAGAGAATACTAGATTTGAGGAGAATTTGTAACTTGGAAACTACTCTCAAGTCATAATAGGTCTATTTTGGGCGCAGTGACCAGCAGACTTGTTGCCGTTTCTCATTCTAATTATATTTCTAATTCTAATGTCTTTGAAACATGAGCCACACATACATACACACAGTAGTTAATTGGAAATTTGAAAAATAGTTTTTATTTCCTTGTAACTGTCCCGCAAAACCTTAATTTTTTTTTATCAGATAGTTAAGTTTGTATATAGAGAGAATTTGAAAAAAAGTGGGCGTAAAAAATTTTTCTTTCTGTAAATTTTTTTTTTTTTTTTTAGTAGTGCAAACACTTAAATAAAAATAAACAAGTGGGTGGATCTTGGTGTTGAGATATATAAAAAAAAGTGGTAGTAAAAATGATCTGATCACATTTTTACTTTAAAAACGTAAAATGGATTACTACAACCATTAAAAAATATTTGACGAATCGGTCCAGCCATTCTTTTGCTTTATACAAATTACAAAAAAGTGCGCCTAGTCAGTTTTGCTATGATGAACATTTAAGAAAAATTAACCAAATCGGTGCAGCCGTCCTCAAGTGATACGACATTTTATTTTTCTTTGTTTTGATTTTTTTTATTGAAGTGAGCATTCGGTGCTATCATGGAATTCAATTTTGTCGGTATTGGTTTTGAAACCCTAAAAAAAATTCCTTTGGTGTTACTGAATCCAAATTTGTCGAATTTAGGTGTCATAGAAACCAATGTTGTAAGTTTTGTTATTGGAAATAAACAGTAGCCGGTTTTCATTTGTAGCCTTGAAAATATTCATAATGATTGGGTTTTTGTGGAAAAATACCCAGATATTCTTATCTGCGAGATAAACACAGAATTCAAATCTGTACATACTGTGATTCTATCTGGATTTATTGTAGAATCTTCACTGCTAGGATCCTTCGGCTAGGAATCATATCGAAGCTACCAGCTGAAGCAATTGTGAAAAGTTAAAACACAACAAATGCCTTTTATGCTGTCAAGTACTACACGAAAAGCCTCTTTGTTTAACCAATAATAGGCTTCATATCTGCAAAAAAAAGCTTTATATAAAAATGTAAACACAGTATAAAAAATTCACAAGCGCTGTCTCCGGCAGCTTAAGTTCTTCCAATTTTTCTTGTCACTTTTTGTCAGGCTATAACAGCAGAGGTCATTTTATTTAAATAATTATTTTGCCAACACTTTTATTAATATTTTAAGAGAACACAATGTTTTTTAATAATATTTGGACGAAAATTCGAATAAAGCAAAAAAATAATACTTTTCATGATGACACCAAATGAAACCAATATAGGTTTCAAGATCCGATAAAAAGCAACAAAAAAAAACGACTTGGATTCTATGACAGCCCCGATTAACACAAAAAAATGTAAGCCAAACGAAGAGAAAAAAAATTTAGATAAAAATGCTACATTTAAAGAAATTATATTAAGCCGTATTATTATGGAACAAAAAAAATTAATTAAAAAAAAAAATTAGTTCAGCAGATAACTTTACAAAAAAAAGCTCTAACAAAAAAGAAGCTTGTGTTGCTATTTAATTGAATTTCTTTTACAAATTTGAAAGAGCATAAGATTTTTTGACAAACAGAAAACACTTAATTTACATGTGATATTGAGAATAAGACGTAAAACTTTTAAAAAAGAATCAATTTTAGCTACACTTGTAAGCGAAAAAATATTTATTGTGAGTTACACCTTAACGTCAAGTTTTTGCCCAACTTAATTTGAGCAGCGCGTTCAGATTGTTAAAGCCTTTTACGAAAATGGGGGGTTCAAATCAAAATGCATTTCGTGCACTTCGTGATTTTGTTGGTCAGAACAATCGATCAAATATGTGTACAATCAACAAAACCAAGTTTGTAGTAAATGTGAAAGACCCTGTGCATGTTCATCCAACTGCTGTCCAAGCAGTTACCATGAATGGCGTTTGCTATTGCGAGATGATATCGGACTACTTGCGGTCAGAAATTGAGGATATGGACCTGAAAGATATGTGATTCCCCGAGAAATTCAAGTCTGCGTCAATAAGCCAAGAACAATTCAAGAGCTAAAGGATAAGATAATTCGGCACATTAACAACATTAATCTGAGAGTCGTTGAAAATATGGACCATCGGTTAGAAGTATGCCACCGATATTTTATTTCACTCGTAATTACGCAATTGTCAAGAACCTTCTATTAAAATAAAAAATATTAAGATAATTCTCTGAAAGCTTTTTGTTTTATTTACAATTCGCATCGTGCTTTTTGGTTGGACAACCCTTAATTAATAAGTTCATACTAAATGGATATTCAATCATATTTCAAATGGTTTTACTTTTCCAGCTGCGTTCAATAAGAACGCAGGATTTGGCTTTTTTCCATGTTTTTCATTAGTTAACTTATATTTTAGAGGTATTCAAAATGAGTAATGAATATTAAAATAAAAATTATGACGAATTTTTCGTACGAATTTGTCAAAATATCTACATACTTTTTTCTCTTTGAACACCAGCCATATTTGGAGATTATGTGGCACGATATCGTATCAAGGATTTTAGACTTTGCGTTGCGTCATTTATAATAAAATATTCATAATTAATTAATTTTTAGTATACAAATTATCATGCAATATTCGCTAAGAGCAACCTATTATAGACCAAAGATTTTCCCAAAAGGAAATTATTTAATAAGTAAACGCGGCAAGTGGTGTTGTCATGTGAAAGATTTTCAAGCACGATAATAAGCCAGCCCACATCTTTCCACCCCCAGAATTCTAATTAAATACGCCACATCTTTCGTTTTGTTGTTTTTTTTTTTAATTTTTATTACTTTTGTTTTTCCTCTCTGTTTACAGTGTTCAACTTTGAAAGTAAAACATTCTTTAAACATGTCTTTAAATGCAAAATAAGTCAAACGAGAAAAGTTTGGTATTTTGTTTTTATTCGTGTCAGCCATTTGATGGGTATTAGAGAAGCAGGGAAGGCACACTGACTCTACTTGTAGATACAACACAAGAAGAAGAAAAAATATAAATAATATGGAAATAAATAATTTGCATACTTGATTTCTTTTTTATTGTGTAAACAAATTAGAATTGTTTGCATAAACTTTGTGCGAATTGCATAAATTAATAATCATTACGGCCGATATAAATATTTAGAACACATAAAAGAAAAACATTTTCTCGTGTGTGTGTGTGGGTTTAAGGAAATATTTTTAGAAAATGCTTTATTTAAATACAACACAAATTCTTTAATTATGATTAAGCCTGTAAATATAAATATAAGTTTAATTTCAGAGTAAAAAGTTTTTTTTATTAATTTAATTTACACTGTACTCAAAGAATACATTCTACTATGTATGGTATTAACGTTGTAGTGCATAAAATTGTAAAGTTAATTAAGTAAACACAATAATTTACAAATTAATTGCACATACACATATTTAAACACATGCGTAAAATAAGAAATACACGCGCACTTTTTATTTGGTATGCCAATTGGCCAAATTTTGTTGCACATGTGAAGTTATAGAAAAAGTTAATACGAGTGGAGTCAACTAGCGATAATTGCAAATTCAAGGTACTACAGAAACTGTTCAAGTAATGAAAAGTTCATATTTCTTCAGCAACTCTAGGAGTTGCAGCTTCCATGCCAAATTTGAATTATTTCTTAATTCAAATCACATTCACATAAGAAAAGCTAGATTTCATATTAAAGAAAGTCGGTGAGCAAGATGGGAGTATGGAAAAGCCGTTTATGTCTTTAAGAGGACTTCAAGTATAAAAGCGCTAAAAATGTGTCTTATAAAATTATTCCGATTTTAGCAACCGATATTGTTTTCATTGTCATCTTGTTAATTGTGGAATACAAAGTCTCATTATCTCTGCACCAAATATACAAAACAATTCAAATAAACTAAATCCAAGATATTTTATTTTATTTTTATTTAATTTTGTCTTCAAATTCAAATTATCATTATTATCAAATGTCGTTAAAATAATTCGAGGGGACCAAATTACATGAATTTCGCATGTTTTTGAAGTGGCCAGAGTAACAGTTGAATGTGTCGAGCGAAGTTGACTGTACATGACTAACAAGATCAGTAAGAAACACTTTGTCATGCAACAAATATTTGTTGAACATTATGGGGGTTTTACACTGTAATACAGGTCGTAAGGTTTTCATTGAATTTGGTCAGTTGCTGATACAATAAAGGTTTCTAAAAATAATGAGCTATACGACAAATTTATATTTATATTCTTGAACATATTGGGCCATAATCATAGTCAAAAAAAAGTAGGCTTTTATTAAGAGATGACTTTTGTTCATAAAAATTTTATGAATTTTCGTTTTTAAAAAGATACCGACTTTAGTGTGACAGTGATTATGGGCTATTGTTTACACAATATCAGACTTTTTTATATGATTTGAGTTTTTGAGAGCTCGTCTAAAAGATTTTGATGAAATATAGATTATATCTTGCCTACAATAATCAACAAAAACAATAATACGTACAGACAAATATTATGCATTCATTACTTTCATCAATGTTCAGAATAAAATAAAAGAAAATTTTTCATTGGTATAGAAAAAAGAATCGGAAAGTATCTTTGAACACTTAAAACTTTTACCGCGGTAACAATGACTAGAAAACTTTAGGAGCTCAACAAAGTCACAAAACTGAAAAAGTATCGAAAAAAGGAAATAAATAAAGTTATGGCCAACTGGTATATTACGTTCATTATGTAAGTTTAGTTATGTTTAGAATTCATTTACTTTGATACTTTAAATGATGTGGTTTTGTTTTTGTTTACCTCTTTCTTTTGCTCAAATAAGTTAATTTATGAATACATTTTCCAATTTAATTTTTTTTAAGAAAAAAGAAATTATTCGAAAAATATTTGTTTAGAAAGACAGACATACAATCCTCCCCCAATTACTAAATAAAATAAAAAAGTGTTTCATTCTTAAATTAACAATCTGATGATAAAAATACCATGAGCATCAATTTTACTATCTGTAAACTCGAAGTGAAATTTTATTGCCTGCCTACTCTCTCACAGAAGCTAAAGAAAATTCATTATTAATTTACAATTTAAAAACCGGCCCACTATTTCAATTAGGAGTATAGGTTGACTGGCGTTTGTAGAATTTCATTAAATAAATGACGGCCAGTAAAAAGACTAAAATTACACCATACGTGTAAAGTGTACTCTATTAAAGACTAATATTAGTCTAAAAGTAATTTAATTGTAAATTAACAAAAATTTGATTTTTTGAATAATTTGAGTAGTAAACAATGTAGAATTTATTTGCATTTCATCTCACAAATATTACATGTTGTTACCCAATCGAGCACCTTAATTTTCATACATTCAACAGTTTGCTTTTAACTACGAGTACTACATGCATATGAATGAAATGTCTTGAACTTTAGTTTCTTCATTATAAAAATATACTCACATAAAAAGAAAATTTTTTTATTTGCTGTTTATTTAATTCATACAGACTCAAAATCAAAACTATTTTACTGCCAAAGTATGGCAACTTTTAGTGCGTTTGTGCATCCAAATCATTTTGATATATTTTTTTTTTAATTTTTTAATATTAAACAATGAACGTTTATAGTTGAAAGCCGTCACTTATTCCGTGGTTTTGAAAGAGTTAATAAGAAGAAATATTGTACACAAAGTACTTAGAATTATTAAAAGAAACGCAGGTATTGTGGCACATTAAAGTAATTGCTAGAATAAAGTCATAAGAAGCAACGTACGTTTTTGGTACCAAACAAAAAGTTATGCTTGCCTAGAAAAAATTACATAAGACATATAACGACAGAGAATCACTTAAAACAGGGCATCCTTTACTAATTGCATTAGCATTAAAGTTTCTTAGTAAAGCGCACACGAAAAATGTGAGCTTAAAACTTAAATATTTGCAATTATGAAGTTAAATTCTTTTTTTTTTAAATACTGGGTCCAAATTGGCCTAATTGGCCCAATTGTGTTTAAATGGAAATTCCTGTGTAGTGAAGGATATAACACTCGGATACTGAAGTACTTGGCATACTTTTAGGATTGAAATAAATTAATTCAAAGTAAATATTTTCTGTAAGTGTTTGTTTCTTACTTGATGTACTTTCTATCACTTGCTTATTAGAAAATTATATACTCGTATCTAGTCAGTTTTATTATATATGTAGCTTCATTTTTACTATATGACTTACACAATTCATCAACATCACATGATATTTAAAATTTTAATTAAACTAAGCTTACGTGAACATGTTCTCTTTTCATTTAATTAAAAACAAAACAAGTTATTTACTTGTATAACGTTTATTTGAAAAATGCAGTATCATATGCTACTCGTAATTGAGAAATAATTTGAGTTGTTCCTTCATGTTTTTTTATGATGCCAAATATCTTTGTGAGAAATTACAGCTTCTCTTTTCCTTATACATATCAATGGGTACGCAGGTGTGTATGTGCGTGTGTATAACTTAAAAAGCATTAAATTTTATTTTTTAGTTTTTGGTGATTGTCCTTTTTTTAAATTACTTGCAGTGTCATTCTTTTCCATAACAAAAGATAAATTTTTAACATTTCCCCATTTTCTTTTTTACCTTAACAAAAATATAAGAGTAGGAGTACATGAAAAAAGGATATCATTTTCAAAGTAAAAATAAAGAAAAGCAAAACAAAAGTATATGAAATCAATTTAGA
Organism: Thelaira solivaga; assembly: GCA_947397855.1. Classification (NCBI taxonomy): domain Eukaryota; kingdom Metazoa; phylum Arthropoda; class Insecta; order Diptera; family Tachinidae; genus Thelaira; species Thelaira solivaga. The sequence goes on along the minus strand of OX377611.1, from coordinate 44,496,166 downwards.
TTTAGAATGTAGAAAAGGTATGAATAACCAGAAGATCTAAATAGTACACAGCAAATAATGATGAATCAATTAAAGAATTTTAATTGAAAAAATGATTAAATGGATTACATTTCGTTTAAAATCAGTTAAATCCAAAACAAAAAATTGACGTAGACTTTTCAGTAAAATTTATAAAAAATTTCGGTAACGTTGATGTTAAAGTCTAAGTTATTATTTTTTTTTTTTGGATAAGAAGCTTATTCATTATGATAGTCTTACAAAAACCTATCTTAGCCTATCCTACATAAATAATGCATTCATATGAAAATCTAATGAATTTCTATTTTGTGTGACAAGATCGTAACAAAAAGTGTCCTTTATATCACATTATCACACACGTTAACCTAAAACTAAAAAACTACCATTTTAATTGTGGAAACTACGAATTTCAATGCATGTGAAATGATAAAGTCCGGCAAAATGAGAAAGTTTAGCAAATATTAAAATGATTTTGATTATTTTCAATTAATTTAATCAATCAACAAAAACTGATGCATTCACTACACAAATGCGACACAGGCCTTCACACTTTTGCGCTAAAATTGTATTAAACTTGAGTGTGTATGGGCAAAATTAGCCCATTAACATCTATCAAACCCGTGGGCAGCACATGCAGTTTATAATATCAGATATCACGTTTTTTTTTTGACTTTTTTATAAAAGATAATGACATTTCTTCATTTTCTTCATTTTTTTCTTTTGTGTTTTAGCTTCATGGTTATTAATTTATAATAATTTTTGTGACAAATGTTGAATGGGAATAGAAAATCAATTAATATGATTTGGAATAAATAATTTAAGAGAGTATAGTAGAGTATAGTAGGTAGTACAGCAGAACCTAGTTAATTCGGACAGATATAGTTACACCCTTTGTCCAGATTACTGAATCGTCCGGACTACAGTTAAAAATTTTATAAACTTCATACATAATTCTAAATAATATTTTTAATTGGCCAAAAATTCAGTTAAAAAACAAAAAGAAAAATATATACTACGAAGACTTTTCATTTAACAAACTTTTACATGTTATACTAAAAGTAATTAAAAATATGCACTGTGCAAAATTAGAACTTACTTTTGTTGGAATACACATATCGTTATGCAATTTATTTGCTCTATTTTTAAATTCTTTTTAAAAGTAAAATTTCTTTTTCTGTCACTTTTCTCTATTCGGCCCATAAACTGCTCACTTGCTTTTTTATTTGAAACTTTGTTTAACATTCTCAGATTATTCTAAATAACTATGAAGGTCTTCAAAATGTTGGTTTGCAGTTACCGATTGAACTGTATCTTCATTAGAGAAATGGAAAGCGTACTTATTTATTCAGCTACTTGCCTGATAAATTTTCTAGTATAAATTATGTATAAAGTTATAAGTTTTCTGCCAAGTCGTTTATTTTCAGATGCCATGCTTACGTCTTAGCTCCACGCATGTTTCAGTAAGCTAAAATTGTTTTCGCATTGTTTTATTCTTGTTCATACTCAAATGTATTTATATTACGCCTAACGGCAAAATAACGAAAAACTATTGAATGCTAAGAAAAAAAAAAAAAAAAGCTTGTACGGACTACAGAGGTAAAATATTTAAGCTGTCCGAAAACATTGATTTGTCCGGATTACTGAATAGTCCGGACAATCGAGTGTCAGGATTATAGAGGCTGTACTGTATTTAAAAATAATTACTTTCTAATAACAACCAATCGCAAGTTTTATTTTAACATTTTTTGCTATATTGATATTTTTACACTAAAAGACAATTTGCAACTTTTCCATTTCCTTCTCAGTAATTTGACAGTAGTGTTGTATTTACTACTGTCAAATTTCGAGGAAGCTGCGTCATATAGTTTGTGTTTGGCAGATATTAAAGGCAGGCTAATTTTAACAAAAATTTAAAAAAGTGAATTTCGTGTCGTATGGCAAAAATCCATAAATTGGGCTACGAACTGCTATCCCATCCAACATATTCTCTAAATTTAACATCCTGCGACTATATTCTTTTTTAAAGCTTGAAAAACTGCCTGGGTGGTAATAGATTTGGGTCTAATGAAAAGGTCATTACAGAAACAAACGCCTATTTTGATGTCTTTGAGAAAACCTATTATTTGGAAGAAATAAAAAAAATTGGACAAATGCTGCATAAATATATTGATCGCAAAAAAGATTATATAGCAAAACAAAATACTTATTTGAAGAAAAATGTTTTTATTAAAAATGTCAAACAGCCCTCGTATGTTAAATTGTACGTTTTTCAAAATGTTATCTATTTGCCGCAAGAGCCATAGAAGCACTAAATAAAATTCATTTGTGTTCCACCAGTTTAGCCTTTTTATGGCTAGATTTAGCCTTTTTTCGTCGAAAGTTGACTATTTAGCTTCTAGTGTTTATCTATCCATTTCGCTGTTTTGTAAATAGTGTGAAAATAATGTTTTTATTTGTAATATTTCAAAAGACATACAATCATAGATTTGGGAATTTAGAATTTAACTGGCTGTTGGTATTACCATTTCATAATGCTAATGTTGAAAGAACAAGTTAAATCCAACCAATAAAATCTCATTGAAATTAAAGTGCTAAACAATAATTTTTTAAGAGACTAAAAAGTGAAAAATTATTTTAAAAAATCTCATGACAGATATATTTAGACACTATTCTATTTCTTTTCGTGATGATACATTTTGCGTTCCAGTTTCAGAATTGAAATATTTGCTTCTTATTCTGTAAATCAAATAGTTTTGAAAAACGAGAAAGTTTTAAAAGTTGATGTAGCTTTGACAAGCTTGTTTATTTGCTTTTAAAATAAATAAAATTATGTTAATGCGATTTAGAAAATATCGAAAAATTTAAAGTTGTTTTTGGAATTCAGTTTGCAAAACAGTGCCGATTACTATTTTTTACTTTTTAAGGCTATTTATAATCATGTGTGTTATAAAAAATGTTAGAAATTTTTAAGGTTCAAAAACTACAACTATCACTTCTGTGAGTGAAATAGCCTTTTCTAAATATTTTTAGATCAATTTAGCTTATTTTTTTAGCTCATGGCAACGCTGCTCTCAATATTTTAATTGAAGTGACTTAATCGCCTACAGTTGATCACTACCTTGTTTACCCTATTATATATAAATTTATTTATATTTCCATTGTTATCATAAGCATACATTCAGGTATATTTACTGCATTTACAAAAAAAAAATATTATCTTTAGGTAACAGCAAACATATCTCTCCCTTGTGAGTATTTGAAATATTCTCCTCCATTATTTGAAAAGGTAACAACCAATTTAAAGCAGCATTTTAAGGCAAAAATGTTTTTATTCTTTTCAATGGAAAGTTTAAGTTAAAACAAAAATGTGAGTTTTCAAAATCTACAGCGAGTAATTTTTACCTTTTATGGTTTTTAGTGTATAAAAATTTAAAAACTTCGCAAACATAAAAATTTTATTATAGTTAAATGAAAAAAGAAAAATATTGTTGTATAGCCCAGAAGTAGACTATAATAAATTTTAAATGTTATTAACGCCCACAATATACAGCATACTTTATGGAATAAAGCCTAACAAAAACATACACAGCTACACACCTTTTAAATGTAGGAAATTGTTTACACAACAAATGTGCAAACGACTTTTTAGTTTGTATGTCAAATCTACTGTAAACTGTAGATTTTTACGCTGATAGACCAAAAAAAACAAACTGCCTACTTCTACTGTTTTATAACAAAAATAATTATTTTTAAATTAATGTTATTTTACAGAAACTTTTTATCTTAAATTACTTTCTAGAAGACCAAGATAAATCAATAATTGTCGACTAGTGCATATTATTAATGGAATCTTAAAAACGTTTTTGACTAAGACTACATGCTTTTTTGTTCCAGAAATTGGAATGTGTGTTCAAATAACTAATGGTTACAATCTCGGTCTCCTTTCGCCATTTCTTACGTTTTTGTCTGAAATCATTGAATGTCATCTGTTCATTATTGTTGATTGATAATTGATGCCTTTAACACTTGTTTTCATTTGTAACACAAGTGTTTAATTTTAATTTTTTTATTTGACTTTTTATCACCATTTTGGGTATTCGGTAATCATTTAGTAAAATAGTCACGCTATAAAGTTTTTATTAAATATTTTATTTGATTTGTATTTGTTGTTGTTTTCTCCAACAATTGTTTAGTTGGTTAGTTAATATTTGGTGCAGTTGTTGTTGATTTATTTTAGGGTAACAAAGCTGACTGACATTAAATGGTTGAGAATATTTGAAAGAGGGTGGGTGAACTAATAAAAGTTGTACTCGAATACGTACTTATTTCACTTGCTGTAATTGAGTTTAACAGTTTTATTTTTTATTCCTTTTCACTTGTGTCTGAGCATAAGTTAAAATTCCTGCTTGGAATGAAAAAAGAAACGCAGACGTATACACACACCCTTCAAAAACAGTTTAAAGAAATCAATGTTATTATAGAGTTTTGCTTTATTTCAATTTCATGGGTTTTTCTTTGTGTTATTTTAAGTTAAACTTGGACACGGTTGATTAAATTTTGTACATTTTATAGAAATCTAGCAAAACAACAATAACCAAGCTCGTTAAGAAGTTGCAAGTATAACAAATAAAAGTGTTTGTTATATTAAAATCATCATTCATTATGATTACACAGAAATGCAAGTGCACTACAAAACGTTGTTGGTTTTATATTGTGCTTTTATAAAAGTCATTACTTTGCTGCGACGTGCAAAAACTCCCGTATTCTTTTTCTGAATACATGATTGTTTGAGTAGGTGATATTACCACAGTATTTCAAAATATGGTGTTACAAATGAGACCGATAAGGCAAAAAGTGTTGAGAAAAAATTTTTTTATATTTATTTCAAAACGAATAATTATTTACACTCGATTGACTTCCAATAATATAAAATTCTTATTGTGTTTATTAAAATTCACAACGTAAATAACACAGGCTCTCTTTTGCACGTCAAAATCTGAAATATTGTTCGCATTCAAATTTTTTGGCCATCTCTAAACGGAATTCATATAATTTTATACGTTTCAAAACCGCATAAACCAACTTGTCGAAAGTAATTCGAATGGGTTATTATTAACATAAATTACAAAAAACAATTAACACACAAAATTTTAAGACTTTTTTTATAGTAAAAAATACATGCACTTAATTTAAGTTTAAAAATAATTAATTAAAAATCTTGCCCACAGTCACTGTTTGTTTCTTTTAATTTATTTTATTTACTAGAATCTCAGTTAACGATTCAAGTGATTGCATAAAGTGAATTGAAATTATTTAATGTCCGTATTACGATACAACTTAACTCCATTTTAGTGTGGCGGCCTGACATCCTTCAATGAAAATCGCTAGATTTCATTTTGATTTTATTACCAATTACAACTCTGCATTAGTGGGTGTGTTCATAAGCCGTAACTGTTGATCTCAACTGCTACACAACTGTTGAGCGAAACAGTTACGTCTTAGAAACAGTTTGATGAATAGCTGATACATGTAAATAATTGAAAAAAAAGGAGGGGGGAGGGGAAATGATAAATAAACAACAAGAAAATAATTTAAGTCCACTAAACTAATTTATTTAACCAAAAGTATGGATAACACAGAATTTTTAATGAGTTTTTTCGTGACCGATGTTGAAGAAGCTGTTTTAAATTTAGCAGACATAACACACAACATGTTAACTTTAAGTAGCTAAAATACTTTATGATGGAAAAAATGTTACTAAATACGCAACTGTTGATTTGAGCCGAATTGCGTTTTTAAGTCGAACACTTAACAGTTGCACAACAGTTACATCTTATGAACGCATCCAGTGCTTACCATCACCAGCAGAATGGTTGCAATTTAAACTGAACTGATGTGACGTAATAGGAGCAAACGTCTACTTTGTTATTAATTAATTCGGATATCATTATAATTGTTATTTGAAAATAATTATTTCTTTGATAAGAAATTGATTTTCATTATGCTACAGATTAATTATGAAAATGAAAACATAACTGTATTATTAAATACAGTAGAAAAAGTTTTATTATTTTAGGACTTTTTTGTTTGAAGCGCAACAACAATTAAATTAAGTTAAAAATTGCAAAATTTTTAAAAAGAGAATTTATTTTAAAACCTTTTTTTAATATTTTTTTTATAATTTTCTCAATAACTCGAAAAATAATAGTGGTACAAAAAAGTTGTTCTATAAGAAAAAATTAAAGCTGTAGGGCGATTCAGTAATTTTTATTACGAATATTCGTATCGAAAAAAAACAAGTATAACGATATTTTATGGAATTCAGTATTCAGTAAAGGGCTGCACAATCATACTTGAAATAGCTTACAAGCACTTTTTAATATAAAATATTACACAAGTTTGTAGTGATGTGTGGCTTTCAAGTATGCTTGTGTAGCTCTATAGTATTCAGTAACATTTTGACAAAAATATTTGATACAACAGAAATTATTTATGTGCTGTTAACTTCGAATATTGTTGTCGGAAAGTTACTGAATACCGAATTCGATATAATATCGATATAATTAATTTGTCGATACGAATGTTAGCAATAAAAGTTACTGATTCGCACTACTAATGTAAATTAATTTTTTGTGACATATTTCGTAACAAAATCAGATACGTTGTTCAAAACAACTTCGTCAAAAATCTCATATTTTAAGAAACAAGTTTTCAAGAAAAAGCTTCTTCATAGAATAAGAAATTCAAATGACTTTTGCAGTTAGGCGATCATAGCACATCAGAAGAAAATAGTGATTATCCAAGGCTTCTTGGTTGTTGCATTAAATTGTAGTTAATTTTTTCTACTTAATTTAAATTAAGGTTAATGAAAATTTAATGCTAATAAAAACATTTCAGCTAACTTGGTGTATGGTGTGTTAGGCAATTAGTTCTTATTATACATGAAAATACTTGAGAGTTGTTGTTTGCTGTGAGTTATTTTTTCTAAGTAGAGCTTCTTTTTACGATTAATTTCCACTGCTTATCAAGCAAATTGTGTAGACATAATTATAATTTTATTTATAAGATAATTAAGATCACATTAATAATAAAATAATCAGTTGCAATAAAATAAGTACCTTAAGCAAGATTTGGGTTTTAGCTTCAATTTTATCATATTTTCACTTACCTAAAAAGAAAATAAAAAGAAATTGTTATTCATTAGTTTGAATAATGAAGGAAATATTCAAAATAATTTTACTGATATGCCTGTCTGTGTATTTTTCAAAAGAGTCAAATACCAACTTTGTAATTCACTCATTCTCTTAAGTTTGGACTGGAGCCAAATAACGCCACTCTATAGCTACCGTAGAAGTTAATTTGTTCACAATATATTATTTAAAAACTTTAAAAAATATTAACAATTTTTCCCACAAGAGTGCCGATAAATTCCACACGACAAATAGTAAAACCAAATTTTTTAGGGCAACTTTAAAGTAAAAAATATCGAAAAAAATTGTTTTTCTTGCTGTTCTAAACACAAATAAAAAGTAGCCGAATACATTTTGTTTTGAAGGTTATGAATAATAATATTCATCACGAAAATTGTTTATTTCACGTTTTCTGTTTTGTTTGTTTTTTTTTTTTTTTTTTATATTCACAATACAAATTTATATTTTATATGCATGAAGTTTTAAATTATAATTAATAATTTATTAAGCAAGTTCAGATATAAAAAAAATATTTTTTACATTTTTTCAGAACTAAAAATTTGTACGTTAATATCGCAATTATTTGTACTCGTATACGTTTTTCGCCACGCCTGCTAAGAACTACAGTGATCACTACGGCGTAAATAGACGGCCGCCATATCCGGTGGATGTAGGTAATGTTGCCCTAAGTAGCGAAAATGAGGTCATTTTGATTGATCCTCATATTAGTCAAGTGTTTCAGTACTTTGCAATGTCCAGTCAGATATCCCGTGACTATAATTCCTGACCGTGAGATCAATGAATCTATTAGCCACACCTTTTCTTACAACTTCATCTGCCTTCTCATTGTATGTACCTTTCAGTTAATTGATGCATCAAACGAAAAAAAAAATTGCATGATGGAAAAATGCGATTGGTGCTCCAAGCTTAGAATCAAACCGTTCTCTGTACGAAGTAAAGTATCATGGGACAATATTTTTTTTTTTTAATCTATTTAAATGGAACTTTTTAAGTTTTTAAATATTTTTTTTTTATCTTTCAATTACCATTTAATATAATATTAATTAACTTATTCAGAACTATGAAACTGAGATCAAACGGTTCTGAGCAAAGTGAAAAATGATAACAAGAACAAAATATTACTTTTTATATATTTCAATGATATTTTTTAGATTCAATAATATTAACAAACATTTAACTTTGAAAGTGTGAGAGTTCATAAAAGGGTCGACTTGGTGCTAAATAGGGTAGTAAATGCTAATTAATAGGTTAATGTGTATTCAATCCTTTTCTCTAAAACAAGTTTGAAAAAATCATTCGTCTTCAAATTAATTAAAATTTTTTTTTTTCGCTAAACCGAATTTACACAGTTTTTTTCGTTTCTAAAAACCGAATAAGCAAACTTGCCAAAAGTATCACGAATATTTAAAAAAAAACTGAAAGAATCAAGTAACATATTCACTCTTATCGCGAATCACAAGGCAATAAGTTCAAGGGAATAATTTGTTTATTCCCATGAACAATAATTTGGTATCGTCAATAAAATATATTTTCGAAACATATGTGGCAAGTCGAACATACTATTGTGAATTGATGTAATTTAATTGTTTACTTGTTTTATTTGTAATTTTCTTAATAAATTGTTATTATTCAATAAAATGCATATAATTTCGCTCCAATTTATGTTATTAGAAGAAATTATTGGAGAAAATAAAAAGACGGAATTTAAGAGATGCATCAAATCCATTGTGCATAGCAGAAACAATGTAAGTGAAAACATGAAGAATTGGTGGCATTATATACATATAAATAAATTCTTTACAGGTTCTAACACGATTTTCTAGTTAACAAATCAGCTTTTAAATACCTTTTAGATATATTGAACCAGTGCCCATGTTCTGTAACTCTCACTGCGAGAAACTTTTCACTGGAAACATGTAAAATGAAACAAAATACATGAAATTGAAACAAACTGCTACTTTTTCTCACTATGTTGTGTCTGTAACTTTTTTTGAGATACAGCTGTCACGTAAGCGTATTACTAGCAAATTCAAAGAAAAAGTGTGTCTATAAGAATTTTATGCGAGAAGTTCTCACTTTAAACTGTCAAAAAAACTCACAAATATAAAGTCGGTGAATTGGAATTAAAAGTTCAAATGAACGCAGCCTTCAAGACTTTACGTTAGGGGATTTATTACAAAATATTTTTATTAAAGTTTAAAAACTTAATTAAAATTCAAAAATAATTTATGTCTATGTATGCATCTGTGTGTACATGAGGATTGAAAGCTTTTTTTCTTAAATAGAAGTATTTTATAAATCTCTTTTGTTTTCTGTTGTTTCTAGTTCCTTTTTTTTCTAGTTTCTTTTTTTGCGCCTTAAGTAAAAAATATTATTTTAATTACACAAATAGATTGTTGCTATTAATGTTTTATATGTGAGAGTAATAAGGGATGCTGTCAAATCATTTCTAAGATAAAATGCGTTGAGAATTTCAAAAACAAAATGTAAAACTTACAATAATTTACATAAACGTCTGCTGACAATTTTACACGCCCATACACCCAAAAAAAAAAAAAACAACTGGAAAAACTACTTGTTTCTGGTTTAAAATTTCCTTTCTTTTATGTCTGTATGTCTGCGTGTATGTATGTCTGCGTGTATGTATGTCTGCGTGTCTGTATGTATGTAACTGTGAATGGCATGGCTGGCAATAACTTTTTTATACAGAAAGCGGTAGCAACATCAACTCTCTGTCAAACAAAAAAAGCCATAATGTCACAAAACAACAAAGAAATTTACCAAAAATGACAGGGATAAGAAGGGTGGTGACATGAAATGTATTAATTGCAAGCAAAAAAAAAAATGGTATGAAACGAAGTACTCATATATCCTTTGACAGGCAAACAAACGCACCATAATCCTTAAAATTAAAAACAAGGGGTTTTTTAATGCATAAAAAGCGCATTTACTTCATTTCTATTTCAAATTCAAACCCAATGCGGTAAGTTGTATAAAAACCATATAAAAAACATTTAAAGTCACAAATTTTAATCCTATCGGTATATGTATGTAATTTTATGTACATTTCTTTGTGAGATGATGTGAAGCAACGTGAATGAATGTGTTTGAGCTTGAGATTTAAAAAAAAAAACAAAAATTTTTAAATATTTTTACCCTCTAAATAAAGCACTAACATGTGGCTGTGTGAAAGGATGATCGAATTTATTTTTTTTTTTTTAATTTTTTACTGAGTAAATGATGAAGAAATCCGGATTGCACGTGTTAGGATAATTTTTCATTTCAGACTGAATATATCCTCAGGGTAGTTTTTATCATGATACAGACTTTCTTTCTGAAACAATAATGATATAAACAAAACGTATTAATAAGGCATGGAATGACATCATTTAATTGTGTATTACTATTGCCATCTTTAATTCCTTTTCAGTTATTTACTTTAAAAACGTTCTAACTCAAAAGTAGTGTGTTTTTAATTATCAATGCAAGCCAAATTCATCTTGTGCAATATGTCACTTTAGTTTGCTTGACGGTTCTTTATTTCAGAAAAACATTTTTTTGGTTTTACATTTAAATGATTGTTTCTATAAAAAATATATATATATTCGGGTTATGACGTTAATACAGCATTTGAGCGAGTTGTATATTAAACTATTCTGTATTTAAAGTCAAAGAAAATTTATCGCTACGTTGCAAAGTGTGGGCTAAGAAGAAATTTCATTTTTAAAACTCTTTACAGAAAATAAAATGTTAAAGAGATTTCTGTTCTTAAGCTCCATTAGCATGTTAGAGACAAAATAATAATAACAACTTAAGCATGACAATTATTTGGCAACAAATCTTTTACAATAAAATTTCAAATACATAGACATTTGTACACAACCACATGCATACTTATATTTATTTGTAGACACAGACACAGACTCAAACTCAAATAAGTAAATAACTATAACAAGTGAAAATATAATTCAAACCAAACATGCAGTGCCATTCACCATACACATAATGTTGCCAGAATTTTCAAAATTAAAACCGCTAAAAAAACACATTAAAAGAAAAATATATTTTGAAATCTCCATTTTGCTTTTACATGAGACAAATGTCCATTTCTCAAGCTTTTCTATTTTTTCCGAATATAATACTTTTTTAGAAAAATAGTAACTTGAAAATTACTTTTTTAATCAACCTTATTCCATTCGGCACCATCGACAGAAGACGTCATAACTTCTTATCGTGTAAGCAAAATCATTATTCCATTTCTTAATATTAACAAAAATCGATTTGGATTACACAGACAGACGGACATCATTAAATCAATTCTACCATATATAAGGATTCAGAATATATATATATACTTTATAGGGTGGCACATGTACCCTTTCCATTTACAGTGGTACCCTTCAACATGTGACAAGTTCTAAGATAAGCGCTTTCTTCTAAATAAAGTGACACGACATATATGAATATCATTTGTAAGCTTTTTAATATATTTGATTAAAGAGAAATTTCATTCAAATCGAACCAACATCGTTTTTAAATATCCTCAATATCGTAGAAATTTCACTAAAAATATTTTTATGTAACATTAAAAAACATTAAATTACTTGGAATCATAAAGTTTAAGAAAATTCAATCTTTATTCGTGCTTAATTCCAATTTTGTTGATTTTTTCATGGAAAAATTTCGAAAATTTTTTTACTTAGTACAATAAGTACCAAGGCATATTCATTTACGAGGTAACTGCGAGAATACAAAAAAAAAATTATTTACCTCTGAAGATGCCAGATGAAAAGAAAAATTATTATACCCAACAAACCAAATGATTTGAGAAAAACATTAAAATAATAATTTAAAAACAATGTTTTCATTTGCCTTAAGCAAGATTTTACATTAATTTTATTTATTACAAGCATATATTTATATTACATAAATATATAACAACAATTACCTTAAAAAGTTGGGTAAAGAAAATAAATACAAAAAAAAAATTGATAGTTCCCAGTACAACAAACGAAAAAAAATATCCAGCTGTAAAATTGATTTTACCTTGTAAGTAAATATGCCTTGATAAGTACTAAAAGATAAAGCATATCCATACAGCTACAAAAGTAGGCATTGAACTAAATAAATAAATTTCCCAACCAACATATTACAAAAGAATAGAAATATTTTATTTTTATTTCTCTCGTTTCTTTTTTTTTTCTAAAAATTTTCACGAGACTATCTTGGAAAATAATGCAATTTGCATACCAACAAAAATTGAAATTAAGCACAAATAAAGATAAAATTATTAAAAATAATTGGAGTAAAATCCAAAAAAAAAACTGATATTATTTATTTTTGCTTTTATTTCAGGTTTACATTATTTAACAAAATATCTTTCAGGAACTTCAAATCTCTAAAATATGCAGTTAAATGTGTAATTCTGGCAATAATTATTTTAATATTTGGACGCAAACACAGGCTATCAAAGACCATTAGATCACTTTATGTATTGGCTTGAATAGAACTGTGTGCGTGTGAGTGTCAGTGTTTAAGGAAAAATTCAATTCAAACTCTTTTAGAAAATGCATCTTCTAAGCTTGCCAGAAAAAAATTAAAATAAAATTAAGAACACACATTGAATACAAACTGACAGGATGACTGTTGGATAATTTACATGCACAAAAATCAAAAATATCTAACAAATAAAATGGAATAAAATAGAAATAAAAACGCAAAACTAAAATCGAAAAAATAAAGCAAATAATACCACAAAACTTAAACGAAGCTAAAATGATGTTCTAAATACAAACACACAAAGTCACATGTCCGTCCAAACACACACAAAATGAAATGGGAATCTTTTCAAATTTTGTTACTCGATTAATTTTCTATGTTTTTTGTTTGTCAGTTATATTTCCTTATAGTACACATCCTTGCAGACAGAGAGACAGCTATTGTAGCCAATAGAATACAGATTTATTTACTTGGAAAGACACAGATAAATTGAAATTGAGAGAAAATAAGAGAAACCCAAGCTGAGACAAATATTAAAAAAAAAAAAAAAAGAATAAAAAAAATTGTTTAAAATGTAGTCTAGTGTAAATAATACCGTACCCAATGAATACAACAATTTTGTATCCTGCGTAGGTTGTATAAAGTTACTCGTACACACAAAGAGACAGACAGACATCCAGAAATACAGACATTTTCATCTATCATTTAGTATAAATACACACAACACATACACACGAGTGTACATAATTGCTCTCTACAAACATATAAACGACCATATGCAAGCCTGAGTCCATAAATGTTGCATGTTAATCTCCATGAGTTTTTTTAAATGATTTACGTAGGTAGCGCTCTAATTCAATGGTCTTCTACTTTTTAAAGAGTAAAATTAACTGAAACCAAAAATTATTAGAATCTTTCCAGAGTCATTTCAGCTATTTAAAATACTCTTGACTCTGGTTAATTAGTCGTTTTCTTAAATCAAGTTTATTTCACAAGCCAGCCACTTTTTGGTCATCCTTTTAAAACAACATCAAACTGAATTTATTTTATGCATTCCATACACACTCAAATTCAATGCAATTTTAATGCAAAAAAATACCGGTCTCTGGCAAATTTGTGTAGTTTATGTATCTGTTTTTGTTGACTGATCAATTAATTGAATAAAATCAAATTAATTTCAATATTTGCTTAAATTTTTTTTATTGTCGGAATTTATCATTTAACTTGTATTGAAATTGAGTGTATATGGGCCGCATTTCAAATCTATTTGTATAAAAAAAAAAACAAAAATAATGAAATAGAATTAAATTAAAAAGTAACTGGCATATTCTAAACCTGCAATGTATCCTTGGGAAATGAAATTAAATTACAATACAAAATATAAAAACATGTAAAACGACATTCGAAAATAATTTTCAATTCGGAAAAAAGGTAATATGTAGACCTTTCGAAAATCCAGAAATTTTGAAGGTAATTTTAAAAATTTTAATTTTTTTTTAATGTTTTGATATTGAGTTTATAAGGTATATCAATCACATTTAACCACTAACTGACTAAAGAGAAAGGTTTTTGCCACTGTTATTTTTTTAGATTAAAACATAGTCAGTAGTCAACTAAAGACCTCATATTTGGGCCTAACTGATCTACAATCACTAGTTAGTTAACTGAAGGTTGTGAATTTCGCTATCGCAGTTTAAATTATACTTTTTAAAATAAATAACAAATATTTTTGGTCAGAAATCAAATCACCCAAATAAATTTCACTTGTTCCCGCTTCTCATTCTAATTCTAACACACGAATTAAGTTGTTGTTAACCTCCCAAAAAGGCTCTGTGCCTATAAAAATGGCATATTCGCATCTTTTTTAGCCAAATAGTTCACCATTTAATTTAATTAGACCCAGACTCACTTCGCCGTATTAAGATATCTAAGAGGAGCTCTTAACATAAACCCTAATAACACAGATAAGTCATAAAAAATTTTTACATCTAGAGATCTGATATCTGAGAAAGAGAAAATGAAAATGTATAGTGCCTATCGGATGCCTCACTACTGCTACCAAATGCATTCAAGGTTAGTCCTAATCTATTAAACTGATTGTTCAGTAATAATCAGTAATTACAACCACTAGAATATAAATATTCTTTCTATTTCTATTTATCAACTGCTCTGCTGCTTAGCATTACATGTTTCACGATACTGCCTTTTGGCCCTAGCAATTTCATTAAAAATTGTCGTATTGATTAATTAATTAATTTTATTTAATACAATAAAGAGCAAGATTTTTTTTGGCTAATATTTAATACATAAACCAGATATTTCTTCTAAACTTAAATTGCTTAAAAGGTTTTTTTTCGTTTGAGGCTGAGGCCACTGCTCTAAGTTTTTGAATTTCAAAAAGCCCCGAAGCCAAGAAAAAAAGGGTATTTAAAAGAAGCACGAATATAATGTGCTATAACACAAGCTATCAACTTGTCTAGAAATTTTATATGAAGTGCTCAAAATATTGAGTGTTTTTAATACAAATATTTTGACGACTTGATCGCTTGTGTTATAAAAACAGCACAACGTTTTTTTTTTCAAATCTTTATTTTATTATTTATTTGTAACTAGAATTAAAATAATCAGTTAAGAAATTTTAAGCAAAAAAAACGTATTTTAAGTAAATTACTTTCACGTATCTTATTCACAGCCTTTCAATTACACCTAAAAATTGTTTTAAGGAACTGTTAAAAAATATATACGAGTATGTATGCTTGTTTTGCTTACACACAATCTTACTCGGTGAAGCAGAAAAACACAAAAAAGAACGCACTTACTGAAAAATTTAAATAGCACCTAAGTTGAAAGCGCTGGCTGAAACCTACCTGTTTCACTGTCTTTAAAAAATCCTAAAGATAAATCAGTTATTGTTATCTAAAAAATATTTGTTTAAAATTCCATCATGAGTCTCAGTATCCGACAGCTCAAAATGTTAACAGAAAGTCAGCAATTTCGTACTTATTTGAAGTTTGGCGCCCTATAACTTTACTCAGGATTACACAGAATTCACAACACCAACCCAACCCCACTGCACACCATCGAAATTCTTTAAATGTGAGTAGAATCATTGTGTATCAACAAGAACAAAAATAATTTAATTAGCTCATTAAGATTTTTCGATTTTTAAACTTCGAATCAGCCATTCCACCAGTTTTAGTAATAATATTGCTGATGGTAGTGATGATGATGGTTTTAAGTGTTTTTGTTTTTTAATATAAAAAGTTATTAAGAATTCAACCACATTTTTTCTGTTTTTCGTGTTGTATGACGACTGCAACCACTTGAGTTGTGTTTTTTTTTTTGTTTTGTTCTACATTTTTGTGATTCATTAAAAATTATATGCATTTTATTATACATTGGATTAATATACTTGAAATAATTTACATTTATTTTATTATTTATTATTATTTTTCACTTTATGCTTTCATTTAAATACCAAATATTTTAAATTGGACGCTTGCATTGCAGTTTTTTTTTTTTTTTTTGTTGCCACAAGTGCCAGGAATATGAAAAATATGTTCCTTTGTTGGATACATTGTTTTAATTTAATTTTTTTTCATGTTACATTTTTTCAAATATTTACTTTTTATGTTGTGCTCTTTGCTTTTATTTTAAAAATTTATTGCTTTTAATTAATAGTGTTATGAGGCAATAAAAATATTAATTTACAAATGATGCCCTTAACATTTACGGCTAATTGTTTTTAGGTATCAAAATGAGAAGTTAAAAAAAAGATAAAAAGTTGATTTTTTATAAAAAAAATTTTTTAAACATGAATTTATATTTTTAAATAAATATCCTTGGCTATTAATTAAGGGTTCTTTTCATCAGACAGCATGACAATTAATTTTTTTTTAAAGGCAAAAATAAAATAAAACTAATGCAACTATTTTTCTTTAATGAAATCGCAGGACAATGTTTTAAATATTTAACAGAAATTTCTTTTAAGGTTTTTTTTAATCTACAAAAACTTACTCATCACACTGATGTCATTTTGCATAGTTTTCTTTATGTGTGTATTTTTATCTATAACGAATTTTTCTATAAAGAAATTAATGTGTGCCTTTAGAGCAACATCCGTATTAGTTTGTTATTAAAAAGTACTCGTATGCATAGTTGCCACAAACTATCTTAAGCCAATTCCTAATGAAATAATTAATGAACAACAGACCCGTACCAAAGACTGAGCAAATAATTTTTTTTTTATAATTCTTATCATGTCTTTATAACATCAGCTATACGAGTTAATAACAATTTATGGACATGAACTCGATGATGACCTTTAAAATGAATGCTGTTTCTTTGGAGAGAATTTAAAATAACAAGAGTTCTTTCTTTGAAGCTGCTTTATAATATTTTAATTTGCCGTACATACGATTGTTTGGTTTTTGTGTATTTAATGGAAATTCCAAAGCAAATTGTAGGGAATAAATAATAAATCATACTCGGAAAACAAATAAATGCTTTATTTAAAGTTGAAACCATATGTGGCACATGTTAAATGCCAGCAGAAATTAAAACAAAACAAACTAAATTCAGCTGCACCGAGTCTTATATACCCTGCACTGTTCTAGCCAAATATTCATAAAATCAGTTTTGCAAAATTTTTAATATATTAAAAAAAAAAAAAAAATAAAATAAAATTAATTATAAATAAGATTTTTATTGAAATGGCAAATATTGTTTAAAACAATTCGCTTATGAAAATCGGGAACAACGCCAATCTCGTTTTGGGCCCATTCGACGAATACACGCCTTACTTGATGATCGTTTGGCTTCAATTCTTGAATTGCCAAACCAAACTGAGAATAAATCACTTAACAGTTGTTAAATCGGTCGCCATCTTGAACAGTAATGCCAACTTAAGGTTCTATACGTCTATAAGAAAACACCCTTTATAATAAAAAAATTAGCGTTTGAAAATATTTCATTTTATTTGACAATCAAAAGGTGGTAGAGAAATGAATCGAATTGTTTTTACATTCTTATATGTTGTAAGTATATCTATGTATATACACAAATGAATGTGTGTTTATGTTTTTTTGTGAGCTTGAATAAATAATTTTATTTTCACACATATTAAAAAATTGAACGTGGCACCACTGAAATATGTCTTTCTTTAACCAACAGCTGTGTGTTTACATTCCTAAAAAATTGCTGTTGCCGCTTCTAAAATAATTAAGTAGCTGGCTACACGCGACATTTTTAGCCATTTGTAGCCAACGTCACTTGTAGTTGTGTAGTCGGTATCCTCGACTACATGTTTCGAATATGTTAAATGCATAAATGTCTGTAATTTTTAAATATAAAAAAGTCAAAAACTTGTATTCATTAAGATTTATTAAATCGTAGTTCTATTACACACAATACATTTAAAGAACATACATGCATACACAAGTTTGTATAAGGCCGATTGCCTGGTTAGTGAGTGAGCGCACACACACTACGCATATGTATGATTGCTTTAGTTATTAGCAATGTGTTCAATAGTTTTGATTTATTTCACAGACACTGACTGTTATTTCTGATAAAACTGCCTACTAAATATATTTTGTATTTTAGACAATATACCCAAAAAACGCAAAAAAAAATAGAGGTAGTCGTGATGTTTGAGTCAAAGCTCTGCCAATTATTAAGCGATTGGTCTTTAACTTAAAGACAGCAACATACAACAGATTGGTATGCTAAACTTTTTTGTACATTGACTAGAACAAACTGACATCGTTTAATCGACTCCACTATTTATAAAGATATAGAATATATACATTCTATAGGGATATGTATAGTATACACAGAAAAAAGATTGATTGGCAATCGATTACAATTTCAAAATATCAACTATATTAACTAATATTTTGTAATAATTATTCTGTTATTACCTATATAACAGATTATCATTATTTGTAGCCATGAAATTATATTCATAAATAAAAGGTGATTCTTACAACTTTTATATTGTTTGATTCAACAAAAAATTTTCCGATTCGTTGAAGACAACTGCTTATAATTCATGCAGAGAAAAAAAATAATGTTATTATAGTAAAATATTGTGATGGGTGTATTAAACGAGCGTTTATACAAATGGATAGAACAACACAATATTATAACAGAGTATCAACCAGGTTTTAGAAAAGGTTACTCCACAATAGATAATATATACAATTTGGCAGCTATCATGCATTTAAAATTAAATGAGAAAAAGAAAGTATATGCTTTTTTTGTGGACTTTAAAGCAGCGTTTGACAAGATATCACGTAAAGCCCTTATATACAAATTACACACGCTTGGAATCGCAACAAAAATGGTAAACTTTATAGAAAGCATTTATACAACAACGAAATCAACTGTATGGAATGGACATGAGCTCTCAAAACCCTTTTACACGACATCTGGCGTTAAACAAGGATGTTTATTATCCCCGCTCCTATTCTCTTTATATATTAATAACTTACATGAGTATTTAGAAGGAGGTCTCTCAATAGAAGAACTAAATATAAGGCTACTTATGTACGCAGACGATATTGTGATCTTGGCTGACAGAGTAGAAGTTTTACAACAAATGATAGGAAAGCTGGAAAAATATTGTGATCTCTGGGATCTGGAAATTAATCTCACAAAATCGAAAATAGTGGTATTTAGAAATGGAGGACGACTGGCTAGTTCTGAAAAATGGACCTATAAGCAGGCAGATGTTGAAATAGTTAATGAATACAACTATTTGGGAATAATATTAACCCCAAAAATGACGTTTACAAAATATGTGGCAAACAGAAATGGCATGGCGAAATCCAGCATTAATTTAACATGGACATCATTTCTAAACAAGAACCAAATTGCTGTTAAACCAAGTATCGCTTGTTCGAAGCTGTAAGTCGTTCTATTCAAGCATACGGAGCGCAAGTTTGGGGATATACACATTTCGAGGAGGTAGATACTCTACAGCGCTATTTTCTAAAACGTACTTTAAAACTGCCAAATTTAACACCCAATTACGCCCTTATGTTGGAATCTGGCTTGGATGATTGCCATTTATATACTCTTAAGTTAAACCTAAATTACTTAAAACGAACCCTTTTTCAATTCTATTCAACACGCCTTCCACATAAATTAAGCAAAAAAATATTGGAAAGAGGAATATTTTGGGCCAATAGTTTAAATCAACTTTGCAACAACCTTGGGGAAAACTTGCTTGCCAGTGCAACTTTAGAAGAATGGAATATGAAGCAATATCGCATAGTAAACACCCTTAAAATGCAAGCAAATGAAGAGCGATTACGAAGAGCTTCCCATACAACAACCTTCTACAAAAATTTGAATCCTACCAGAGGAGAACATTATTTTATGAATATGAATAACACCAACTATGTTGCATTGATTTTTAAAGCGCGTTGTGATCTTATAAAACTTAATGGATCAAGATTTTCAACAATTCAGTGTGAAGAATGTTCATTGTGTAACACAAGAGAAATTGAAACTATTCAGCACTTAATTTGCAGATGTCCTATTCTAAACGGTCTGAGGCGACAGTACTTTCAATGTATAACAATATCAGAAGGGGAACTTGTTAGAATATTAAATGGTGATTTATTTAATTTTGAAATTTTAATAAAATTTATTACTTATGCTTTAAATTATCGTAAAATGTTAATAGATGAGTATAATCATTAAAAACAAAACACGGGTAATATAATTACTAATTTTAAATGTATGTGATTTTTTTGCTATTATCTTTTTGGCAACACTAGTTTTGACAGCTCACGCACGTTTTGTATCTTGTGTCACTGTCAAACATCTTCAGTTTGGTCTATAATTTAATCATGAATCGTCTTACAAACGAACAACGCTTGCAAATTATTGAATTTTATTACCAAAATGCGTGCTCTGTTAAGAAAGTTCATCGCGCGCTTCTTCCATTTTATGGTCAGTTTAATCGACCAACTGAGGCTTCTATTCGGGCTATTGTAACAAAATTTCGCACCAAATTTACATTGTTGGACATTAAACCACCAACACGCTTACGTAGAGTGCGAACTGAAGAAAATATCGCAGCCGTATCGGCCAGTGTTGGTGATGACCGTGAATTATCGATTTGGCGCCGTTCGCAGCAATTGGGCCTCTGTTACTCCACTACGTGGAAAATTTTGCGGAAGGATTTGGGTGTGAAGCCTTATAAGATACAACTGGTGCAAGAATTGAAGCCAAACGACCTACCACAACGCCAAATTTTTGGTGAATGGTCTCTTGAAAAGTTAGATGAAGATCCACTTTTTTATCGAAGAATTGTGTTCAGCGACGAGGCTCATTTCTGGTTGAATGGATACGTGAACAAGCAAAACTGCCGTATTTAGAGTGAAGAGCAGCCAGAAGCATTGCAAGAGCTGCCAATGCATCCACAAAAAAAAAACCGTTTGGTGCGGATTATGGGCTGGCGGCATCATTGGGCCGTATTTCTTCAAAGATGATGCGAATCACAACGTTACTGTGAATGGTGAGCGATACCGTGCGATGATAACAAACTTTTTTTTGCCCAAAATGGAAGAGCTTGACTTGCATGACATGTGGTTTCAACAAGACGGTGCCACATGCCAAACAGCACACGAAACAATGGACCAATTGAGAGGCGAGTTCGGTGAACAGTTTATTTCACGCTTGGGACCAGTCAATTGGCCGCCCAGATCGTGCGATTTAACGCCTCTAGACTATTTTTTGTGGGGCTATGTTAAGGCTAATGTCTATAGGGACAAGCCCGCTTCGATTGACGCACTGGAAGCCAACATTGCCAACATTATTCGTGAGATACCGGCCGAAATGTTGGAAAGAGTATGCCAAAATTGGACTAAGCGGATGGACCATTTGAGGCGCAGCCGCGGCCAACATTTGCATGAAATAATCTTCAAACATTAAATTATATCGACCCAACTATCGATCCAAATAAATATTTCATGCATTTTTCTGAATTTTATGTGTTTTTTTTTAAATTTCCGATAGTTCTTATAAAATCACCTTTTATATATTTAAATTAAAAAGGTTATTTATTTATGTATATAAAACAGAATTTCCGGCTGACGACTTTTGTCATAGCCGTATGTTATATTACCAAGATAGTACTACTTATAACTTATATTAAGAGGAAATGTTATATGTATTATTATATGTAATATAATTTCAATAATAATAATAATAATAGTAAAATATTGGTTGTAATATCTAATACTCGTGCGAAAGGAAATTCAGTATTAACAAGCGATATTATTTTTTCATAATAAATTTTTTGTCAGTTTCTCAAACAGAATACAATAAAATATGAAAAGCTGAAAATAAATACGAACATAAATATTAAAATATAAAAATTTTATTTTTAACATAAAAAAAACTATCAATACAATTGTAATTGATGGCCGTTTGCCGCCAACAGGAAAATCAATGGACCATTTGCTGCAAGGTGTATATTTGGTGAGTTTTTTTTTCATACATACATATGTCGAGTTTATACTGAAATTTTGTATTGTGGTTCAATATATTTTCAGAGAAACACGAATATATTTCATGAACTAAGCTAGGAAGACCTACACAAGGCAGTGGAAAACAAAGAAATTAAAGCAGTCTTTATATTAAAAAGTGAAGTTTTGCCCTGCAGTATTGAATTTTTAATTGAAATGTATTGTTTTATTCCTTTATTTTGTTGTACTTTTTATTGTCACAATTTGGCTTGTGGCTTTAATAAATCGTGAAAATTAAAATTTTATACAATTATTTTATTTTAGTGGCAATACTTATTGTATTATTTCAGTTGCGCCTGCCAAATTGTTTCAGTTGGTATACTCGAATTCTATGACAGTACATGCAACCGTCAGAATTTGATTGGCAACAAATTTTATTATCACAACCGAAGTTGTTTTCTGTGTGTATAAAAAACAAACGGTATCACAAACTTATATATACAATTCCTATAGACAGTGAAGTATATAAACACTAAAAATTCAACAGTAACAAACAAAAAAGAGAACATTAAACATTTACTACTAGCGTCAACAAGAAACCATTTATAGAAAATAAAAATAAAAAGGCATTATATTAAAAAATAAATGCACAATATTCCTTACACTGTGACCAATCATATATGTCATTCATTGCGGGAAAATAATTTACAATTTTATTCGGATAAATTCTGAAAGTAAGTAAGATACTCCATTTTAAAACAAATGTATGAGATAAAAAATGTTCTTATAATCTTATGATTCGTGAAGAGACGGTTTTGCTCAAGAAAGTAACAGCCCTCAGAGAAGCATATGAAACCTATTGATACATTCACAACTCAATTAAAATTTCAAATTCCACTCAAAAATTTCACAAATACAAATCTGTATTACGAAGCGAAATAAAAATGGCACGAAATCTAACCATTACTACACTTTCATGCGTTTGATCTGTACCCTTATAATAACATTACGCTCTGTAACTCGTAAACGAATGTCAACGTGATTTTATACAGAGAAATACCAGTAATAACTAAAGAGAACACGGCTTGCACATGGCAATGGAAAGACAAATTTCGGCACTCGATAATGATTGAAATTTAAATGTTTGATATTAATAGAATCGAAATTTTAATGTTATTTATATGGCAATTTTCTATCGATATCGATGGCTGAAGCTTAGCCAACACACCAGTAATGCGATTCAGTAACTTTTAAGAGTTCCATATGGTGTTATTATTAACTTTATATTTTTCTCTTTTTGCAATAACGAATGTGTGATTGAGATATTTTTGGTTAGCTTTAAGAACTAACAATTCACCACTGATATAAGTACCGTGGACAACAACCAAAAAGGCTACAAATAAAGTGTACAACAAACAAAAATGACTTATTTATTATATTAAAAATTTTACTGAATCTCAAGTTCTTTAATTTTAGGGTTAACTATATATAACCAAACACTTTTCTAAAAAAATTTAATAGTGAATTGCACTACAGAGCTTTTCTTTAGCACCTCTCCGGGCTCTGTTTGCTACATATCGAATATCGAGCAAGTTTCATTGAAATTTTGATTTCATATTGGCATCAGACGAGCAAGGTGCAGTAGTTTGCTCGTTTCAGAATTTATACTTTTGACCTCAGGTTCTTGTAGGTCATGATTTGTTGTTGACTCCTAGAGAAATAGGAGAAAATGCGCCGAAGTGGAAGTTAAAAAAATGACTACAATGTTGGTTAACTTTGCTGAGCCTTTTTTTTCACAAAGTAAAATAAAATACTTTCTTTATTAATTAAACTTTTATATATCTGCTCCAATCTCTGCAGTAGAAAACAGTAAATGCACTTAATCACATACTCGTAGATGACCTACTCTAGATTTTTATAACTTAAATTAGTTGAATTGAAAAATGCAATGAATTTCAATTCCTTACTTTTTTTTCCTTTTATTAAAAAGTTTTTAAAAGAGTTTAGTACGTCGTAACCTTTCTGTGGAAAATTCTGTAAAACCTTTTAAGCCAACCAGTAAGATTTCAATGTAATTAGCAATTTTAGATTGTATGGTTGCTCCAACTGCAGTCTATGCAGTCTATACGCCAATAAAGATTTGTATTAATTTTCTTAATTTTTTTTATACTCATTTCTGTATAAACATTTCTGGATCCAAACACATTAACTACTTACTTTAGCAGTTAAAACAACTTGGCAACTTAGTTAACGAGTTAACTTAGTAAGTGCGCTGTCTAGCTTAAGTTGGTGAGTATGAGTGTGAATGACTTTTTATAGATTTTCATTACAATTGACTTAATGTTGTCATTGTTGTTGTTGCAGTTAGGAAATATTTGCACGTTTTCTTCGATGTTCATGCGAGTACAATTTTTAAAACGACGAAATGCGTGTCTAGCATTTTATTTAAATTTCATTTAATACGCCAACAATTTGTATGAAAGTTGTATGTACTTCTGTACAAACACACTGATTCCTACTTATATACTCGTCTATATCTCTTTATACATTCTTTACATACAATTAAATTTTTTTTCTTCTGTATTTTACTTGATTTTATTGCTAGAAAATTTAAATTTCTATACGTTTTTATTATTTTTCACAAGAAGTATAAAAACAATCAATTTATTACGAAAGTTTGTATGTATGTGTGCATACATTGCATACAAAAAGTCAAGAAATTGAAAATTCTATAAATATTGTTGTAGATTTGTTTAGCTAAATGAATGTGCCTCAAAAGTTTATACAAGTTTTACTTAAAACAAAGTAAGTGTTCCTTTTACATTTTGTATTTTCATTACAAAATAATAAAAAATAAAAAGCAGTCATTCAGCGCACTTAAACACTTTTCTACTTGATTTCATTTGACCTAAATTATTATTATTGTATTTTATTGCATTAAATGGTGTTTTTCTTATTTGATTTTCAGAATTAAAAGAAAACTTGTGAAATGAATTCATTTAAAAAATGTTATTTAACTATTTGGATTTAATGCCGTAATAATTATGCTAGAGTTCCCGAAATATTTTAATTTAATGTAGTTGAAATAAATATTTAAGAATTTAAAGAAAATGCAAACAGATAATGGAAAATACTATAATCAACTATTAATAACCCATTACAATTCTTTTACATTAAAACCAGGGACCGCAAAATTACAATAACGACAAACGTCAAAATAGTTTTTATTTTACACCGACTACATGTCCTTTAAAACAGCTCTAATGGTTAGTTTGAGATTACTGTGAACTTCTTAAAGCTTTGGCAGTTACGAAAATAACTATTGAATGACTGTGTTTTATTATTCATAAGAAAAGGTATTTAAGTATGTGAAAGTGTAGCAATTCAGTGTTTATGTTAATTCGTAGAATTTGATAATGTAATGCTTGTGTGAAGATGTGTACTATTTACATCTGTATTAGTGTATAAGTTTCATATTAGTTTTAAATTTTCTAGAATTTGCTAGATTAAGCATTTTCATTTACCTTGTTGTTCTATACTTGATACACCTAGAAGTATGCAGTAACTTTTAGAAGTTTTGTAGACGGTTCTCGGCTAAACTAAATATTTGAAGTGTCCGTTACAGTTTGCTAAGGTGAACAGTATATAAGGCAATGCTGAGATTGTTAAAGCAGTTCAGTTCTGGTTGAGACATTAGACTGTAAACAAGGTGTGTGAAAAACAATAAAGTGTCGTTGTGACGGTTATAAATAAAGTGTTGAGAAAAGAGAACTAATTGAGTTTTTATTTTACAATAAACATGTTTATAGTTGTTTTTAACCATACTATGTTTACCGTCATACATCAACCATATCATTATCACATTATTTTAGATAGAATTTTAGCTGAAACCATAAATACAATGGGAAAAATATGGTTGAAAGTAAATTGTTTTCTATTTTGTCTCTTCCGCAATCATATTAATGAAGTGAGTATAAAATAAAAACATAGTCGTTCAAACCCAACTGAACTTTGTGTCTGAAGTGGTTGAGTGGCGAGTTAATGCTTCTTAACTAAATATTCCAAAGTTCGAATCCTGGTAGAGTCAAATAAAATTGAACAGAAAAAAAAATTTAAACCCACTGCATGTAATAAATAAATATAAACGAAAAAGTCAACAGATTAAAAAAAGTTTTATATATATGTACAAAAGAAATTCATGCACGTAAAAAATATAATAAAAAAGTTAAGGTATTTCAATCATAAATCTTACCATACTATATTCCACCAAAATATGGTCGCCTCAACCACGTTGCAACAGATACGTTGCAACAGATACGCTGGTCTAAGTTGATAACAAATTTTTTTAAATGAAAAACTAGACCAATTTGAAGCAGAAAAAATCTTAACAAAAAAATGAAAATTAAATCTGCATAAAACCATCCGAAATAAAAATGTTGAGCGACGCGTTTTCTATTGCTTAACGTTTATGCTTTGTTGCCATGCTTACATAAAATAATGATTTTAATGTTATACTATTTTATTTAATCAAAGGTGCTAAATAAAACCAAAAAAATTATAAAGCAACTAAAAACTCATTCCCTTTTCAACGAAAGAAAAACGCGCTGCTAAAAAAATTTTTTTAAATCTAAAATTAATGGCACATTGAATGTAAATATAGTTTGCAGGTACTTAAGAAACAACTCTATCAATATCATATGAGGGCGGATCATAAGTCCGTGACTTTTTTAACTTCCCTCGTAGTTATATGAAATGCAACACTGTTCCCATCAAATACCATCTGTTAATAGACTACTGTTAAATTTTGAGGAAGTGTCGTCATTTACTTTACGCTTAACAACTGTTCAAAACAACAACCTCGTGTATTTTTCTAAGAATTGAAAAAAGTGAATTTCGAGTGCTCATTAAACATTATTTTTTGCGAAAAAAAACCGTCAATCAAAACAAGGAAAAGCTCAATAATTACTATGGGGACTCTGCATCATCGATTTCAATGGTAAAAAAGTGGTTTACTGACTTTCGTTGTGTTCGCACAAGTACAAATGACGCTGAACGTTCTGGACGGCCAATTGAGGTCAGTACACACGAAAATGTCGAAAAAATCCACGATATGGTCTTGGCCGATCGAAGAGTAAAATTGTGTGAGATTGTTGATGCCTTAGGCATTTCATATGGCAAAGTGGTTTTGATTTTATATGATCAGCTGAGTTTAAGAAAGTTGTCTGCAAGATGGGTGCCGCGTTTGCTCTCAAGTGACCATAAACGTAAACGTGTGACGTATGCAGTCTTAGTGCAAATTGGGCTACAATTTTGTACCTCATCCACCATATTCTCCGGAGTAAGCCCCTAGTGACTACTTCCTATTTCCAAGCTTAAAGAAATGGCTCGGTGGAAAAAGATTTAGCTCCAACGATGAAATTATTGACCAAACAAATGCCTATTTTAAGGACCTCGAAAAATTATATTTTTTTTGGAAGGAATACAGAAACCGGAGAAACGTTGGACTAAGTGTATTGAGTTAAAAATAAATTTTGTTTTGCAAAAAAAAACTGTGTTTCATTCAAAAAGTCACGGAGTTATTGATCCGCCCTCATACCTTGTATTCTTCTGCCATAGTCGTGAAAGTTTTTTACAAGCAGAAAACGTTTAACGCTCTCATTTGGGTATCGTTAGTACATTCAAATCATTTCTAGCTGTTAGAATTAAATATAAAAAAATTTTGTTAATGGGCGACATTCAGTTTAAACCAGGATAGTACTTTAAGGATAATACTTTTGTGGGTTAAAGTTTTAACAAAATCATTTTGACCGATAGTGATATCTTCAAGATTAACGTTCAACTCACGCTGTTTTTAACAAACAAAAACAGTTAAGCATTAAATTAAATTAATGAATTTTTTAATTTCATCATTAAAATCGGTATAAATAAGAAGGCAGTCTTTTAAGAACATTTTTCGCTTTTTTTTAATTTACATTTTTAAGAATTTGTTATTTAAATTTTCTGCAGCCTTAAAGTGTTTTTGTAAAATTCATTTTACGCATGAGTATTTGTGTATGTCATGAATATACCAGTATATCACATTAATTAAACTGGTATATGTACTCGTATGTATTATTTTGATTTCAAGTTTTTCAATAATTCTTTTTTTATAGTTTTTAAAAGGCAACATACATTTTAATTTATGGTGTTCAGTGGATTTCTTTTATTTTATATGCAAACAAAACACAATTGAAAAATTCAAGTATTGCAACACGTGCCCCATTATGTTTTTAAAAGCCATATTGTTGTAAATTCATTTCATTAGAATGGTATTCGTTATGGCTGAAGTTTTATGGTTCCCAAAATTTTTTAGGTACTAAAGAGTGTAATACAATTTTCAAGTAGCATATAAAGGAGCAAAAAAAGGAAAAATGTTCCTTTCGGAAATGGTTAAAAACTTAAAAAAAAATTTTGATGCCTGTTCTCAAAAGCTCAGCTTGAACTTGTGCCGGGCTACACTGAAGTGATGACAGAGGCTTGCACCATATAGGTAACATTAGAATGAGTGTAGCATAATGTAGAAGTCTTACCGCCTTTATTAAAACTTACTTATAAAGTGTTAGATAGTTATAATTAACTTTAGTAAATGTCAGCGGCATATCTTTTTTTGACAATTATTTTTAAAATATCTAAGAATGTTTTCTTTTTCTGTATTAGTAAAAGAAAATTTCAATGTCTATGGCTGCTGCACTTGTCATATCTAAAATTGAAAATATGCCAACTGTAAATGTTTAAGGTGCACTTTAAAAGTTATGGGCAACACATAAATGTCACTTTTTGGTTAAAGTCTGTTTGTAAAAACCAAAAATCATTTATCGGTTCGATAACATCCTTGTAAGAAGTCTAAGATTGTTTCAGTGAGGCATTAGATTGTACAATACGTTTTAGAGATCACACTTATTACTAGTTCAATAAATTTCAAAAATGTATTATATGAATGTGTCGGAAAAAGAACTACGAGTATTTCTGGTTGTTTTGGATAGTAAACCATTTCCTTTTGAATATTGGAGAACTTATTTCTGTTCAGTTTGTTTTGAATTTCATATATTTACGCAACAAGTGCAGATGGCATTCAAAACACTGAGGGATTTTTCAAACCATCCAACATATTTTTTAAAACCAAATTTATCTCACACACAACTAAACAGTTTCTACAATTTTTTATTTTTAGATGAATAAAATCTCTGTATAAAAGTTTGCATTGAGCTTGTTTCATTTTTAAGCTATTAAAATTGGGATCCCCTTAATTTAGAAACATGGCAAAGCTACTACATCAAGATACAGACAGGCAACCGTACCAGACTCTGAAAAGAAGTAGTAAACAGGCCTTTAGCAAAGCCTTTTTAAAGCAAAAAGTTCTTCTTGTTGCATTCCCTCTTTATTGACTTTTTATATATGATGAAATTGCCTACATACATACATGCATTTCTCTGAATTTTTCCATTAATCTAATGAAATATTAATTATTTTGTAACTAATGACAGGTTTCATTAGATTAATGAAATATTACATTAATTAATTCATTGATTTAATGAAATAATTTTATTAATTCATTGAAAATATTTCATTAATTCATATAATTTATGAAACATGTATTTCTTTAAATCAATAATACTATTTTAATGGTATGAAATGCATATTTATATTCCCTCTATTCTTTTTATCAATTTTACTGCAATTATTTCATTGAATTAATGAAGAATTGTCTATCATTTATATTTTATTATAAGGCGTGATGTACCTGGCACTAACTGAAGTTTTTTCTAATAGTACAATTAGGTAGGTATAATTGTATTGATTCTGTACATATTTGGTAGCCTAATGCTTAAGAAGATAACGCTAACTTTCTTCAGTGTCTCGTGGTCTCGAAAATCTGTGAATCTATGAAGAATCGGGATTTCCAAAAAGCAATCCCGTTCAGCACCCCCAGTCTCAACTCAAAATATGCTTTTTGAAGTTGATAAGTTAAAGTTTTACGCAATAACTGACTACAAGTCTGCAGAAGTAAAAAAAATCTTTTCAAAAGAATATATTGAAAATTTTCCAATAAGAGTCAAAGCAAATTGTAAACCTCCAAAATGATTATTTGTATAAGAGTGCAGAGGCAAGCTACACTGAGTTGAAATCATATGTGATAGAATGCTTAAGAAGGCCTGCTTATTGAAGGCCTGTTTTGCTGGATACTTATTACTTTTATGATACATGACACATACATACCACACCACTATACTTTTCCCGCTGTATTATTAACACTGGTGCCTACCAAATAAGCTAAATTTTTTTGCAACAGCACATGCCATTTATTCCATACGTGTACGTTATATATCTTTTAATTTTTTTTATCTTTTTGTTATTATTATTATCAATTTGTATACAAATTTATTTAAGAGCTGGTTTATTTGCACAATTGTTTTTGTGAAACTTGTAGAATTTTTAAATAAAACGAAATTAAAAAAAAAATACCTTTAATTTTGATCATGCAAACTAGCTGCAACAATTTTGTTTACGTACCAAAGCTTATAACTTCTTGAAAAAAACACATTCAACAATATTAAAAATAAAAATTATATTTCATAATAAAATATATCTGCTGCCGTATTCAATAATTTGAGTTTCCTTTTCCCGGGTTGAGTTAACAAAAAAACCCCAAAGCCAAGCTAACTTAAATAACAATAATAAAACTTATAACAGTAGCAACAATACGATAGAAAGTTTCCCTTTAGATTTTTATTTTTTATTTTTTTACATTGATTATGTAAATGTGTATGCCAAGCCTTTCCTACAAAATAAATCTGTAATAAAAACTCTTCCTCTGCAAAAATTGGACTCATAGTTTTTGGTTTTATTGCTACAAATGTGCTGGTTAATTTTTTTCTTTTGCTTCTATGTTGCTTGTTTTGGGTTTATTTTTTATTTATTTAGAAATTCAACTTTGAAAATCCAATAAACAATTTATTACATTTTTCAGTTTGTTATTGAGTTTTTATTAAATACAAGTCGTTTTTGTCTGTATTTTGTTTTAATAAATTTATTGTTGTTAAAGTAACTGCGATACAAACATATTTTATTATGTTTTATTGAGTTTTAAATACTAACGTATTTTTTTTAATAGGGAAGTTCACAGTCATTCAAACTGCAAAGCTGCAGTATCTTAAATAATCGTAAATGATTATTTTTAAAAGAAGATGTGTGTTGTTACTTAAATTTAATATATAAAATAGCTAAAAGCATAAAGTGCATTTAATGCTACGAAGTGATAGATATAATATTTATTACAATAGAATATTTATTACAATTGGACGCATAACAGAAGTGAGAATTAAAAATGTAGTACAGCTAATAAATAAATAAAATAAAACACAGCCCTCCTTTTTAGTATGAGAAGACAAAAAAGTTAACTCTCTAGTTAACAAAAATTCATAAAAATAAGCTCCAGAATTTAAAAATATCCTAGGAAATCTTTCGATATCGAAAACAGCGATTTGACCTGGTTGGTTGGTTGGTTTACGTGGCGGCCTAAACGGCCTTCAATTAGAGTCGCAAGACTCCATTTTGAACCACCTACTCGCCAAGACCATGTAGCCGTAATGTGACCTAGATCCACCCAGTGACATTTAGATATCCGAGAAGGTCTGTTAACCTTACTCTCGATATCTCAAGTAGTTCGGCCATCAGATGAGCACCGAGAAATCTGTGTCTCGAAGCCATAAGAGCCATCTGCTCCCTCTCGGGTGAGCGGCAGCTATCGTTGAAGGGCAGTCCCAGCCTGCTGGCGTGCTTACCGATCATCCAATGACCAGTTATCACCGCCACCAGCCTGGAAATGTGCCTTCTATTCCTGCTCACTAATTGAATGGAGCGTTTACCATCATAGCGGGGCCATAATTGACGCGTGACTTTACACGTTTGTAGACTACGCCATCTGGTATCTGCCCGTTCCCGGTAGTGATCACAATACTACCAAGCGATAAAGGTACTGCCTTTGACATAGAAGCCTCCATGTTAAAGACAGCCCTAGCTAATTCATCCGCCTGTTCATTACCAATAAAACCACTGTGTGAAGGAATCCATACCAAGAATACGTCAGCCTGACGTCCTAGGTTGGTTGACACAGTTTTGCATTGGCCCACTAGAGCAGAGAATGCAATATACGATTGAAGTGCCCAAAGAGCCGCTTGGCTATCTACGAAGATGCCTATAGCTCCCCTGGCACTCCTGTTGTACAGAGACTCACATGCCACCTTGATGGCCAGTATCTCCGCCTGTGAAAACAGTAGACTTATCCGGAAGTCGGAATGAGAGTCTCATATCAAGTTCACTGCAGTACACTTCAAAGCCCACACAGCAGATCATCTTAGATCCGTCAGTGTATACCCTGGTGTCATATCTATATACAGACGTTCCCTTTTGCCACTCCCGCCTGGAAGGAAAAACAACTTTGAAATACCTATCAAAGTCTATCTGGGGAACTATGCAGTCGGTAAGAACCCTAAGATCATGATGCAATCGATTCAGGATGTTAGCATGCCTATATGTTCTATGCCTCCATCAGCCGGATGCAGACAATCTAGTCGCACTGCTGGCTGATATGGCCATCAGATGTAAGTCTATAGAAATGAGGTGCAGTACCGTATTTAAAGCCTCCAACGGACTAGTACGCAAGCACCCGGTAATTCCTATACAAGCAGATCTCTGAACCCTATACAGGTGGTCCAATACGTCTCTCTTCTCAGTAGCGGTCCACCATATCAAAGATCCGTATGTAAGGATTG
This sequence comes from Thelaira solivaga, assembly GCA_947397855.1. Classification (NCBI taxonomy): domain Eukaryota; kingdom Metazoa; phylum Arthropoda; class Insecta; order Diptera; family Tachinidae; genus Thelaira; species Thelaira solivaga. Next base: position 44,463,145 of record OX377611.1, on the reverse strand, counting down.
GACCTATAATGGCCTTATACATTCACAGTAACAGCCTAGGGCTTAAGACCTAGTTTTGATTAAGAGTAACATGAATTTTTTCATAATAAAATATAATGTTTAGTCTCCTTTCAAGTATTGGATATCGAAGGTAAAGCGACTCATATATAAGAACAGCATTCATGTGCAATCAAATGTTTCTGCAAGTAAGGAGGCTCTGAGCGATATCAAAGAAGTTTTGATATTTTGCTGATGATACTAGTTTATTGATGTTGTGTATGGCAGAATTAGCTTTGTCAAGTTGTCAAAAAATAAACTTTTAGATACTATTTATTATTGAACATTAAGAAATTTGTTTCTCCAATTTTTTAAGTTTTCATCATTTTATTTCGTTATTTATTAGTATTTTAAATACTTTTGGAGTGCATATCAAAAAAACTTACCGCTTTTCATAACGACGAAAATCGCAAAACTTTTTCTCTTTCTTTTCCTAATATGTAACAGTGGCAAAGTGAATTGGTTCCTACCCATATTTTTTCATCTATACCTAGCCAAAAGATTTAAAAAGCAACCTAAGTCATAGTGCTTAGAGTTTTCTACATGCTCTGAGTTATCATGCTTATGCAAAACTTTTGAAGTAATGCGTTGCAATTAAATATATCTGATTTTGCCAGATACATAGTGAAGTTGGCTGCAAAACAATAATTTTTGGTTACAATTATTTCTGTAATCATTAAAAAGTAATAACAATTTAGCAACTTTCGCTTAATCTAACGATTTTAACTCTATTTTTTGTTTTCCTTTATTGGATTTTCCTAAACGTAATAAGAAACAGAAATTTACAAATTTAAATAATCTTTTAGACCAGAGCAACGTAAGCTGTTTCCAAAGTATTTTAAATTCTGATTTCAACTGTTGTTTTCAAAGTATTTTAGAGTTCCGATTTCAACTGCATTTGATTGATTCAAATTGGTTTTGGTGTCCGAGATATACCATTATCTCCTTAATGAAAGAGATGACGCGACGCGCATTGCTTGAAAATTATTGCTTCTACTTGTTAAAATAAAATCCGAAATTCCACAACTAAATTCTTTTAAGTCGTACCTACATTGTTCTTTAATCTGCTTAGTGGTTTTAAAAATATCGTAAATATCGCACGTTTCTTATGCAAAACTTAGACATTTTTTTTATTTTCAATAAACTATATAAGCCAAGGAAAAATTCTAAGTTTTTCTCTTCCAGGTCTTAGCCTAATAAGTTGAAAACAAAATCGATGATAAACTTTCATTATTACAACTTAGCTATAGTTATAATTAACTTCAGGTAAAATAAATGACAAAGTGATCAATAACTTTTTTCCATTAGTACAAGTTCCCAATAAGATAAATAAAATAATATTTTTTATGTGGCAACGGCATACCTTTTTTGGCAATTATTTTTTAAATAACTAAGAAATATTTTATTTTAATATTTATTATTTTATTGTGTAATTATACTGTGTATTAATAATAAAAAAATTCCAATTTCAATGGCTGCTGAAGCTGCTGATCTGAAATCGTACATATGGCAACTTTAAATACTTAAGGTTGCGTTAAAAGTTATGGGCAACACAAACATGTCTTCAGCTTATCATACACTTTTTAGTTAAAAGTCTGTTTGTAATAACCAAAAACATAAGATTCTAATTTAAGTTATTTTTTAGTTGTAGTAACTGCCCTTAGTCATTATATCACAAAGTAAAATACAATATTTTATTATGCGCTCGCTACTTTTTCTTTGACGTGTTTGATGATAAGTGTGATACTGCTGTACTGTTGATTAGCTTGCTTTATTTAAAATAATTTTTTTTTAAATCATCAATTTCTAAATTTTATGCTTAAAAACGCCTTGTTCCAAGACCTTTGAAACTAGTAAAACAATTTAAAAACGATTTAGGAACAGCTGGAAGGAAATTTTAATGTGGCATTTGGATTTTTTTTACATATATAACAAACTGTTTTGAAGCAATTCTCAGATAATAAGAAAAAACGATATAGAGATTTGAAATCGATGCTGGAAATAACTTTGAAAACAATTTGCAGTTACTCTGCTCCAAAACTGTACAAACTTGTATAGTCAATACATAACGTTACCGTTTAATACATTGATTTACGTTGGCCTTTAAGTAATAAAATTTTGTATTTTTTAATAATATGACTATTTTATTAAGCTTGAGGTCTTATTTTTCAAAAATTGATTTTTATATCGTTATTTCGCTCCAATTTATAATTATATCCTGATGAAGCTACATGAATTGGAGCGAAATATCGATATAAAAATAAATTTTTGAAAAATAAGACCTCAAGCTTAATAAAATAGTCATATTATTTCAAAGAAAAAGGTCAAATAAAACTAACTAATAAATTTTGTATTTTTTAAATGACAGTCTATAGTTTTCTTTTATAACTAAATTTGTTAGGTTTTACATATTCCTAACAAACTCGTTTTCAACTTTATGACAACTTTTTTGAAGGCAACTTCCTTAATACTTACGTACAAATATCACATAAATATTGACAGCACTTAAATATTTTAGTTTTTGTAACAATTAATTAAAATTTGTTGCCGATAAAAACATTATTATTTCAGTGAACCGTATAAAAGTATAATTTAACTTTAGTATTTAGTTTTAAGTTCATTTAAAGTAAAACTGGGGAAATAATAAAATAAAATAGTTTGGAACAGCAAATTCGAAAGCCAAAGGCTAAAAGATTTATAGAATAAATATATTTAAAAAAAAACTTATTTTATGTTAGCTGAAACCACAAAAATGAAATGTTTTATTTTAATTCTTTTTTAATTTAAGCCTTTTATCAGAAAATTCAATAATTGATTTCTAATAAAAATTAAACAAATACGCGAATCTAATTTACTGGCACGTTGAAGTCTCTCTTTTTATCATAATAAATGTATGTATATACAACCCATTCATTATTTTTTTTTTATTCGAAATTATTTATTTCAAATTATTTAATTTTTGTTTTATTTTTTGTTTTCTATTTCATTTGTACTCGTATAAACCAGGGACATTAAATTATAGAGATTATAGATGCAAATTATTAAGGTTAAATGCCAATTGTTGCAAATTATTTTAATGAAAATGGCTTGCAGGTTTTTAAGGACGTGTAACAGCTTGACAAAATATAATTATTACAATACATAGAAATAAAAGTGATATGGTGCTAAAATTATGCTGTAAGATTTGTACACAACTAAAAATTTTACATTCACTAAAGCTGAACTGACATTTGCGGCTCGAGCTGTTTCACTAATCAATATTAGCTAAGTTTGTTTTCCTGCATAAGCTATTATTTAGTCTCTTTATTTTTCGTCATATGAAAAATTGGCTCTTAAGTTTTGTAGTCAGTTGCATTTTCTCTTGATAATTAAAAAAAAAAGTTAAAGAAATAAAAAAATGTGTAACCAACTAAACTTTTTAACTGAAGTTGCTGAAGTAAAAAATTGATTTGGTGTCGCAATTAATTCAACAACTTTATTATTGTGACTAAAAGATGGTGGAGCGATATATTCCACACCTTTTATCAAAATCGAAATAATTTTATAAGAAAAACTTCTTATGCTTCTAAATTTATAGTTCTCTAAAATGGCTTAATAAGACATAAGCTTTTTTTAATTAATATGCAAACTTTTCAAATTAACTAAAGAATTAAATTAATTAAAAATGTAATCAATAAGACAAAAAATGTATTAAAAGATTGTTCAAACATAAATAACAAATTGTAGGCATTTAAAAAAGGAGTTAATAAAATGATTATGAAAAGAATTATATGCTAGGTATGTGTGTTTATGAAAGCTAGCCACTGCTTAGAATGCTTAGCTCTTTAAGCTGGGCTCGCTTTTTATTTGTTGCTTGTAAAATCTGTTTTTTTTATAAATATAGAAACTTAATTTATATAATCATTCAAATTGAAATCGAATGTACGCGAAAGACATTTTTTGTATGAAATAAATAAACTGAAGCTCACAATACCAGATATGGACTTACAAAGGACCCTTCAATAGATCATACACTGACTTTATTAAAAATTTTATACACATTATTTCGTGTCTACTTTATTTTTTGCATACCAGCAGCATTAACTTTGCAAATGAAAGTTTTATTTTTTAAATCAAAATTTTAACAAGTTTTATAAAAAAAAAATTTTTTTTCATTTTATTATGAAACATTTTCACACGAATTCTAACCTACCTGCATGTGTTATCTGATTCTTTTAAACTATAATGAAATTTTTGTATTTGATTAAAAAAAAAATTATGAAAATTGATGACACTGACAAAATTCTAAATTTATTTGTTTAGCTGATGAGCGTTTTGTGTTTGTCAAATAAGAAGACAATAGCATTCAATAGAAAAATGAAAAACGAGCATAATAACTGTTGTCATGCTGTTTATTTGAACATGAAATTAATTTTTCATTTAAACTATTTGATAAAATAAAAAAACATTAATAGAAAAAAGTATACGCACAATAATGGCGGTGAGGATAGTGTGGTTGTTCCAATTTGTAATTACAATTTGTTATTAGGAATTTATTTGAAACCAATTATGAAGCTCTCGTTGAACTCAATTGCAATTAAAATTAATATTAAAAATCATTTAAAAAAAAACAAATTGCAGACATAACGAAAAAATAAATAAAAATTGTTTATTCAAACGAAACTCATTTAAGGTTAAATAAGAAAACAAATGCATTTGATTTCCTTTTGTGTGAGCAAAATATTATGAAATTTATTCTGAACAAAACAAAATCAAATCAAAAATCGTTTGTTAGCTTTTTTAGGATTAGATTACTAGATAGTGATACTATGCGCCCTGGGAAATTATTTGTTTGGTAGTTGTTGTCGAGTACAATATGTTTTTGGAATTTACCAAACACCCAGAAAATCTTGAGTTACGGGTAAAAAACTGTTTTTTTTTACATTTATGTACCGATTTTAAGTGTCTTAGCGGATTATAAAAGAAAACATTGAAGTCGTTCAAATGCTATATATAAGGTGGGGAGAAAATTCAGCAACCATTTTGAGTACACGCCATGATTATGTACTGTTTAGCTCAGTTTCGCTTTAACCATTGTGTTGTGTAGAAGTCCAAATTTTATTATGGATAAATATACACTGCAAGAACGAGCAGAAATAGTGACAATATTTGTTGAAAATAATTGTTCCATTATTGCCTAATCGTCCAATGCATGGCCAGCGAGAACACACCAAACTTTTTTTATTCCTTTTTTTTTTTTTAACTCAAAAGTTTATGTGAATAAGTCCCAAAGGATTCAACATTTTAAAGACAATATTCGTCAAGAAATTAAAGAAATTCAGCTAAAGATGTTGCACGATGTCATGAAAAATGCCTTAAAAAGAGCCAAAAGTTGCATAGCGAATCGCGGTCACCATTTACCCGATATAATTTTTCAATCATAATGAAAAAAATGTAAAGACCAAATAAACTTTTTATGAAAACAAAACTTACTTATCTCTTCTTTGAGCAAAGTTATAGGCAATCAAAATGGTAGCGAGGCTTTTAATTTACCCGTAATGTCATTGAGAAATCTATGCGTATTTCTAGATCGAATAAATTTTTTATATTTTTTTTTTGCCATTTTTCTAGTTTGGAGACGAAATCATAAAATTTTTTTATTTATTTTCAAAACATGTTTTTTTATGAATAAAACCTAACTTTTTTTTAAATCCGTAAAAAATTAATTGCGTTAATGTCAATTCACTCAAAATTGTTTGTTTGTCATTTTTTTAACATCATTAGTTCTCGTTGAAGTGACCAAAAATATTTTGATATCATTTTTATTTTATTTTTGTAACCATTTCTTGATGAAAATCTTCACCTTGTTCATGGTCCAGGTTGGCTACGAAAAAGTCCAAATCTGAATGCAGGAAATACAATTTTATTGACATATTTGCAATTTTATTGACATATGCACTTAAAAATTAATTTACAACCACCACATAGTTGTCGTTTTTGTGATTGTCGTACTATGTGATTATTTCATGATTAAATTTCATTTTTTCTTTAACACTTACTTATACACTTTACCATAATGAAATTATTTTCTATTTTTTGTTTAATTCAACAACATTAATTTAATGAAAAACAAAATAAAAATAATAAAAATTAATCTGAAGTTGGTTCATGCGAAAAGAATGGTACTTACACTATTTCGCAGTTCGAAAAAATTTGCCAGCAGCTGTTTGTCTTTTCGAATAAAGAGCAACAATTAAGCAAACATTTTTCGTTAAAGTTTCACGTAATAATTTTTTGTATAGATTACGACACCATTTCGCATGAAATGATAAACATTATTATAAACAGTGTATATATGTACTCGTATATGTATACCAAATCTTAATTTTTTTTTTGAAAATTTTCATAAAGATTAATTTCAATTTTTCTATATTTCAAAAAAAAAGCGATATTTTTTCAGGACTCAAATTGTCGCATGCGATATCGAATTAAATGAAATAATTTAACAATTTGGATACAACTCATCGACACAAATTCTGGGCACTAAATGACAGAATTTTTGTTGTTTTTATTTTTTAAATCTAACAGACAATCTTTAATACAATAATTTTCAGCTATCAAATTGATTGTCATCAGGACAATTGATTTTAAAAATCCTTGCATTTTGCAAATGGTTTATAATTTTTGCGTTCAAAAGTACGTACGTTTTGCGTAACATGTTTTTTGTATTACAAGTACACAATGGAAAAAAAACTATGGGTACTCGGATTTTTCAGCGAGGTAATTCCCTTAAGCTACGGTTACATTAAACAAATATTTGTCAAAATAAGCATAACCCTTATATCATCTATATATAAGTTTAAATATTTTGATGAAATATTAAATAAGATTTGTTTCATTTACTATTAAAATTTTATGTAATACAAGTCACGTTAAACTATAAAAATATTTGCGAAAAAGTAGTGGTAACGCTTATTTCGACTAATTGTTTGTGAAATGTGACCGTAGCTTTAGTCGTACACGAGTGAAATCTGATTCGAATATTCGACTCTTTCAACATTTGAGATTATATTCTAGTTATCGAATAACATGTATCGAAATTTCTAATGATGTTTTCGATAGCAAGCGAAATTTTATTTAAAGCAAAACGTCTATCGAAAACATGAAACCATTACGGTTTTTTTGAACAAACAGAATGTACTAGTAAGTTAATTTTTTTAAATTATTATAAAAAAGGAAAAAATTAAATTCATTAAAATTAAAGTGATTCTCTTTTTATTTTATTTTTTTTATTGTTATAGTTTAAATTTTCGTGCAACTCAGGAAGCGGATGAGTAAAGAATACAGAAGTACTCATTTGTAGAATATTCTTCTTTAGTTTAATTTTCACTTTAAAAACTTATTGCTTAAAAATGTGTTGTGAAACATATACGTTGGCTAAAGCTAACAGAACTTTTCAGCAATGGAGATTTAAATCGATTCGTTTCGTATCGAGTATTAGAATTAACAAAGCTTACACTGTGGAATTTTTATTCGATACGTAAATAATTTCGATTAGGTCCCCAAAAGTCGTGTATGTGTTAAAATTTTTTTCAGTTTTGAGCTTGTTTATCCTGTTAAACTTGTTGCTGTTGTTTTTCCCATAATACTTTGCTTTAATAAATCGGAATCCAAATCGTTTTATTCCATATCGCATAAAATTTATTGAAATTTTTGACTTTCTGAATTATTTGAAATTTTAAATACTTTTTTTAACAAACGAATATATAAAAGCTTTCCAGCTACATATTACTCCCCTTAGAGGGCGGTAGCTACCAGAAAATAAAATTTTATAAAACGTGATTCAAAAACAACAATTAATTGCTTTAATCTGTTGGATGGCCACCTGATACACAGTATTTGAAACAATTAACTGGGAGCTACTTTAAATCGTTTTTCTTTACTGCCCTCCTTGTGTGCAATTGCCAAACTGTTTACTTCGCAACTTAAATTAAACGGATTTATTTTTCATATAACATTTATTATTAAAATTTCTACCGTTTACTCAAGTGCTTATAAAACATTTAAAAGTACATTTAAAAGATTGCAATAAAAATGAAATTTTTTCAATTTGTTTTAAACACAATCATGTTTTATATAAACGCAAAATACGAGTATAATGTAAATGCATTCATCGTATGCTGTAGAATTATAATTTTTCAGTCGTACTCGTACTTTCCATATTTTATTACGTTGTTGCCTGTTCATTTAAGGATGTGTGTGATATGTGATGTCGTGTTGGCGGGCGTGCTCATGGTCTTGTTGGTTAAGTTCTTTTTTATTTTTTTGAAATAGAAAATAAAAATGTGAGAACAAGCTACTTTGCAAATTTGATACATGAATTATGCAAGAAATCAAAATTCTAACTAAGTGTAAGAATATGAGTATGTGAAGTATGGAAATTATGGAAATTATGTATGCTGGCAAGTCAGTTCATGTGATGCGTGCGAATCGAGTAAAATGTTTAGACTCAAATGTTGTCCTTGCATGCTTGTTGTACATGTTGCTTGCTGCTGCCTTTATAATTTATACTCGCATATTTTACTTTAAATATTGTGTTTCGTAGGTTTTATGCTTTCCTTTTATATTTCTCAATTTTTTATATTTTTTTTTCTATTTTTTTGCAAGGATCACATGAAAGATTTAATGGATTCTTAGTAAAATGTCATACTAATAGATTGTTACTTAGAATTTATTATTCATAAATAAAAATGCCTTAAAGTCCTTAGTAAAGTTATAAGACTACATAATTATTACAAAGTAGCTTAGACACGGATTTCTTCTTTCAAATCATTTTTGTCTTTGAAGTTCTTATTATATTGCTGTGTAATAAATAGAATTGCTTTAGTAATTTGCTATTACAGACAAGTAAATTACTATTGAAAATAAATGAAAAAGCATTTTAAGTTAAATTGGGTGTATTGGAAATTAAACATACAAAATCACAAAGAACTTATTTAAAAAGTAGCCTACAATAAAGGTGTGCTTAACAAATACTTGCAGCGCCCATTATAATATAATATAATATATTCTATCAAGTATTACCTACTAAATAAATTAAAGAGGTGGAACACATTTTTTTTTTTTTAATGTTTATTAAAATTAAGAGTTGAGTTGTGAATTGATTTTCATTAAATATGGTTCGCTTTGTTCGAAATTTATAGGCTTGAGATAGAGTTTTATCTCTTTCTTTTTCAAATATTTTTTTTAATTATAAATTTTTAAATATTGCATAAAATTGTTTATTTTTTGGCACAACTTCTACAACACCTTTTTGGCTCCCTGTAGTGTAATTCAGTAACTTTGTGTACGATGAAACGCATTGTTAAAATGAGGTATATCGCTATTTTGTAGATTTATATTATATTTACTAGCTGATCTGGCAAACGTTGTTTTGCCTTCAAATCGTAGTATAGAGTAAAGTACAGTGCAAGACCAGATAAAAAGAGGTAGTAGATAAATAAGACAGATACTGATTGCAGGGCCACCTCCGCTTAACTTTCCAAGGGGTAAGCCAAAGGCATACACAGCAATTCAATTAAATCGGTCCAGCCGTTTAGGAGGAGTACAATGTCAAACACACGTACTGTCGAATTATATATATTAAGATTTACAATTGAAATTTTTGGTAAGATTAAAGGCGTTACTTGCGATGATTATTTGTGTGTTGTTAACTTTAACGTATTCTGTCTTTTGTCTTAAAAACAGCTTCTGAGTATTTAGCATTTAATATAAGAAATGAGATAAAACAATTAACGAATTCCATGTATTACACTTACCTTAATATGTTGTGATTACAAAAATTATTAAAAAAAAATTAAATAATTGCAAAAGAAATTAAGTTCACAGCATAAATTTTCATCTTTTTTCATTCTCCTTTGCACTTTTTTGTTAATTTTGTAATTTTTCTCACAAAATTCCCACATAAAAATAACTTTATTTATATAGAAAAAATAGATGTGTGTGTGCCATTCAAATAAATAAATTACTAAATTGCATTATCGATACTGCGACCGAATACATACGCCGCAACATATTCTGAATTTTCGCATCGCCAAAAGGTACTGAACCGCACTACCTGGTGCAGTTCTAATTTGAAACCAGGGCTTCATAATACTTTTGAAACAGTTTTCAACTGCTCTGGTCTAAAAGTTGGCTTGAAATGCTAAAAGCCGTCAAAGTCGAAAATTGAATTGAATATCAAAATACATACACTGTACAAATGCGACCGAGGTACTTTTGCACTAAAATGTTTTATGTACCATTATGTCGTAGAAATTATGCTGCAAATAGTCCATTGACTTGATTTTAATGTCATAAATGAACATCAGATAGTAGGAATCTAACGTATCAAAAACCATTTTAAAAAACTTTCTTTTGTACAATTTAAACTTAATTAGCAATTAAACCAAGAATCTAGAATCTAGTCCAAAGACTACACTAAATAAAACTGCAATGAACGTGAGTATGTATGGACCGCATAATTGAAATCATCCCTTTCTGAAATAAATAACTCAAATAATAATAATAATTCATTTACATTAGGAATAATTCGAGACTAGAAAACAAATTTGAGCTTATATGTATTTTGAAAGTGGTATAAGTCAACTTTAATTTTAGTAAGATATAGACACCAACCTAACTTATTCCTTTTTTTTTAAGTTGACTTATATCACTTTCAGAAAAAAACAGCTAGCTTATCATACATACTCGTACTTAGCAATCAAATGTTATAAATTGTTGTTATTCTTGTAATAGAATTTAATTTTATATAAGAATTTTTGGGTGTACATTTTTAATATAAATGTTTGCGCAAAAAAATTTATTCACTCGAACATGTGTTCCTATTGAAAAAATAATAATAAAAAGAAACATATAAAGAAATAAAAATAATAAAAGATACTTTTTTTTTTAAATCTAAAAAACATTAAAACAAAAAACGTCTACTCAAAATTTCGACTCACGTTCATATAAGAGGTTCTTTCCAACATAAAAATAAAACCAATTTGTACTAACAAAAACAATCAATATAAATAGTTATAAAACTTTTCCTAAAGTTATTTGTTTGTTAGAGAGAGGGGAAAAGAGAGAGAGAGAGAGAGAGAGAGAGAGAAGAGTGTATATTTATTTACCCGTATTCCAAATTGGTTACCAACAACCATCTCTAAACAAGAACATAATGTTTATGAAGATGTTTTTTGTCACAACATTTGTTTTTTTATTTTTTATTTCAGCCATTTTTCCTTTATATAAAATTTTTTTCTTTTACTCACCGATCAAAAAGTATTTCCAAGTTGCCATCATCATGTTCTTTTGAGCTCTGAAATGTTAAAAGTATTGTTGTTGTAAGTTAAGAAGTTGTTGGCTTGGTTAATTGCAGTAGACACTTTCATGCATACAACTGAAAAGCCTATGATTTGTTTTCCTTTCAATGAAATTATGAAGTGCTTTTTTGCCAAACTATGCGATTGTTTTCACAACAAGCGTTGTTTTATTTCACAATGTGGAAGAAAGTACACTTTGTCTATTTTGTAGATTATTTAATGTTGTTTAAATGTTTCATTTAATGTAAAGCTCACAGATGAAATGCAGGTAGTGAGAGAAATAATTTATTGTGAATGGCAGAGAAATTAACTCAATAATTCCCGTTTAAATTTTTATAAATTGTTTGAAACATAAAAATCGGGAAATTGCATTTCATATAGTTGTATTAGTGGGCATTTGACATTCTCAAACCAAAAAATAAAACAAAAACCGTTATTGCACATAATTTAATTAAACCATTTACGAGTATTTATGCTTCAATTCCAGTTAATTACTTTTTTCTTATTATTTTAATCTTAACTAAATTACACAGATGCTAAGTTTTGAGTGACATTTTGTTGGCAATTATGGATACAAACAAAGCTTTCTTCTTCGTAGTTTAATTATTTTTATATTAAATTTTTTAGGTCATGTTATAAGTTTTGCAACAACAGAAATCAAGCTGTATCCCATAAATTCCTTTTTTTACATTTTTCTTCTTAGTTGAGAAAATAACAAAATGGCTTCTTGTGTTTTGTTGAACAAAAAGTAAAAAAGTGAAAAATATACTAAAACACACACAAATACATTACTTTTTTTTTCTTTTTTTTTTGTAGAGATCTAAACCCCTTTTTTTATTCACGTTTTACTTATTTAAACTGGTCTTAAACTTGTTGACTTGTTGTTTTTTTAATGCACTTTTTTATTTATTTCTGGTCGTTGTCGTCTTTTATATCTCGTTTTCTTTCTCTCTAATTTTTCTTATGTGTATTTACATTTTTGTATTGGTGTTTGTATTTTATTTTTATTTTTCACGTTTGATATTTTATGTTGTTTCCATTTACTATTTTTTCATTCTTCGTTTTTGTGTTTTCTTTTTTTTCTTTTTTTATTATTAAAAACTCCACTTCATTACTTTTATGCTCGCAGTGTATTTGTAGTTGTTTCGAAATGAAACCTTTTTTCGATCTGCAAAGAAAAATTAAAAAGAAAAAAATATAACGTTATAGGCCAGGCAAGGTATGTAAAAGAGTTTAATATTTATTTTAAGCCTTTACTTTATAGAAAATGTGATTTAAAATCGATTACAATATTGTGACGAGAGAAAATTAAGGAAAAAAATTTAGTTTTAAGAACCAGATTAAGTTGTATACAAAAGCAACATTTTCTTCATATTTTGCTATGACTAAAGTCGATGATACATCTTACATCATCTTTGAAGATATAGCCAATATGCTCACATATTTAGATGATAGGTATGCTAGAAAATCTCAACAGACAAGATTAAATTAGTGCCTCAGATTTGAATATTTGACAACAGTTTTGAATCATCTCTTTTAATAAAACCGATTCAAGAAGAATTAAAATTAGAGTTAAAAACGCTGGATTCACAAAAAATAACTAAAATGATAATTTCGTTCAACAATAACAGAATAAAAATAAAAAATTAACTATTGTTTTGAAGCCAACTTCACTATATAAAAAGTTGTCGAAATTAGATTTTCCAACTACTCAGCGTTGTCATCAAATTATTTCGGTTTACTTCATAGATTTTTAGGTTTGTCTATAAGTTAACACAATGTAATTGAACTCACTAAAAATTAAACAAACAAAAATAAATAAATTGGAGAAATGAGAATGTAAAAATTGCTATAGTACCAAGGTTTAAGGCATAAACCAGCTTAAACAATTGTGCGATTACACAGAAACTGTACATGGCAAACTATGATAGACTTAACAAAAAGTTACGTCAAATTTTATTTGCTTAAGCAAACAGCGGAACTGGTCGTACACCGTACGTAATCAGATTTATTTCCATTTAGTATACATGCATAAATAAAAACTGCCTTGAAATGCACATTTTAATAATGTTATTGTCTTCAAATGTTTTAATTTTTATTCATTACACGAATTTAATTTAATAATAAAAAAATTTAGATAGTCAGACGGACTTGTTAAAAAAATCTGTCACAGTAATAGTGTTTTCAGACTGAAAGTTAAAAACTGAACTTAACGTTAAATTCACCAACAGATGATTTTGCGTTCACAGTGCAAAATTCTGTATTTAACTTACATTGTGTCAAATAAATTTCTACAAAACAATAAAAAATTCCCATAGAAATAAGTGTATTTGATGCGTTACTTTGTACAAAACTTATTTGACAAACTGTACAGCGCCACAACATATGTGACCTTTGGTAAATACCAAAAACTTCGTTTTCTACGAAATTCTTTTATTGCTGCTGCCATTATCTCCTGAAAATATTTTAAATGGTTTTTATTTTTTCATTTCATTCAACAACATTAGCAGCTGTTGCTATGTCTACAGAGCTTTTTAACTTGGTAGCACTGAGCTTAATGGACCAAAACAGTGGTGTATTTCATAAATCCAACTTAAATTCAATTCCAAAATAGCATTTATTGTGGATTTATTAAGTTCATTTTGTATGGTAATTACAGTTTTTATGAGTTGCATTTAACGTTAAGACCGCATTTATGTAAATTCATTCAGTCTGAAAACACTATAAAGGTAAGATCCCACTATCGCCGCAAATATCACAATATGTACAGAATTTTATCGTTGTAGAAATTTCAAATCTTAGCAAGTCTTATTTTTGAGTATTCATATTATCGTCCACACACTGTTTCAATGTTTTTCGGTTCATAGACCAGGACCAGCAGGGCATAGCAAGTTTAGTTGGGCAATTCTTGATTTTGTAGGAGAGAGAGGAAAGAGGAATGAAAAGGTTTAAAAACTTGCTCGTACTCGGGAATTGGTTTTTGTGCACTCTGCGTATCTTCTATAAAGATGTAAAAAAGAAGACAGATAGCTTGAGGCTAAATGAATGACTGAATAAGAATGCTAAAATTGTCGAAACAAAATTGCTGTGTATAGACAGAGAAAGAATTGCTCAACTAAGCTTGCTGTGTGTGGTCCTGGCCAAAACGAAAACACTACAATAAACGTCCACACTATTTGCTTTATTGTTAAATTTCTCTCAATTTCTTTTAATTATTAAATTGTATAAAATACTGATACTTTACGGTCAAAGGCATTGAAATGCTCTGGTGAAGAAGAAACAAATAATAAAAATAAAAACACTAAAAAAGAAAAGAATTTAGGGAAGTGAGTGGCTACTTAAATAAATGATGATTTTTGCACAGTTTGGCCCGTATATCGGTGTCAATCGTTAACATTGAATAAAATTTTGCCTGGCCATTATTTTTTTAGCATTTAAAAACAATGTTTTAGGATTAGCCCATTTTTCTTAGCAGTACTATACACCATGCTGTGGAAAATGCTTTGCAATATTTTGACAGGCTTTGTTTTCCTTGTGCCTGGCTTTATAATCTGCGAAAGAATATCCTCAGATGCACGTGAAGGGCTCGCTAGATTGAATTAGTTCATGTATGGATTTATTTGTCCACGATGATATAATGAATGGTTTCTTTCTCTTCTTTTCAGATATGCGTTTCTTTGCTAACAACAATTTCATTAAATATAGAACTCACATCTATAGAATCCATTCATAATTTTATCGGCCGGAATTTTACAAAAGAGCGGTCATATTATCGGTGCTTAAAATAAAATTTTGATATTTTTTAGCACGATTTCTGGCTTTGTCGTGGCGCGTATACAAATTATATGTGTTCACATTATCGGCACATACAAGGTGCAGAAAATCGGTACATTATGCCGGTAGTGGGACCTTTGCTTAACACTTTCAAGAACACATTATCACACATTGACACAAATTAGTGTAATAATGAGTCATATCCTTAAGTCTAGAGCTACCGCCACATTACTTATATTACATAAAATTTATATAATTAATATAATAAAGCAAGTAAGTTATATTTCAATAAAAAATTTAAGTAATCGAAGCTAATATTTCTTCAAAATATACAAGTATAAATGTTTATGTATATAACATAGTGGTCATGCTTATTGCGAAAAATATTTGTTTAATGTGACTGTTGGAGCCATATCAAAAACACCCTCACAATAATGTGAAACAATTACGTTAGCTACTAATTTTAAATTAGCATTTCCTAAGTACCACTAGAAATTTAATTTTTTTTTTTCAATTCGGTTACAGAACAGGGCTCATTATTATTTTCTTATTTTACAATGTTTTTTTTACAACATATTAAAGTACCTAAAGCGCACACATACAAATACACATACACATGAGTATACAACATATGCGTATATATATAATATTATGCTGGAGAACCAAAGACATGTTACTATTGTTGTTGTTGGTGTTATTTTTAAGATACTTTATATAGAAGAAACACAAAAGAAACAGGTAAATTCGTGTTTCTTTGTTATTTCAAACAACTTGGCAAGTAAACAAACATAAGAAGTAACAACAACAGCAACAAGCAATTTAGGGCTTGTTTACTTGCACAACACACGAACTTTACACAGTAAGTACAGAAGCAGACACACATGCATACACATGAACACACTCTGGCAAGTTGCAACAAAACCCATTAACAATATGAAACTGTTAGTTTTGTTGTTGTTTTAGGGTTTAATGTGTTGACTAGAGGTAAGAGAGTTAGTTGGTAGCACAAAACTGGTCGGTGTTGTTGATTGTCTCTCTGCTTGCGCTTCAAAGGCTTCAACAGTTTAAAATGCAACAACAATAACTTTACACAATTCCAATAAAACCACACACAAGCACAAAATTCTGAAAAAAAAAAATGTTTTCAAAGAATCAAAAGTTTCTCCACAATTCTAGTACCACAAAAATAACACGTTAACTTTTTTAACAATTTATCAGTGTCTTTCTCTTTTCTTAGCTGTCTTTTAAATCTTTTCCAATACACTGTTAAAAAATGTTGGTAAGTTGGTATATTGCAATAAGAAAGTTTTATATTTTAGGTCAAACAGGATTTTTTGGTTTTTTTTTTCAGAGAAAGTACGCATGAAAGGAGAAATAACAATTACAACTGAAAGTATTAAAATAAATTTTATTCCGTGCAAAACAATGTTGCGTAGTACTTATTAGTATTTCAAGCCAAAGAATGTTTCAATTACTTAAATAATTATTGTTTTTGGATAATTTATTTCGCTGGCGATGCAAGCCGATTACTAATTATTTTGAACACATTTTAAATTGCAAAATAACACAGACGTAATGAAATGTTTTATATTTGTTTGAAGACAATGAAACAATTTATAAACTAAATTTAGAAAATAAAATTGGATTTAATTAAACTAATTTCTTTTCCATAAGCTGCTGGCATCAATTGTTATAAATTTAAATTTTGGGGGTGCGCTGGCAATAATTATTGCTTTCAACTTCTTTACTAGTCAATACTTTTTATTTTGGTATTCGATTCCACTCAATACTTTTCGCAGATTTGTCCTTTAATGTAACAAGTAACGTATAATATTTTCATCAAAAAATTAAATTATTCTATTTTATCAATTGATATTATCTTGGTAATAAAATTTTAACTTATGAAAAGTATACGGAATATAAATTTCGCTTAATTATAATTTATATCAACAAATAAAAATTGTTTGAGTACGCACAAAAAATATACTAACTATCTGCGAAACAAGAAAAATTTTACATGTCGGATATTCCGATTGGAATTGTTTGCATTTCGTAGTTGCAATTTTGACCGAATTCATTTCACAGATTCGGATTGAATTTGTTAACAAAAAAAAGTAATAAGCTGAAAAAAATTAGGGCCTTTTCAGCTAAATGCAAACGAAAGTTTCGTTCGCATAATTATATTGAATGCTTAGGCATTCTTGTGACATCGCTGAACAGCCTATTAGTATAAATAAATATCTAGTTTTCATATTTGTTGCAATCGAGACGAAGAATAATCATTAAGACATTGCAAAACAGTTTCTGTAAATATATTATGAGGGGACATTTCTGAAAAAAGTGGTTACATTACATTAATACAAATTTCGACTAATACAAATTTAAGTCTAAACAAACACTATTTTACTTATAAGAGTTAAAGAAATTATTTGTTTCTGCAGAAGTTATACATATACCGCATTGAAACTCCTTACTTCTGAGACGGGACTGACAGTATCATAATCAGGTTACGTTAGTTTTCTTTGTGTCTATATAAATAAAATTTATTTGTCTGAAATTTCACATATATAATCTCTATATCTACTCCAAGGAAAGTCGACTCATACTTTTGAATGAGACACGCACATTTTTAAACCTACTTTTCAACGATTTTCACTCACCATAAGGTTGTGAGCCCGTATTTAATTTAAACCTGAAATTATGGTTTGAAACATTTTAATTACTGCTTTAGCTAGCGCCTCTGCTAATAATGATAGCAAAGGCATCAACCACTTTTTAAATTAGTAATGGCCTTATTTATTTATTTTAATGGGTTCTTTAAAGATTAAAGTTTTATTGATAAATAATTTCTCTAAAAATTGCTACATACGAGTACGCATATATAAATACAATTCATTTTCCATATGAAAGGAATTAACGTTTTTAAATGTTCCTATAGTTGGGCGACAAGTAAGGAATTTGTGGTAGCTATAGCATAATGTTAACTATAATTGCTCCAATCACCTGGAGCAAGTTGAGTTTGGGAGATGCAAATAGAAAGAAAGATTATATTAAGGTTGAAGGTACTTACGAATTTAGGTTTATTTATTGTTGGGCTTAGTAAGTATATTTCATTTCACTATACTTTACAGTATCACACAGATTTATTTGTAAATTTTTTTGGAATTCCACACTTATGCTTAAATTTAATTTTAATATGAATTTAATTTTAAGTATAATATAATCTAGATTTAGAGTGCTTTTAATTTAATTTAATTTTAAGTAATTTAAAAGTTTATTTGTAAGGCAATCAAATTTATAAAAATATGTGTCCTTGTTAATTATAAGAGTTGAAAGGCAGATTAAGAATAAGAAGTTTGGCTATGAAAAGTTGAGAAGTACTTTTTATATAACTTTAATTTCATTTTATTTCAGCTCTCCCAATTTCTCATGTAGATTACTCTAATTTTCAACTGCATAGTTGTAAATGAATTATTTCATAAAAAGAAAATAATAACAAAATAAAATACAATCAATAAAATTTAATAGATAAAACAATAACATTAAGAAAAGAAACAATTTTTAATTATTGTCCAAAGTACTTTTTACACCCTTTGTTTTTTTTTTTTTGTTTGCTTTATACATTTTTGTGTTCCTACTGATTTTTTTTGGAATTTGGTACGAACGATTTTTACATTCCAAGTAGGGTCTCCATATAGTTTTCGACCGGCCTAGCCCACTTTGTAATAAAATATTTTAGATGAGTCTACTAATATAAACATTTGCATTTTTCAATGGATTTTTCTAAAATTTAGTACATACATTTTTAACACTTCAAGAAAGGTTGACATATACAGACCATGCCCACTTTCCCGAATATTTTTGTAAAAAATTATTTAAATTTTTTTTTTAATGATAACAATCTCTCTACCCTTTAAAAAAGGTTTCCATACAGTTTTGGAGCCATTATGTTCACTTTTACATTCACTTTTAATAGAAAATTTATATAAGCTTTTTAATAATTAGAATTCGATTTTTTTATAAAAATTGTCTCAAAAAACGTTGCCATATAAATTTGCAATGACAATGGCCATTTTTAAATAAATTAATTGTAATTGCTTATTTAATGATTAAAATTATAAAATTTAGGATATGATTTCTGGAACTTCAAAGAGATTTAAGTCTATTGATATAATAATGGAAGGAGCATTCTTAAATTCGTCCACCCGGAATATATCTAGATGAGTTATAATTCTACTCCAAAAAAACTTTTCAATTGTACAATCTATGGGTGGAAAGCCACTCATCAAATGTTTAAGAAACAAACATACTGCCAGGAATACCTTTGATTTCAACTGATGTGCTTTGATTTGAAAATACTACAAGTTCCAGTACGATTTGCATTTGACATGACAATTATGAAAGGAAGAGCAAAATCTCTTAAGGTAGCAATTATTAAGGCAGCGACTACTTGTCATGAACATTTATGACTCTATTAAACAGATTTTTAACAAATTACTCCTAATTTTTATATATGCGTTTTTTTTGCCTACAAAGTCCCACTCATAGAGTAAAAAACCGGGCGAGATTCGGTACAAACAGCTAGTACGTATAAAATAGAGTAACGTTTTTAACAGATTGACAAGCTGACTAACTGACTGATTTACCGACGAGTATCTAAAGCTACATATTTTAAATTCAGTGGATAGGTTTTCACCTAATGAACATGCCAAATACGATAAAAATGTTAATGGGGTAAAAACGAGTAAAATTTTTAGAACCAACACAGGTGGAACTAAAATAAATTTCTGTTTATTTGGTCCTTTTTTTTCTGGGGTAAAAATATTACACCACAAATATTGGTACTTTTTTTTAATCACATTTGTCTTTTAAAAGTAATGAGTGCAATAAAATTTAAATTATATTTTTCTTCACTTCAAAATCTTTTGAATATGTGTAACACTTTTTATACTTAGAACTTTTTCTTTAAATAAAATTTTTAATAAGTTGATGCAGCATATTAGCACTTTATCATCCACTTGTAGCACATAATACAATCAAAAGGTATTGAAAAAAATAATATATTATAATTTCATAATTCTGAAAAGAACATATTGTTTGTTTCTATGATATTTTTTTTAATTTTAATATTAGCTAATTGAATTAAGAAATCATAAAAGTAACTATGGTACCGGGATAATCCTAACAATAGTAGAATATCAGATAAATTTTATCTTTAGATATACCGATTGGCTGACTTCCAAAACGTAAATTACTTTGAATTATATCGACTGTAGAAATTTAAAAATAAAATAATTGTAAGAGTTTTTTTATACACCTCTTCAGAACTACAATATAAAAACCCAATGTAAATACGTTCTACAATTGTGTAAAGCAACTGTTTATATTTTAAGTGCTGCAAACAAACTTATTTCTTGGAAAAATTAATATACCATAGTTGCTTACGTTATATTATCAGAAAAAAGGCGATCATGATTTGTAGTTAAATTTTTTTTTAAATATACATTAATTGCAAAAATATTTCAAAGAGCGAATTTCGTTATAAAACATTGGCAATTGGTGCATCAGTCTCAAAGTTTATAAAATTATAAAAGCTACAAGCTACTGAGAAAAATATAAAAGATTTAAAAAATAGATATTAACAAAAGTTAGATTATTTTCTTTTGTGAAAATGTTAGCATAAAATTAAAAAAAATGGACGCAAACAACTGATTTTCTCATCTCATCTCATGGTTGGCACTTCTTCGCAACTTGGTAGGTGACTCGTACAAGTTTTAAATACCACATTAGAATTGTATCTAAACCTTGTTATATTAATGTACTGTTTTTATAACACAAGGGATAAACTCGTCTGGAAATTTTATATGAAAAGTACTTAAAATATTATAAACTTTTTAGACGAGTTGATTGCTTAAATATGTTATAAAAACAGCAAATAGGTTTTAAAAGTCACTTATTTTGTCCACATAACAACTGAGTTGGTATATTATTTATTTACATTACCAAAAAGCGTAATCCGAAGATGCAGCACATACTATGAACAGAAAATAAGATTATGATATTATTAATCTACATATTTCTACCAATAGATTAATATACATAACTTTCAGTCAAGGTTTTATTATTTGCTTCGTAATGTGCATACATACATATGTATATATCTATTTACTTAACGTATTTCGTTTCTTATCTGAAATTTTGTAAGAAAAGTAAATATAAATATGGTTGTATTAAAATTACTTTTTCTGTAAGCAGCAATGTTTTCAAATAAAACTATAGAAAGAACGTATAATTTTAACGATAAAGCAATTAACTCATAAATAAATCTTTACTTATTATTCTGACTTTTTTTACTTTTTGCATTGAAATTTCAATCCTATTTCTTTTAAAATTTTTTTCATTAAAAAGGAAAATAGCAAAAGTTGTTGAAATTTTTTAAGCAGAACTTTTCCTAATCCACCACCTTCTCAACCCAAACTAGTCACAAACTTGAAAGTAGTGATATAATATCTTAATAGATTATGATCACGAAGAAAAGGCGATTCACACAAGTTTAATATTGTTTCAACTAATACGAGTATATCATTGACCAAAACCAAATATACAGATTCGATGAAGACAACTATTTGAAATACATGTGGAGGAATGAAATAATATTATCACTGTAAAATATTGGTTGAAATATCTGATACGAATGAAAATTCAATATTACACACGATAGTCTGTGGATTAAATAATTTAAATTGTATCAACATCAGCTCATTTCACTTTTCTACATAGATTTTTTTTTTAGCTTTTTTATTTCATAAAACAGACTTGATGGCTGAATTGAACAAACTAATGTTGTTGTAAGAATTACTTTTTTTGCTATTCATATATGATTATCAATTTCTTTTCACATGATTTGGATAAAAAAATTTTGACAAAATCAATTCCCACAACCAAAAGTGTTTCTGAGTGTTAGAAGACTATATGCAGTCTTATTGCCTTAGCTTATTTATTTTATATCTAACATAAAGTGTTGGGATTCTAGTCTTCTACTGCCGCACTTGCTTTTGAAGGACTTCACAAAAGTTGATTGTACGCCTGTGCTTAGCTAAAGGCATGCATGGATCGGTGGACTGTGTTAATTGACTTAAATAAGTTTGAATTTAAGCTATAGAACTCTGTCTCACATTTGAATGCATTAATACGCTTTTATAATTTTTATTTTTAATTTCTAACGTTCTTTTTTGTTATATATGATGTTTTCTGCACTATTTAAATTCATTTGCATACATACGCTATTATCAATTTGATAGTCGTCTACAAAAATAATACAGTTATAAGTTATGGAAAAATTGCTGAAATCGTATCATGGAGTTGCGGATTAAAAATGTTACATAAATAAAACATGTTAACGCTAATAAAAATAATGTTGGTAACTGCAGAAACGTAGAAAACCCTAGAAAATAGATTTTTATATTGGAAAGTTAGTATTAATCATCTCTTATAAAGAAATCATCACCACAACTTTTAAAGAAAGGATACGATAAATATGAGGTAACTACAAACTAATGCAAACTATATATATTCTACAAAATGATATGACCAACAACTCAGGCTCGTCTCTTCTTTAGGCCAAGAAAAATATATAAAAAAGTTTCTTAAAGTAAGAAATTAATACACAAAATTTAAATAAATAAAATTATATTGAATTTCTTTTCTAATTCACCTAAAAAATCTTTGCACACATTGTTAATTTCTATATCTAGGCATAAAGGTTTTATATATTTTAAAATTTTTAATTGATATTTCATTAAAAAACTTCTTATGT